>OX336399.1:166831160-168057410 GCA_946902985.2 Meconema thalassinum
TACCGTCTGGACTAAACCATTGGTCGCTACTTGGTTAGACTACCGTCTGGACTAAACCATTGGTCGCTACTTGGTTAGACTACCGTCTGGACTAAACCATTGGTCGCTACTTGGTTAGACTACCGTCTGGACTAAACCATTGGTCGCTACTTGGTTAGACGACCGTCTGGACTAAACCATTGGACTCTACTTGGTTAGACGACCGTCTGGACTTAACCATTGGTCGCTACTTGGTTAGACGACCGTCTGGACTAAACCATTGGTCGCTACTTGGTTAGACTACCGTCTGGACTAAACCATTGGTCGCTACTTGGTTAGACGACCGTCTGGACTAAACCATTGGTCTCTACTTGGTTAGACGACCGTCTGGACTAAACCATTGGTCGCTACTTGGTTAAACGACCGTCTGGACTAAACCATTGGTCGCTACTTGGTTAGACTACCGTCTGGACTAAACCATTGGCCGCTACTTGGTTAGACGACCGTCTGGACTAAACCATTGGTCGCTACTTGGTTAGACTACTGTCTGGACTAAACCATTGGTCGCTACTTGGTTAGACTACCGTCTGGACTAAACCATTGGTCGCTACTTGGTTAGACTACCGTCTGGACTAAACCATTGGTCGCTACTTGGTTAGACTACTGTCTGGACTAAACCATTGGTCGCTACTTGGTTAGACGACTGTCGGGACTAAACCATTGGTCGCTACTTGGTTAGACGACCGTCTGGACTAATCCATTGGTTGCTACTTGGTTAGACTACCGTCTGGACTAAACCATTGGTCGCTACTTGGTTAGACTACCGTCTGGACTAAACCATTGGTCGCTACTTGGTTAGACTACTGTCTGGACTAAACCATTGGTCTCTACTTGGTTAGACTACTGTCTGGACTAAACCACTGGTCGCTACTTGGTTAGACTACTGTCTGGACTAAACCATTGGTCTCTACTTGGTTAGACTACTGTCTGGACTAAACCATTGGTCTCTACTTGATTAGACGACCGTCTGGACTAAACCATTGGTCGCTACTTGGTTAGACGACCGTCTGGACTAAACCATTGGTCTCTACTTGGTTAGACGACCGTCTGGACTAAACCCTTGGTCGCTACTTGGTTAGACGACCGTCTGGACTAAACCCTTGGTCGCAACTTGGTTAGACCAATGTCTGGACTAAACCATTGGTCTCTACTTGGTTAGACGACTGTCTGGACTAAACCATTGGTCGCTATTTGGTTAGACGACCGTCTGGACTAAACCATTGGTCTCTACTTGGTTAGACTACTGTCTGGACTAAACCATTGGTCTCTACTTGGTTAGACTACTGTCTGGACTAAACCATTTGTCGCTACTTGGTTAGACGACCGTCTGGACTAAACCATTGGTCGCTACTTGGTTAGACTACCGTCTGGGCTAAACCATTGGTCGCTACTTGGATAGACGACCGTCTGGACTAAACCATTGGTCGCTACTTGGTTATACTACTGTCTGGACTAAACCATTGGTCGCTACTTGGTTAGACGACCGTCTGGACTAAACCATTGGTCGCTACTTGGTTAGACGACCGTCTGGACTAAACCATTGGTCGCTACTTGGTTAGACGACCGTCTGGACTAAACCATTGGTCGCTACTTGGTTACACTACCGTCTGGACTAAACCATTGGTCGCTACTTGTTTAGACTACTGTCTGGACTAAACCATTGGTCGCTACTTGGTTAGCCGACCATCTGGACTAAACCATTGGTCGCTACTTGGTTAGACTACCGTCTGGACTAAACCATTGGTCGCTACTTGGTTAGCCGACCGTCTGGACTAAACCATTGGTCGCTACTTGGTTAGACTACCGTCTGGACTAAACCATTGGTCGCTACTTGGTTAGACGACCGTCTGGACTAAACCATTGGTCGCTACTTGGTTAGACGACCGTCTGGACTAAACCATTGGTCGCTACTTGGTTAGACTACCGTCTGGACTAAACCATTGGCCGCTACTTGGTTAGACGACCGTCTGGACTAAACCATTGGTCGCTACTTGGTTAGACTACTGTCTGGACTAAACCATTGTTCGCTACTTGGCTAGACTACCGTCTGGACTAAACCATTGGTCGCTACTTTGTTAGACTACCATCTGGACTAAACCATTGGTCGCTACTTGGTTAGACTACTGTCTGGACTAAACCATTGGTCGCTACTTGGTTAGACGACTGTCTGGACTAAACCATTGGTCGCTACTTGGTTAGACGACCGTCTGGACTAAACCATTGGTCGCTACTTGGTTAGACTACCGTCTGGACTAAAACATTGGTCGCTACTTGGTTAGACTACCGTCTGGACTAAACCATTGGTCTCTACTTGGTTAGACGACCGTCTGGACTAAACCATTAGTCGCTACTTGGTTAGACTACCGTCTGGACTAAACCATTGGTCGCTACTTGGTTATACTACTGTCTGGACTAAACCATTGGTCGCTACTTGGTTAGACGACCGTCTGGACTAAACCATTGGTCGCTACTTGGTTAGACGACCGTCTGGACTAAACCATTGGTCGCTACTTGGTTAGACGACCGTCTGGACTAAACCATTGGTCGCTACTTGGTTACACTACCGTCTGGACTAAACCATTGGTCGCTACTTGGTTAGACTACTGTCTGGACTAAACCATTGGTCGCTACTTGGTTAGCCGACCGTCTGGACTAAACCATTGGTCGCTACTTGGTTAGACTACCGTCTGGACTAAACCATTGGTCGCTACTTGGTTAGCCGACCGTCTGGACTAAACCATTGGTCGCTACTTGGTTAGACTACCGTCTGGACTAAACCATTGGTCGCTACTTGGTTAGACGACCGTCTGGACTAAACCATTGGTCTCTACTTGGTTAGACGACCGTCTGGACTAAACCATTGGTCGCTACTTGGTTAGACGACCGTCTGGACTAAACCATTGGTCGCTACTTGGTTAGACTACCGTCTGGACTAAACCATTGGCCGCTACTTGGTTAGACGACCGTCTGGACTAAACCATTGGTCGCTACTTGGTTAGACTACTGTCTGGACTAAACCATTGTTCGCTACTTGGTTAGACTACCGTCTGGACTAAACCATTGGTCGCTACTTTGTTAGACTACCGTCTGGACTAAACCATTGGTCGCTACTTGGTTAGACTACTGTCTGGACTAAACCATTGGTCGCTACTTGGTTAGACGACTGTCTGGACTAAACCATTGGTCGCTACTTGGTTAGACGACCGTCTGGACTAAACCATTGGTCGCTACTTGGTTAGACTACCGTCTGGACTAAACCATTGGTCGCTACTTGGTTAGACTACCGTCTGGACTAAACCATTGGTCTCTACTTGGTTAGACGACCGTCTGGACTAAACCATTAGTCGCTACTTGGTTAGACTACCGTCTGGACTAAACCATTGGTCTCTACTTGGTTAGACTACTGTCTGGACTAAACCATTGGTCGCTACTTGGTTAGACGACCGTCTGGACTAAACCATTGGTCGCTACTTGGTTAGACTACTGTCTGGACTAAACCATTGGTCGCTACTTGGTTAGACTACTGTCTGGACTAAACCATTGGTCGCTACTTGGTTAGACGACCGTCTGGACTAAACCATTGGTCGCTACTTGGTTAGACGACCGTCTGGACTAAACCATTGGTCTCTACTTGTTTAGACGACCGTCTGGACTAAACCATTGGTCGCTACTTGGTTAGACGACTGTCTGGACTAAACCATTGGTCGCTACTTGGTTAGACGACCGTCTGGACTAAACCATTGGTCTCTACTTGGTTAGACGACCGTCTGGACTAAACCATTGGTCGCTACTTGGTTAGACTACTGTCTGGACTAAACCATTGGTCGCTACTTGGTTAGACGACCGTCTGGACTAAACCATTGGTCGCTACTTGGTTAGACGACTGTCTGGACTAAACCATTGGTCGCTACTTGGTTAGACTACCGTCTGGACTAAACCATTGGTCGCTACTTGGTTAGACTACCGTCTGGACTAAACCATTGGTCGCTACTTGGTTAGACGACCGTCTGGACTAAACCATTGGTCTCTACTTGGTTAGACGACCGTCTGGACTAAACCATTGGTCTCTACTGGGTTAGACTACTGTCTGGACTAAACCATTGGTCGCTACTTGGTTAGACTACTGTCTGGACTAAACCATTGGTCTCTACTTGGTTAGACGACTGTCTGGACTAAACCATTGGTCGCTACTTGGTTAGACGACCGTCTGGACTAAACCATTGGTCTCTACTTGGTTAGACGACCGTCTGGACTAAACCATTGGTCGCAACTTGGTTAGACTACTGTCTGGACTAAACCATTGGTCGCTACTTGGTTAGACTACTGTCTGGACTAAACCATTGGTCGCTACTTGGTTAGACTACTGTCTGGACTAAACCATTGGTCGCTACTTGGTTAGACTACTGTCTAGACTAAACCATTGGTCTCTACTTGGTTAGACTACTGTCTGGACTAAACCATTGGTCGCTACTTGGTTAGACTACTGTCTGGACTAAACCATTGGTCGCTACTTGGTTAGACGACCGTCTGGACTAAACCATTGGTCGCTACTTGGTTAGACTACTGTCTGGACTAAACCATTGGTCGCTACTTGGTTAGACTACTGTCTGGACTAAACCATTGGTCGCTACTTGGTTAGACTACCGTCTGGACTAAACCATTGGTCGCTACTTGGTTAGACGACCGTCTGGACTAAACCATTGGTCGCGACTTGGTTAGACGATCGTCTGGACTAAACCATTGGTCTCTACTTGGTTAGACTACTGTCTGGACTAAGCCATTGGTCGCTACTTGGTTAGACTACTGTCTGGACTAAACCATTGGTCGCTACTTGGTTAGACTACCGTCTGGACTAAACTATTGGTCGCTTCTTGGTTAGACTACCGTCTGGACGAAACCATTGGTCGCTACTTGGTTAGACTACCGTCTGGACTAAACCATTGGTCTCTACTTGGTTAGACGACCGTCTGGACTAAACCATTGGTCGCTACTTGGTTAGACTACCGTCTGGACTAAACCATTGGTCTCTACTTGGTTAGACGACCGTCTGGACTAAACCATTGGTCGCTACATGGTTAGACGACCGTCTGGACTAAACCATTGGTCTCTACTTGGTTAGACGACCGTCTGGACTAAACCATTGGTCGCTACTTGGTTAGACTACCGTCTGGACTAAACCATTGGTCGCTACTTGGTTAGACGACCGTCTGGACTAAACCATTGGTCGCTACTTGGTTAGACGACCGTCTGGACTAAACCATTGGTCGCTACTTGGTTAGACTACCGTCTGGACTAAACCATTGGTCGCTACTTGGTTAGACGACCGTCTGGACTAAACCATTGGTCTCTACTTGGTTAGACGACCGTCTGGACTAAACCATTGGTCTCTACTTGGTTAGACGACTGTCTGGACTAAACCATTGGTCGATACTTGGTTAGACTACTGTCTGGACTAAACCATTGGTCGCTACTTGGTTAGACTACCGTCTGGACTAAACCATTGGTCGCTACTTGGTTAGACTACTGTCTGGACTAAACCATTGGTCGCTACTTGGTTAGACTACTGTCTGGACTAAACCATTGGTCTCTACTTGGTTAGACTACCGTCTGGACTAAACCATTGGTCGCTACTTGGTTAGACTACTGTCTGGACTAAACCATTGGTCTCTACTCGGTTAGACTGCTGTCTGGACTAAACCATTGGTCGCTACTTGGTTAGACGACCGTCTGGACTAAACCATTGGTCGCTACTTGGTTAGACTACCGTCTGGACTAAACCATTGGTCGCTTCTTGGTTAGACGACCGTCTGGACTAAACCATTGGTCGCTACTTGGTTAGACTACCGTCTGGACGAAACCATTGGTCGCTACTTGGTTAGACTACCGTCTGGACTAAACCATTGGTCTCTACTTGGTTAGACTACTGTCTGGACTAAACCATTGGTCGCTACTTGGTTAGACGACCGTCTGGACTAAACCATTGGTCGCTACTTGGTTAGACTACTGTCTGGACTAAACCATTGGTCTCTACTTGGTTAGACTACTGTCTGGACTAAACCATTGGTCGCTACTTGGTTAGACTACTGTCTGGACTAAACCATTGGTCTCTACTTGGTTAGACTACTGTCTGGACTAAACCATTGGTCGCTACTTGGTTAGACTACTGTCTGGACTAAACCATTGGTCTCTACTTGGTTAGACTACCGTCTGGACTAAACCATTGGTCGCTACTTGGTTAGACTACCGTCTGGACTAAACCATTGGTCGCTACTTGGTTAGACTACCTTCTGGACTAAACCATTGGTCGCTACTTGGTTAGACTACCGTCTGGACTAAACCATTGGTCGCTACTTGGTTAGACGACCGTCTGGACTAAACCATTGGTCGCTACTCGGTTAGACGACCGTCTGGACTAAACCATTGGTCGCTACTTGGTTAGACTACCGTCTGGACTAAACCATTGGTCGCTACTTGGTTAGACGACCGTCTGGACTAAACCATTGGTCTCTACTTGGTTAGACGACCGTCTGGACTAAACCATTGGTCTCTACTTGGTTAGACGACTGTCTGGACTAAACCATTGGTCGCTACTTGGTTAGACTACTGTCTGGACTAAACCATTGGTCGCTACTTGGTTAGACTACTGTCTGGACTAAACCATTGGTCGCTACTTGGTTAGACTACTGTCTGGACTAAACCATTGGTCTCTACTTGGTTAGACTACCGTCTGGAATAAACCATTGGTCGCTACTTGGTTAGACTACTGTCTGGACTAAACCATTGGTCTCTACTCGGTTAGACTGCTGTCTGGACTAAACCATTGGTCGCTACTTGGTTAGACGACCGTCTGGACTAAACCATTGGTCGCTACTTGGTTAGACTACCGTCTGGACTAAACCATTGGTCGCTTCTTGGTTAGACGACCGTCTGGACTAAACCATTGGTCGCTACTTGGTTAGACTACCGTCTGGACGAAACCATTGGTCGCTACTTGGTTAGACTACCGTCTGGACTAAACCATTGGTCTCTACTTGGTTAGACTACTGTCTGGACTAAACCATTGGTCGCTACTTGGTTAGACGACCGTCTGGACTAAACCATTGGTCGCTACTTGGTTAGACTACTGTCTGGACTAAACCATTGGTCTCTACTTGGTTAGACTACTGTCTGGACTAAACCATTGGTCGCTACTTGGTTAGACTACTGTCTGGACTAAACCATTGGTCTCTACTTGGTTAGACTACTGTCTGGACTAAACCATTGGTCGCTACTTGGTTAGACTACTGTCTGGACTAAACCATTGGTCTCTACTTGGTTAGACTACCGTCTGGACTAAACCATTGGTCGCTACTTGGTTAGACTACCGTCTGGACTAAACCATTGGTCGCTACTTGGTTAGACTACCTTCTGGACTAAACCATTGGTCGCTACTTGGTTAGACTACCGTCTGGACTAAACCATTGGTCTCTACTTGGTTAGACTACCGTCTGGACTAAACCATTGGTCGCTACTTGGTTAGACGACCGTCTGGACTAAACCATTGGTCTCTACTTGGTTAGACGACCGTCTGGACTAAACCATTGGTCGCTACTTGGTTAGACGACCGTCTGGACTAAACCACTGGTCGCTACTTGGTCAGACTACCGTCTGGACTAAACCATTGGTCGCTACTTGGTTAGACGACCATCTGGACTAAACCATTGGTCGCTACTTGGTTAGCCGACCGTCTGGACTAAACCATTGGTCGCTACTTGGTTAGACTACCGTCTGGACTAAACCATTGGTCGCTACTTGGTTAGACGACCGTCTGGACTAAACCATTGGTCTCTACTTGGTTAGACGACCGTCTGGACTAAACCATTGGTCGCTACTTGGTTAGACGACCGTCTGGACTAAACCATTGGTCGCTACTTGGTTAGACTACCGTCTGGACTAAACCATTGGCCGCTACTTGGTTAGACGACCGTCTGGACTAAACCATTGGTCGCTACTTGGTTAGACTACTGTCTGGACTAAACCATTGTTCGCTACTTGGTTAGACTACCGTCTGGACTAAACCATTGGTCGCTACTTGGTTAGACTACCGTCTGGACTAAACCATTGGTCGCTACTTGTTTAGACTACTGTCTGGACTAAACCATTGGTCGCTACTTGGTTAGACGACTGTCTGGACTAAACCATTTGCTCGCTACTTGGTTAGACGACCGTCTGGACTAAACCATTGGTCGCTACTTGGTTAGACTACCGTCTGGACTAAACCATTGGTCGCTACTTGGTTAGACTACCGTCTGGACTAAACCATTGGTCTCTACTTGGTTAGACGACCGTCTGGACTAAACCATTGGTCGCTACTTGGTTAGACTACCGTCTGGACTAAACCATTGGTCTCTACTTGGTTAGACTACTGTCTGGACTAAACCATTGGTCGCTACTTGGTTAGACGACCGTCTGGACTAAACCATTGGTCGCTACTTGGTTAGACTACTGTCTGGACTAAACCATTGGTCGCTACTTGGTTAGACTACTGTCTGGACGAAACCATTGGTCGCTACTTGGTTAGACGACCGTCTGGACTAAACCATTGGTCGCTACTTGGTTAGACGACCGTCTGGACTAAACCATTGGTCTCTACTTGTTTAGACGACCGTCTGGACTAAACCATTGGTCGCTACTTGGTTAGACGACTGTCTGGACTAAACCATTGGTCGCTACTTGGTTAGACGACCGTCTGGACTAAACCATTGGTCTCTACTTGGTTAGACGACCGTCTGGACTAAACCATTGGTCGCTACTTGGTTAGACTACTGTCTGGACTAAACCATTGGTCGCTACTTGGTTAGACGACCGTCTGGACTAAACCATTGGTCGCTACTTGGTTAGACGACTGTCTGGACTAAAGCATTGGTCGCTACTTGGTTAGACTACCGTCTGGACTAAACCATTGGTCGCTACTTGGTTAGACTACCGTCTGGACTAAATCATTGGTCGCTACTTGGTTAGACGACCGTCTGGACTAAACCATTGGTCTCTACTTGGTTAGACGACCGTCTGGACTAAACCATTGGTCTCTACTGGGTTAGACTACTGTCTGGACTAAACCATTGGTCGCTACTTGGTTAGACTACTGTCTGGACTAAACCATTGGTCTCTACTTGGTTAGACGACTGTCTGGACTAAACCATTGGTCGCTACTTGGTTAGACGACCGTCTGGACTAAACCATTGGTCTCTACTTGGTTAGACGACCGTCTGGACTAAACCATTGGTCGCAACTTGGTTAGACTACTGTCTGGACTAAACCATTGGTCGCTACTTCGTTAGACTACTGTCTGGACTAAACCATTGGTCACTACTTGGTTAGACTACTGTCTGGACTAAACCATTGGTCGCTACTTGGTTAGACTACTGTCTGGACTAAACCATTGGTCTCTACTTGGTTAGACTACTGTCTGGACTAAACCATTGGTCGCTACTTGGTTAGACTACTGTCTGGACTAAACCATTGGTCGCTACTTGGTTAGACGACCGTCTGGACTAAACCATTGGTCGCTACTTGGTTAGACTACTGTCTGGACTAAACCATTGGTCGCTACTTGGTTAGACTACTGTCTGGACTAAACCATTGGTCGCTACTTGGTTAGACTACCGTCTGGACTAAACCATTGGTCGCTACTTGGTTAGACGACCGTCTGGACTAAACCATTGGTCGCTACTTGGTTAGACTACCGTCTGGACTAAACCATTGGTCTCTACTTGGTTAGACTACCGTCTGGACTAAACCATTGGTCTCTACTTGGTTAGACGACCGTCTGGACTAAACCATTGGTCGCTACTTGGTTAGACGGCCGTCTGGCCTAAACCATTGGTCGCTACTTGGTTAGACTACCGTCTGGACTAAACCATTGGTCTCTACTTGGTTAGACTACTGTCTGGACTAAACCATTGGTCTCTACTTGGTTAGACTACCGTCTGGACTAAACCATTGGTCGCTACTTGGTTAGACGACCGTCTGGACTAAACCATTGGTCGCTACTTGGTTAGACGACCGTCTGGACTAAACCATTGGTCTCTACTTGGTTAGACTACTGTCTGGACTAAACCATTGGTCGCTACTTGGTTAGACTACTGTCTGGACTAAACCATTGGTCGCTACTTGGTTAGACTACCGTCTGGACTAAACCATTGGTCGCTTCTTGGTTAGACTACCGTCTGGACGAAACCATTGGTCGCTACTTGGTTAGACTACCGTCTGGACTAAACCATTGGTCTCTACTTGGTTAGACGACCGTCTGGACTAAACCATTGGTCGCTACTTGGTTAGACTACCGTCTGGACTAAACCATTGGTCTCTACTTGGTTAGACGACCGTCTGGACTAAGCCATTGGTCACTACTTGGTTAGACGACCGTCTGGACTAAACCATTGGTCTCTACTTGGTTAGACGACCGTCTGGACTAAACCATTGGTCGCTACTTGGTTAGACTACCGTCTGGACTAAACCATTGGTCGCTACTTGGTTAGACGACCGTCTGGACTAAACCATTGGTCGCTACTTGGTTAGACGACCGTCTGGACTAAACCATTGGTCGCTACTTGGTTAGACTACCGTCTGGACTAAACCATTGGTCGCTACTTGGTTAGACGACCGTCTGGACTAAACCATTGGTCTCTACTTGGATAGACGACCGTCTGGACTAAACCATTGGTCTCTACTTGGTTAGACGACTGTCTGGACTAAACCATTGGTCGCTACTTGGTTAGACTACTGTCTGGACTAAACCATTGGTCGCTACTTGGTTAGACTACCGTCTGGACTAAACCATTGGTCGCTACTTGGTTAGACTACTGTCTGGACTAAACCATTGGTCGCTACTTGGTTAGACTACTGTCTGGACTAAACCATTGGTCTCTACTTGGTTAGACAACCGTCTGGACTAAACCATTGGTCGCTACTTGGTTAGACTACTGTCTGGACTAAACCATTGGTCTCTACTTGGTTAGACTGCTGTCTGGACTAAACCATTGGTCGCTACTTGGTTAGACGACCGTCTGGACTAAACCATTGGTCGCTAATTGGTTAGACTACCGTCTGGACTAAACCATTGGTCGCTACTTGGTTAGACGACCGTCTGGACTAAACCATTGGTCGCTACTTGGTTAGACTACCGTCTGGACGAAACCATTGGTCGCTACTTGGTTAGACTACCGTCTGGACTAAACCATTGGTCTCTACTTGGTTAGACTACTGTCTGGACTAAACCATTGGTCGCTACTTGGTTAGACGACCGTCTGGATTAAACCATTGGTCGCTACTTGGTTAGACTACTGTCTGGACTAAACCATTGGTCTCTACTTGGTTAGACTACTGTCTGGACTAAACCATTGGTCGCTACTTGGTTAGACTACTGTCTGGACTAAACCATTGGTCTCTACTTGGTTAGACTACTGTCTGGACTAAACCATTGGTCGCTACTTGGTTAGACTACTGTCTGGACTAAACCATTGGTCTCTACTTGGTTAGACTACCGTCTGGACAAAACCATTGGTCGCTACTTGGTTAGACTACCGTCTGGACTAAACCATTGGTCGCTACTTGGTTAGACTACCGTCTGGACTAAACCATTGGTCGCTACTTGGTTAGACTACCGTCTGGACTAAACCATTGGTCGCTACTTGGTTAGACTACCGTCTGGACTAAACCATTGGTCGCTACTTGGTTAGACGACCGTCTGGACTAAACCATTGGACTCTACTTGGTTAGACGACCGTCTGGACTTAACCATTGGTCGCTACTTGGTTAGACGACCGTCTGGACTAAACCATTGGTCGCTACTTGGTTAGACTACCGTCTGGACTAAACCATTGGTCGCTACTTGGTTAGACGACCGTCTGGACTAAACCATTGGTCTCTACTTGGTTAGACGACCGTCTGGACTAAACCATTGGTCGCTACTTGGTTAGACGACCGTCTGGACTAAACCATTGGTCGCTACTTGGTTAGACTACCGTCTGGACTAAACCATTGGCCGCTACTTGGTTAGACGACCGTCTGGACTAAACCATTGGTCGCTACTTGGTTAGACTACTGTCTGGACTAAACCATTGGTCGCTACTTGGTTAGACTACCGTCTGGACTAAACCATTGGTCGCTACTTGGTTAGACTACCGTCTGGACTAAACCATTGGTCGCTACTTGGTTAGACTACTGTCTGGACTAAACCATTGGTCGCTACTTGGTTAGACGACTGTCTGGACTAAACCATTGGTCGCTACTTGGTTAGACGACCGTCTGGACTAATCCATTGGTTGCTACTTGGTTAGACTACCGTCTGGACTAAACCATTGGTCGCTACTTGGTTAGACTACCGTCTGGACTAAACCATTGGTCGCTACTTGGTTAGACTACTGTCTGGACTAAACCATTGGTCTCTACTTGGTTAGACTACTGTCTGGACTAAACCACTGGTCGCTACTTGGTTAGACTACTGTCTGGACTAAACCATTGGTCTCTACTTGGTTAGACTACTGTCTGGACTAAACCATTGGTCTCTACTTGGTTAGACGACCGTCTGGACTAAACCATTGGTCGCTACTTGGTTAGACGACCGTCTGGACTAAACCATTGGTCTCTACTTGGTTAGACGACCGTCTGGACTAAACCCTTGGTCGCTACTTGGTTAGACGACCGTCTGGACTAAACCCTTGGTCGCAACTTGGTTAGACCAATGTCTGGACTAAACCATTGGTCTCTACTTGGTTAGACGACTGTCTGGACTAAACCATTGGTCGCTATTTGGTTAGACGACCGTCTGGACTAAACCATTGGTCTCTACTTGGTTAGACTACTGTCTGGACTAAACCATTGGTCTCTACTTGGTTAGACTACTGTCTGGACTAAACCATTTGTCGCTACTTGGTTAGACGACCGTCTGGACTAAACCATTGGTCGCTACTTGGTTAGACTACCGTCTGGGCTAAACCATTGGTCGCTACTTGGATAGACGACCGTCTGGACTAAACCATTGGTCGCTACTTGGTTATACTACTGTCTGGACTAAACCATTGGTCGCTACTTGGTTAGACGACCGTCTGGACTAAACCATTGGTCGCTACTTGGTTAGACGACCGTCTGGACTAAACCATTGGTCGCTACTTGGTTAGACGACCGTCTGGACTAAACCATTGGTCGCTACTTGGTTACACTACCGTCTGGACTAAACCATTGGTCGCTACTTGGTTAGACTACTGTCTGGACTAAACCATTGGTCGCTACTTGGTTAGCCGACCGTCTGGACTTAACCATTGGTCGCTACTTGGTTAGACTACCGTCTGGACTAAACCATTGGTCGCTACTTGGTTAGCCGACCGTCTGGACTAAACCATTGGTCGCTACTTGGTTAGACTACCGTCTGGACTAAACCATTGGTCGCTACTTGGTTAGACGACCGTCTGGACTAAACCATTGGTCGCTACTTGGTTAGACGACCGTCTGGACTAAACCATTGGTCGCTACTTGGTTAGACTACCGTCTGGACTAAACCATTGGCCGCTACTTGGTTAGACGACCGTCTGGACTAAACCATTGGTCGCTACTTGGTTAGACTACTGTCTGGACTAAACCATTGTTCGCTACTTGGCTAGACTACCGTCTGGACTAAACCATTGGTCGCTACTTTGTTAGACTACCATCTGGACTAAACCATTGGTCGCTACTTGGTTAGACTACTGTCTGGACTAAACCATTGGTCGCTACTTGGTTAGACGACTGTCTGGACTAAACCATTGGTCGCTACTTGGTTAGACGACCGTCTGGACTAAACCATTGGTCGCTACTTGGTTAGACTACCGTCTGGACTAAAACATTGGTCGCTACTTGGTTAGACTACCGTCTGGACTAAACCATTGGTCTCTACTTGGTTAGACGACCGTCTGGACTAAACCATTAGTCGCTACTTGGTTAGACTACCGTCTGGACTAAACCATTGGTCGCTACTTGGTTATACTACTGTCTGGACTAAACCATTGGTCGCTACTTGGTTAGACGACCGTCTGGACTAAACCATTGGTCGCTACTTGGTTAGACGACCGTCTGGACTAAACCATTGGTCGCTACTTGGTTAGACGACCGTCTGGACTAAACCATTGGTCGCTACTTGGTTACACTACCGTCTGGACTAAACCATTGGTCGCTACTTGGTTAGACTACTGTCTGGACTAAACCATTGGTCGCTACTTGGTTAGCCGACCGTCTGGACTAAACCATTGGTCGCTACTTGGTTAGACTACCGTCTGGACTAAACCATTGGTCGCTACTTGGTTAGCCGACCGTCTGGACTAAACCATTGGTCGCTACTTGGTTAGACTACCGTCTGGACTAAACCATTGGTCGCTACTTGGTTAGACGACCGTCTGGACTAAACCATTGGTCTCTACTTGGTTAGACGACCGTCTGGACTAAACCATTGGTCGCTACTTGGTTAGACGACCGTCTGGACTAAACCATTGGTCGCTACTTGGTTAGACTACCGTCTGGACTAAACCATTGGCCGCTACTTGGTTAGACGACCGTCTGGACTAAACCATTGGTCGCTACTTGGTTAGACTACTGTCTGGACTAAACCATTGTTCGCTACTTGGTTAGACTACCGTCTGGACTAAACCATTGGTCGCTACTTTGTTAGACTACCGTCTGGACTAAACCATTGGTCGCTACTTGGTTAGACTACTGTCTGGACTAAACCATTGGTCGCTACTTGGTTAGACGACTGTCTGGACTAAACCATTGGTCGCTACTTGGTTAGACGACCGTCTGGACTAAACCATTGGTCGCTACTTGGTTAGACTACCGTCTGGACTAAACCATTGGTCGCTACTTGGTTAGACTACCGTCTGGACTAAACCATTGGTCTCTACTTGGTTAGACGACCGTCTGGACTAAACCATTAGTCGCTACTTGGTTAGACTACCGTCTGGACTAAACCATTGGTCTCTACTTGGTTAGACTACTGTCTGGACTAAACCATTGGTCGCTACTTGGTTAGACGACCGTCTGGACTAAACCATTGGTCGCTACTTGGTTAGACTACTGTCTGGACTAAACCATTGGTCGCTACTTGGTTAGACTACTGTCTGGACTAAACCATTGGTCGCTACTTGGTTAGACGACCGTCTGGACTAAACCATTGGTCGCTACTTGGTTAGACGACCGTCTGGACTAAACCATTGGTCTCTACTTGTTTAGACGACCGTCTGGACTAAACCATTGGTCGCTACTTGGTTAGACGACTGTCTGGACTAAACCATTGGTCGCTACTTGGTTAGACGACCGTCTGGACTAAACCATTGGTCTCTACTTGGTTAGACGACCGTCTGGACTAAACCATTGGTCGCTACTTGGTTAGACTACTGTCTGGACTAAACCATTGGTCGCTACTTGGTTAGACGACCGTCTGGACTAAACCATTGGTCGCTACTTGGTTAGACGACTGTCTGGACTAAACCATTGGTCGCTACTTGGTTAGACTACCGTCTGGACTAAACCATTGGTCGCTACTTGGTTAGACTACCGTCTGGACTAAACCATTGGTCGCTACTTGGTTAGACGACCGTCTGGACTAAACCATTGGTCTCTACTTGGTTAGACGACCGTCTGGACTAAACCATTGGTCTCTACTGGGTTAGACTACTGTCTGGACTAAACCATTGGTCGCTACTTGGTTAGACTACTGTCTGGACTAAACCATTGGTCTCTACTTGGTTAGACGACTGTCTGGACTAAACCATTGGTCGCTACTTGGTTAGACGACCGTCTGGACTAAACCATTGGTCTCTACTTGGTTAGACGACCGTCTGGACTAAACCATTGGTCGCAACTTGGTTAGACTACTGTCTGGACTAAACCATTGGTCGCTACTTGGTTAGACTACTGTCTGGACTAAACCATTGGTCGCTACTTGGTTAGACTACTGTCTGGACTAAACCATTGGTCGCTACTTGGTTAGACTACTGTCTAGACTAAACCATTGGTCTCTACTTGGTTAGACTACTGTCTGGACTAAACCATTGGTCGCTACTTGGTTAGACTACTGTCTGGACTAAACCATTGGTCGCTACTTGGTTAGACGACCGTCTGGACTAAACCATTGGTCGCTACTTGGTTAGACTACTGTCTGGACTAAACCATTGGTCGCTACTTGGTTAGACTACTGTCTGGACTAAACCATTGGTCGCTACTTGGTTAGACTACCGTCTGGACTAAACCATTGGTCGCTACTTGGTTAGACGACCGTCTGGACTAAACCATTGGTCGCGACTTGGTTAGACGATCGTCTGGACTAAACCATTGGTCTCTACTTGGTTAGACTACTGTCTGGACTAAACCATTGGTCGCTACTTGGTTAGACTACTGTCTGGACTAAACCATTGGTCGCTACTTGGTTAGACTACCGTCTGGACTAAACTATTGGTCGCTTCTTGGTTAGACTACCGTCTGGACGAAACCATTGGTCGCTACTTGGTTAGACTACCGTCTGGACTAAACCATTGGTCTCTACTTGGTTAGACGACCGTCTGGACTAAACCATTGGTCGCTACTTGGTTAGACTACCGTCTGGACTAAACCATTGGTCTCTACTTGGTTAGACGACCGTCTGGACTAAACCATTGGTCGCTACATGGTTAGACAACCGTCTGGACTAAACCATTGGTCTCTACTTGGTTAGACGACCGTCTGGACTAAACCATTGGTCGCTACTTGGTTAGACTACCGTCTGGACTAAACCATTGGTCGCTACTTGGTTAGACGACCGTCTGGACTAAACCATTGGTCGCTACTTGGTTAGACGACCGTCTGGACTAAACCATTGGTCGCTACTTGGTTAGACTACCGTCTGGACTAAACCATTGGTCGCTACTTGGTTAGACGACCGTCTGGACTAAACCATTGGTCTCTACTTGGTTAGACGACCGTCTGGACTAAACCATTGGTCTCTACTTGGTTAGACGACTGTCTGGACTAAACCATTGGTCGCTACTTGGTTAGACTACTGTCTGGACTAAACCATTGGTCGCTACTTGGTTAGACTACCGTCTGGACTAAACCATTGGTCGCTACTTGGTTAGACTACTGTCTGGACTAAACCATTGGTCGCTACTTGGTTAGACTACTGTCTGGACTAAACCATTGGTCTCTACTTGGTTAGACTACCGTCTGGACTAAACCATTGGTCGCTACTTGGTTAGACTACTGTCTGGACTAAACCATTGGTCTCTACTCGGTTAGACTGCTGTCTGGACTAAACCATTGGTCGCTACTTGGTTAGACGACCGTCTGGACTAAACCATTGGTCGCTACTTGGTTAGACTACCGTCTGGACTAAACCATTGGTCGCTTCTTGGTTAGACGACCGTCTGGACTAAACCATTGGTCGCTACTTGGTTAGACTACCGTCTGGACGAAACCATTGGTCGCTACTTGGTTAGACTACCGTCTGGACTAAACCATTGGTCTCTACTTGGTTAGACTACTGTCTGGACTAAACCATTGGTCGCTACTTGGTTAGACGACCGTCTGGACTAAACCATTGGTCGCTACTTGGTTAGACTACTGTCTGGACTAAACCATTGGTCTCTACTTGGTTAGACTACTGTCTGGACTAAACCATTGGTCGCTACTTGGTTAGACTACTGTCTGGACTAAACCATTGGTCTCTACTTGGTTAGACTACTGTCTGGACTAAACCATTGGTCGCTACTTGGTTAGACTACTGTCTGGACTAAACCATTGGTCTCTACTTGGTTAGACTACCGTCTGGACTAAACCATTGGTCGCTACTTGGTTAGACTACCGTCTGGACTAAACCATTGGTCGCAACTTGGTTAGACTACTGTCTGGACTAAACCATTGGTCGCTACTTGGTTAGACTACTGTCTGGACTAAACCATTGGTCGCTACTTGGTTAGACTACTGTCTGGACTAAACCATTGGTCGCTACTTGGTTAGACTACTGTCTAGACTAAACCATTGGTCTCTACTTGGTTAGACTACTGTCTGGACTAAACCATTGGTCGCTACTTGGTTAGACTACTGTCTGGACTAAACCATTGGTCGCTACTTGGTTAGACGACCGTCTGGACTAAACCATTGGTCGCTACTTGGTTAGACTACTGTCTGGACTAAACCATTGGTCGCTACTTGGTTAGACTACTGTCTGGACTAAACCATTGGTCGCTACTTGGTTAGACTACCGTCTGGACTAAACCATTGGTCGCTACTTGGTTAGACGACCGTCTGGACTAAACCATTGGTCGCGACTTGGTTAGACGATCGTCTGGACTAAACCATTGGTCTCTACTTGGTTAGACTACTGTCTGGACTAAACCATTGGTCGCTACTTGGTTAGACTACTGTCTGGACTAAACCATTGGTCGCTACTTGGTTAGACTACCGTCTGGACTAAACTATTGGTCGCTTCTTGGTTAGACTACCGTCTGGACGAAACCATTGGTCGCTACTTGGTTAGACTACCGTCTGGACTAAACCATTGGTCTCTACTTGGTTAGACGACCGTCTGGACTAAACCATTGGTCGCTACTTGGTTAGACTACCGTCTGGACTAAACCATTGGTCTCTACTTGGTTAGACGACCGTCTGGACTAAACCATTGGTCGCTACATGGTTAGACAACCGTCTGGACTAAACCATTGGTCTCTACTTGGTTAGACGACCGTCTGGACTAAACCATTGGTCGCTACTTGGTTAGACTACCGTCTGGACTAAACCATTGGTCGCTACTTGGTTAGACGACCGTCTGGACTAAACCATTGGTCGCTACTTGGTTAGACGACCGTCTGGACTAAACCATTGGTCGCTACTTGGTTAGACTACCGTCTGGACTAAACCATTGGTCGCTACTTGGTTAGACGACCGTCTGGACTAAACCATTGGTCTCTACTTGGTTAGACGACCGTCTGGACTAAACCATTGGTCTCTACTTGGTTAGACGACTGTCTGGACTAAACCATTGGTCGCTACTTGGTTAGACTACTGTCTGGACTAAACCATTGGTCGCTACTTGGTTAGACTACCGTCTGGACTAAACCATTGGTCGCTACTTGGTTAGACTACTGTCTGGACTAAACCATTGGTCGCTACTTGGTTAGACTACTGTCTGGACTAAACCATTGGTCTCTACTTGGTTAGACTACCGTCTGGACTAAACCATTGGTCGCTACTTGGTTAGACTACTGTCTGGACTAAACCATTGGTCTCTACTCGGTTAGACTGCTGTCTGGACTAAACCATTGGTCGCTACTTGGTTAGACGACCGTCTGGACTAAACCATTGGTCGCTACTTGGTTAGACTACCGTCTGGACTAAACCATTGGTCGCTTCTTGGTTAGACGACCGTCTGGACTAAACCATTGGTCGCTACTTGGTTAGACTACCGTCTGGACGAAACCATTGGTCGCTACTTGGTTAGACTACCGTCTGGACTAAACCATTGGTCTCTACTTGGTTAGACTACTGTCTGGACTAAACCATTGGTCGCTACTTGGTTAGACGACCGTCTGGACTAAACCATTGGTCGCTACTTGGTTAGACTACTGTCTGGACTAAACCATTGGTCTCTACTTGGTTAGACTACTGTCTGGACTAAACCATTGGTCGCTACTTGGTTAGACTACTGTCTGGACTAAACCATTGGTCTCTACTTGGTTAGACTACTGTCTGGACTAAACCATTGGTCGCTACTTGGTTAGACTACTGTCTGGACTAAACCATTGGTCTCTACTTGGTTAGACTACCGTCTGGACTAAACCATTGGTCGCTACTTGGTTAGACTACCGTCTGGACTAAACCATTGGTCGCTACTTGGTTAGACTACCGTCTGGACTAAAACATTGGTCGCTACTTGGTTAGACTACCGTCTGGACTAAACCATTGGTCTCTACTTGGTTAGACGACCGTCTGGACTAAACCATTAGTCGCTACTTGGTTAGACTACCGTCTGGACTAAACCATTGGTCGCTACTTGGTTATACTACTGTCTGGACTAAACCATTGGTCGCTACTTGGTTAGACGACCGTCTGGACTAAACCATTGGTCGCTACTTGGTTAGACGACCGTCTGGACTAAACCATTGGTCGCTACTTGGTTAGACGACCGTCTGGACTAAACCATTGGTCGCTACTTGGTTACACTACCGTCTGGACTAAACCATTGGTCGCTACTTGGTTAGACTACTGTCTGGACTAAACCATTGGTCGCTACTTGGTTAGCCGACCGTCTGGACTAAACCATTGGTCGCTACTTGGTTAGACTACCGTCTGGACTAAACCATTGGTCGCTACTTGGTTAGCCGACCGTCTGGACTAAACCATTGGTCGCTACTTGGTTAGACTACCGTCTGGACTAAACCATTGGTCGCTACTTGGTTAGACGACCGTCTGGACTAAACCATTGGTCTCTACTTGGTTAGACGACCGTCTGGACTAAACCATTGGTCGCTACTTGGTTAGACGACCGTCTGGACTAAACCATTGGTCGCTACTTGGTTAGACTACCGTCTGGACTAAACCATTGGCCGCTACTTGGTTAGACGACCGTCTGGACTAAACCATTGGTCGCTACTTGGTTAGACTACTGTCTGGACTAAACCATTGTTCGCTACTTGGTTAGACTACCGTCTGGACTAAACCATTGGTCGCTACTTTGTTAGACTACCGTCTGGACTAAACCATTGGTCGCTACTTGGTTAGACTACTGTCTGGACTAAACCATTGGTCGCTACTTGGTTAGACGACTGTCTGGACTAAACTATTGGTCGCTACTTGGTTAGACGACCCTCTGGACTAAACCATTGGTCGCTACTTGGTTAGACTACCGTCTGGACTAAACCATTGGTCGCTACTTGGTTAGACTACCGTCTGGACTAAACCATTGGTCTCTACTTGGTTAGACGACCGTCTGGACTAAACCATTAGTCGCTACTTGGTTAGACTACCGTCTGGACTAAACCATTGGTCTCTACTTGGTTAGACTACTGTCTGGACTAAACCATTGGTCGCTACTTGGTTAGACGACCGTCTGGACTAAACCATTGGTCGCTACTTGGTTAGACTACTGTCTGGACTAAACCATTGGTCGCTACTTGGTTAGACTACTGTCTGGACTAAACCATTGGTCGCTACTTGGTTAGACGACCGTCTGGACTAAACCATTGGTCGCTACTTGGTTAGACGACCGTCTGGACTAAACCATTGGTCTCTACTTGTTTAGACGACCGTCTGGACTAAACCATTGGTCGCTACTTGGTTAGACGACTGTCTGGACTAAACCATTGGTCGCTACTTGGTTAGACGACCGTCTGGACTAAACCATTGGTCTCTACTTGGTTAGACGACCGTCTGGACTAAACCATTGGTCGCTACTTGGTTAGACTACTGTCTGGACTAAACCATTGGTCGCTACTTGGTTAGACGACCGTCTGGACTAAACCATTGGTCGCTACTTGGTTAGACGACTGTCTGGACTAAACCATTGGTCGCTACTTGGTTAGACTACCGTCTGGACTAAACCATTGGTCGCTACTTGGTTAGACTACCGTCTGGACTAAACCATTGGTCGCTACTTGGTTAGACGACCGTCTGGACTAAACCATTGGTCTCTACTTGGTTAGACGACCGTCTGGACTAAACCATTGGTCTCTACTGGGTTAGACTACTGTCTGGACTAAACCATTGGTCGCTACTTGGTTAGACTACTGTCTGGACTAAACCATTGGTCTCTACTTGGTTAGACGACTGTCTGGACTAAACCATTGGTCGCTACTTGGTTAGACGACCGTCTGGACTAAACCATTGGTCTCTACTTGGTTAGACGACCGTCTGGACTAAACCATTGGTCGCAACTTGGTTAGACTACTGTCTGGACTAAACCATTGGTCGCTACTTGGTTAGACTACTGTCTGGACTAAACCATTGGTCGCTACTTGGTTAGACTACTGTCTGGACTAAACCATTGGTCGCTACTTGGTTAGACTACTGTCTAGACTAAACCATTGGTCTCTACTTGGTTAGACTACTGTCTGGACTAAACCATTGGTCGCTACTTGGTTAGACTACTGTCTGGACTAAACCATTGGTCGCTACTTGGTTAGACGACCGTCTGGACTAAACCATTGGTCGCTACTTGGTTAGACTACTGTCTGGACTAAACCATTGGTCGCTACTTGGTTAGACTACTGTCTGGACTAAACCATTGGTCGCTACTTGGTTAGACTACCGTCTGGACTAAACCATTGGTCGCTACTTGGTTAGACGACCGTCTGGACTAAACCATTGGTCGCGACTTGGTTAGACGATCGTCTGGACTAAACCATTGGTCTCTACTTGGTTAGACTACTGTCTGGACTAAACCATTGGTCGCTACTTGGTTAGACTACTGTCTGGACTAAACCATTGGTCGCTACTTGGTTAGACTACCGTCTGGACTAAACTATTGGTCGCTTCTTGGTTAGACTACCGTCTGGACGAAACCATTGGTCGCTACTTGGTTAGACTACCGTCTGGACTAAACCATTGGTCTCTACTTGGTTAGACGACCGTCTGGACTAAACCATTGGTCGCTACTTGGTTAGACTACCGTCTGGACTAAACCATTGGTCTCTACTTGGTTAGACGACCGTCTGGACTAAACCATTGGTCGCTACATGGTTAGACAACCGTCTGGACTAAACCATTGGTCTCTACTTGGTTAGACGACCGTCTGGACTAAACCATTGGTCGCTACTTGGTTAGACTACCGTCTGGACTAAACCATTGGTCGCTACTTGGTTAGACGACCGTCTGGACTAAACCATTGGTCGCTACTTGGTTAGACGACCGTCTGGACTAAACCATTGGTCGCTACTTGGTTAGACTACCGTCTGGACTAAACCATTGGTCGCTACTTGGTTAGACGACCGTCTGGACTAAACCATTGGTCTCTACTTGGTTAGACGACCGTCTGGACTAAACCATTGGTCTCTACTTGGTTAGACGACTGTCTGGACTAAACCATTGGTCGCTACTTGGTTAGACTACTGTCTGGACTAAACCATTGGTCGCTACTTGGTTAGACTACCGTCTGGACTAAACCATTGGTCGCTACTTGGTTAGACTACTGTCTGGACTAAACCATTGGTCGCTACTTGGTTAGACTACTGTCTGAACTAAACCATTGGTCTCTACTTGGTTAGACTACCGTCTGGACTAAACCATTGGTCGCTACTTGGTTAGACTACTGTCTGGACTAAACCATTGGTCTCTACTCGGTTAGACTGCTGTCTGGACTAAACCATTGGTCGCTACTTGGTTAGACGACCGTCTGGACTAAACCATTGGTCGCTACTTGGTTAGACTACCGTCTGGACTAAACCATTGGTCGCTTCTTGGTTAGACGACCGTCTGGACTAAACCATTGGTCGCTACTTGGTTAGACTACCGTCTGGACGAAACCATTGGTCGCTACTTGGTTAGACTACCGTCTGGACTAAACCATTGGTCTCTACTTGGTTAGACTACTGTCTGGACTAAACCATTGGTCGCTACTTGGTTAGACGACCGTCTGGACTAAACCATTGGTCGCTACTTGGTTAGACTACTGTCTGGACTAAACCATTGGTCTCTACTTGGTTAGACTACTGTCTGGACTAAACCATTGGTCGCTACTTGGTTAGACTACTGTCTGGACTAAACCATTGGTCTCTACTTGGTTAGACTACTGTCTGGACTAAACCATTGGTCGCTACTTGGTTAGACTACTGTCTGGACTAAACCATTGGTCTCTACTTGGTTAGACTACCGTCTGGACTAAACCATTGGTCGCTACTTGGTTAGACTACCGTCTGGACTAAACCATTGGTCGCTACTTGGTTAGACTACCTTCTGGACTAAACCATTGGTCGCTACTTGGTTAGACTACCGTCTGGACTAAACCATTGGTCTCTACTTGGTTAGACTACCGTCTGGACTAAACCATTGGTCGCTACTTGGTTAGACGACCGTCTGGACTAAACCATTGGTCTCTACTTGGTTAGACGACCGTCTGGACTAAACCATTGGTCGCTACTTGGTTAGACGACCGTCTGGACTAAACCACTGGTCGCTACTTGGTTAGACTACCGTCTGGACTAAACCATTGGTCGCTACTTGGTTAGACGACCATCTGGACTAAACCATTGGTCGCTACTTGGTTAGCCGACCGTCTGGACTAAACCATTGGTCGCTACTTGGTTAGACTACCGTCTGGACTAAACCATTGGTCGCTACTTGGTTAGACTACTGTCTTGACTAAACCATTGTTCGCTACTTGGTTAGACTACCGTCTGGACTAAACCAGTGGTCGCTACTTGGTTAGACTACCGTCTGGACTAAACCATTGGTCGCTACTTGGTTAGACTACTGTCTGGAATAAACCATTGGTCGCTACTTGGTTAGACGACTGTCTGGACTAAACCATTGGTCGCTACTTGGTTAGACGACCGTCTGGACTAAACCATTGGTCGCTACTTGGTTAGACTACCGTCTGGACTAAACCATTGGTCGCTACTTGGTTAGACTACCGTCTGGACTAAACCATTGGTCTCTACTTGGTTAGACGACCGTCTGGACTAAACCTTTGGTCGCTACTTGGTTAGACTACCGTCTGGACTAAACCATTGGTCTCTACTTGGTTAGACTACTGTCTGGACTAAACCATTGGTCGCTACTTGGTTAGACGACCGTCTGGACTAAACCATTGGTCGCTACTTGGTTAGACTACTGTCTGGACTAAACCATTGGTCGCTACTTGGTTAGACTACTGTCTGGACGAAACCATTGGTCGCTACTTGGTTAGACGACCGTCTGGACTAAACCATTGGTCGCTACTTGGTTAGACGACCGTCTGGACTAAACCATTGGTCTCTACTTGTTTAGACGACCGTCTGGACTAAACCATTGGTCGCTACTTGGTTAGACGACTGTCTGGACTAAACCATTGGTCGCTACTTGGTTAGACGACCGTCTGGACTAAACCATTGGTCTCTACTTGGTTAGACGACCGTCTGGACTAAACCATTGGTCGCTACTTGGTTAGACTACTGTCTGGACTAAACCATTGGTCGCTACTTGGTTAGACGACCGTCTGGACTAAACCATTGGTCGCTACTTGGTTAGACGACTGTCTGGACTAAAGCATTGGTCGCTACTTGGTTAGACTACCGTCTGGACTAAACCATTGGTCGCTACTTGGTTAGACTACCGTCTGGACTAAACCATTGGTCGCTACTTGGTTAGACGACCGTCTGGACTAAACCATTGGTCTCTACTTGGTTAGACGACCGTCTGGACTAAACCATTGGTCTCTACTGGGTTAGACTACTGTCTGGACTAAACCATTGGTCGCTACTTGGTTAGACTACTGTCTGGACTAAACCATTGGTCTCTACTTGGTTAGACGACTGTCTGGACTAAACCATTGGTCGCTACTTGGTTAGACGACCGTCTGGACTAAACCATTGGTCTCTACTTGGTTAGACGACCGTCTGGACTAAACCATTGGTCGCAACTTGGTTAGACTACTGTCTGGACTAAACCATTGGTCGCTACTTGGTTAGACTACTGTCTGGACTAAACCATTGGTCGCTACTTGGTTAGACTACTGTCTGGACTAAACCATTGGTCGCTACTTGGTTAGACTACTGTCTGGACTAAACCATTCGTCTCTACTTGGTTAGACTACTGTCTGGACTAAACCATTGGTCGCTACTTGGTTAGACTACTGTCTGGACTAAACCATTGGTCGCTACTTGGTTAGACGACCGTCTGGACTAAACCATTGGTCGCTACTTTGTTAGACTACTGACTGGACTAAACCATTGGTCGCTACTTGGTTAGACTACTGTCTGGACTAAACCATTGGTCGCTACTTGGTTAGACTACCGTCTGGACTAAACCATTGGTCGCTACTTGGTTAGACGACCGTCTGGACTAAACCATTGGTCGCTACTTGGTTAGACTACCGTCTGGACTAAACCATTGGTCTCTACTTGGTTAGACTACCGTCTGGACTAAACCATTGGTCTCTACTTGGTTAGACGACCGTCTGGACTAAACCATTGGTCGCTACTTGGTTAGACGACCGTCTGGCCTAAACCATTGGTCGCTACTTGGTTAGACTACCGTCTGGACTAAACCATTGGTCTCTACTTGGTTAGACTACTGTCTGGACTAAACCATTGGTCTCTACTTCGTTAGACTACCGTCTGGACTAAACCATTGGTCGCTACTTGGTTAGACGACCGTCTGGACTAAACCATTGGTCGCTACTTGGTTAGACGACCGTCTGGACTAAACCATTGGTCTCTACTTGGTTAGACTACTGTCTGGACTAAACCATTGGTCGCTACTTGGTTAGACTACTGTCTGGACTAAACCATTGGTCGCTACTTGGTTAGACTACCGTCTGGACTAAACCATTGGTCGCTTCTTGGTTAGACTACCGTCTGGACGAAACCATTGGTCGCTACTTGGTTAGACTACCGTCTGGACTAAACCATTGGTCTCTACTTGGTTAGACGACCGTCTGGACTAAACCATTGGTCGCTACTTGGTTAGACTACCGTCTGGACTAAACCATTGGTCTCTACTTGGTTAGACGACCGTCTGGACTAAGCCATTGGTCACTACTTGGTTAGACGACCGTCTGGACTAAACCATTGGTCTCTACTTGGTTAGACGACCGTCTGGACTAAACCATTGGTCGCTACTTGGTTAGACTACCGTCTGGACTAAACCATTGGTCGCTACTTGGTTAGACGACCGTCTGGACTAAACCATTGGTCGCTACTAGGTTAGACGACCGTCTGGACTAAACCATTGGTCGCTACTTGGTTAGACTACCGTCTGGACTAAACCATTGGTCGCTACTTGGTTAGACGACCGTCTGGACTAATCCATTGGTCTCTACTTGGCTAGACGACCGTCTGGACTAAACCATTGGTCTCTACTTGGTTAGACGACTGTCTGGACTAAACCATTGGTCGCTACTTGGTTAGACTACTGTCTGGACTAAACCATTGGTCGCTACTTGGTTAGACTACCGTCTGGACTAAACCATTGGTCGCTACTTGGTTAGACTACTGTCTGGACTAAACCATTGGTCGCTACTTGGTTAGACTACTGTCTGGCCTAAACCATTGGTCTCTACTTGGTTAGACAACCGTCTGGACTAAACCATTGGTCGCTACTTGGTTAGACTACTGTCTGGACTAAACCATTGGTCTCTACTTGGTTAGACTGCTGTCTGGACTAAACCATTGGTCGCTACTTGGTTAGACGACCGTCTGGACTAAACCATTGGTCGCTACTTGGTTAGACTACCGTCTGGACTAAACCATTGGTCGCTACTTGGTTAGACGACCGTCTGGACTAAACCATTGGTCGCTACTTGGTTAGACTACCGTCTGGACGAAACCATTGGTCGCTACTTGGTTAGACTACCGTCTGGACTAAACCATTGGTCTCTACTTGGTTAGACTACTGTCTGGACTAAACCATTGGTCGCTACTTGGTTAGACGACCGTCTGGATTAAACCATTGGTCGCTACTTGGTTAGACTACTGTCTGGACTAAACCATTGGTCTCTACTTGGTTAGACTACTGTCTGGACTAAACCATTGGTCGCTACTTGGTTAGACTACTGTCTGGACTAAACCATTGGTCTCTACTTGGTTAGACTACTGTCTGGACTAAACCATTGGTCGCTACTTGGTTAGACTACTGTCTGGACTAAACCATTGGTCTCTACTTGGTTAGACTACCGTCTGGACTAAACCATTGGTCGCTACTTGGTTAGACTACCGTCCGGACTAAACCATTGGTCGCTACTTGGTTAGATTACCGTCTGGACTAAACCATTGGTCGCTACTTGGTTAGACTACCGTCTGGACTAAACCATTGGTCGCTACTTGGTTAGACTACCGTCTGGACTAAACCATTGGTCGCTACTTGGTTAGACGACCGTCTGGACTAAACCATTGGTCTCTACTTGGTTAGACGACCGTCTGGACTAAACCATTGGTCGCTACTTGGTTAGACGACCGTCTGGACTAAACCATTGGTCGCTACTTGGTTAGACTACCGTCTGGACTAAACCATTGGTCGCTACTTGGTTAGACGACCGTCTGGACTAAACCATTGGTCTCTACTTGGTTAGACGACCGTCTGGACTAAACCATTGGTCGCTACTTAGTTAGACGACCGTCTGGACTAAACCATTGGTCGCTACTTGGTTAGACTACCGTCTGGACTAAACCATTGGCCGCTACTTGGTTAGACGACCGTCTGGACTAAACCATTGGTCGCTACTTGGTTAGACTACTGTCTGGTCTAAACCATTGGTCGCTACTTGGTTAGACTACCGTCTGGACTAAACCATTGGTCGCTACTTGGTTAGACTACCGTCTGGACTAAACCATTGGTCGCTACTTGGTTAGACTACTGTCTGGACTAAACCATTGGTCGCTACTTGGTTAGACGACTGTCTGGACTAAACCATTGGTCGCTACTTGGTTAGACGACCGTCTGGACTAATCCATTGGTCGCTACTTGGTTAGACTACCGTCTGGACTAAACCATTGGTCGCTACTTGGTTAGACTACCGTCTGGACTAAACCATTGGTCGCTACTTGGTTAGACTACTGTCTGGACTAAACCATTGGTCTCTACTTGGTTAGACTACTGTCTGGACTAAACCACTGGTCGCTACTTGGTTAGACTACTGTCTGGACTAAACCATTGGTCTCTACTTGGTTAGACTACTGTCTGGACTAAACCATTGGTCTCTACTTGGTTAGACGACCGTCTGGACTAAACCATTGGTCGCTACTTGGTTAGACGACCGTCTGGACTAAACCATTGGTCTCTACTTGGTTAGACGACCGTCTGGACTAAACCCTTGGTCGCTACTTGGTTAGACGACCGTCTGGACTAAACCCTTGGTCGCAACTTGGTTAGACCAATGTCTGGACTAAACCATTGGTCTCTACTTGGTTAGACGACTGTCTGGACTAAACCATTGGTCGCTATTTGGTTAGACGACCGTCTGGACTAAACCATTGGTCTCTACTTGGTTAGACTACTGTCTGGACTAAACCATTGGTCTCTACTTGGTTAGACTACTGTCTGGACTAAACCATTTGTCGCTACTTGGTTAGACGACCGTCTGGACTAAACCATTGGTCGCTACTTGGTTAGACTACCGTCTGGGCTAAACCATTGGTCGCTACTTGGATAGACGACCGTCTGGACTAAACCATTGGTCGCTACTTGGTTATACTACTGTCTGGACTAAACCATTGGTCGCTACTTGGTTAGACGACCGTCTGGACTAAACCATTGGTCGCTACATGGTTAGACGACCGTCTGGACTAAACCATTGGTCGCTACTTGGTTAGACGACCGTCTGGACTAAACCATTGGTCGCTACTTGGTTACACTACCGTCTGGACTAAACCATTGGTCGCTACTTGGTTAGACTACTGTCTGGACTAAACCATTGGTCGCTACTTGGTTAGCCGACCGTCTGGACTAAACCATTGGTCGCTACTTGGTTAGACTACCGTCTGGACTAAACCATTGGTCGCTACTTGGTTAGCCGACCGTCTCGACTAAACCATTGGTCGCTACTTGGTTAGACTACCGTCTGGACTAAACCATTGGTCGCTACTTGGTTAGACGACCGTCTGGACTAAACCATTGGTCTCTACTTGGTTAGACGACCGTCTGGACTAAACCATTGGTCGCTACTTGGTTAGACGACCGTCTGGACTAGACCATTGGTCGCTACTTGGTTAGACTACCGTCTGGACTAAACCATTGGCCGCTACTTGGTTAGACGACCGTCTGGACTAAACCATTGGTCGCTACTTGGTTAGACTACTGTCTGGACTAAACCATTGTTCGCTACTTGGTTAGACTACCGTCTGGACTAAACCATTGGTCGCTACTTTGTTAGACTACCGTCTGGACTAAACCATTGGTCGCTACTTGGTTAGACTACTGTCTGGACTAAACCATTGGTCGCTACTTGGTTAGACGACTGTCTGGACTAAACCATTGGTCGCTACTTGGTTAGACGACCGTCTGGACTAAACCATTGGTCGCTACTTGCTTAGACTACCGTCTGGACTAAACCATTGGTCGCTACTTGGTTAGACTACCGTCTGGACTAAACCATTGGTCTCTACTTGGTTAGACGACCGTCTGGACTAAACCATTAGTCGCTACTTGGTTAGACTACCGTCTGGACTAAACCATTGGTCTCTACTTGGTTAGACTACTGTCTGGACTAAACCATTGGTCGCTACTTGGTTAGACGACCGTCTGGACTAAACCATTGGTCGCTACTTGGTTAGACTACTGTCTGGACTAAACCATTGGTCGCTACTTGGTTAGACTACTGTCTGGACTAAACCATTGGTCGCTACTTGGTTAGACGACCGTCTGGACTAAACCATTGGTCGCTACTTGGTTAGACGACCGTCTGGACTAAACCATTGGTCTCTACTTGTTTAGACGACCGTCTGGACTAAACCATTGGTCGCTACTTGGTTAGACGACTGTCTGGACTAAACCATTGGTCGCTACTTGGTTAGACGACCGTCTGGACTAAACCATTGGTCTCTACTTGGTTAGACGACCGTCTGGACTAAACCATTGGTCGCTACTTGGTTAGACTACTGTCTGGACTAAACCATTGGTCGCTACTTGGTTAGACGACCGTCTGGACTAAACCATTGGTCGCTACTTGGTTAGACGACTGTCTGGACTAAACCATTGGTCGTTACTTGGTTAGACTACCGTCTGGACTAAACCATTGGTCGCTACTTGGTTAGACTACCGTCTGGACTAAACCATTGGTCGCTACTTGGTTAGACGACCGTCTGGACTAAACCATTGGTCTCTACTTGGTTAGACGACCGTCTGGACTAAACCATTGGTCTCTACTGGGATAGACTACTGTCTGGACTAAACCATTGGTCGCTACTTGGTTAGACTACTGTCTGGACTAAACCATTGGTCTCTACTTGGTTAGACGACTGTCTGGACTAAACCATTGGTCGCTACTTGGTTAGACGACCGTCTGGACTAAACCATTGGTCTCTACTTGGTTAGACGACCGTCTGGACTAAACCATTGGTCGCAACTTTGTTAGACTACTGTCTGGACTAAACCATTGGTCGCTACTTGGTTAGACTACTGTCTGGACTAAACCATTGGTCTCTACTTGGTTAGACTACTGTCTGGACTAAACCACTGGTCGCTACTTGGTTAGACTACTGTCTGGACTAAACCATTGGTCTCTACTTGGTTAGACTACTGTCTGGACTAAACCATTGGTCTCTACTTGGTTAGACGACCGTCTGGACTAAACCATTGGTCGCTACTTGGTTAGACGACCGTCTGGACTAAACCATTGGTCTCTACTTGGTTAGACGACCGTCTGGACTAAACCCTTGGTCGCTACTTGGTTAGACGACCGTCTGGACTAAACCCTTGGTCGCAACTTGGTTAGACCAATGTCTGGACTAAACCATTGGTCTCTACTTGGTTAGACGACTGTCTGGACTAAACCATTGGTCGCTATTTGGTTAGACGACCGTCTGGACTAAACCATTGGTCTCTACTTGGTTAGACTACTGTCTGGACTAAACCATTGGTCTCTACTTGGTTAGACTTCTGTCTGGACTAAACCATTTGTCGCTACTTGGTTAGACGACCGTCTGGACTAAACCATTGGTCGCTACTTGGTTAGACTACCGTCTGGGCTAAACCATTGGTCGCTACTTGGATAGACGACCGTCTGGACAAAACCATTGGTCGCTACTTGGTTATACTACTGTCTGGACTAAACCAATGGTCGCTACTTGGTTAGACGACCGTCTGGACTAAACCATTGGTCGCTACTTGGTTAGACGACCGTCTGGACTAAACCATTGGTCGCTACTTGGTTAGACTACCGTCTGGACTAAACCATTGGTCTCTACTTGGTTAGACGACCGTCTGGACTAAACCATTGGTCGCTACATGGTTAGACAACCGTCTGGACTAAACCATTGGTCTCTACTTGGTTAGACGACCGTCTGGACTAAACCATTGGTCGCTACTTGGTTAGACTACCGTCTGGACTAAACCATTGGTCGCTACTTGGTTAGACGACCGTCTGGACTAAACCATTGGTCGCTACTTGGTTAGACGACCGTCTGGACTAAACCATTGGTCGCTACTTGGTTAGACTACCGTCTGGACTAAACCATTGGTCGCTACTTGGTTAGACGACCGTCTGGACTAAACCATTGGTCTCTACTTGGTTAGACGACCGTCTGGACTAAACCATTGGTCTCTACTTGGTTAGACGACTGTCTGGACTAAACCATTGGTCGCTACTTGGTTAGACTACTGTCTGGACTAAACCATTGGTCGCTACTTGGTTAGACTACCGTCTGGACTAAACCATTGGTCGCTACTTGGTTAGACTACTGTCTGGACTAAACCATTGGTCGCTACTTGGTTAGACTACTGTCTGGACTAAACCATTGGTCTCTACTTGGTTAGACTACCGTCTGGACTAAACCATTGGTCGCTACTTGGTTAGACTACTGTCTGGACTAAACCATTGGTCTCTACTCGGTTAGACTGCTGTCTGGACTAAACCATTGGTCGCTACTTGGTTAGACGACCGTCTGGACTAAACCATTGGTCGCTACTTGGTTAGACTACCGTCTGGACTAAACCATTGGTCGCTTCTTGGTTAGACGACCGTCTGGACTAAACCATTGGTCGCTACTTGGTTAGACTACCGTCTGGACGAAACCATTGGTCGCTACTTGGTTAGACTACCGTCTGGACTAAACCATTGGTCTCTACTTGGTTAGACTACTGTCTGGACTAAACCATTGGTCGCTACTTGGTTAGACGACCGTCTGGACTAAACCATTGGTCGCTACTTGGTTAGACTACTGTCTGGACTAAACCATTGGTCTCTACTTGGTTAGACTACTGTCTGGACTAAACCATTGGTCGCTACTTGGTTAGACTACTGTCTGGACTAAACCATTGGTCTCTACTTGGTTAGACTACTGTCTGGACTAAACCATTGGTCGCTACTTGGTTAGACTACTGTCTGGACTAAACCATTGGTCTCTACTTGGTTAGACTACCGTCTGGACTAAACCATTGGTCGCTACTTGGTTAGACTACCGTCTGGACTAAACCATTGGTCGCTACTTGGTTAGACTACCTTCTGGACTAAACCATTGGTCGCTACTTGGTTAGACTACCGTCTGGACTAAACCATTGGTCTCTACTTGGTTAGACTACCGTCTGGACTAAACCATTGGTCGCTACTTGGTTAGACGACCGTCTGGACTAAACCATTGGTCTCTACTTGGTTAGACGACCGTCTGGACTAAACCATTGGTCGCTACTTGGTTAGACGACCGTCTGGACTAAACCACTGGTCGCTACTTGGTTAGACTACCGTCTGGACTAAACCATTGGTCGCTACTTGGTTAGACGACCATCTGGACTAAACCATTGGTCGCTACTTGGTTAGCCGACCGTCTGGACTAAACCATTGGTCGCTACTTGGTTAGACTACCGTCTGGACTAAACCATTGGTCGCTACTTGGTTAGACTACTGTCTTGACTAAACCATTGTTCGCTACTTGGTTAGACTACCGTCTGGACTAAACCAGTGGTCGCTACTTGGTTAGACTACCGTCTGGACTAAACCATTGGTCGCTACTTGGTTAGACTACTGTCTGGAATAAACCATTGGTCGCTACTTGGTTAGACGACTGTCTGGACTAAACCATTGGTCGCTACTTGGTTAGACGACCGTCTGGACTAAACCATTGGTCGCTACTTGGTTAGACTACCGTCTGGACTAAACCATTGGTCGCTACTTGGTTAGACTACCGTCTGGACTAAACCATTGGTCTCTACTTGGTTAGACGACCGTCTGGACTAAACCTTTGGTCGCTACTTGGTTAGACTACCGTCTGGACTAAACCATTGGTCTCTACTTGGTTAGACTACTGTCTGGACTAAACCATTGGTCGCTACTTGGTTAGACGACCGTCTGGACTAAACCATTGGTCGCTACTTGGTTAGACTACTGTCTGGACTAAACCATTGGTCGCTACTTGGTTAGACTACTGTCTGGACGAAACCATTGGTCGCTACTTGGTTAGACGACCGTCTGGACTAAACCATTGGTCGCTACTTGGTTAGACGACCGTCTGGACTAAACCATTGGTCTCTACTTGTTTAGACGACCGTCTGGACTAAACCATTGGTCGCTACTTGGTTAGACGACTGTCTGGACTAAACCATTGGTCGCTACTTGGTTAGACGACCGTCTGGACTAAACCATTGGTCTCTACTTGGTTAGACGACCGTCTGGACTAAACCATTGGTCGCTACTTGGTTAGACTACTGTCTGGACTAAACCATTGGTCGCTACTTGGTTAGACGACCGTCTGGACTAAACCATTGGTCGCTACTTGGTTAGACGACTGTCTGGACTAAAGCATTGGTCGCTACTTGGTTAGACTACCGTCTGGACTAAACCATTGGTCGCTACTTGGTTAGACTACCGTCTGGACTAAACCATTGGTCGCTACTTGGTTAGACGACCGTCTGGACTAAACCATTGGTCTCTACTTGGTTAGACGACCGTCTGGACTAAACCATTGGTCTCTACTGGGTTAGACTACTGTCTGGACTAAACCATTGGTCGCTACTTGGTTAGACTACTGTCTGGACTAAACCATTGGTCTCTACTTGGTTAGACGACTGTCTGGACTAAACCATTGGTCGCTACTTGGTTAGACGACCGTCTGGACTAAACCATTGGTCTCTACTTGGTTAGACGACCGTCTGGACTAAACCATTGGTCGCAACTTGGTTAGACTACTGTCTGGACTAAACCATTGGTCGCTACTTGGTTAGACTACTGTCTGGACTAAACCATTGGTCGCTACTTGGTTAGACTACTGTCTGGACTAAACCATTGGTCGCTACTTGGTTAGACTACTGTCTGGACTAAACCATTCGTCTCTACTTGGTTAGACTACTGTCTGGACTAAACCATTGGTCGCTACTTGGTTAGACTACTGTCTGGACTAAACCATTGGTCGCTACTTGGTTAGACGACCGTCTGGACTAAACCATTGGTCGCTACTTGGTTAGACTACTGACTGGACTAAACCATTGGTCGCTACTTGGTTAGACTACTGTCTGGACTAAACCATTGGTCGCTACTTGGTTAGACTACCGTCTGGACTAAACCATTGGTCGCTACTTGGTTAGACGACCGTCTGGACTAAACCATTGGTCGCTACTTGGTTAGACTACCGTCTGGACTAAACCATTGGTCTCTACTTGGTTAGACTACCGTCTGGACTAAACCATTGGTCTCTACTTGGTTAGACGACCGTCTGGACTAAACCATTGGTCGCTACTTGGTTAGACGACCGTCTGGCCTAAACCATTGGTCGCTACTTGGTTAGACTACCGTCTGGACTAAACCATTGGTCTCTACTTGGTTAGACTACTGTCTGGACTAAACCATTGGTCTCTACTTCGTTAGACTACCGTCTGGACTAAACCATTGGTCGCTACTTGGTTAGACGACCGTCTGGACTAAACCATTGGTCGCTACTTGGTTAGACGACCGTCTGGACTAAACCATTGGTCTCTACTTGGTTAGACTACTGTCTGGACTAAACCATTGGTCGCTACTTGGTTAGACTACTGTCTGGACTAAACCATTGGTCGCTACTTGGTTAGACTACCGTCTGGACTAAACCATTGGTCGCTTCTTGGTTAGACTACCGTCTGGACGAAACCATTGGTCGCTACTTGGTTAGACTACCGTCTGGACTAAACCATTGGTCTCTACTTGGTTAGACGACCGTCTGGACTAAACCATTGGTCGCTACTTGGTTAGACTACCGTCTGGACTAAACCATTGGTCTCTACTTGGTTAGACGACCGTCTGGACTAAGCCATTGGTCACTACTTGGTTAGACGACCGTCTGGACTAAACCATTGGTCTCTACTTGGTTAGACGACCGTCTGGACTAAACCATTGGTCGCTACTTGGTTAGACTACCGTCTGGACTAAACCATTGGTCGCTACTTGGTTAGACGACCGTCTGGACTAAACCATTGGTCGCTACTAGGTTAGACGACCGTCTGGACTAAACCATTGGTCGCTACTTGGTTAGACTACCGTCTGGACTAAACCATTGGTCGCTACTTGGTTAGACGACCGTCTGGACTAATCCATTGGTCTCTACTTGGCTAGACGACCGTCTGGACTAAACCATTGGTCTCTACTTGGTTAGACGACTGTCTGGACTAAACCATTGGTCGCTACTTGGTTAGACTACTGTCTGGACTAAACCATTGGTCGCTACTTGGTTAGACTACCGTCTGGACTAAACCATTGGTCGCTACTTGGTTAGACTACTGTCTGGACTAAACCATTGGTCGCTACTTGGTTAGACTACTGTCTGGCCTAAACCATTGGTCTCTACTTGGTTAGACAACCGTCTGGACTAAACCATTGGTCGCTACTTGGTTAGACTACTGTCTGGACTAAACCATTGGTCTCTACTTGGTTAGACTGCTGTCTGGACTAAACCATTGGTCGCTACTTGGTTAGACGACCGTCTGGACTAAACCATTGGTCGCTACTTGGTTAGACTACCGTCTGGACTAAACCATTGGTCGCTACTTGGTTAGACGACCGTCTGGACTAAACCATTGGTCGCTACTTGGTTAGACTACCGTCTGGACGAAACCATTGGTCGCTACTTGGTTAGACTACCGTCTGGACTAAACCATTGGTCTCTACTTGGTTAGACTACTGTCTGGACTAAACCATTGGTCGCTACTTGGTTAGACGACCGTCTGGATTAAACCATTGGTCGCTACTTGGTTAGACTACTGTCTGGACTAAACCATTGGTCTCTACTTGGTTAGACTACTGTCTGGACTAAACCATTGGTCGCTACTTGGTTAGACTACTGTCTGGACTAAACCATTGGTCTCTACTTGGTTAGACTACTGTCTGGACTAAACCATTGGTCGCTACTTGGTTAGACTACTGTCTGGACTAAACCATTGGTCTCTACTTGGTTAGACTACCGTCTGGACTAAACCATTGGTCGCTACTTGGTTAGACTACCGTCCGGACTAAACCATTGGTCGCTACTTGGTTAGATTACCGTCTGGACTAAACCATTGGTCGCTACTTGGTTAGACTACCGTCTGGACTAAACCATTGGTCGCTACTTGGTTAGACTACCGTCTGGACTAAACCATTGGTCGCTACTTGGTTAGACGACCGTCTGGACTAAACCATTGGTCTCTACTTGGTTAGACGACCGTCTGGACTAAACCATTGGTCGCTACTTGGTTAGACGACCGTCTGGACTAAACCATTGGTCGCTACTTGGTTAGACTACCGTCTGGACTAAACCATTGGTCGCTACTTGGTTAGACGACCGTCTGGACTAAACCATTGGTCTCTACTTGGTTAGACGACCGTCTGGACTAAACCATTGGTCGCTACTTAGTTAGACGACCGTCTGGACTAAACCATTGGTCGCTACTTGGTTAGACTACCGTCTGGACTAAACCATTGGCCGCTACTTGGTTAGACGACCGTCTGGACTAAACCATTGGTCGCTACTTGGTTAGACTACTGTCTGGTCTAAACCATTGGTCGCTACTTGGTTAGACTACCGTCTGGACTAAACCATTGGTCGCTACTTGGTTAGACTACCGTCTGGACTAAACCATTGGTCGCTACTTGGTTAGACTACTGTCTGGACTAAACCATTGGTCGCTACTTGGTTAGACGACTGTCTGGACTAAACCATTGGTCGCTACTTGGTTAGACGACCGTCTGGACTAATCCATTGGTCGCTACTTGGTTAGACTACCGTCTGGACTAAACCATTGGTCGCTACTTGGTTAGACTACCGTCTGGACTAAACCATTGGTCGCTACTTGGTTAGACTACTGTCTGGACTAAACCATTGGTCTCTACTTGGTTAGACTACTGTCTGGACTAAACCACTGGTCGCTACTTGGTTAGACTACTGTCTGGACTAAACCATTGGTCTCTACTTGGTTAGACTACTGTCTGGACTAAACCATTGGTCTCTACTTGGTTAGACGACCGTCTGGACTAAACCATTGGTCGCTACTTGGTTAGACGACCGTCTGGACTAAACCATTGGTCTCTACTTGGTTAGACGACCGTCTGGACTAAACCCTTGGTCGCTACTTGGTTAGACGACCGTCTGGACTAAACCCTTGGTCGCAACTTGGTTAGACCAATGTCTGGACTAAACCATTGGTCTCTACTTGGTTAGACGACTGTCTGGACTAAACCATTGGTCGCTATTTGGTTAGACGACCGTCTGGACTAAACCATTGGTCTCTACTTGGTTAGACTACTGTCTGGACTAAACCATTGGTCTCTACTTGGTTAGACTACTGTCTGGACTAAACCATTTGTCGCTACTTGGTTAGACGACCGTCTGGACTAAACCATTGGTCGCTACTTGGTTTAGACTACCGTCTGGGCTAAACCATTGGTCGCTACTTGGATAGACGACCGTCTGGACTAAACCATTGGTCGCTACTTGGTTATACTACTGTCTGGACTAAACCATTGGTCGCTACTTGGTTAGACGACCGTCTGGACTAAACCATTGGTCGCTACATGGTTAGACGACCGTCTGGACTAAACCATTGGTCGCTACTTGGTTAGACGACCGTCTGGACTAAACCATTGGTCGCTACTTGGTTACACTACCGTCTGGACTAAACCATTGGTCGCTACTTGGTTAGACTACTGTCTGGACTAAACCATTGGTCGCTACTTGGTTAGCCGACCGTCTGGACTAAACCATTGGTCGCTACTTGGTTAGACTACCGTCTGGACTAAACCATTGGTCGCTACTTGGTTAGCCGACCGTCTCGACTAAACCATTGGTCGCTACTTGGTTAGACTACCGTCTGGACTAAACCATTGGTCGCTACTTGGTTAGACGACCGTCTGGACTAAACCATTGGTCTCTACTTGGTTAGACGACCGTCTGGACTAAACCATTGGTCGCTACTTGGTTAGACGACCGTCTGGACTAGACCATTGGTCGCTACTTGGTTAGACTACCGTCTGGACTAAACCATTGGCCGCTACTTGGTTAGACGACCGTCTGGACTAAACCATTGGTCGCTACTTGGTTAGACTACTGTCTGGACTAAACCATTGTTCGCTACTTGGTTAGACTACCGTCTGGACTAAACCATTGGTCGCTACTTTGTTAGACTACCGTCTGGACTAAACCATTGGTCGCTACTTGGTTAGACTACTGTCTGGACTAAACCATTGGTCGCTACTTGGTTAGACGACTGTCTGGACTAAACCATTGGTCGCTACTTGGTTAGACGACCGTCTGGACTAAACCATTGGTCGCTACTTGCTTAGACTACCGTCTGGACTAAACCATTGGTCGCTACTTGGTTAGACTACCGTCTGGACTAAACCATTGGTCTCTACTTGGTTAGACGACCGTCTGGACTAAACCATTAGTCGCTACTTGGTTAGACTACCGTCTGGACTAAACCATTGGTCTCTACTTGGTTAGACTACTGTCTGGACTAAACCATTGGTCGCTACTTGGTTAGACGACCGTCTGGACTAAACCATTGGTCGCTACTTGGTTAGACTACTGTCTGGACTAAACCATTGGTCGCTACTTGGTTAGACTACTGTCTGGACTAAACCATTGGTCGCTACTTGGTTAGACGACCGTCTGGACTAAACCATTGGTCGCTACTTGGTTAGACGACCGTCTGGACTAAACCATTGGTCTCTACTTGTTTAGACGACCGTCTGGACTAAACCATTGGTCGCTACTTGGTTAGACGACTGTCTGGACTAAACCATTGGTCGCTACTTGGTTAGACGACCGTCTGGACTAAACCATTGGTCTCTACTTGGTTAGACGACCGTCTGGACTAAACCATTGGTCGCTACTTGGTTAGACTACTGTCTGGACTAAACCATTGGTCGCTACTTGGTTAGACGACCGTCTGGACTAAACCATTGGTCGCTACTTGGTTAGACGACTGTCTGGACTAAACCATTGGTCGTTACTTGGTTAGACTACCGTCTGGACTAAACCATTGGTCGCTACTTGGTTAGACTACCGTCTGGACTAAACCATTGGTCGCTACTTGGTTAGACGACCGTCTGGACTAAACCATTGGTCTCTACTTGGTTAGACGACCGTCTGGACTAAACCATTGGTCTCTACTGGGATAGACTACTGTCTGGACTAAACCATTGGTCGCTACTTGGTTAGACTACTGTCTGGACTAAACCATTGGTCTCTACTTGGTTAGACGACTGTCTGGACTAAACCATTGGTCGCTACTTGGTTAGACGACCGTCTGGACTAAACCATTGGTCTCTACTTGGTTAGACGACCGTCTGGACTAAACCATTGGTCGCAACTTTGTTAGACTACTGTCTGGACTAAACCATTGGTCGCTACTTGGTTAGACTACTGTCTGGACTAAACCATTGGTCTCTACTTGGTTAGACTACTGTCTGGACTAAACCACTGGTCGCTACTTGGTTAGACTACTGTCTGGACTAAACCATTGGTCTCTACTTGGTTAGACTACTGTCTGGACTAAACCATTGGTCTCTACTTGGTTAGACGACCGTCTGGACTAAACCATTGGTCGCTACTTGGTTAGACGACCGTCTGGACTAAACCATTGGTCTCTACTTGGTTAGACGACCGTCTGGACTAAACCCTTGGTCGCTACTTGGTTAGACGACCGTCTGGACTAAACCCTTGGTCGCAACTTGGTTAGACCAATGTCTGGACTAAACCATTGGTCTCTACTTGGTTAGACGACTGTCTGGACTAAACCATTGGTCGCTATTTGGTTAGACGACCGTCTGGACTAAACCATTGGTCTCTACTTGGTTAGACTACTGTCTGGACTAAACCATTGGTCTCTACTTGGTTAGACTTCTGTCTGGACTAAACCATTTGTCGCTACTTGGTTAGACGACCGTCTGGACTAAACCATTGGTCGCTACTTGGTTAGACTACCGTCTGGGCTAAACCATTGGTCGCTACTTGGATAGACGACCGTCTGGACAAAACCATTGGTCGCTACTTGGTTATACTACTGTCTGGACTAAACCATTGGTCGCTACTTGGTTAGACGACCGTCTGGACTAAACCATTGGTCGCTACTTGGTTAGACGACCGTCTGGACTAAACCATTGGTCGCTACTTGGTTAGACGACCGTCTGGACTAAACCATTGGTCGCTACTTGGTTACACTACCGTCTGGACTAAACCATTGGTCGCTACTTGGTTAGACTACTGTCTGGACTAAACCATTGGTCGCTACTTGGTTAGCCGACCGTCTGGACTAAACCATTGGTCGCTACTTGGTTAGACTACCGTCTGGACTAAACCATTGGTCGCTACTTGGTTAGCCGACCGTCTGGACTAAACCATTGGTCGCTACTTGGTTAGACTACCGTCTGGACTAAACCATTGGTCGCTACTTGGTTAGACGACCGTCTGGACTAAACCATTGGTCGCTACTTGGTTAGACGACCGTCTGGACTAAACCATTGGTCGCTACTTGGTTAGACTACCGTCTGGACTAAACCATTGGCCACTACTTGGTTAGACGACCGTCTGGACTAAACCATTGGTCGCTACTTGGTTAGACTACTGTCTGGACTAAACCATTGTTCGCTACTTGGCTAGACTACCGTCTGGACTAAACCATTGGTCGCTACTTTGTTAGACTACTGTCTGGACTAAACCATTGGTCGCTACTTGGTTAGACTACTGTCTGGACTAAACCATTGGTCCCTACTTGGTTAGACGACTGTCTGGACTAAACCATTGGTCGCTACTTGGTTAGACGACCGTCTGGACTAAACCATTGGTCGCTACTTGGTTAGACTACCGTCTGGACTAAAACATTGGTCGCTACTTGGTTAGACTACCGTCTGGACTAAACCATTGGTCTCTACTTGGTTAGACGACCGTCTGGACTAAACCATTAGTCGCTACTTGGTTAGACTACCGTCTGGACTAAACCATTGGTCGCTACTTGGTTATACTACTGTCTGGACTAAACCATTGGTCGCTACTTGGTTAGACGACCGTCTGGACTAAACCATTGGTCGCTACTTGGTTAGACGACCGTCTGGACTAAACCATTGGTCGCTACTTGGTTAGACGACCGTCTGGACTAAACCATTGGTCGCTACTTGGTTACACTACCGTCTGGACTAAACCATTGGTCGCTACTTGGTTAGACTACTGTCTGGACTAAACCATTGGTCGCTACTTGGTTAGCCGACCGTCTGGACTAAACCATTGGTCGCTACTTGGTTAGACTACCGTCTGGACTAAACCATTGGTCGCTACTTGGTTAGCCGACCGTCTGGACTAAACCATTGGTCGCTACTTGGTTAGACTACCGTCTGGACTAAACCATTGGTCGCTACTTGGTTAGACGACCGTCTGGACTAAACCATTGGTCTCTACTTGGTTAGACGACCGTCTGGACTAAACCATTGGTCGCTACTTGGTTAGACGACCGTCTGGACTAAACCATTGGTCGCTACTTGGTTAGACTACCGTCTGGACTAAACCATTGGCCGCTACTTGGTTAGACGACCGTCTGGACTAAACCATTGGTCGCTACTTGGTTAGACTACTGTCTGGACTAAACCATTGTTCGCTACTTGGTTAGACTACCGTCTGGACTAAACCATTGGTCGCTACTTTGTTAGACTACCGTCTGGACTAAACCATTGGTCGCTACTTGGTTAGACTACTGTCTGGACTAAACCATTGGTCGCTACTTGGTTAGACGACCGTCTGGACTAAACCATTGGTCGCTACTTGGTTAGACTACCGTCTGGACTAAACCATTGGTCGCTACTTGGTTAGACTACCGTCTGGACTAAACCATTGGTCTCTACTTGGTTAGACGACCGTCTGGACTAAACCATTAGTCGCTACTTGGTTAGACTACCGTCTGGACTAAACCATTGGTCTCTACTTGGTTAGACTACTGTCTGGACTAAACCATTGGTCGCTACTTGGTTAGACGACCGTCTGGACTAAACCATTGGTCGCTACTTGGTTAGACTACTGTCTGGACTAAACCATTGGTCGCTACTTGGTTAGACTACTGTCTGGACTAAACCATTGGTCGCTACTTGGTTAGACGACCGTCTGGACTAAACCATTGGTCGCTACTTGGTTAGACGACCGTCTGGACTAAACCATTGGTCTCTACTTGTTTAGACGACCGTCTGGACTAAACCATTGGTCGCTACTTGGTTAGACGACTGTCTGGACTAAACCATTGGTCGCTACTTGGTTAGACGACCGTCTGGACTAAACCATTGGTCTCTACTTGGTTAGACGACCGTCTGGACTAAACCATTGGTCGCTACTTGGTTAGACTACTGTCTGGACTAAACCATTGGTCGCTACTTGGTTAGACGACCGTCTGGACTAAACCATTGGTCGCTACTTGGTTAGACGACTGTCTGGACTAAACCATTGGTCGCTACTTGGTTAGACTACCGTCTGGACTAAACCATTGGTCGCTACTTGGTTAGACTACCGTCTGGACTAAACCATTGGTCGCTACTTGGTTAGACGACCGTCTGGACTAAACCATTGGTCTCTACTTGGTTAGACGACCGTCTGGACTAAACCATTGGTCTCTACTGGGTTAGACTACTGTCTGGACTAAACCATTGGTCGCTACTTGGTTAGACTACTGTCTGGACTAAACCATTGGTCTCTACTTGGTTAGACGACTGTCTGGACTAAACCATTGGTCGCTACTTGGTTAGACGACCGTCTGGACTAAACCATTGGTCTCTACTTGGTTAGACGACCGTCTGGACTAAACCATTGGTCGCAACTTGGTTAGACTACTGTCTGGACTAAACCATTGGTCGCTACTTGGTTAGACTACTGTCTGGACTAAACCATTGGTCGCTACTTGGTTAGACTACTGTCTGGACTAAACCATTGGTCGCTACTTGGTTAGACTACTGTCTGGACTAAACCATTGGTCTCTACTTGGTTAGACTACTGTCTGGACTAAACCATTGGTCGCTACTTGGTTAGACTACTGTCTGGACTAAACCATTGGTCGCTACTTGGTTAGACGACCGTCTGGACTAAACCATTGGTCGCTACTTGGTTAGACTACTGTCTGGACTAAACCATTGGTCGCTACTTGGTTAGACTACTGTCTGGACTAAACCATTGGTCGCTACTTGGTTAGACTACCGTCTGGACTAAACCATTGGTCGCTACTTGGTTAGACGACCGTCTGGACTAAACCATTGGTCGCGACTTGGTTAGACGATCGTCTGGACTAAACCATTGGTCTCTACTTGGTTAGACTACTGTCTGGACTAAACCATTGGTCGCTACTTGGTTAGACTACTGTATGGACTAAACCATTGGTCGCTACTTAGTTAGACTACCGTCTGGACTAAACTATTGGTCGCTTCTTGGTTAGACTACCGTCTGGACGAAACCATTGGTCGCTACTTGGTTAGACTACCGTCTGGACTAAACCATTGGTCTCTACTTGGTTAGACGACCGTCTGGACTAAACCATTGGTCGCTACTTGGTTAGACTACCGTCTGGACTAAACCATTGGTCTCTACTTGGTTAGACGACCGTCTGGACTAAACCATTGGTCGCTACATGGTTAGACGACCGTCTGGACTAAACCATTGGTCTCTACTTGGTTAGACGACCGTCTGGACTAAACCATTGGTCGCTACTTGGTTAGACTACCGTCTGGACTAAACCATTGGTCGCTACTTGGTTAGACGACCGTCTGGACTAAACCATTGGTCGCTACTTGGTTAGACGACCGTCTGGACTAAACCATTGGTCGCTACTTGGTTAGACTACTGTCTGGACTAAACCATTGGTCGCTACTTGGTTAGACGACCGTCTGGACTAAACCATTGGTCTCTACTTGGTTAGACGACCGTCTGGACTAAACCATTGGTCTCTACTTGGTTAGACGACTGTCTGGACTAAACCATTGGTCGCTACTTGGTTAGACTACTGTCTGGACTAAACCATAGGTCGCTACTTGGTTAGACTACCGTCTGGACTAAACCATTGGTCGCTACTTGGTTAGACTTCTGTCTGGACTAAACCATTGGTCGCTACTTGGTTAGACTACTGTCTGGACTAAACCATTGGTCTCTACTTGGTTAGACTACCGTCTGGACTAAACCATTGGTCGCTACTTGGTTAGACTACTGTCTGGACTAAACCATTGGTCTCTACTCGGTTAGATTGCTGTCTGGACTAAACCATTGGTCGCTACTTGGTTAGACGACCGTCTGGACTAAACCATTGGTCGCTACTTGGTTAGACTACCGTCTGGACTAAACCATTGGTCGCTTCTTGGTTAGACGACCGTCTGGACTAAACCATTGGTCGCTACTTGGTTAGACTACCGTCTGGACGAAACCATTGGTCGCTACTTGGTTAGACTACCGTCTGGACTAAACCATTGGTCTCTACTTGGTTAGACTACTGTCTGGACTAAACCATTGGTCGCTACTTGGTTAGACGACCGTCTGGACTAAACCATTGGTCGCTACTTGGTTAGACTACTGTCTGGACTAAACCATTGGTCTCTACTTGGTTAGACTACTGTCTGGACTAAACCATTGGTCGCTACTTGGTTAGACTACTGTCTGGACTAAACCATTGGTCTCTACTTGGTAAGACTACTGTCTGGACTAAACCATTGGTCGCTACTTGGTTAGACTACTGTCTGGACTAAACCATTGGTCTCTACTTGGTTAGACTACCGTCTGGACTAAACCATTGGTCGCTACTTGGTTAGACTACCGTCTGGACTAAACCATTGGTCGCTACTTGGTTAGACTACCTTCTGGACTAAACCATTGGTCGCTACTTGGTTAGACTACCGTCTGGACTAAACCATTGGTCTCTACTTGGTTAGACTACCGTCTGGACTAAACCATTGGTCGCTACTTGGTTAGACGACCGTCTGGACTAAACCATTGGTCTCTACTTGGTTAGACGACCGTCTGGACTAAACCATTGGTCGCTACTTGGTTAGACGACCGTCTGGACTAAACCACTGGTCGCTACTTGGTTAGACTACCGTCTGGACTAAACCATTGGTCGCTACTTGGTTAGACGACCATCTGGACTAAACCATTGGTCGCTACTTGGTTAGCCGACCGTCTGGACTAAACCATTGGTCGCTACTTGGTTAGACTACCGTCTGGACTAAACCATTGGTCGCTACTTGGTTAGACTACTGTCTGGACTAAACCATTGTTCGCTACTTGGTTAGACTACCGTCTGGACTAAACCATTGGTCGCTACTTGGTTAGACTACCGTCTGGACTAAACCATTGGTCGCTACTTGGTTAGACTACTGTCTGGACTAAACCATTGGTCGCTACTTGGTTAGACGACTGTCTGGACTAAACCATTGGTCGCTACTTGGTTAGACGACCGTCTGGACTAAACCATTGGTCGCTACTTGGTTAGACTACCGTCTGGACTAAACCATTGGTCGCTACTTGGTTAGACTACCGTCTGGACTAAACCATTGGTCTCTACTTGGTTAGACGACCGTCTGGACTAAACCATTGGTCGCTACTTGGTTAGACTACCGTCTGGACTAAACCATTGGTCTCTACTTGGTTAGACTACTGTCTGGACTAAACCATTGGTCGCTACTTGGTTAGACGACCGTCTGGACTAAACCATTGGTCGCTACTTGGTTAGACTACTGTCTGGACTAAACCATTGGTCGCTACTTGGTTAGACTACTGTCTGGACGAAACCATTGGTCGCTACTTGGTTAGACGACCGTCTGGACTAAACCATTGGTCGCTACTTGGTTAGACGACCGTCTGGACTAAACCATTGGTCTCTACTTGTTTAGACGACCGTCTGGACTAAACCATTGGTCGCTACTTGGTTAGACGACTGTCTGGACTAAACCATTGGTCGCTACTTGGTTAGACGACCGTCTGGACTAAACCATTGGTCTCTACTTGGTTAGACGACCGTCTGGACTAAACCATTGGTCGCTACTTGGTTAGACTACTGTCTGGACTAAACCATTGGTCGCTACTTGGTTAGACGACCGTCTGGACTAAACCATTGGTCGCTACTTGGTTAGACGACTGTCTGGACTAAAGCATTGGTCGCTACTTGGTTAGACTACCGTCTGGACTAAACCATTGGTCGCTACTTGGTTAGACTACCGTCTGGAATAAACCATTGGTCACTACTTGGTTAGACGACCGTCTGGACTAAACCATTGGTCTCTACTTGGTTAGACGACCGTCTGGACTAAACCATTGGTCTCTACTGGGTTAGACTACTGTCTGGACTAAACCATTGGTCGCTACTTGGTTAGACTACTGTCTGGACTAAACCATTGGTCTCTACTTGGTTAGACGACTGTCTGGACTAAACCATTGGTCGCTACTTGGTTAGACGACCGTCTGGACTAAACCATTGGTCTCTACTTGGTTAGACGACCGTCTGGACTAAACCATTGGTCGCAACTTGGTTAGACTACTGTCTGGACTAAACCATTGGTCGCTACTTGGTTAGACTACTGTCTGGACTAAACCATTGGTCGCTACTTGGTTAGACTACTGTCTGGACTAAACCATTGGTCGCTACTTGGTTAGACTACTGTCTGGACTAAACCATTCGTCTCTACTTGGTTAGACTACTGTCTGGACTAAACCATTGGTCGCTACTTGGTTAGACTACTGTCTGGACTAAACCATTGGTCGCTACTTGGTTAGACGACCGTCTGGACTAAACCATTGGTCGCTACTTGGTTAGACTACTGACTGGACTAAACCATTGGTCGCTACTTGGTTAGACTACTGTCTGGACTAAACCATTGGTCGCTACTTGGTTAGACTACCGTCTGGACTAAACCATTGGTCGCTACTTGGTTAGACGACCGTCTGGACTAAACCATTGGTCGCTACTTGGTTAGACTACCGTCTGGACTAAACCATTGGTCTCTACTTGGTTAGACTACCGTCTGGACTAAACCATTGGTCTCTACTTGGTTAGACGACCGTCTGGACTAAACCATTGGTCGCTACTTGGTTAGACGACCGTCTGGCCTAAACCATTGGTCGCTACTTGGTTAGACTACCGTCTGGACTAAACCATTGGTCTCTAATTGGTTAGACTACTGTCTGGACTAAACCATTGGTCTCTACTTCGTTAGACTACCGTCTGGACTAAACCATTGGTCGCTACTTGGTTAGACGACCGTCTGGACTAAACCATTGGTCGCTACTTGGTTAGACGACCGTCTGGACTAAACCATTGGTCTCTACTTGGTTAGACTACCGTCTGGACTAAACCATTGGTCGCTACTTGGTTAGACTACCGTCTGGACTAAACCATTGGTCGCTACTTGGTTAGACTACCGTCTGGACTAAACCATTGGTCTCTACTTGGTTAGACTACCGTCTGGACTAAACCATTGGTCGCTACTTGGTTAGACGACCGTCTGGACTAAACCATTGGTCTCTACTTGGTTAGACGACCGTCTGGACTAAACCATTGGTCGCTACTTGGTTAGACGACCGTCTGGACTAAACCACTGGTCGCTACTTGGTTAGACTACCGTCTGGACTAAACCATTGGTCGCTACTTGGTTAGACGACCATCTGGACTAAACCATTGGTCGCTACTTGGTTAGCCGACCGTCTGGACTAAACCATTGGTCGCTACTTGGTTAGACTACCGTCTGGACTAAACCATTGGTCGCTACTTGGTTAGACTACTGTCTGGACTAAACCATTGTTCGCTACTTGGTTAGACTACCGTCTGGACTAAACCATTGGTCGCTACTTGGTTAGACTACCGTCTGGACTAAACCATTGGTCGCTACTTGGTTAGACTACTGTCTGGACTAAACCATTGGTCGCTACTTGGTTAGACGACTGTCTGGACTAAACCATTGGTCGCTACTTGGTTAGACGACCGTCTGGACTAAACCATTGGTCGCTACTTGGTTAGACTACCGTCTGGACTAAACCATTGGTCGCTACTTGGTTAGACTACCGTCTGGACTAAACCATTGGTCTCTACTTGGTTAGACGACCGTCTGGACTAAACCATTGGTCGCTACTTGGTTAGACTACCGTCTGGACTAAACCATTGGTCTCTACTTGGTTAGACTACTGTCTGGACTAAACCATTGGTCGCTACTTGGTTAGACGACCGTCTGGACTAAACCATTGGTCGCTACTTGGTTAGACTACTGTCTGGACTAAACCATTGGTCGCTACTTGGTTAGACTACTGTCTGGACGAAACCATTGGTCGCTACTTGGTTAGACGACCGTCTGGACTAAACCATTGGTCGCTACTTGGTTAGACGACCGTCTGGACTAAACCATTGGTCTCTACTTGTTTAGACGACCGTCTGGACTAAACCATTGGTCGCTACTTGGTTAGACGACTGTCTGGACTAAACCATTGGTCGCTACTTGGTTAGACGACCGTCTGGACTAAACCATTGGTCTCTACTTGGTTAGACGACCGTCTGGACTAAACCATTGGTCGCTACTTGGTTAGACTACTGTCTGGACTAAACCATTGGTCGCTACTTGGTTAGACTACTGTCTGGACTAAACCATTGGTCGCTACTTGGTTAGACTACTGTCTGGACTAAACCATTGGTCGCTACTTGGTTAGACTACTGTCTGGACTAAACCATTGGTCGCTACTTGGTTAGACTACTGTCTGGACTAAACCATTCGTCTCTACTTGGTTAGACTACTGTCTGGACTAAACCATTGGTCGCTACTTGGTTAGACTACTGTCTGGACTAAACCATTGGTCGCTACTTGGTTAGACGACCGTCTGGACTAAACCATTGGTCGCTACTTGGTTAGACTACTGACTGGACTAAACCATTGGTCGCTACTTGGTTAGACTACTGTCTGGACTAAACCATTGGTCGCTACTTGGTTAGACTACCGTCTGGACTAAACCATTGGTCGCTACTTGGTTAGACGACCGTCTGGACTAAACCATTGGTCGCTACTTGGTTAGACTACCGTCTGGACTAAACCATTGGTCTCTACTTGGTTAGACTACCGTCTGGACTAAACCATTGGTCTCTACTTGGTTAGACGACCGTCTGGACTAAACCATTGGTCGCTACTTGGTTAGACGACCGTCTGGCCTAAACCATTGGTCGCTACTTGGTTAGACTACCGTCTGGACTAAACCATTGGTCTCTAATTGGTTAGACTACTGTCTGGACTAAACCATTGGTCTCTACTTCGTTAGACTACCGTCTGGACTAAACCATTGGTCGCTACTTGGTTAGACGACCGTCTGGACTAAACCATTGGTCGCTACTTGGTTAGACGACCGTCTGGACTAAACCATTGGTCTCTACTTGGTTAGACTACTGTCTGGACTAAACCATTGGTCGCTACTTGGTTAGACTACTGTCTGGACTAAACCATTGGTCGCTACTTGGTTAGACTACCGTCTGGACTAAACCATTGGTCGCTTCTTGGTTAGACTACCGTCTGGACGAAACCATTGGTCGCTACTTGGTTAGACTACCGTCTGGACTAAACCATTGGTCTCTACTTGGTTAGACGACCGTCTGGACTAAACCATTGGTCGCTACTTGGTTAGACTACCGTCTGGACTAAACCATTGGTCTCTACTTGGTTAGACGACCGTCTGGACTAAGCCATTGGTCACTACTTGGTTAGACGACCGTCTGGACTAAACCATTGGTCTCTACTTGGTTAGACGACCGTCTGGACTAAACCATTGGTCGCTACTTGGTTAGACTACCGTCTGGACTAAACCATTGGTCGCTACTTGGTTAGACTACCGTCTGGACTAAACCATTGGTCGCTACTTGGTTAGACGACCGTCTGGACTAAACCATTGGTCTCTACTTGGTTAGACGACCGTCTGGACTAAACCATTGGTCTCTACTTGGTTAGACGACTGTCTGGACTAAACCATTGGTCGCTACTTGGTTAGACTACTGTCTGGACTAAACCATTGGTCGCTACTTGGTTAGACTACCGTCTGGACTAAACCATTGGTCGCTACTTGGTTAGACTACTGTCTGGACTAAACCATTGGTCGCTACTTGGTTAGACTACTGTCTGGCCTAAACCATTGGTCTCTACTTGGTTAGACAACCGTCTGGACTAAACCATTGGTCGCTACTTGGTTAGACTACTGTCTGGACTAAACCATTGGTCTCTACTTGGTTAGACTGCTGTCTGGACTAAACCATTGGTCGCTACTTGGTTAGACGACCGTCTGGACTAAACCATTGGTCGCTACTTGGTTAGACTACCGTCTGGACTAAACCATTGGTCGCTACTTGGTTAGACGACCGTCTGGACTAAACCATTGGTCGCTACTTGGTTAGACTACCGTCTGGACGAAACCATTGGTCGCTACTTGGTTAGACTACCGTCTGGACTAAACCATTGGTCTCTACTTGGTTAGACTACTGTCTGGACTAAACCATTGGTCGCTACTTGGTTAGACGACCGTCTGGATTAAACCATTGGTCGCTACTTGGTTAGACTACTGTCTGGACTAAACCATTGGTCTATACTTGGTTAGACTACTGTCTGGACTAAACCATTGGTCGCTACTTGGTTAGACTACTGTCTGGACTAAACCATTGGTCTCTACTTGGTTAGACTACTGTCTGGACTAAACCATTGGTCGCTACTTGGTTAGACTACTGTCTGGACTAAACCATTGGTCTCTACTTGGTTAGACTACCGTCTGGACTAAACCATTGGTCGCTACTTGGTTAGACTACCGTCCGGACTAAACCATTGGTCGCTACTTGGTTAGACTACCGTCTGGACTAAACCATTGGTCGCTACTTGGTTAGACTACCGTCTGGACTAAACCATTGGTCGCTACTTGGTTAGACTACCGTCTGGACTAAACCATTGGTCGCTACTTGGTTAGACGACCGTCTGGACTAAACCATTGGTCTCTACTTGGTTAGACGACCGTCTGGACTAAACCATTGGTCGCTACTTGGTTAGACGACCGTCTGGACTAAACCATTGGTCGCTACTTGGTTAGACTACCGTCTGGACTAAACCATTGGTCGCTACTTAGTTAGACGACCGTCTGGACTAAACCATTGGTCTCTACTTGGTTAGACGACCGTCTGGACTAAACCATTGGTCGCTACTTGGTTAGACGACCGTCTGGACTAAACCATTGGTCGCTACTTGGTTAGACTACCGTCTGGACTAAACCATTGGCCGCTACTTGGTTAGACGACCGTCTGGACTAAACCATTGGTCGCTACTTGGTTAGACTACTGTCTGGACTAAACCATTGGTCGCTACTTGGTTAGACTACCGTCTGGACTAAACCATTGGTCGCTACTTGGTTAGACTACCGTCTGGACTAAACCATTGGTCGCTACTTGGTTAGACTACTGTCTGGACTAAACCATTGGTCGCTACTTGGTTAGACGACTGTCTGGACTAAACCATTGGTCGCTACTTGGTTAGACGACCGTCTGGACTAATCCATTGGTCGCTACTTGGTTAGACTACCGTCTGGACTAAACCATTGGTCGCTACTTGGTTAGACTACCGTCTGGACTAAACCATTGGTCGCTACTTGGTTAGACTACTGTCTGGACTAAACCATTGGTCTCTACTTGGTTAGACTACTGTCTGGACTAAACCACTGGTCGCTACTTGGTTAGACTACTGTCTGGACTAAACCATTGGTCTCTACTTGGTTAGACTACTGTCTGGACTAAACCATTGGTCTCTACTTGGTTAGACGACCGTCTGGACTAAACCATTGGTCGCTACTTGGTTAGACGACCGTCTGGACTAAACCATTGGTCTCTACTTGGTTAGACGACCGTCTGGACTAAACCCTTGGTCGCTACTTGGTTAGACGACCGTCTGGACTAAACCCTTGGTCGCAACTTGGTTAGACCAATGTCTGGACTAAACCATTGGTCTCTACTTGGTTAGACGACTGTCTGGACTAAACCATTGGTCGCTATTTGGTTAGACGACCGTCTGGACTAAACCATTGGTCTCTACTTGGTTAGACTACTGTCTGGACTAAACCATTGGTCTCTACTTGGTTAGACTACTGTCTGGACTAAACCATTTGTCGCTACTTGGTTAGACGACCGTCTGGACTAAACCATTGGTCGCTACTTGGTTAGACTACCGTCTGGGCTAAACCATTGGTCGCTACTTGGATAGACGACCGTCTGGACTAAACCATTGGTCGCTACTTGGTTATACTACTGTCTGGACTAAACCATTGGTCGCTACTTGGTTAGACGACCGTCTGGACTAAACCATTGGTCGCTACATGGTTAGACGACCGTCTGGACTAAACCATTGGTCGCTACTTGGTTAGACGACCGTCTGGACTAAACCATTGGTCGCTACTTGGTTACACTACCGTCTGGACCAAACCATTGGTCGCTACTTGGTTAGACTACTGTCTGGACTAAACCATTGGTCGCTACTTGGTTAGCCGACCGTCTGGACTAAACCATTGGTCGCTACTTGGTTAGACTACCGTCTGGACTAAACCATTGGTCGCTACTTGGTTAGCCGACCGTCTGGACTAAACCATTGGTCGCTACTTGGTTAGACTACCGTCTGGACTAAACCATTGGTCGCTACTTGGTTAGACGACCGTCTGGACTAAACCATTGGTCTCTACTTGGTTAGACGACCGTCTGGACTAAACCATTGGTCGCTACTTGGTTAGACGACCGTCTGGACTAAACCATTGGTCGCTACTTGGTTAGACTACCGTCTGGACTAAACCATTGGCCGCTACTTGGTTAGACGACCGTCTGGACTAAACCATTGGTCGCTACTTGGTTAGACTACTGTCTGGACTAAACCATTGTTCGCTACTTGGTTAGACTACCGTCTGGACTAAACCATTGGTCGCTACTTTGTTAGACTACCGTCTGGACTAAACCATTGGTCGCTACTTGGTTAGACTACTGTCTGGACTAAACCATTGGTCGCTACTTGGTTAGACGACTGTCTGGACTAAACCATTGGTCGCTACTTGGTTAGACGACCGTCTGGACTAAACCATTGGTCGCTACTTGGTTAGACTACCGTCTGGACTAAACCATTGGTCGCTACTTGGTTAGACTACCGTCTGGACTAAACCATTGGTCTCTACTTGGTTAGACGACCGTCTGGACTAAACCATTAGTCGCTACTTGGTTAGACTACCGTCTGGACTAAACCATTGGTCTCTACTTGGTTAGACTACTGTCTGGACTAAACCATTGGTCGCTACTTGGTTAGACGACCGTCTGGACTAAACCATTGGTCGCTACTTGGTTAGACTACTGTCTGGACTAAACCATTGGTCGCTACTTGGTTAGACTACTGTCTGGACTAAACCATTGGTCGCTACTTGGTTAGACGACCGTCTGGACTAAACCATTGGTCGCTACTTGGTTAGACGACCGTCTGGACTAAACCATTGGTCTCTACTTGTTTAGACGACCGTCTGGACTAAACCATTGGTCGCTACTTGGTTAGACGACTGTCTGGACTAAACCATTGGTCGCTACTTGGTTAGACGACCGTCTGGACTAAACCATTGGTCTCTACTTGGTTAGACGACCGTCTGGACTAAACCATTGGTCGCTACTTGGTTAGACTACTGTCTGGACTAAACCATTGGTCGCTACTTGGTTAGACGACCGTCTGGACTAAACCATTGGTCGCTACTTGGTTAGACGACTGTCTGGACTAAACCATTGGTCGTTACTTGGTTAGACTACCGTCTGGACTAAACCATTGGTCGCTACTTGGTTAGACTACCGTCTGGACTAAACCATTGGTCGCTACTTGGTTAGACGACCGTCTGGACTAAACCATTGGTCTCTACTTGGTTAGACGACCGTCTGGACTAAACCATTGGTCTCTACTGGGTTAGACTACTGTCTGGACTAAACCATTGGTCGCTACTTGGTTAGACTACTGTCTGGACTAAACCATTGGTCTCTACTTGGTTAGACGACTGTCTGGACTAAACCATTGGTCGCTACTTGGTTAGACGACCGTCTGGACTAAACCATTGGTCTCTACTTGGTTAGACGACCGTCTGGACTAAACCATTGGTCGCAACTTGGTTAGACTACTGTCTGGACTAAACCATTGGTCGCTACTTGGTTAGACTACTGTCTGGACTAAACCATTGGTCGCTACTTGGTTAGACTACTGTCTGGACTAAACCATTGGTCGCTACTTGGTTAGACTACTGTCTGGACTAAACCATTGGTCTCTACTTGGTTAGACTACTGTCTGGACTAAACCATTGGTCGCTACTTGGTTAGACTCCTGTCTGGACTAAACCATTGGTCGCTACTTGGTTAGACGACCGTCTGGACTAAACCATTGGTCGCTACTTGGTTAGACTACTGTCTGGACTAAACCATTGGTCGCTACTTGGTTAGACTACTGTCTGGACTAAACCATTGGTCGCTACTTGGTTAGACTACCGTCTGGACTAAACCATTGGTCGCTACTTGGTTAGACGACCGTCTGGACTAAACCATTGGTCGCTACTTGGTTAGACTACCGTCTGGACTAAACCATTGGTCTCTACTTGGTTAGACTACCGTCTGGACTAAACCATTGGTCTCTACTTGGTTAGACGACCGTCTGGACTAAACCATTGGTCGCTACTTGGTTAGACGACCGTCTGGCCTAAACCATTGGTCGCTACTTGGTTAGACTACCGTCTGGACTAAACCATTGGTCTCTACTTGGTTAGACTACTGTCTGGACTAAACCATTGGTCTCTACTTGGTTAGACTACCGTCTGGACTAAACCATTGGTCGCTACTAGGTAAGACGACCGTCTGGACTAAACCATTGGTCGCTACTTGGTTAGACGACCGTCTGGACTAAACCATTGGTCTCTACTTGGTTAGACTACTGTCTGGACTAAACCATTGGTCGCTACTTGGTTAGACTACTGTCTGGACTAAACCATTGGTCGCTACTGGGTTAGACTACCGTCTGGACTAAACCATTGGTCGCTTCTTGGTTAGACTACCGTCTGGACGAAACCATTGGTCGCTACTTGGTTAGACTACCATCTGGACTAAACCATTGGTCTCTACTTGGTTAGACGACCGTCTGGACTAAACCATTGGTCGCTACTTGGTTAGACTACCGTCTGGACTAAACCATTGGTCTCTACTTGGTTAGACGACCGTCTGGACTAAGCCATTGGTCACTACTTGGTTAGACGACCGTCTGGACTAAACCATTGGTCTCTACTTGGTTAGACGACCGTCTGGACTAAACCATTGGTCGCTACTTGGTTAGACTACCGTCTGGACTAAACCATTGGTCGCTACTTGGTTAGACGACCGTCTGGACTAAACCATTGGTCGCTACTTGGTTAGACGACCGTCTGGACTAAACCATTGGTCGCTACTTGGTTAGACTACCGTCTGGACTAAACCATTGGTCGCTACTTGGTTAGACGACCGTCTGGACTAAACCATTGGTCTCTACTTGGTTAGACGACCGTCTGGACTAAACCATTGGTCTCTACTTGGTTAGACGACTGTCTGGACTAAACCATTGGTCGCTACTTGGTTAGACTACTGTCTGGACTAAACCATTGGTCGCTACTTGGTTAGACTACCGTCTGGACTAAACCATTGGTCGCTACTTGGTTAGACTACTGTCTGGACTAAACCATTGGTCGCTACTTGGTTAGACTACTGTCTGGACTAAACCATTGGTCTCTACTTGGTTAGACAACCGTCTGGACTAAACCATTGGTCGCTACTTGGTTAGACTACTGTCTGGACTAAACCATTGGTCTCTACTTGGTTAGACTGCTGTCAGGACTAAACCATTGGTCGCTACTTGGTTAGACGACCGTCTGGACTATACCATTGGTCGCTACTTGGTTAGACTACCGTCTGGACTAAACCATTGGTCGCTACTTGGTTAGACGTCCGTCTGGACTAAACCATTGGTCGCTACTTGGTTAGACTACCGTCTGGACGAAACCATTGGTCGCTACTTGGTTAGACGACCGTCTGGACTAAACCATTGGTCGCTACTTGGTTAGACGACCGTCTGGACTAAACCATTGGTCGCTACTTGGTTACACTACTGTCTGGACTAAACCATTGGTCGCTACTTGGTTAGACGACTGTCTGGACTAAACCATTGGTCGCTACTTGGTTAGACGACCGTCTGGACTAATCCATTGGTCGCTACTTGGTTAGACTACCGTCTGGACTAAACCATTGGTCGCTACTTGGTTAGACTACCGTCTGGACTAAACCATTGGTCTCTACTTGGTTAGACGACCGTCTGGACTAAACCATTGGTCGCTACTTGGTTAGACTACTGTCTGGACTAAACCATTGGTCTCTACTTGGTTAGACTACTGTCTGGACTAAACCACTGGTCGCTACTTGGTTAGACTACTGTCTGGACTAAACCATTGGTCTCTACTTGGTTAGACTACTGTCTGGACTAAACCATTGGTCGCTACTTGGTTAGACGACCGTCTGGACTAAACCATTGGTCTCTACTTGGTTAGACGACCGTCTGGACTAAACCCTTGGTCGCTACTTGGTTAGACGACCGTCTGGACTAAACCATTGGTCGCTACTTTGTTATACTACTGTCTTGACTAAACCATTGGTCGCTACTTGGTTAGACGACCGTCTGGACTAAACCATTGGTCGCTACTTGGTTAGACGACCGTCTGGACTAAACCATTGGTCGCTACTTGGTTAGACGACCGTCTGGACTAAACCATTGGTCGCTACTTGGTTACACTACCGTCTGGACTAAACCATTGGTCGCTACTTGGTTAGACTACTGTCTGGACTAAACTATTGGTCTCTACTTGGTTAGACTACCGTCTGGACTAAACCATTGGTCGCTACTTGGTTAGACTAATGTCTGGACTAAGCCATTGGTCTCTACTTGGTTAGACTACTGTCTGGACTAAACCATTGGTCTCTACTTGGTTAGACTACTGTCTGGACTAAACCATTTGTCGCTACTTGGTTAGACGACCGTCTGGACTAAACCATTGGTCGCTACTTGGTTAGACTACCGTCTGGACTAAACCATTGGTCGCTACTTGGATAGACGACCGTCTGGACTAACCCATTGGTCGCTACTTGGTTATACTACTGTCTGGACTAAACCATTGGTCGCTACTTGGTTAGACGACCGTCTGGACTAAACCATTGGTCGCTACTTGGTTAGACGACTGTCTGGACTAAACCATTGGTCGCTACTTGGTTAGACGACCGTCTGGACTAAACCATTGGTCGCTACTTGGTTACACTACCGTCTGGACTAAACCATTGGTCGCTACTTGGTTAGACTACTGTCTGGACTAAACTATTGGTCTCTACTTGGTTAGACTACCGTCTGGACTAAACCATTGGTCGCTACTTGGTTAGACTACCGTCTGGACTAAACCATTGGTCGCTACTTGGTTAGACGACCGTCTGGACTAAACCATTGGTCTCTACTTGGTTAGACTACCGTCTGGACTAAACCATTGGTCTCTACTTGGTTAGACGACTGTCTGGATTAAACCATTGGTCGCTACTTGGTTAGACGACCGTCTGGACTAAACCATTGGTCGCTACTTGGTTAGACTACTGTCTGGACTAAACCATTGGTCACTACTTGGTTAGACTACCGTCTGGACTAAACCATTGGTCTCTACTTGGTTAGACGACCGTCTGGACTAAACCATTGGTCGCTACTTAGTTAGACTACTGTCTGGACTAAACCATTGGTCTCTATTTGGTTAGACTACTGTCTGGACTAAACCATTGGTCGCTACTTGGTTAGACTACCGTCTGGACTAAACCATTGGTCGCTACTTGGTTAGACGACCGTCTGGACTAAACCATTGGTCGCTACTTGGTTAGACGACCGTCTGGACTAAACCATTGGTCTCCACTTGGTTAGACTACTGTCTGGACTAAACCATTGGTCGCTACTTGGTTAGACGACTGTCTGGACTAAACCATTGGTCGCTACTTGGTTAGACGACCGTTTGGACTAAACCATTGGTCTCTACTTGGTTAGACGACTGTCTGGAGTAAACCATTGGTCGCTACTTGGTTAGACGACCGTCTGGACTAAACCATTGGTCGCTACTTGGTTAGACTACCGTCTGGACTAAACCATTGGTCGCTACTTGGTTAGACTACCGTCTGGACTAAACCATTGGTCTCTACTTGGTTAGACGACCGTCTGGACTAAACCATTGGTCGCTACTTGGTTAGACTACTGTCTGGACTAAACCATTGGTCGCTACTTGGTTAGACGACCGTCTGCACTAAACCATTGGTCTCTACTTGGTTAGACTACTGTCTGGACTAAACCATTGGTCGCTACTTGGTTAGACTACCGTCTGGACTAAACCATTGGTCGCTACTTGGTTAGACGACCGTCTGGACTAAACCATTGGTCTCTACTTGGTTAGACTACTGTCTGGACTAAACCATTGGTCGCTACTTGGTTAGACTACTGTCTGGACTAAACCATTGGTCGCTACTTGGTTAGACTACCGTCTGGACTAAACCATTGGTCTCTACTTGGTTAGACGACCGTCTGGACTAAACCATTGGTCTCTACTTGGTTAGACTACCGTCTGGACTAAACCATTGGTCTCTACTTGGTTAGACGACCGTCTGGACTAAACCATTGGTCGCTACTTGGTTAGACGACCGTCTGGACTAAACCATTGGTCTCTACTTGGTTAGACTAACGTCTGGACTAAACCATTGGTCGCTACTTGGTTAGACGACCGTCTGGACTAAACCATTGGTCGCTACTTGGTTAGACTACTGTCTGGACTAAACCATTGGTCGCTACTTGGTAAGACTACCGTCTGGACTAAACCATTGGTCTCTACTTGGTTAGACGACCGTCTGGACTAAGCCATTGGTCGCTACTTGGTTAGACGACCGTCTGGACTAAATCATTGGTCTCTACTTGGTTAGACTACTGTCTGGACTGAACCATTGGTCTCTACTTGGTTAGACGACAGTCTGGACTAAACCATTGGTCTCTACTTGGTTAGACTACTGTCTGGACTAAACCATTGGTCGCTACTTGGTTAGACGACTGTCTGGACTAAACCATTGGTCTCTACTTGGTTAGACGACCATCTGGACTAAACCATTGGTCGCTACTTGGTTAGACGACCGTCTGGACTAAACCATTGGTCGCTACTTGGTGAGACTACCGTCTGGACGAAATCATTGGTCGCTACTTGGTTAGACTACCGTCTGGACTAAACCATTGGTCTCTACTTGGTTAGACTACTGTCTGGACTAAACCATTGGTCGCTACTTGGTTAGACGACCGTCTGGACTAAACCATTGGTCGCTACTTGGTTAGACTACCGTCTAGACTAAACCATTGGTCTCTACTTGGTTAGACTACTGTCTGGACTAAACCATTGGTCGCTACTTGGTTAGACGACCGTCTGGACTAAACCATTGGTCGCTACTTGGTTAGACTACCGTCTGGACTAAACCATTGGTCGCTACTTGGTTAGTCTACCGTCTGGACTAAACCATTGGTCGCTACTTGGTTAGGCGACCGTCTGGACTAAACCATTGGTCGCTACTTGGTTAGACTACCGTCTGGACTAAACCATTGGTCGCTACTTGGTTAGACTACCGTCTGGACTAAACCATTGGTCGCTACTTGGTTAGACTACTGTCTGGACTAAACCATTGGTCGCTACTTGGTTAGACTACCGTCTGGACTAAACCATTGGTCGCTACTTGGTTAGACTACCGTCTGGACTAAACCATTGGTCGCTACTTGGTTAGACTACTGTCTGGACTAAACCATTGGTCGCTACTTGGTTAGACTACCGTCTGGACTAAACCATTGGTCGCTACTTGGTTAGACGACCGTCTGGACTAGGCCATTGGTCGCTACTTGGTTAGACTACCGTCTGGACTAAACCATTGGTCGCTACTTGGTTAGACGACCGTCTGGAATAAACCATTGGTCGCTACTTGGTTAGACTACCGTCTGGACTAAACCATTGGTCGCTACTTGGTTAGACGACCGTCTGGACTAAACCATTGGTCGCTACTTGGTTAGACTACCGTCTGGACTAAACCATTGGTCGCTACTTTGTTAGACGACCGTCTGGACTAAACCATTGGTCTCTACTTGGGTAGACGACCGTCTGGACTAAACCATTGGTCGCTACTTGGTTAGACTACTGTCTGGACTAAACCATTGGTCTCTACTTGGTTAGACTACTGTCTGGACTAAACCATTGGTCGCTACTTGGTTAGACGACCGTCTGGACTAAACCATTGGTCGCTACTTGGTTAGACTACCGTCTGGACTAAACCATTGGTCTCTACTTGGTTAGACTACTGTCTGGACTAAACCATTGGTCGCTACTTGGTTAGACTACCGTCTGGACTAAACCATTGGTCGCTACTTGGTTAGACGACCGTCTGGACTAAACCATTGGTCGCTACTTGGTTAGACGACCGTCTGGACTAAGCCATTGGTCGCTACATGGTTAGACGACCGTCTGGACTAAACCGTTGGTCGCTACTTGGTTAGACTACTGTCTGGACTAAACCATTGGTCGCTACTTGGTTAGACGACCGTCTGGACTAAACCATTGGTCGCTACTTGGTTAGACTACCGTCTGGACTAAACCATTGGTCGCTACTTGGTTAGACTACCGTCTGGACTAAACCATTGGTCGCTACTTGGTTAGACGACCGTCTGGACTAAACCATTGGTCGCTACTTGGTTAGACTACCGTCTGGACTAAACCATTGGTCGCTACTTGGTTAGACTACTGTCTGGACTAAACCATTGGTCGCTACTTGGTTAGACTACTGTCTGGACTAAACCATTGGTCGCTACTTGGTTAGACTACCGTCTGGACTAAACCATTGGTCGCTACTTGGTTAGACGACCGTCTGGACTAAACCATTGGTCGCTACTTGGTTAGACTACTGTCTGGACTAAACCATTGGTCTCTACTTGGTTAGACTACCGTCTGGACTAAACCATTGGTCGCTACTTGGTTAGACGACCGTCTGGACTAAACCATTGTTCGCTACTTGGTTAGACTACTGTCTGGACTAAACCATTGGTCGCTACTTGGTTAGACTACCGTCTGGACTAAACCATTGGTCGCTACTTGGTTAGACTACCGTCTGGACTAAACCAGTGGTCGCTACTTGGTTAGACTACTGTCTGGACTAAACCATTGGTCGCTACTTGGTTAGACGACTGTCTGGACTAAACCATTGGTCGCTACTTGGTTAGACGACCGTCTGGACTAAACCATTGGTCGCTACTTGGTTAGACTACCGTCTGGACTAAACCATTGGTCGCTACTTGGTTAGACTACCGTCTGGACTAAACCATTGGTCTCTACTTGGTTAGACGACCATCTGGACTAAACCATTGGTCGCTATTTGGTTAGACTACTGTCTGGACTAAACTATTGGTCTCTACTTGGTTAGACTACTGTCTGGACTAAACCATTGGTCGCTACTTGGTTAGACTACTGTCTGGACTAAACCATTGGTCTCTACTTGGTTAGACTACTGTCTGGACTAAACCATTGGTCGCTACTTGGTTAGACGACCGTCTGGACTAAACCATTGGTCTCTACTTGGTTAGACGACCGTCTGGACTAAACCATTGGTCGCTACTTGGTTAGACTACCGTCTGGACTAAACCATTGGTCTTTACTTGGTTAGACGACCGTCTGGACTAAACCATTGGTCGCTACTTGGTTAGACGACCGTCTGGACTAAACCATTGGTCTCTACTTGGTTAGACGACCGTCTGGACTAAACCATTGGTCGCTACTTGGTTAGACTACCGTCTGGACTAAACCATTGGTCGCTACTTGGTTAGACGACCGTCTGGACTAAACCATTGGTCGCTACTTGGTTAGACGACCGTCTGGACTAAACCATTTGTCGCTACTTGGTTAGACTACCGTCTGGACTAAACCATTGGTCGCTACTTGGTTAGACGACCGTCTGGACTAAACCATTGGTCTCTACTTGGTTAGACGACCGTCTGGACTAAACCATTGGTCTCTAATTGGTTAGACGACTGTCTGGACTAAACCAGTGGTCGCTACTTGGTTAGACTACTGTCTGGACTAAACCATTGGTCGCTCCTTGGTTAGACGACCGTCTGGACTAAACCATTGGTCGCTACAAGTTTAGACTACCGTCTGGACTAAACCATTGGTCGCTACTTGGTTAGACGACCGTCTGGACTAAACCATTGGTCGCTACTTGGTTAGACTACCGTCTGGACGAAACCATTGCTCGCTACTTGGTTAGACTACCGTCTGGACTAAACCATTGGTCTCTACTTGGTTAGACTACTGTCTGGACTAAACCATTGGTCGCTACTTGGTTAGACGACCGTCTGGACTTAACCATTGGTCGCTACTTGGTTAGACTACTGTCTGGACTAAACCATTGGTCTCTACTTGGTTAGACTACTGTCTGGACTAAACCATTGGTCGCTACTTGGTTAGACTACTGTCTGGACTAAACCATTGGTCTCTACTTGGTTAGACTACTGTCTGGACTAAACCATTGGTCGCTAATTGGTTAGACTACTGTCTGGACTAAACCATTGGTCTCTACTTGGTTAGACTACCGTCTGGACTAAACCTTTGGTCGCTACTTGGTTAGACTACCGTCTGGACTAAACCATTGGTCGCTACTTGGTTAGACTTCCGTCTGGACTAAACCATTGGTCGCTACTTGGTTAGACTACCGTCTGGACTAAACCATTGGTCTCTACTTGGTTAGACTACCGTTTGGACTAAACCATTGGTCGCTACTTGGTTAGACGACCGTCTGGACTAAACCATTGGTCTCTACTTGGTTAGACGACCGTCTGGACTAAACCATTGGTCGCTACTTGATTAGACGACCGTCTGGACTAAACTATTGGTCGCTACTTGGTTAGACTACCGTCTGGACTAAACCATTGGTCGCTACTTGGTTAGACGACCGTCTGGACTAAACCATTGGTCGCAACTTGGTTAGCCGACCGTCTGGACTAAACCATTGGTCGCTACTTGGTTAGACTACCGTCTGGACTAAACCATTGGTCGCTACTTGGTTAGACGACCGTCTGGACTAAACCATTGGTCGCTACTTGGTTAGACTACTGTCTGGACTAAACCATTGGTCGCTACTTGGTTAGACTACCGTCTGGACTAAACCATTGGTCGCTACTTGGTTAGACTACCGTCTGGACTAAACCATTGGTCGCTACTTGGTTAGACTACTGTCTGGACTAAACCATTGGTCGCTACTTGGTTAGACGACTGTCTGGACTAAACCATTGGTCGCTACTTGGTTAGACGACCGTCTGGACTAAACCATTGGTCGCTACTTGGTTAGACTACCGTCTGGACTAAACCATTGGTTGCTACTTGGTTAGACTACCGTCTGGACTAAACCATTGGTCTCTACTTGGTTAGACTACCGTCTGTACTAAGCCATTGGTCGCTACTTGGTTAGACTACCGTCTGGACTAAACCATTGTTCTCTACTTGGTTAGACTACTGTCTGGACTAAACCATTGGTCGCTACTTGGTTAGACTACTGTCTGGACTAAACCATTGGTCGCTACTTGGTTAGACGACCGTCTGGACTAAACCATTGGTCGCTACTTGGGTAGACTACTGTCTGGACTAAACCATTGGTCGCTACTTGGTTAGACTACTGTCTGGACTAAACCATTGGTCGCTACTTGGTTAGACGACCGTCTGGACTAAACCATTGGTCGCTACTTGGTTAGACGACCGTCTGGACTAAACCATTGGTCTGTACTTGTTTAGACGACCGTCTGGACTAAACCATTGGTCGCTACTTGGTTAGACGACTGTCTGGACTAAACCATTGGTCGCTACTTGGTTAGACGACCGTCTGGAATAAACCATTGGTCTCTACTTGGTTAGACGACCGTCTGGACTAAACCATTGGTCGCTACTTGGTTAGACTACTGTCTGGACTAAACCATTTTTCGCTACTTGGTTAGATGACCGTCTGGACTAAACCATTTGTCGCTACTTGGTTAGACGACTGACTGGACTAAACCATTGGTCGCTACTTGGTTAGACTACCGTCTGGACTAAACCATTGGTCGCTACTTGGCTAGACTACCGTCTGGACTAAACCATTGGCCGCTACTTGGTTAGACGACCGTCTGGACTAAACCATTGGTCTCTACTTGGTTAGACGACCGTCTGGACTAAACCATTGGTCTCTACTGGGTTAGACTACTGTCTGGACTAAACCATTGGTCGCTACTTGGTTAGACTACTGTCTGGACTAAACCATTGGTCTCTACTTGGTTAGACGACTGTCTGGACTAAACCATTGGTCGCTACTTGGTTAGACGACCGTCTGGACTAAACCATTGGTCTCTACTTGGTTAGACGACCGTCTGGACTAAACCATTGGTCGCTACTTGGTTAGACTACTGTCTGGACTAAACCATTGGTCGCTACTTGGTTAGACTACTGTCTGGACTAAACCATTGGTCGCTACTTGGTTAGACTACTGTCTGGACTAAACCATTGGTCGCTACTTGGTTAGACTACTGTCTGGACTAAACCATTGGTCTCTACTTGGTTAGACTACTGTCTGGACTAAACCATTGGTCGCTACTTGGTTAGACTACTGTCTGGACTAAACCATTGGTCGCTACTTGGTTAGACGACAGTCTGGACTAAACCATTGGTCGCTACTTGGTTAGACTACTGTCTGGACTAAACCATTGGTCGCTACTTGGTTAGACTACTGTCTGGACTAAACCATTGGTCGCTAATTGGTTAGACGACCGTCTGGACTAAACCATTGGTCGCTACTTGGTTAGACGACCGTCTGGACTAAACCATTGGTCTCTACTTGGTTAGACGACTGTCTGGACTAAACCATTGGTCGCTACTTGGTTAGACGGCCGTCTGGACTAAACCATTGGTCTCTACTTGGTTAGGCGACCGTCTGGACTAAACCATTGGTCGCTACTTGGTTAGACTACTGTCTGGACTAAACCATTGGTCGCTACTTGGTTAGACTACTGTCTCGACTAAACCATTGGTCGCTACTTGGTTAGACTACCGTCTGGACTAAACCATTGGTCGCTACTTGGTTAGACGACCGTCTGGACTAAACCATTGGTCGCTACTTGGTTAGACTACCGTCTGGACTAAACCAATGGTCTCTACTTGGTTAGACTACCGTCTGGACTAAACCATTGGTCTCTACTTGGTTAGACGACCGTCTGGACTAAACCATTGGTCGCTACTTGGTTAGACGACCGTCTGGCCTAAACCATTGGTCGCTACTTGGTTAGACTACCGTCTGGACTAAACCATTGGTCTCTACTTGGTTAGACTACTGTCTGGACTAAACCATTGGTCTCTACTTGGTTAGACTACCGTCTGGACTAAACCATTGGTCGCTATTTGGTTAGACGACCGTCTGGACTAAACCATTGGTCGCTACTTGGTTAGACGACCGTCTGGACTAAACCATTGGTCTCTACTTGGTTAGTCTACTGTCTGGACTAAACCATTGGTCGCTACTTGGTTAGACTACTGTTTGGACTAAACCATTGGTCGCTACTTGGTTAGACTACCGTCTGGACTAAACCATTGGTCGCTTCTTGGTTAGACTACCGTCTGGACGAAACCATTGGTCGCTACTTGGTTAGACTACCGTCTGGACTAAACCATTGGTCGCTACTTGGTTAGACTACCGTCTGGACTAAACCATTGGTCGCTACTTGGTTAGACGACCGTCTGGACGAAACCATTGGTCGCTACTTGGTTAGACTACCGTCTGGACTAAACCATTGGTCTCTACTTGGTTAGACTACTGTCTGGACTAAACCATTGGTCGCTACTTGGTTAGACGACCGTCTGGACTTAACCATTGGTCGCTACTTGGTTAGACTACTGTCTGGACTAAACCATTGGTCTCTACTTGGTTAGACTACTGTCTGGACTAAACCATTGGTCGCTACTTGGTTAGACTACTGTCTGGACTAAACCATTGGTCTCTACTTGGTTAGACTACTGTCTGGACTAAACCATTGGTCGCTACTTGGTTAGACTACTGTCTGGACTAAACCATTGGTCTCTACTTGGTTAGACTACCGTCTGGACTAAACCTTTGGTCGCTACTTGGTTAGACTACCGTCAGGACTAAACCATTGGTCGCTACTTGGTTAGACTACCGTCTGGACTAAACCATTGGTCGCTACTTGGTTAGACTACCGTCTGGACTAAACCATTGGTCTCTACTTGGTTAGACTACCGTCTGGACTAAACCATTGGTCGCTACTTGGTTAGACGACCGTCTGGACTAAACCATTGGTCTCTACTTGGTTAGACGACCGTCTGGACTAAACCATTGGTCGCTACTTGGTTAGACGACCGTCTGGACTAAACCATTGGTCGCTACTTGGTTAGACTACCGTCTGGACTAAACCATTGGTCGCTACTTGGTTAGTCGACCGTCTGGACTAAACCATTGGTCGCTACTTGGTTAGACTACCGTCTGGACTAAACCATTGGTCGCTACTTGGTTAGACGACCGTCTGGACTAAACCATTGGTCGCTACTTGGTTAGACTACTGTCTGGACTAAACCATTGGTCGCTACTTGGTTAGACTACCGTCTGGACTAAACCATTGGTCGCTACTTGGTTAGACTACCGTCTGGACTAAACCATTGGTCGCTACTTGGTTAGACTACTGTCTGGACTAAACCATTGGTCGCTACTTGGTTAGACGACTGTCTGGACTAAACCATTGGTCGCTACTTGGTTAGACGACCGTCTGGACTAAACCATTGGTCGCTACTTGGTTAGACTACCGTCTGGACTAAACCATTGGTCGCTACTTGGTTAGACTACCGTCTGGACTAAACCATTGGTCTCTACTTGGTTAGACTACCGTCTGGACTAAGCCATTGGTCGCTACTTGGTTAGACTACCGTCTGGACTAAACCATTGGTCTCTACTTGGTTAGACTACTGTCTGGACTAAACCATTGGTCGCTACTTGGTTAGACTACGGTCTGGACTAAACCATTGGTCGCTACTTGGTTAGACGACCGTCTGGACTAAACCATTGGTCGCTACTTGGTTAGACTACTGTCTGGACTAAACCATTGGTCGCTACTTGGTTAGACTACTGTCTGGACTAAACCATTGGTCGCTACTTGGTAAGACGACCGTCTGGACTAAACCATTGGTCGCTACTTGGTTAGACGACCGTCTGGACTAAACCATTGGTCTCTACTTGTTTAGACGACCGTCTGGACTAAACCATTGGTCTCTACTGGGTTAGACTACTGTCTGGACTAAACCATTGGTCGCTACTTGGTTAGACTACTGTCTGGACTAAACCATTGGTCTCTACTTGGTTAGACGACTGTCTGGACTAAACCATTGGTCGCTACTTGGTTAGACGACCGTCTGGACTAAACCATTGGTCTCTACTTGGTTAGACGACCGTCTGGACTAAACCATTGGTCGCTACTTGGTTAGACTACTGTCTGGACTAAACCATTGGTCGCTACTTGGTTAGACTACTGTCTGGACTAAACCATTGGTCGCTATTTGGTTAGACTACTGTCTGGACTAAACCATTGGTCGCTACTTGGTTAGACTACTGTCTGGACTAAACCATTGGTCTCTACTTGGTTAGACTACTGTCTGGACTAAACCATTGGTCGCTACTTGGTTAGACTACTGTCTGGACTAAACCATTGGTCGCTACTTGGTTAGACGACAGTCTGGACTAAACCATTGGTCGCAACTTGGTTAGACTACTGTCTGGACTAAACCATTGGTCGCTACTTGGTTAGACTACTGTCTGGACTAAACCATTGGTCGCTAATTGGTTAGACGACCGTCTGGACTAAACCATTGGTCGCTACTTGGTTAGACGACCGTCTGGACTAAACCAATGGTCTCTACTTGGTTAGACGACTGTCTGGACTAAACCATTGGTCGCTACTTGGTTAGACGGCCGTCCGGACTAAACCATTGGTCTCTACTTGGTTAGGCGACCGTCTGGACTAAACCATTGGTCGCTACTTGGTTAGACTACTGTCTGGACTAAACCATTGGTCGCTACTTGGTTAGACTACTGTCTGGACTAAACCATAGGTCGCTACTTGGTTAGACTACCGTCTGGACTAAACCATTGGTCGCTACTTGGTTAGACGACCGTCTGGACTAAACCATTGGTCGCTACTTGGTTAGACTACCGTCTGGACTAAACCATTGGTCTCTACTTGGTTAGACTACCGTCTGGACTAAACCATTGGTCTCTACTTGGTTAGACGACCGTCTGGACTAAACCATTGGTCGCTACTTGGTTAGACGACCGTCTGGCCTAAACCATTGGTCGCTACTTGGTTAGACTACCGTCTGGACTAAACCATTGGTCTCTACTTGGTTAGACTACTGTCTGGACTAAACCATTGGTCTCTACTTGGTTAGACTACCGTCTGGACTAAACCATTGGTCGCTATTTGGTTAGACGACCGTCTGGACTAAACCATTGGTCGCTACTTGGTTAGACGACCGTCTGGACTAAACCATTGGTCTCTACTTGGTTAGACTACTGTCTGGACTAAACCATTGGTCGCTACTTGGTTAGACTACTGTTTGGACTAAACCATTGGTCGCTACTTGGTTAGACTACCGTCTGGATTAAACCATTGGTCGCTTCTTGGTTAGACTACCGTCTGGACGAAACCATTGGTCGCTAATTGGTTAGACTACCGTCTGGACTAAACCATTGGTCTCTACTTGGTTAGACGACCGTCTGGACTAAACCATTGGTCGCTACTTGGTTAGACTACCGTCTGGACTAAACCATTGGTCTCTACTTGGTTAGACGACCGTCTGGACTAAACCATTGGTCGCTACTTGGTTAGACGACCGTCTGGACTAAACCATTGGTCTCTACTTGGTTAGACGACCGTCTGGACTAAACCATTGGTCGCAACTTGGTTAGTCTACCGTCTGGACTAAACCATTGGTCGCTACTTGGTTAGCCGACCGTCTGGACTAAACCATTGGTCGCTGCTTGGTTAGACGACCGTCTGGACTAAACCATTGGTCGCTACTTGGTTAGACTACCGTCTGGACTAAACCATTGGTCGCTACTTGGTTAGACGACCGTCTGGACTAAACCATTGGTCTCTACTTGGTTAGACGACCGTCTGGACTAAACCATTGGTCTCTACTTGGTTAGACGACTGTCTGGACTAAACCATTGGTCGCTACTTGGTTAGACTACTGTCTGGACTAAACCATTGGTCGCTACTTGGTTAGACTACCGTCTGGACTAAACCATTGGTCGCTACTTGGTTAGACTACTGTCTGGACTAAACCATTGGTCGCTACTTGGTTAGACTACTGTCTGGACTAAACCATTGGTCTCTACTTGGTTAGACTACCGTCTGGACTAAACCAATGGTCGCTACTTGGTTAGACTACTGTCTGGACTAAACCATTGTTCTCTACTTGGTTAGACTGCTGTCTGGACTAAACCATTGGTCGCTACTTGGTTAGACGACCGTCTGGACTAAACCATTGGTCGCTACTTGGTTAGACTACCGTCTGGACTAAACCATTGGTCGCTACTTGGTTAGACGACCGTCTGGACTAAACCATTGGTCGCTACTTGGTTGGACTTCCGTCTGGACGAAACCATTGGTCGCTACTTGGTTAGACTACCGTCTGGACTAAACCATTGGTCTCTAATTGGTTAGACTACTGTCTGGACTAAACCATTGGTCGCTACTTGGTTAGACGACCGTCTGGACTAACCCATTGGTCGCTACTTGGTTAGACTACTGTCTGGACTAAACCATTGGTCTCTACTTGGTTAGACTACTGTCTGGACTAAACCATTGGTCGCTACTTGGTTAGACTACTGTCTGGACTAAACCATTGGTCTCTGCTTGGTTAGACTACTGTCTGGACTAAACCATTGGTCGCTACTTGGTTAGACTACAATCTGGACTAAACCATTGGTCTCTACTTGGTTAGACTACCGTCTGGACTAAACCATTGGTCGCTACTTGGTTAGACTACCGTCTGGACTAAACCATTGGTCGCTACTTGGTTAGACTACCGTCTGGACTAAACCATTGGTCGCTACTTGGTTAGACTACCGACTGGACTAAACCATTGGTCTCTACTTGGTAAGACTACCGTCTGGACTAAACCATTGGTCGCTACTTGGTTAGACGACCGTCTGGACTAAACCATTGGTCTCTACTTGGTTAGACGACCGTCTGGACTAAACCATTGGTCGCTACTTGGTTAGACGACCGTCTGGACTAAACCATTGGTCGCTACTTGGTTAGACTACCGTCTGGACTAAACCATTGGTCGCTACTTGGTAAGACGACCGTCTGGACTAAGCCATTGGTCGCAACTTGGTTAGCCGACCGTCTGGACTAAACCATTGGTCGCTACTTGGTTAGACTACCGTCTGGACTAAACCATTGTTCGCTACTTGGTTAGACGACCGTCTGGACTAAACCATTGGTCTCTACTTGGTTAGACGACCGTCTGGACTAAACCATTGGTCGCTACTTGGTTAGACGACCGTCTGGACTAAACCATTGGTCGCTACTTGGTTAGACTACCGTCTGGACTAAACCATTGGCCGCTACTTGGTTAGACGAACGTCTGGACTAAACCATTGGTCGCTACTTGGTTAGACTACTGTCTGGACTAAACCATTGGTCGCTACTTGGTTAGACTACCGTCTGGACTAAACCATTGGTCGCTACTTGGTTAGACTACCGTCTGGACTAAACCATTGGTCGCTACTTGGTTAGACTACTGTCTGGACTAAACCATTGGTCGCTACTTGGTTAGACGACTGTCTGGACTAAACCATTGGTCGCTACTTGGTTAGACGACCGTCTGGACTAATCCATTGGTCGCTACTTGGTTAGACTACCGTCTGGACTAAACCATTGGTCGCTACTTGGTAAGACTACCGTCTGGACTAAACCATTGGTCTCTCCTTGGTTAGACGACCGTCTGGACTAAACCATTGGTCGCTACTTGGTTAGACTACTGTCTGGACTAAACCATTGGTCGCTACTTGGTTAGACGACCGTCTGGACTAAACCATTGCTCTCTACTTGGTTAGACGACCGTCTGGACTAAACCCTTGGTCGCTACTTGGTTAGACGACCGTCTGGACTAAACCCTTGGTCGCTACTTGGTTAGACTACTGTCTGGACTAAACCATTGGTCTCTACTTGGTTAGACGACTGTCTGGACTAAACCATTGGTCGCTATTTGGTAAGACGACCGTCTGGACTAAACCATTGGTCTCTACTTGGTTAGACTACTGTCTGGACTAAACCATTGGTCTCTACTTGGTTAGACTACTGTCTGGACTAAACCATTGGTCGCTACTTGGTTAGACGACCGTCTGGACTAAACCATTGGTCGCTACTTGGTTAGACTACCGTCTTGACTAAACCATTGGTCGCTACTTGGTTAGACGACCGTCTGGACTAAACCATTGGTCTCTACTTGTTTAGACGACCGTCTGGACTAAACCATTGGTCTCTACTGGGTTAGACTACTGTCTGGACTAAACCATTGGTCGCTACTTGGTTAGACTATTGTCTGGACTAAACCATTGGTCTCTACTTGGTTAGACGACTGTCTGGACTAAACCATTGGTCGCTACTTGGTTAGACGACCGTCTGGACTAAACCATTGGTCTCTACTTGGTAAGACGACCGTCTGGACTAAACCATTGGTCGCTACTTGGTTAGACTACTGTCTGGACTAAACCATTGGTCGCTACTTGGTTAGACTACTGTCTGGACTAAACCATTGGTCGCTACTTGGTTAGACTACTGTCTGGACTAAACCATTGGTCGCTACTTGGTTAGACTACTGTCTGGACTAAACCATTGGTCTCTACTTGGTTAGACTACTGTCTGGACTAAACCATTGGTCGCTACTTGGTTAGACTACTGTCTGGACTAAACCATTGGTCGCTACTTGGTTAGACGACAGTCTGGACTAAACCATTGGTCGCAACTTGGTTAGACTACTGTCTGGACTAAACCATTGGTCGCTACTTGGTTAGACTACTGTCTGGACTAAACCATTGGTCGCTAATTGGTTAGACGACCGTCTGGACTAAACCATTGGTCGCTACTTGGTTAGACGACCGTCTGGACTAAACCAATGGTCTCTACTTGGTTAGACGACTGTCTGGACTAAACCATTGGTCGCTACTTGGTTAGACGGCCGTCTGGACTAAACCATTGGTCTCTACTTGGTTAGGCGACCGTCTGGATTAAACCATTGGTCGCTACTTGGTTAGACTACTGTCTGGACTAAACCATTGGTCGCTACTTGGTTAGACTACTGTCTGGACTAAACCATTGGTCGCTACTTGGTTAGACTACCGTCTGGACTAAACCATTGGTCGCTACTTGGTTAGACGACCGTCTGGACTAAACCATTGGTCGCTACTTGGTTAGACTACCGTCTGGACTAAACCATTGGTCTCTACTTGGTTAGACTACCGTCTGGACTAAACCATTGGTCTCTACTTGGTTAGACGACCGTCTGGACTAAACCATTGGTCGCTACTTGGTTAGACGACCGTCTGGCCTAAACCATTGGTCGCTACTTGGTTAGACTACCGTCTGGACTAAACCATTGGTCTCTACTTGGTTAGACTACTGTCTGGACTAAACCATTGGTCTCTACTTGGTTAGACTACCGTCTGGACTAAACCATTGGTCGCTATTTGGATAGACGACCGTCTGGACTAAACCATTGGTCGCTACTTGGTTAGACGACCGTCTGGACTAAACCATTGGTCTCTACTTGGTTAGACTACTGTCTGGAATAAACCATTGGTCGCTACTTGGTTAGACTACTGTTTGGACTAAACCATTGGTCGCTACTTGGTTAGACTACCGTCTGGACTAAACCTTTGGTCGCTTCTTGGTTAGACTACCGTCTGGACGAAACCATTCGTCGCTACTTGGTTAGACTACCGTCTGGACTAAACCATTGGTCTCTACTTGGTTAGACGACCGTCTGGACTAAACCATTGGTCGCTACTTGGTTAGACTACCGTCTGGACTAAACCATTGGTCTCTACTTGGTTAGACGACCGTCTGGACTAAACCATTGGTCGCTACTTGGTTAGACGACCGTCTGGACTAAACCATTGGTCTCTACTTGGTTAGACGACCGTCTGGACTAAACCATTGGTCGCAACTTGGTTAGTCTACCGTCTGGACTAAACCATTGGTCGCTACTTGGTTAGCCGACCGTCTGGACTAAACCATTGGTCGCTGCTTGGTTAGACGACCGTCTGGACTAAACCATTGGTCGCTACTTGGTTAGACTACCGTCTGGACTAAACCATTGGTCGCTACTTGGTTAGACGACCGTCTGGACTAAACCATTGGTCGCTACTTGGTTAGACTACTGTTTGGACTAAACCATTGGTCGCTTCTTGGTTAGACTACCGTCTGGACGAAACCATTGGTCGATACTTGGTTAGACTACCGTCTGGACTAAACCATTGGTCGCTACTTGGTTAGACTACCGTCTGGACTAAACCATTGGTCGCTACTTGGTTAGACGACCGTCTGGACGAAACCATTGGTCGCTACTTGGTTAGACTACCGTCTGGACTAAACCATTGGTCTCTACTTGGTTAGACTACTGTCTGGACTAAACCATTGGTCGCTACTTGGTTAGACGACCGTCTGGACTTAACCATTGGTCGCTACTTGGTTAGACTACTGTCTGGACTAAACCATTGGTCTCTACTTGGTTAGACTACTGTCTGGACTAAACCATTGGTCGCTACTTGGTTAGACTACTGTCTGGACTAAACCATTGGTCTCTACTTGGTTAGACTACTGTCTGGACTAAACCATTGGTCGCTACTTGTTTAGACTACTGTCTGGACTAAACCATTGGTCTCTACTTGGTTAGACTACCGTCTGGACTAAACCTTTGGTCGCTACTTGGTTAGACTACCGTCAGGACTAAACCATTGGTCGCTACTTGGTTAGACTACCGTCTGGACTAAACCATTGGTCGCTACTTGGTTAGACTACCGTCTGGACTAAACCATTGGTCTCTACTTGGTTAGACTACCGTCTGGACTAAACCATTGGTCGCTACTTGGTTAGACGACCGTCTGGACTAAACCATTGGTCTCTACTTGGTTAGACGACCGTCTGGACTAAACCATTGGTCGCTACTTGGTTAGACGACCGTCTGGACTAAACCATTGGTCGCTACTTGGTTAGACTACCGTCTGGACTAAACCATTGGTCGCTACTTGGTTAGACGACCGTCTGGACTAAACCATTGGTCGCAACTTGGTTAGTCGACCGTCTGGACTAAACCATTGGTCGCTACTTGGTTAGACTACCGTCTGGACTAAACCATTGGTCGCTACTTGGTTAGACGACCGTCTGGACTAAACCATTGGTCGCTACTTGGTTAGACTACTGTCTGGACTAAACCATTGGTCGCTACTTGGTTAGACTACCGTCTGGACTAAACCATTGGTCGCTACTTGGTTAGACTACCGTCTGGACTAAACCATTGGTCGCTACTTGGTTAGACTACTGTCTGGACTAAACCATTGGTCGCTACTTGGTTAGACGACTGTCTGGACTAAACCATTGGTCGCTACTTGGTTAGACGACCGTCTGGACTAAACCATTGGTCGCTACTTGGTTAGACTACCGTCTGGACTAAACCATTGGTCGCTACTTGGTTAGACTACCGTCTGGACTAAACCATTGGTCTCTACTTGGTTAGACTACCGTCTGGACTAAGCCATTGGTCGCTACTTGGTTAGACTACCGTCTGGACTAAACCATTGGTCTCTACTTGGTTAGACTACTGTCTGGACTAAACCATTGGTCGCTACTTGGTTAGACTACGGTCTGGACTAAACCATTGGTCGCTACTTGGTTAGACGACCGTCTGGACTAAACCATTGGTCGCTACTTGGTTAGACTACTGTCTGGACTAAACCATTGGTCGCTACTTGGTTAGACTACAGTCTGGACTAAACCATTGGTCGCTACTTGGTAAGACGACCGTCTGGACTAAACCATTGGTCGCTACTTGGTTAGACGACCGTCTGGACTAAACCATTGGTCTCTACTTGTTTAGACGAGCGTCTGGACTAAACCATTGGTCTCTACTGGGTTAGACTACTGTCTGGACCAAACCATTGGTCGCTACTTGGTTAGACTACTGTCTGGACTAAACCATTGGTCTCTACTTGGTTAGACGACTGTCTGGACTAAACCATTGGTCGCTACTTGGTTAGACGACCGTCTGGACTAAACCATTGGTCTCTACTTGGTTAGACGACCGTCTGGACTAAACCATTGGTCGCTACTTGGTTAGACTACTGTCTGGACTAAACCATTGGTCGCTTCTTGGTTAGACTACTGTCTGGACTAAACCATTGGTCGCTATTTGGTTAGACTACTGTCTGGACTAAACCATTGGTCGCTACTTGGTTAGACTACTGTCTGGACTAAACCATTGGTCTCTACTTGGTTAGACTACTGTCTGGACTAAACCATTGGTCGCTACTTGGTTAGACTACTGTCTGGACTAAACCATTGGTCGCTACTTGGTTAGACGACAGTCTGGACTAAACCATTGGTCGCAACTTGGTTAGACTACTGTCTGGACTAAACCATTGGTCGCTACTTGGTTAGACTACTGTCTGGACTAAACCATTGGTCGCTAATTGGTTAGACGACCGTCTGGACTAAACCATTGGTCGCTACTTGGTTAGACGACCGTCTGGACTAAACCAATGGTCTCTACTTGGTTAGACGACTGTCTGGACTAAACCATTGGTCGCTACTTGGTTAGACGGCCGTCCGGACTAAACCATTGGTCTCTACTTGGTTAGGCGACCGTCTGGACTAAACCATTGGTCGCTACTTGGTTAGACTACTGTCTGGACTAAACCATTGGTCGCTACTTGGTTAGACTACTGTCTGGACTAAACCATTGGTCGCTACTTGGTTAGACTACCGTCTGGACTAAACCATTGGTCGCTACTTGGTTAGACGACCGTCTGGACTAAAACATTGGTCGCTACTTGGTTAGACTACCGTCTGGACTAAACCATTGGTCTCTACTTGGTTAGACTACCGTCTGGACTAAACCATTGGTCTCTACTTGGTTAGACGACCGTCTGGACTAAACCATTGGTCGCTACTTGGTTAGACGACCGTCTGGCCTAAACCATTGGTCGCTACTTGGTTAGACTACCGTCTGGACTAAACCATTGGTCTCTACTTGGTTAGACTACTGTCTGGACTAAACCATTGGTCTCTACTTGGTTAGACTACCGTCTGGACTAAACCATTGGTCGCTATTTGGTTAGACGACCGTCTGGACTAAACCATTGGTCGCTACTTGGTTAGACGACCGTCTGGACTAAACCATTGGTCTCTACTTGGTTAGACTACTGTCTGGACTAAACCATTGGTCGCTACTTGGTTAGACTACTGTTTGGACTAAACCATTGGTCGCTACTTGGTTAGACTACCGTCTGGATTAAACCATTGGTCGCTTCTTGGTTAGACTACCGTCTGGACGAAACCATTGGTCGCTAATTGGTTAGACTACCGTCTGGACTAAACCATTGGTCTCTACTTGGTTAGACGACCGTCTGGACTAAACCATTGGTCGCTACTTGGTTAGACTACCGTCTGGACTAAACCATTGGTCTCTACTTGGTTAGACGACCGTCTGGACTAAACCATTGGTCGCTACTTGGTTAGCCGACCGTCTGGACTAAACCATTGGTCGCTGCTTGGTTAGACGACCGTCTGGACTAAACCATTGGTCGCTACTTGGTTAGACTACCGTCTGGACTAAACCATTGGTCGCTACTTGGTTAGACGACCGTCTGGACTAAACCATTGGTCTCTACTTGGTTAGACGACCGTCTGGACTAAACCATTGGTCTCTACTTGGTTAGACGACTGTCTGGACTAAACCATTGGTCGCTACTTGGTTAGACTACTGTCTGGACTAAACCATTGGTCGCTACTTGGTTAGACTACCGTCTGGACTAAACCATTGGTCGCTACTTGGTTAGACTACTGTCTGGACTAAACCATTGGTCGCTACTTGGTTAGACTACTGTCTGGACTAAACCATTGGTCTCTACTTGGTTAGACTACCGTCTGGACTAAACCAATGGTCGCTACTTGGTTAGACTACTGTCTGGACTAAACCATTGTTCTCTACTTGGTTAGACTGCTGTCTGGACTAAACCATTGGTCGCTACTTGGTTAGACGACCGTCTGGACTAAACCATTGGTCGCTACTTGGTTAGACTACCGTCTGGACTAAACCATTGGTCGCTACTTGGTTAGACGACCGTCTGGACTAAACCATTGGTCGCTACTTGGTTGGACTTCCGTCTGGACGAAACCATTGGTCGCTACTTGGTTAGACTACCGTCTGGACTAAACCATTGGTCTCTAATTGGTTAGACTACTGTCTGGACTAAACCATTGGTCGCTACTTGGTTAGACGACCGTCTGGACTAACCCATTGGTCGCTACTTGGTTAGACTACTGTCTGGACTAAACCATTGGTCTCTACTTGGTTAGACTACTGTCTGGACTAAACCATTGGTCGCTACTTGGTTAGACTACTGTCTGGACTAAACCATTGGTCTCTACTTGGTTAGACTACTGTCTGGACTAAACCATTGGTCGCTACTTGGTTAGACTACAATCTGGACTAAACCATTGGTCTCTACTTGGTTAGACTACCGTCTGGACTAAACCATTGGTCGCTACTTGGTTAGACTACCGTCTGGACTAAACCATTGGTCGCTACTTGGTTAGACTACCGTCTGGACTAAACCATTGGTCGCTACTTGGTTAGACTACCGACTGGACTAAACCATTGGTCTCTACTTGGTTAGACTACCGTCTGGACTAAACCATTGGTCGCTACTTGGTTAGACGACCGTCTGGACTAAACCATTGGTCGCTACTTGGTTAGACTACCGTCTGGACTAAACCATTGGCCGCTACTTGGTTAGACGAACGTCTGGACTAAACCATTGGTCGCTACTTGGTTAGACTACTGTCTGGACTAAACCATTGGTCGCTACTTGGTTAGACTACCGTCTGGACTAAACCATTGGTCGCTACTTGGTTAGACTACCGTCTGGACTAAACCATTGGTCGCTACTTGGTTAGACTACTGTCTGGACTAAACCATTGGTCGCTACTTGGTTAGACGACTGTCTGGACTAAACCATTGGTCGCTACTTGGTTAGACGACCGTCTGGACTAATCCATTGGTCGCTACTTGGTTAGACTACCGTCTGGACTAAACCATTGGTCGCTACTTGGTAAGACTACCGTCTGGACTAAACCATTGGTCTCTCCTTGGTTAGACGACCGTCTGGACTAAACCATTGGTCGCTACTTGGTTAGACTACTGTCTGGACTAAACCATTGGTCGCTACGTGGTTAGACGACCGTCTGGACTAAACCATTGCTCTCTACTTGGTTAGACGACCGTCTGGACTAAACCCTTGGTCGCTACTTGGTTAGACGACCGTCTGGACTAAACCCTTGGTCGCTACTTGGTTAGACTACTGTCTGGACTAAACCATTGGTCTCTACTTGGTTAGACGACTGTCTGGACTAAACCATTGGTCGCTATTTGGTAAGACGACCGTCTGGACTAAACCATTGGTCTCTACTTGGTTAGACTACTGTCTGGACTAAACCATTGGTCTCTACTTGGTTAGACTACTGTCTGGACTAAACCATTGGTCGCTACTTGGTTAGACGACCGTCTGGACTAAACCATTGGTCGCTACTTGGTTAGACTACCGTCTGGACTAAACCATTGTTCGCTACTTGGTTAGACGACCGTCTGGACTAAACCATTGGTCTCTACTTGTTTAGACGACCGTCTGGACTAAACCATTGGTCTCTACTGGGTTAGACTACTGTCTGGACTAAACCATTGGTCGCTACTTGGTTAGACTATTGTCTGGACTAAACCATTGGTCTCTACTTGGTTAGACGACTGTCTGGACTAAACCATTGGTCGCTACTTGGTTAGACGACCGTCTGGACTAAACCATTGGTCTCTACTTGGTAAGACGACCGTCTGGACTAAACCATTGGTCGCTACTTGGTTAGACTACTGTCTGGACTAAACCATTGGTCGCTACTTGGTTAGACTACTGTCTGGACTAAACCATTGGTCGCTACTTGGTTAGACTACTGTCTGGACTAAACCATTGGTCGCTACTTGGTTAGACTACTGTCTGGACTAAACCATTGGTCTCTACTTGGTTAGACTACTGTCTGGACTAAACCATTGGTCGCTACTTGGTTAGACTACTGTCTGGACTAAACCATTGGTCGCTACTTGGTTAGACGACAGTCTGGACTAAACCATTGGTCGCAACTTGGTTAGACTACTGTCTGGACTAAACCATTGGTCGCTACTTGGTTAGACTACTGTCTGGACTAAACCATTGGTCGCTAATTGGTTAGACGACCGTCTGGACTAAACCATTGGTCGCTACTTGGTTAGACGACCGTCTGGACTAAACCAATGGTCTCTACTTGGTTAGACGACTGTCTGGACTAAACCATTGGTCGCTACTTGGTTAGACGGCCGTCTGGACTAAACCATTGGTCTCTACTTGGTTAGGCGACCGTCTGGACTAAACCATTGGTCGCTACTTGGTTAGACTACTGTCTGGACTAAACCATTGGTCGCTACTTGGTTAGACTACTGTCTGGACTAAACCATTGGTCGCTACTTGGTTAGACTACCGTCTGGACTAAACCATTGGTCGCTACTTGGTTAGACGACCGTCTGGACTAAACCATTGGTCGCTACTTGGTTAGACTACCGTCTGGACTAAACCATTGGTCTCTACTTGGTTAGACTACCGTCTGGACTAAACCATTGGTCTCTACTTGGTTAGACGACCGTCTGGACTAAACCATTGGTCGCTACTTGGTTAGACGACCGTCTGGCCTAAACCATTGGTCGCTACTTGGTTAGACTACCGTCTGGACTAAACCATTGGTCTCTACTTGGTTAGACTACTGTCTGGACTAAACCATTGGTCTCTACTTGGTTAGACTACCGTCTGGACTAAACCATTGGTCGCTATTTGGTTAGACGACCGTCTGGACTAAACCATTGGTCGCTACTTGGTTAGACGACCGTCTGGACTAAACCATTGGTCTCTACTTGGTTAGACTACTGTCTGGAATAAACCATTGGTCGCTACTTGGTTAGACTACTGTTTGGACTAAACCATTGGTCGCTACTTGGTTAGACTACCGTCTGGACTAAACCTTTGGTCGCTTCTTGGTTAGACTACCGTCTGGACGAAACCATTCGTCGCTACTTGGTTAGACTACCGTCTGGACTAAACCATTGGTCTCTACTTGGTTAGACGACCGTCTGGACTAAACCATTGGTCGCTACTTGGTTAGACTACCGTCTGGACTAAACCATTGGTCTCTACTTGGTTAGACGACCGTCTGGACTAAACCATTGGTCGCTACTTGGTTAGACGACCGTCTGGACTAAACCATTGGTCTCTACTTGGTTAGACGACCGTCTGGACTAAACCATTGGTCGCAACTTGGTTAGTCTACCGTCTGGACTAAACCATTGGTCGCTACTTGGTTAGCCGACCGTCTGGACTAAACCATTGGTCGCTGCTTGGTTAGACGACCGTCTGGACTAAACCATTGGTCGCTACTTGGTTAGACTACCGTCTGGACTAAACCATTGGTCGCTACTTGGTTAGACGACCGTCTGGACTAAACCATTGGTCTCTACTTGGTTAGACGACCGTCTGGACTAAACCATTGGTCTCTACTTGGTTAGACGACTGTCTGGACTAAACCATTGGTCGCTACTTGGTTAGACTACTGTCTGGACTAAACCATTGGTCGCTACTTGGTTAGACTACCGTCTGGACTAAACCATTGGTCGCTACTTGGTTAGACTACTGTCTGGACTAAACCATTGGTCGCTACTTGGTTAGACTACTGTCTGGACTAAACCATTGGTCTCTACTTGGTTAGACTACCGTCTGGACTAAACCAATGGTCGCTACTTGGTTAGACTACTGTCTGGACTAAACCATTGTTCTCTACTTGGTTAGACTGCTGTCTGGACTAAACCATTGGTCGCTACTTGGTTAGACGACCGTCTGGACTAAACCATTGGTCGCTACTTGGTTAGACTACCGTCTGGACTAAACCATTGGTCGCTGCTTGGTTAGACGACCGTCTGGACTAAACCATTGGTCGCTACTTGGTTGGACTTCCGTCTGGACGAAACCATTGGTCGCTACTTGGTTAGACTACCGTCTGGACTAAACCATTGGTCTCTACTTGGTTAGACTACTGTCTGGACTAAACCATTGGTCGCTACTTGGTTGGACGACCGTCTGGACTAACCCATTGGTCGCTACTTGGTTAGACTACTGTCTGGACTAAACCATTGGTCTCTACTTGGTTAGACTACTGTCTGGACTAAACCATTGGTCGCTACTTGGTTAGACTACTGTCTGGACTAAACCATTGGTCTCTACTTGGTTAGACTACTGTCTGGACTAAACCATTGGTCGCTACTTGGTTAGACTACAATCTGGACTAAACCATTGGTCTCTACTTGGTTAGACTACCGTCTGGACTAAACCATTGGTCGCTACTTGGTTAGACTACCGTCTGGACTAAACCATTGGTCGCTACTTGGTTAGACTACCGTCTGGACTAAACCATTGGTCGCTACTTGGTTAGACTACCGACTGGACTAAACCATTGGTCTCTACTTGGTTAGACTACCGTCTGGACTAAACCATTGGTCGCTACTTGGTTAGACGACCGTCTGGACTAAACCATTGGTCTCTACTTGGTTAGACGACCGTCTGGACTAAACCATTGGTCGCTACTTGGTTAGACGACCGTCTGGACTAAACCATTGGTCGCTACTTGGTTAGACTACCGTCTGGACTAAACCATTGGTCGCTACTTGGTAAGACGACCGTCTGGACTAAACCATTGGTCGCAACTTGGTAAGCCGACCGTCTGGACTAAACCATTGGTCGCTACTTGGTTAGACTACCGTCTGGACTAAACCATTGTTCGCTACTTGGTTAGACGACCGTCTGGACTAAACCATTGGTCTCTACTTGGTTAGACGACCGTCTGGACTAAACCATTGGCCGCTACTTGGTTAGACGACCGTCTGGACTAAACCATTGGTCGCTACTTGGTTAGACTACTGTCTGGACTAAACCATTGGTCGCTACTTGGTTAGACTACCGTCTGGACTAAACCATTGGTCGCTACTTGGTTAGACTACCGTCTGGACTAAACCATTGGTCGCTACTTGGTTAGACTACTGTCTGGACTAAACCATTGGTCGCTACTTGGTTAGACGACTGTCTGGACTAAACCATTGGTCGCTACTTGGTTAGACGACCGTCTGGACTAATCCATTGGTCGCTACTTGGTTAGACTACCGTCTGGACTAAACCATTGGTCGCTACTTTGTTAGACTACCGTCTGGACTAAACCATTGGTCTCTACTTGGTTAGACGACCGTCTGGACTAAACCATTGGTCGCTACTTGGTTAGACTACTGTCTGGACTAAACCATTGGTCGCTACTTGGTTAGACGACCGTCTGGACTAAACCATTGGTCTCTACTTGGTTAGACTACCGTCTGGACTAAACCATTGGTCTCTACTTGGTTAGACGACTGTCTGGACTAAACCATTGGTCGCTACTTGGTTAGACGACCGTCTGGACTAAACCATTGGTCGCTACTTGGTTAGACTACTGTCTGGACTAAACCATTGGTCTCTACTTGGTTAGACTACCCTCTGGACTAAACCATTGGTCTCTACTTGGTTAGACGACCGTCTGGACTAAACCATTGGTCGCTACTTAGTTAGACTACTGTCTGGACTAAACCATTGGTCTCTATTTGGTTAGACTACTGTCTGGACTAAACCATTGGTCGCTACTTGGTAAGACTACCGTCTGGACTAAACCATTGGTCGCTACTTGGTTAGACTACCGTCTGGACTAAACCATTGGTCGCTACTTGGTTAGACGACCGTCTGGACTAAACCATTGGTCTCTACTTGGTTAGACTACTGTCTGGACTAAACCATTGGTCGCTACTTGGTTAGACGACTGTCTGGACTAAACCATTGGTCGCTACTTGGTTAGACGACCGTCTGGACTAAACCATTGGTCTCTACTTGGTTAGACGACTGTCTGGACTAAACCATTGGTCGCTACTTGGTTAGACGACCGTCTGGACTAAACCATTGGTCGCTACTTGGTTAGACTACCGTCTGGACTAAACCATTGGTCGCTACTTGGTTAGACTACCGTCTGGACTAAACCATTGGTCTCTACTTGGTTAGACGACCGTCTGGACTAAACCATTGGTCGCTACTTGGTTAGACTACTGTCTGGACTAAACCATTGGTCGCTACTTGGTTAGACTACCGTCTGGACTAAACCATTGGTCGCTACTTGGTTAGACGACCGTCTGGACTAAACCATTGGTCTCTACTTGGTTAGACTACAGTCTGGACTAAACCATTGGTCGCTACTTGGTTAGACTACCGTCTGGACATAACCATTGGTCGCTACTTGGTTAGACGACCGTCTGGACTAAACCATTGGTCTCTACTTGGTTAGACTACTGTCTGGACTAAACCATTGGTCGCTACTTGGTTAGACTACTGTCTGGACTAAACCATTGGTCGCTACTTGGTTAGACTACCGTCTGGACTAAACCATTGGTCTCTACTTGGTTAGACGACCGTCTGGACTAAACCATTGGTCTCTACTTGGTTAGACTACCGTCTGGACTAAACCATTGGTCTCTACTTGGTTAGACGACCGTCTGGACTAAAACATTGGTCGCTACTTGGTTAGACGACCGTCTGGACTAAACCATTGATCTCTACTTGGTTAGACTAACGTCTGGACTAAACCATTGGTCGCTACTTGTTAGACGACCGTCTGGACTAAACCATTGGTCGCTACTTGGTTAGACTACTGTCTGGACTAAACCATTGGTCGCTACTTGGTAAGACTACCGTCTGGACTAAACCATTGGTCTCTACTTAGTTAGACGACCGTCTGGACTAAACCATTGGTCGCTACTTGGTTAGACGACCGTCTGGACTAAACCATTGGTCTCTACTTGGTTAGACTACTGTCTGGACTGAACCATTGGTCTCTACTTTGTTAGACGACAGTCTGGACTAAACCATTGGTCTCTACTTGGTTAGACTACTGTCTGGACTAAACCATTGGTCGCTACTTGGTTAGATGACTGTCTGGACTAAACCATTGGTCGCTACTTGGTGAGACTACCGTTTGGACGAAACCATTGGTCGCTACTTGGTTAGTTTACCGTCTGGACTAAACCATTGGTCTCTACTTGGTTAGACTACTGTCTGGACTAAACCATTGGTCGCTACTTGGTTAGACGACCGTCTGGACTAAACCATTGGTCGCTACTTGGTTAGACTACCTTCTAGACTAAACCATTGGTCTCTACTTGGTTAGACTACTGTCTGGACTAAACCATTGGTCGCTACTTGGTTAGACGACCGTCTGGACTAAACCATTGGTCGCTACTTGGTTAGACTACCGTCTGGACTAAACCATTGGTCGCTACTTGGTTAGTCTACCGTCTGGACTAAACCATTGGTCGCTACTTGGTTAGGCGACCGTCTGGACTAAACCATTGGTCGCTACTTGGTTAGACTACCGTCTGGACTAAACCATTGGTCGCTACTTGGTTAGACTACCGTCTGGACTAAACCATTGGTCGCTACTTGGTTAGACTACTGTCTGGACTAAACCATTGGTCGCTACTTGGTTAGACTACCGTCTGGACTAAACCATTGGTCGCTACTTGGATAGACTACCGTCTGGACTAAACCATTGGTCGCTAATTGGTTAGACTACCGTCTGGACTAAACCATTGGTCTCTACTTGGTTAGACTACTGTCTGGACTAAACCATTGGTCGCTACTTGGTTAGACTACCGTCTGGACTAAACCATTGGTCGCTACTTGGTTAGACGACCGTCTGGACTAAACCATTGGTCGCTACTTGGTTAGACTACCGTCTGGACTAAACCATTGGTCGCTACTTGGTTAGACGACCGTCTGGAATAAACCATTGGTCGCTACTTGGTTAGACTACCGTCTGGACTAAACCATTGGTCGCTACTTGGATAGACGACCGTCTGGACTAAACCATTGGTCGCTACTTGGTTAGACTACCGTCTGGACTAAACCATTGGTCGCTACTTTGTTAGACGACCGTCTGGACTAAACCATTGGTCTCTACTTGGTTAGACGACCGTCTGGACTAAACCATTGGTCGCTACTTGGTTAGACTACTGTCTGGACTAAACCATTGGTCTCTACTTGGTTAGACTACTGTCTGGACTAAACCATTGGTCGCTACTTGGTTAGACGACCGTCTGGACTAAACCATTGGTCGCTACTTGGTTAGACTACCGTCTGGACTAAACCATTGGTCTCTACTTGGTTAGACTACTGTCTGGACTAAACCATTGGTCGCTACTTGGTTAGACTACCGTCTGGACTAAACCATTGGTCGCTACTTGGTTAGACGACCGTCTGGACTAAACCATTGGTCGCTACTTGGTTAGACGACCGTCTGGACTAAACCATTGGTCGCTTCTTGGTTAGACGACCGTCTGGACTAAACCATTGGTCGCTACTTGGTTAGACTACTGTCTGGACTAAACCATTGGTCGCTACTTGGTTAGACGACCGTCTGGACTAAACCATTGGTCGCTACTTGGTTAGACTACCGTCTGGACTAAACCATTGGTCGCTACTTGGTTAGACTACCGTCTGGACTAAACCATTGGTCGCTACTTGGTTAGACGACCGTCTGGACTAAACCATTGGTCGCTACTTGGTTAGACTACCGTCTGGACCAAACCATTGGTCGCTACTTGGTTAGACGACCGTCTGGACTAAACCATTGGTCGCTACTTGGTTAGACTACTGTCTGGACTAAACCATTGGTCTCTACTTGGTTAGACTACCGTCTGGACTAAACCATTTGTCGCTACTTGGTTAGACGACCGTCTGGACTAAACCATTGGTCGCTACTTGGTTAGACTACTGTCTGGACTAAACCATTGGTCGCTACTTGGTTAGACTACCGTCTGGACTAAACCATTGGTCGCTACTTGGTTAGACTACCGTCTGGACTAAACCATTGGTCGCTACTTGGTTAGACTACTGTCTGGACTAAACCATTGGTCGCTACTTGGTTAGACGACTGTCTGGACTAAACCATTGGTCGCTACTTGGTTAGACGACCGTCTGGACTAAACCATTGGTCGCTACTTGGTTAGACTACCGTCTGGACTAAACCATTGGTCGCTACTTGGTTAGACTACCGTCTGGACTAAACCATTGGTCTCTACTTGGTTAGACGACCGTCTGGACTAAACCATTGGTCGCTACTTGGTTAGACGACCGTCTGGACTAAACCCTTGGTCGCTACTTGGTTAGACTACTGTCTGGACTAAGCCATTGGTCTCTACTTGGTTAGACTACTGTCTGGACTAAACCATTGGTCGCTACTTGGTTAGACTACTGTCTGGACTAAACCATTGGTCTCTACTTGGTTAGACTACTGTCTGGACTAAACCATTGGTCGCTACTTGGTTAGACGACCGTCTGGACTAAACCATTGGTCTCTACTTGGTTAGACGACCGTCTGGACTAAACCCTTGGTCGCTACTTGGTTAGACGACCGTCTGGACTTAACCCTTGGTCGCTACTTGGTTAGACTACTGTCTGGACTAAGCCATTGGTCTCTACTTGGTTAGACGACTGTCTGGACTAAGCCATTGGTCGCTACTTGGTTAGACGACCGTCTGGACTAAACCATTGGTCTCTACTTGGTTAGACGACCGTCTGGACTAAACCATTGGTCGCTACTTGGTAAGACGACTGTCTGGACTAAACCATTGGTCGCTACTTGGTTAGACGACCGTCTGGACTAATCCATTGGTCGCTACTTGGTTAGACTACCGTCTGGACTAAACCATTGGTCGCTACTTGGTTAGACTACCGTCTGGACTAAACCATTGGTCTCTACTTGGTTAGACGACCGTCTGGACTAAACCATTGGTCGCTACTTGGTTAGACTACTGTCTGGACTGAACCATTGGTCTCTACTTGGTTAGACTACTGTCTGGACTAAACCACTGGTCGCTACTTGGTTAGACTACTGTCTGGACTAAACCATTGGTCTCTACTTGGTTAGACTACTGTCTGGACTAAACCATTGGTCGCTACTTGGTTAGACGACCGTCTGGACTAAACCATTGGTCTCTACTTGGTTAGACGACCGTCTGGACTAAACCCTTGGTCGCTACTTGGTTAGACGACCGTCTGGACTAAACCATTGGTCGCTACTTGGTTATACTACTGTCTTGACTAAACCATTGGTCGCTACTTGGTTAGACGACCGTCTGGACTAAACCATTGGTCGCTACTTGGTTAGACGACCGTCTGGACTAAACCATTGGTCGCTACTTGGTTAGACGACCGTCTGGACTAAACCATTGGTCGCTACTTGGTTACACTACCGTCTGGACTAAACCATTGGTCGCTACTTGGTTAGACTACTGTCTGGACTAAACTATTCGTCTCTACTTGGTTAGACTACCGTCTGGACTAAACCATTGGTCGCTACTTGGTTAGACTAATGTCTGGACTAAGCCATTGGTCTCTACTTGGTTAGACTACTGTCTGGACTAAACCATTGGTCTCTACTTGGTTAGACTACTGTCTGGACTAAACCATTTGTCGCTACTTGGTTAGACGACCGTCTGGACTAAACCATTGGTCGCTACTTGGTTAGACTACCGTCTGGACTAAACCATTGGTCGCTACTTGGATAGACGACCGTCTGGACTAAACCATTGGTCGCTACTTGGTTATACTACTGTCTGGACTAAACCATTGGTCGCTACTTGGTTAGACGACCGTCTGGACTAAACCATTGGTCGCTACTTGGTTAGACGACCGTCTGGACTAAACCATTGGTCGCTACTTGGTTAGACGACCGTCTGGACTAAACCATTGGTCGCTACTTGGTTACACTACCGTCTGGACTAAACCATTGGTCGCTACTTGGTTAGACTACTGTCTGGACTAAACTATTGGTCTCTACTTGGTTAGACTACCGTCTGGACTAAACCATTGGTCGCTACTTGGTTAGACTACCGTCTGGACTAAACCATTGGTCGCTACTTGGTTAGACGACCGTCTGGACTAAACCATTGGTCTCTACTTGGTTAGACTACCGTCTGGACTAAACCATTGGTCTCTACTTGGTTAGACGACTGTCTGGACTAAACCATTGGTCGCTACTTGGTTAGACGACCGTCTGGACTAAACCATTGGTCGCTACTTGGTTAGACTACTGTCTGGACTAAACCATTGGTCACTACTTGGTTAGACTACCGTCTGGACTAAACCATTGGTCTCTACTTGGTTAGACGACCGTCTGGACTAAACCATTGGTCGCTACTTAGTTAGACTACTGTCTGGACTAAACCATTGGTCTCTATTTGGTTAGACTACTGTCTGGACTAAACCATTGGTCGCTACTTGGTTAGACTACCGTCTGGACTAAACCATTGGTCGCTACTTGGTTAGACGACCGTCTGGACTAAACCATTGGTCGCTACTTGGTTAGACGACCGTCTGGACTAAACCATTGGTCTCCACTTGGTTAGACTACTGTCTGGACTAAACCATTGGTCGCTACTTGGTTAGACGACTGTCTGGACTAAACCATTGGTCGCTACTTGGTTAGACGACCGTTTGGACTAAACCATTGGTCTCTACTTGGTTAGACGACTGTCTGGAGTAAACCATTGGTCGCTACTTGGTTAGACGACCGTCTGGACTAAACCATTGGTCGCTACTTGGTTAGACTACCGTCTGGACTAAACCATTGGTCGCTACTTGGTTAGACTACCGTCTGGACTAAACCATTGGTCTCTACTTGGTTAGACGACCGTCTGGACTAAACCATTGGTCGCTACTTGGTTAGACTACTGTCTGGACTAAACCATTGGTCGCTACTTGGTTAGACGACCGTCTGCACTAAACCATTGGTCTCTACTTGGTTAGACTACTGTCTGGACTAAACCATTGGTCGCTACTTGGTTAGACTACCGTCTGGACTAAACCATTGGTCGCTACTTGGTTAGACGACCGTCTGGACTAAACCATTGGTCTCTACTTGGTTAGACTACTGTCTGGACTAAACCATTGGTCGCTACTTGGTTAGACTACTGTCTGGACTAAACCATTGGTCGCTACTTGGTTAGACTACCGTCTGGACTAAACCATTGGTCTCTACTTGGTTAGACGACCGTCTGGACTAAACCATTGGTCTCTACTTGGTTAGACTACCGTCTGGACTAAACCATTGGTCTCTACTTGGTTAGACGACCGTCTGGACTAAACCATTGGTCGCTACTTGGTTAGACGACCGTCTGGACTAAACCATTGGTCTCTACATGGTTAGACTAACGTCTGGACTAAACCATTGGTCGCTACTTGGTTAGACGACCGTCTGGACTAAACCATTGGTCGCTACTTGGTTAGACTACTGTCTGGACTAAACCATTGGTCGCTACTTGGTAAGACTACCGTCTGGACTAAACCATTGGTCTCTACTTGGTTAGACGACCGTCTGGACTAAGCCATTGGTCGCTACTTGGTTAGACGACCGTCTGGTCTAAATCATTGGTCTCTACTTGGTTAGACTACTGTCTGGACTGAACCATTGGTCTCTACTTGGTTAGACGACAGTCTGGACTAAACCATTGGTCTCTACTTGGTTAGACTACTGTCTGGACTAAACCATTGGTCGCTACTTGGTTAGACGACTGTCTGGACTAAACCATTGGTCTCTACTTGGTTAGACGACCATCTGGACTAAACCATTGGTCGCTACTTGGTTAGACGACCGTCTGGACTAAACCATTGGTCGCTACTTGGTGAGACTACCGTCTGGACGAAATCATTGGTCGCTACTTGGTTAGACTACCGTCTGGACTAAACCATTGGTCTCTACTTGGTTAGACTACTGTCTGGACTAAACCATTGGTCGCTACTTGGTTAGACGACCGTCTGGACTAAACCATTGGTCGCTACTTGGTTAGACTACCGTCTAGACTAAACCATTGGTCTCTACTTGGTTAGACTACTGTCTGGACTAAACCATTGGTCGCTACTTGGTTAGACGACCGTCTGGACTAAACCATTGGTCGCTACTTCGTTAGACTACCGTCTGGACTAAACCATTGGTCGCTACTTGGTTAGTCTACCGTCTGGACTAAACCATTGGTCGCTACTTGGTTAGGCGACCGTCTGGACTAAACCATTGGTCGCTACTTGGTTAGACTACCGTCTGGACTAAACCATTGGTCGCTACTTGGTTAGACTACCGTCTGGACTAAACCATTGGTCGCTACTTGGTTAGACTACTGTCTGGACTAAACCATTGGTCGCTACTTGGTTAGACTACCGTCTGGACTAAACCATTGGTCGCTACTTGGTTAGACTACCGTCTGGACTAAACCATTGGTCGCTACTTGGTTAGACTACTGTCTGGACTAAACCATTGGTCGCTACTTGGTTAGACTACCGTCTGGACTAAACCATTGGTCGCTACTTGGTTAGACGACCGTCTGGACTAAGCCATTGGTCGCTACTTGGTTAGACTACCGTCTGGACTAAACCATTGGTCGCTACTTGGTTAGACGACCGTCTGGAATAAACCATTGGTCGCTACTTGGTTAGACTACCGTCTGGACTAAACCATTGGTCGCTACTTGGTTAGACGACCGTCTGGACTAAACCATTGGTCGCTACTTGGTTAGACTACCGTCTGGACTAAACCATTGGTCGCTACTTTGTTAGACGACCGTCTGGACTAAACCATTGGTCTCTACTTGGTTAGACGACCGTCTGGACTAAACCATTGGTCGCTACTTGGTTAGACTACTGTCTGGACTAAACCATTGGTCTCTACTTGGTTAGACTACTGTCTGGACTAAACCATTGGTCGCTACTTGGTTAGACGACCGTCTGGACTAAACCATTGGTCGCTACTTGGTTAGACTACCGTCTGGACTAAACCATTGGTCTCTACTTGGTTAGACTACTGTCTGGACTAAACCATTGGTCGCTACTTGGTTAGACTACCGTCTGGACTAAACCATTGGTCGCTACTTGGTTAGACGACCGTCTGGACTAAACCATTGGTCGCTACTTGGTTAGACGACCGTCTGGACTAAGCCATTGGTCGCTACATGGTTAGACGACCGTCTGGACTAAACCGTTGGTCGCTACTTGGTTAGACTACTGTCTGGACTAAACCATTGGTCGCTACTTGGTTAGACGACCGTCTGGACTAAACCATTGGTCGCTACTTGGTTAGACTACCGTCTGGACTAAACCATTGGTCGCTACTTGGTTAGACTACCGTCTGGACTAAACCATTGGTCGCTACTTGGTTAGACGACCGTCTGGACTAAACCATTGGTCGCTACTTGGTTAGACTACCGTCTGGACTAAACCATTGGTCGCTACTTGGTTAGACTACTGTCTGGACTAAACCATTGGTCGCTACTTGGTTAGACTACTGTCTGGACTAAACCATTGGTCGCTACTTGGTTAGACTACCGTCTGGACTAAACCATTGGTCGCTACTTGGTTAGACGACCGTCTGGACTAAACCATTGGTCGCTACTTGGTTAGACTACTGTCTGGACTAAACCATTGGTCTCTACTTGGTTAGACTACCGTCTGGACTAAACCATTGGTCGCTACTTGGTTAGACGACCGTCTGGACTAAACCATTGTTCGCTACTTGGTTAGACTACTGTCTGGACTAAACCATTGGTCGCTACTTGGTTAGACTACCGTCTGGACTAAACCATTGGTCGCTACTTGGTTAGACTACCGTCTGGACTAAACCAGTGGTCGCTACTTGGTTAGACTACTGTCTGGACTAAACCATTGGTCGCTACTTGGTTAGACGACTGTCTGGACTAAACCATTGGTCGCTACTTGGTTAGACGACCGTCTGGACTAAACCATTGGTCGCTACTTGGTTAGACTACCGTCTGGACTAAACCATTGGTCGCTACTTGGTTAGACTACAGTCTGGACTAAACCATTGGTCTCTACTTGGTTAGACGACCATCTGGACTAAACCATTGGTCGCTATTTGGTTAGACTACTGTCTGGACTAAACTATTGGTCTCTACTTGGTTAGACTACTGTCTGGACTAAACCATTGGTCGCTACTTGGTTAGACTACTGTCTGGACTAAACCATTGGTCTCTACTTGGTTAGACTACTGTCTGGACTAAACCATTGGTCGCTACTTGGTTAGACGACCGTCTGGACTAAACCATTGGTCTCTACTTGGTTAGACGACCGTCTGGACTAAACCATTGGTCGCTACTTGGTTAGACTACCGTCTGGACTAAACCATTGGTCTTTACTTGGTTAGACGACCGTCTGGACTAAACCATTGGTCGCTACTTGGTTAGACGACCGTCTGGACTAAACCATTGGTCTCTACTTGGTTAGACGACCGTCTGGACTAAACCATTGGTCGCTACTTGGTTAGACTACCGTCTGGACTAAACCATTGGTCGCTACTTGGTTAGACGACCGTCTGGACTAAACCATTGGTCGCTACTTGGTTAGACGACCGTCTGGACTAAACCTTTTGTCGCTACTTGGTTAGACTACCGTCTGGACTAAACCATTGGTCGCTACTTGGTTAGACGACCGTCTGGACTAAACCATTGGTCTCTACTTGGTTAGACGACCGTCTGGACTAAACCATTGGTCTCTAATTGGTTAGACGACTGTCTGGACTAAACCATTGGTCGCTACTTGGTTAGACTACTGTCTGGACTAAACCATTGGTCGCTACTTGGTTAGACTACCGTCTGGACTAAACCATTGGTCGCTACTTGGTTAGACTACTGTCTGGACTAAACCATTGATCGCTACTTGGTTAGACTACTGTCTGGACTAAACCATTGGTCTCTACTTGGTTAGACTACCGTCTGGACTAAACCATTGGTCGCTACTTGGTTAGACTACTGTCTGGACTAAATCATTGGTCTCTACTTGGTTAGACTGCTGTCTGGACTAAACCATTGGTCGCTCCTTGGTTAGACGACCGTCTGGACTAAACCATTGGTCGCTACAAGTTTAGACTACCGTCTGGACTAAACCATTGGTCGCTACTTGGTTAGACGACCGTCTGGACTAAACCATTGGTCGCTACTTGGTTAGACTACCGTCTGGACGAAACCATTGCTCGCTACTTGGTTAGACTACCGTCTGGACTAAACCATTGGTCTCTACTTGGTTAGACTACTGTCTGGACTAAACCATTGGTCGCTACTTGGTTAGACGACCGTCTGGACTTAACCATTGGTCGCTACTTGGTTAGACTACTGTCTGGACTAAACCATTGGTCTCTACTTGGTTAGACTACTGTCTGGACTAAACCATTGGTCGCTACTTGGTTAGACTACTGTCTGGACTAAACCATTGGTCTCTACTTGGTTAGACTACTGTCTGGACTAAACCATTGGTCGCTAATTGGTTAGACTACTGTCTGGACTAAACCATTGGTCTCTACTTGGTTAGACTACCGTCTGGACTAAACCTTTGGTCGCTACTTGGTTAGACTACCGTCTGGACTAAACCATTGGTCGCTACTTGGTTAGACTTCCGTCTGGACTAAACCATTGGTCGCTACTTGGTTAGACTACCGTCTGGACTAAACCATTGGTCTCTACTTGGTTAGACTACCGTTTGGACTAAACCATTGGTCGCTACTTGGTTAGACGACCGTCTGGACTAAACCATTGGTCTCTACTTGGTTAGACGACCGTCTGGACTAAACCATTGGTCGCTACTTGATTAGACGACCGTCTGGACTAAACTATTGGTCGCTACTTGGTTAGACTACCGTCTGGACTAAACCATTGGTCGCTACTTGGTTAGACGACCGTCTGGACTAAACCATTGGTCGCAACTTGGTTAGCCGACCGTCTGGACTAAACCATTGGTCGCTACTTGGTTAGACTACCGTCTGGACTAAACCATTGGTCGCTACTTGGTTAGACGACCGTCTGGACTAAACCATTGGTCGCTACTTGGTTAGACTACTGTCTGGACTAAACCATTGGTCGCTACTTGGTTAGACTACCGTCTGGACTAAACCATTGGTCGCTACTTGGTTAGACTACCGTCTGGACTAAACCATTGGTCGCTACTTGGTTAGACTACTGTCTGGACTAAACCATTGGTCGCTACTTGGTTAGACGACTGTCTGGACTAAACCATTGGTCGCTACTTGGTTAGACGACCGTCTGGACTAAACCATTGGTCGCTACTTGGTTAGACTACCGTCTGGACTAAACCATTGGTTGCTACTTGGTTAGACTACCGTCTGGACTAAACCATTGGTCTCTACTTGGTTAGACTACCGTCTGGACTAAGCCATTGGTCGCTACTTGGTTAGACTACCGTCTGGACTAAACCATTGTTCTCTACTTGGTTAGACTACTGTCTGGACTAAACCATTGGTCGCTACTTGGTTAGACTACTGTCTGGACTAAACCATTGGTCGCTACTTGGTTAGACGACCGTCTGGACTAAACCATTGGTCGCTACTTGGGTAGACTACTGTCTGGACTAAACCATTGGTCGCTACTTGGTTAGACTACTGTCTGGACTAAACCATTGGTCGCTACTTGGTTAGACGACCGTCTGGACTAAACCATTGGTCGCTACTTGGTTAGACGACCGTCTGGACTAAACCATTGGTCTGTACTTGTTTAGACGACCGTCTGGACTAAACCATTGGTCGCTACTTGGTTAGACGACTGTCTGGACTAAACCATTGGTCGCTACTTGGTTAGACGACCGTCTGGAATAAACCATTGGTCTCTACTTGGTTAGACGACCGTCTGGACTAAACCATTGGTCGCTACTTGGTTAGACTACTGTCTGGACTAAACCATTTTTCGCTACTTGGTTAGATGACCGTCTGGACTAAACCATTTGTCGCTACTTGGTTAGACGACTGACTGGACTAAACCATTGGTCGCTACTTGGTTAGACTACCGTCTGGACTAAACCATTGGTCGCTACTTAGTTAGACTACCGTCTGGACTAAACCATTGGCCGCTACTTGGTTAGACGACCGTCTGGACTAAACCATTGGTCTCTACTTGGTTAGACGACCGTCTGGACTAAACCATTGGTCTCTACTGGGTTAGACTACTGTCTGGACTAAACCATTGGTCGCTACTTGGTTAGACTACTGTCTGGACTAAACCATTGGTCTCTACTTGGTTAGACGACTGTCTGGACTAAACCATTGGTCGCTACTTGGTTAGACGACCGTCTGGACTAAACCATTGGTCTCTACTTGGTTAGACGACCGTCTGGACTAAACCATTGGTCGCTACTTGGTTAGACTACTGTCTGGACTAAACCATTGGTCGCTACTTGGTTAGACTACTGTCTGGACTAAACCATTGGTCGCTACTTGGTTAGACTACTGTCTGGACTAAACCATTGGTCGCTACTTGGTTAGACTACTGTCTGGACTAAACCATTGGTCTCTACTTGGTTAGACTACTGTCTGGACTAAACCATTGGTCGCTACTTGGTTAGACTACTGTCTGGACTAAACCATTGGTCGCTACTTGGTTAGACGACAGTCTGGACTAAACCATTGGTCGCTACTTGGTTAGACTACTGTCTGGACTAAACCATTGGTCGCTACTTGGTTAGACTACTGTCTGGACTAAACCATTGGTCGCTAATTGGTTAGACGACCGTCTGGACTAAACCATTGGTCGCTACTTGGTTAGACGACCGTCTGGACTAAACCATTGGTCTCTACTTGGTTAGACGACTGTCTGGACTAAACCATTGGTCGCTACTTGGTTAGACGGCCGTCTGGACTAAACCATTGGTCTCTACTTGGTTAGGCGACCGTCTGGACTAAACCATTGGTCGCTACTTGGTTAGGCGACCGTCTGGACTAAACCATTGGTCGCTACTTGGTTAGACTACTGTCTGGACTAAACCATTGGTCGCTACTTGGTAAGACTACTGTCTCGACTAAACCATTGGTCGCTACTTGGTTAGACTACCGTCTGGACTAAACCATTGGTCGCTACTTGGTTAGACGACCGTCTGGACTAAACCATTGGTCGCTACTTGGTTAGACTACCGTCTGGACTAAACCAATGGTCTCTACTTGGTTAGACTACCGTCTGGACTAAACCATTGGTCTCTACTTGGTTAGACGACCGTCTGGACTAAACCATTGGTCGCTACTTGGTTAGACGACCGTCTGGCCTAAACCATTGGTCGCTACTTGGTTAGACTACCGTCTGGACTAAACCATTGGTCTCTACTTGGTTAGACTACTGTCTGGACTAAACCATTGGTCTCTACTTGGTTAGACTACCGTCTGGACTAAACCATTGGTCGCTATTTGGTTAGACGACCGTCTGGACTAAACCATTGGTCGCTACTTGGTTAGACGACCGTCTGGACTAAACCATTGGTCTCTACTTGGTTAGTCTACTGTCTGGACTAAACCATTGGTCGCTACTTGGTTAGACTACTGTTTGGACTAAACCATTGGTCGCTACTTGGTTAGACTACCGTCTGGACTAAACCATTGGTCGCTTCTTGGTTAGACTACCGTCTGGACGAAACCATTGGTCGCTACTTGGTTAGACTACCGTCTGGACTAAACCATTGGTCGCTACTTGGTTAGACTACCGTCTGGACTAAACCATTGGTCGCTACTTGGTTAGACCACCGTCTGGACGAAACCATTGGTCGCTACTTGGTTAGACTACCGTCTGGACTAAACCATTGGTCCCTACTTGGTTAGACTACTGTCTGGACTAAACCATTGGTCGCTACTTGGTTAGACGACCGTCTGGACTTAACCATTGGTCGCTACTTGGTTAGACTACTGTCTGGACTAAACCATTGGTCTCTACTTGGTTAGACTACTGTCTGGACTAAACCATTGGTCGCTACTTGGTTAGACTACTGTCTGGACTAAACCATTGGTCTCTACTTGGTTAGACTACTGTCTGGACTAAACCATTGGTCGCTACTTGGTTAGACTACTGTCTGGACTAAACCATTGGTCTCTACTTGGTTAGACTACCGTCTGGACTAAACCTTTGGTCGCTACTTGGTTAGACTACCGTCAGGACTAAACCATTGGTCGCTACTTGGTTAGACTACCGTCTGGACTAAACCATTGGTCGCTACTTGGTTAGACTACCGTCTGGACTAAACCATTGGTCTCTACTTGGTTAGACTACCGTCTGGACTAAACCATTGGTCGCTACTTGGTTAGACGACCGTCTGGACTAAACCATTGGTCTCTACTTGGTTAGACGACCGTCTGGACTAAACCATTGGTCGCTACTTGGTTAGACGACCGTCTGGACTAAACCATTGGTCGCTACTTGGTTAGACTACCGTCTGGACTAAACCATTGGTCGCTACTTGGTTAGACGACCGTCTGGACTAAACCATTGGTCGCAACTTGGTTAGTCGACCGTCTGGACTAAACCATTGGTCGCTACTTGGTTAGACTACCGTCTGGACTAAACCATTGGTCGCTACTTGGTTAGACGACCGTCTGGACTAAACCATTGGTCGCTACTTGGTTAGACTACTGTCTGGACTAAACCATTGGTCGCTACTTGGTTAGACTACCGTCTGGACTAAACCATTGGTCGCTACTTGGTTAGACTACCGTCTGGACTAAACCATTGGTCGCTACTTGGTTAGACTACTGTCTGGACTAAACCATTGGTCGCTACTTGGTTAGACGACTGTCTGGACTAAACCATTGGTCGCTACTTGGTTAGACGACCGTCTGGACTAAACCATTGGTCGCTACTTGGTTAGACTACCGTCTGGACTAAACCATTGGTCGCTACTTGGTTAGACTACCGTCTGGACTAAACCATTGGTCTCTACTTGGTTAGACTACCGTCTGGACTAAGCCATTGGTCGCTACTTGGTTAGACTACCGTCTGGACTAAACCATTGGTCTCTACTTGGTTAGACTACTGTCTGGACTAAACCATTGGTCGCTACTTGGTTAGACTACGGTCTGGACTAAACCATTGGTCGCTACTTGGTTAGACGACCGTCTGGACTAAACCATTGGTCGCTACTTGGTTAGACTACTGTCTGGACTAAACCATTGGTCGCTACTTGGTTAGACTACTGTCTGGACTAAACCATTGGTCGCTACTTGGTAAGACGACCGTCTGGACTAAACCATTGGTCGCTACTTGGTTAGACGACCGTCTGGACTAAACCATTGGTCTCTACTTGTTTAGACGACCGTCTGGACTAAACCATTGGTCTCTACTGGGTTAGACTACTGTCTGGACTAAACCATTGGTCGCTACTTGGTTAGACTACTGTCTGGACTAAACCATTGGTCTCTACTTGGTTAGACGACTGTCTGGACTAAACCATTGGTCGCTACTTGGTTAGACGACCGTCTGGACTAAACCATTGGTCTCTACTTGGTTAGACGACCGTCTGGACTAAACCATTGGTCGCTACTTGGTTAGACTACTGTCTGGACTAAACCATTGGTCGCTACTTGGTTAGACTACTGTCTGGACTAAACCATTGGTCGCTATTTGGTTAGACTACTGTCTGGACTAAACCATTGGTCGCTACTTGGTTAGACTACTGTCTGGACTAAACCATTGGTCTCTACTTGGTTAGACTACTGTCTGGACTAAACCATTGGTCGCTACTTGGTTAGACTACTGTCTGGACTAAACCATTGGTCGCTACTTGGTTAGACGACAGTCTGGACTAAACCATTGGTCGCAACTTGGTTAGACTACTGTCTGGACTAAACCATTGGTCGCTACTTGGTTAGACTACTGTCTGGACTAAACCATTGGTCGCTAATTGGTTAGACGACCGTCTGGACTAAACCATTGGTCGCTACTTGGTTAGACGACCGTCTGGACTAAACCAATGGTCTCTACTTGGTTAGACGACTGTCTGGACTAAACCATTGGTCGCTACTTGGTTAGACGGCCGTCCGGACTAAACCATTGGTCTCTACTTGGTTAGGCGACCGTCTGGACTAAACCATTGGTCGCTACTTGGTTAGACTACTGTCTGGACTAAACCATTGGTCGCTACTTGGTTAGACTACTGTCTGGACTAAACCATTGGTCGCTACTTGGTTAGACTACCGTCTGGACTAAACCATTGGTCGCTACTTGGTTAGACGACCGTCTGGACTAAACCATTGGTCGCTACTTGGTTAGACTACCGTCTGGACTAAACCATTGGTCTCTACTTGGTTAGACTACCGTCTGGACTAAACCATTGGTCTCTACTTGGTTAGACGACCGTCTGGACTAAACCATTGGTCGCTACTTGGTTAGACGACCGTCTGGCCTAAACCATTGGTCGCTACTTGGTTAGACTACCGTCTGGACTAAACCATTGGTCTCTACTTGGTTAGACTACTGTCTGGACTAAACCATTGGTCTCTACTTGGTTAGACTACCGTCTGGACTAAACCATTGGTCGCTATTTGGTTAGACGACCGTCTGGACTAAACCATTGGTCGCTACTTGGTTAGACGACCGTCTGGACTAAACCATTGGTCTCTACTTGGTTAGACTACTGTCTGGACTAAACCATTGGTCGCTACTTGGTTAGACTACTGTTTGGACTAAACCATTGGTCGCTACTTGGTTAGACTACCGTCTGGATTAAACCATTGGTCGCTTCTTGGTTAGACTACCGTCTGGACGAAACCATTGGTCGCTAATTGGTTAGACTACCGTCTGGACTAAACCATTGGTCTCTACTTGGTTAGACGACCGTCTGGACTAAACCATTGGTCGCTACTTGGTTAGACTACCGTCTGGACTAAACCATTGGTCTCTACTTGGTTAGACGACCGTCTGGACTAAACCATTGGTCGCTACTTGGTTAGACGACCGTCTGGACTAAACCATTGGTCTCTACTTGGTTAGACGACCGTCTGGACTAAACCATTGGTCGCAACTTGGTTAGTCTACCGTCTGGACTAAACCATTGGTCGCTACTTGGTTAGCCGACCGTCTGGACTAAACCATTGGTCGCTGCTTGGTTAGACGACCGTCTGGACTAAACCATTGGTCGCTACTTGGTTAGACTACCGTCTGGACTAAACCATTGGTCGCTACTTGGTTAGACGACCGTCTGGACTAAACCATTGGTCTCTACTTGGTTAGACGACCGTCTGGACTAAACCATTGGTCTCTACTTGGTTAGACGACTGTCTGGACTAAACCATTGGTCGCTACTTGGTTAGACTACTGTCTGGACTAAACCATTGGTCGCTACTTGGTTAGACTACCGTCTGGACTAAACCATTGGTCGCTACTTGGTTAGACTACTGTCTGGACTAAACCATTGGTCGCTACTTGGTTAGACTACTGTCTGGACTAAACCATTGGTCTCTACTTGGTTAGACTACCGTCTGGACTAAACCAATGGTCGCTACTTGGTTAGACTACTGTCTGGACTAAACCATTGTTCTCTACTTGGTTAGACTGCTGTCTGGACTAAACCATTGGTCGCTACTTGGTTAGACGACCGTCTGGACTAAACCATTGGTCGCTACTTGGTTAGACTACCGTCTGGACTAAACCATTGGTCGCTACTTGGTTAGACGACCGTCTGGACTAAACCATTGGTCGCTACTTGGTTGGACTTCCGTCTGGACGAAACCATTGGTCGCTACTTGGTTAGACTACCGTCTGGACTAAACCATTGGTCTCTAATTGGTTAGACTACTGTCTGGACTAAACCATTGGTCGCTACTTGGTTAGACGACCGTCTGGACTAACCCATTGGTCGCTACTTGGTTAGACTACTGTCTGGACTAAACCATTGGTCTCTACTTGGTTAGACTACTGTCTGGACTAAACCATTGGTCGCTACTTGGTTAGACTACTGTCTGGACTAAACCATTGGTCTCTACTTGGTTAGACTACTGTCTGGACTAAACCATTGGTCGCTACTTGGTTAGACTACAATCTGGACTAAACCATTGGTCTCTACTTGGTTAGACTACCGTCTGGACTAAACCATTGGTCGCTACTTGGTTAGACTACCGTCTGGACTAAACCATTGGTCGCTACTTGGTTAGACTACCGTCTGGACTAAACCATTGGTCGCTACTTGGTTAGACTACCGACTGGACTAAACCATTGGTCTCTACTTGGTTAGACTACCGTCTGGACTAAACCATTGGTCGCTACTTGGTTAGACGACCGTCTGGACTAAACCATTGGTCTCTACTTGGTTAGACGACCGTCTGGACTAAACCATTGGTCGCTACTTGGTTAGACGACCGTCTGGACTAAACCATTGGTCGCTACTTCGTTAGACTACCGTCTGGACTAAACCATTGGTCGCTACTTGGTAAGACGACCGTCTGGACTAAACCATTGGTCGCAACTTGGTTAGCCGACCGTCTGGACTAAACCATTGGTCGCTACTTGGTTAGACTACCGTCTGGACTAAACCATTGTTCGCTACTTGGTTAGACGACCGTCTGGACTAAACCATTGGTCTCTACTTGGTTAGACGACCGTCTGGACTAAACCATTGGTCGCTACTTGGTTAGACGACCGTCTGGACTAAACCATTGGTCGCTACTTGGTTAGACTACCGTCTGGACTAAACCATTGGCCGCTACTTGGTTAGACGAACGTCTGGACTAAACCATTGGTCGCTACTTGGTTAGACTACTGTCTGGACTAAACCATTGGTCGCTACTTGGTTAGACTACCGTCTGGACTAAACCATTGGTCGCTACTTGGTTAGACTACCGTCTGGACTAAACCATTGGTCGCTACTTGGTTAGACTACTGTCTGGACTAAACCATTGGTCGCTACTTGGTTAGACGACTGTCTGGACTAAACCATTGGTCGCTACTTGGTTAGACGACCGTCTGGACTAATCCATTGGTCGCTACTTGGTTAGACTACCGTCTGGACTAAACCATTGGTCGCTACTTGGTAAGACTACCGTCTGGACTAAACCATTGGTCTCTCCTTGGTTAGACGACCGTCTGGACTAAACCATTGGTCGCTACTTGGTTAGACTACTGTCTGGACTAAACCATTGGTCGCTACTTGGTTAGACGACCGTCTGGACTAAACCATTGCTCTCTACTTGGTTAGACGACCGTCTGGACTAAACCCTTGGTCGCTACTTGGTTAGACGACCGTCTGGACTAAACCCTTGGTCGCTACTTGGTTAGACTACTGTCTGGACTAAACCATTGGTCTCTACTTGGTTAGACGACTGTCTGGACTAAACCATTGGTCGCTATTTGGTAAGACGACCGTCTGGACTAAACCATTGGTCTCTACTTGGTTAGACTACTGTCTGGACTAAACCATTGGTCTCTACTTGGTTAGACTACTGTCTGGACTAAACCATTGGTCGCTACTTGGTTAGGCGACCGTCTGGACTAAACCATTGGTCGCTACTTGGTTAGACTACCGTCTGGACTAAACCATTGGTCGCTACTTGGTTAGACGACCGTCTGGACTAAACCATTGGTCTCTACTTGTTTAGACGACCGTCTGGACTAAACCATTGGTCTCTACTGGGTTAGACTACTGTCTGGACTAAACCATTGGTCGCTACTTGGTTAGACTACTGTCTGGACTAAACCATTGGTCTCTACTTGGTTAGACGACTGTCTGGACTAAACCATTGGTCGCTACTTGGTTAGACGACCGTCTGGACTAAACCATTGGTCTCTACTTGGTAAGACGACCGTCTGGACTAAACCATTGGTCGCTACTTGGTTAGACTACTGTCTGGACTAAACCATTGGTCGCTACTTGGTTAGACTACTGTCTGGACTAAACCATTGGTCGCTACTTGGTTAGACTACTGTCTGGACTAAACCATTGGTCGCTACTTGGTTAGACTACTGTCTGGACTAAACCATTGGTCTCTACTTGGTTAGACTACTGTCTGGACTAAACCATTGGTCGCTACTTGGTTAGACTACTGTCTGGACTAAACCATTGGTCGCTACTTGGTTAGACGACAGTCTGGACTAAACCATTGGTCGCAACTTGGTTAGACTACTGTCTGGACTAAACCATTGGTCGCTACTTGGTTAGACTACTGTCTGGACTAAACCATTGGTCGCTAATTGGTTAGACGACCGTCTGGACTAAACCATTGGTCGCTACTTGGTTAGACGACCGTCTGGACTAAACCAATGGTCTCTACTTGGTTAGACGACTGTCTGGACTAAACCATTGGTCGCTACTTGGTTAGACGGCCGTCTGGACTAAACCATTGGTCTCTACTTGGTTAGGCGACCGTCTGGACTAAACCATTGGTCGCTACTTGGTTAGACTACTGTCTGGACTAAACCATTGGTCGCTACTTGGTTAGACTACTGTCTGGACTAAACCATTGGTCGCTACTTGGTTAGACTACCGTCTGGACTAAACCATTGGTCGCTACTTGGTTAGACGACCGTCTGGACTAAACCATTGGTCGCTACTTGGTTAGACTACCGTCTGGACTAAACCATTGGTCTCTACTTGGTTAGACTACCGTCTGGACTAAACCATTGGTCTCTACTTGGTTAGACGACCGTCTGGACTAAACCATTGGTCGCTACTTGGTTAGACGACCGTCTGGCCTAAACCATTGGTCGCTACTTGGTTAGACTACCGTCTGGACTAAACCATTGGTCTCTACTTGGTTAGACTACTGTCTGGACTAAACCATTGGTCTCTACTTGGTTAGACTACCGTCTGGACTAAACCATTGGTCGCTATTTGGTTAGACGACCGTCTGGACTAAACCATTGGTCGCTACTTGGTTAGACGACCGTCTGGACTAAACCATTGGTCTCTACTTGGTTAGACTACTGTCTGGAATAAACCATTGGTCGCTACTTGGTTAGACTACTGTTTGGACTAAACCATTGGTCGCTACTTGGTTAGACTACCGTCTGGACTAAACCTTTGGTCGCTTCTTGGTTAGACTACCGTCTGGACGAAACCATTCGTCGCTACTTGGTTAGACTACCGTCTGGACTAAACCATTGGTCTCTACTTGGTTAGACGACCGTCTGGACTAAACCATTGGTCGCTACTTGGTTAGACTACCGTCTGGACTAAACCATTGGTCTCTACTTGGTTAGACGACCGTCTGGACTAAACCATTGGTCGCTACTTGGTTAGACGACCGTCTGGACTAAACCATTGGTCTCTACTTGGTTAGACGACCGTCTGGACTAAACCATTGGTCGCAACTTGGTTAGTCTACCGTCTGGACTAAACCATTGGTCGCTACTTGGTTAGACGACCGTCTGGACTAAACCATTGGTCGCTGTTTGGTTAGACGACCGTCTGGACTAAACCATTGGTCGCTACTTGGTTAGACTACCGTCTGGACTAAACCATTGGTCGCTACTTGGTTAGACGACCGTCTGGACTAAACCATTGGTCTCTACTTGGTTAGACGACCGTCTGGACTAAACCATTGGTCTCTACTTGGTTAGACGACTGTCTGGACTAAACCATTGGTCGCTACTTGGTTAGACTACTGTCTGGACTAAACCATTGGTCGCTACTTGGTTAGACTACCGTCTGGTCTAAACCATTGGTCGCTACTTGGTTAGACTACTGTCTGGACTAAACCATTGGTCGCTACTCGGTTAGACTACTGTCTGGACTAAACCATTGGTCTCTACTTGGTTAGACTACCGTCTGGACTAAACCAATGGTCGCTACTTGGTTAGACTACTGTCTGGACTAAACCATTGTTCTCTACTTGGTTAGACTGCTGTCTGGACTAAACCATTGGTCGCTACTTGGTTAGACGACCGTCTGGACTAAACCATTGGTCGCTACTTGGTTAGACTACCGTCTGGACTAAACCATTGGTCGCTACTTGGTTAGACGACCGTCTGGACTAAACCATTGGTCGCTACTTGGTTGGACTTCCGTCTGGACGAAACCATTGGTCGCTACTTGGTTAGACTACCGTCTGGACTAAACCATTGGTCTCTACTTGGTTAGACTACTGTCTGGACTAAACCATTGGTCGCTACTTGGTTAGACGACCGTCTGGACTAACCCATTGGTCGCTACTTGGTTAGACTACTGTCTGGACTAAACCATTGGTCTCTACTTGGTTAGACTACTGTCTGGACTAAACCATTGGTCGCTACTTGGTTAGACTACTGTCTGGACTAAACCATTGGTCTCTACTTGGTTAGACTACTGTCTGGACTAAACCATTGGTCGCTACTTGGTTAGACTACAATCTGGACTAAACCATTGGTCTCTACTTGGTTAGACTACCGTCTGGACTAAACCATTGGTCGCTACTTGGTTAGACTACCGTCTGGACTAAACCATTGGTCGCTACTTGGTTAGACTACCGTCTGGACTAAACCATTGGTCGCTACTTGGTTAGACTACCGACTGGACTAAACCATTGGTCTCTACTTGGTTAGACTACCGTCTGGACTAAACCATTGGTCGCTACTTGGTTAGACGACCGTCTGGACTAAACCATTGGTCTCTACTTGGTTAGACGACCGTCTGGACTAAACCATTGGTCGCTACTTGGTTAGACGACCGTCTGGACTAAACCATTGGTCGCTACTTGGTTAGACTACCGTCTGGACTAAACCATTGGTCGCTACTTGGTAAGACGACCGTCTGGACTAAACCATTGGTCGCAACTTGGTTAGCCGACCGTCTGGACTAAACCATTGGTCGCTACTTGGTTAGACTACCGTCTGGACTAAACCATTGTTCGCTACTTGGTTAGACGACCGTCTGGACTAAACCATTGGTCTCTACTTGGTTAGACGACCGTCTGGACTAAACCATTGGCCGCTACTTGGTTAGACGACCGTCTGGACTAAACCATTGGTCGCTACTTGGTTAGACTACTGTCTGGACTAAACCATTGGTCGCTACTTGGTTAGACTACCGTCTGGACTAAACCATTGGTCGCTACTTGGTTAGACTACCGTCTGGACTAAACCATTGGTCGCTACTTGGTTAGACTACTGTCTGGACTAAACCATTGGTCGCTACTTGGTTAGACGACTGTCTGGACTAAACCATTGGTCGCTACTTGGTTAGACGACCGTCTGGACTAATCCATTGGTCGCTACTTGGTTAGACTACCGTCTGGACTAAACCATTGGTCGCTACTTGGTTAGACTACCGTCTGGACTAAACCATTGGTCTCTACTTGGTTAGACGACCGTCTGGACTAAACCATTGGTCGCTACTTGGTTAGACTACTGTCTGGACTAAACCATTGGTCGCTACTTGGTTAGACGACCGTCTGGACTAAACCATTGGTCTCTACTTGGTTAGACTACCGTCTGGACTAAACCATTGGTCTCTACTTGGTTAGACGACTGTCTGGACTAAACCATTGGTCGCTACTTGGTTAGACGACCGTCTGGACTAAACCATTGGTCGCTACTTGGTTAGACTACTGTCTGGACTAAACCATTGGTCTCTACTTGGTTAGACTACCCTCTGGACTAAACCATTGGTCTCTACTTGGTTAGACGACCGTCTGGACTAAACCATTGGTCGCTACTTAGACTACTGTCTGGACTAAACCATTGGTCTCTATTTGGTTAGACTACTGTCTGGACTAAACCATTGGTCGCTACTTGGTAAGACTACCGTCTGGACTAAACCATTGGTCGCTACTTGGTTAGACTACCGTCTGGACTAAACCATTGGTCGCTACTTGGTTAGACGACCGTCTGGACTAAACCATTGGTCTCTACTTGGTTAGACTACTGTCTGGACTAAACCATTGGTCGCTACTTGGTTAGACGACTGTCTGGACTAAACCATTGGTCGCTACTTGGTTAGACGACCGTCTGGACTAAACCATTGGTCTCTACTTGGTTAGACGACTGTCTGGACTAAACCATTGGTCGCTACTTGGTTAGACGACCGTCTGGACTAAACCATTGGTCGCTACTTGGTTAGACTACCGTCTGGACTAAACCATTGGTCGCTACTTGGTTAGACTACCGTCTGGACTAAACCATTGGTCTCTACTTGGTTAGACGACCGTCTGGACTAAACCATTGGTCGCTACTTGGTTAGACTACTGTCTGGACTAAACCATTGGTCGCTACTTGGTTAGACTACCGTCTGGACTAAACCATTGGTCGCTACTTGGTTAGACGACCGTCTGGACTAAACCATTGGTCTCTACTTGGTTAGACTACAGTCTGGACTAAACCATTGGTCGCTACTTGGTTAGACTACCGTCTGGACATAACCATTGGTCGCTACTTGGTTAGACGACCGTCTGGACTAAACCATTGGTCTCTACTTGGTTAGACTACTGTCTGGACTAAACCATTGGTCGCTACTTGGTTAGACTACTGTCTGGACTAAACCATTGGTCGCTACTTGGTTAGACTACCGTCTGGACTAAACCATTGGTCTCTACTTGGTTAGACGACCGTCTGGACTAAACCATTGGTCTCTACTTGGTTAGACTACCGTCTGGACTAAACCATTGGTCTCTACTTGGTTAGACGACCGTCTGGACTAAAACATTGGTCGCTACTTGGTTAGACGACCGTCTGGACTAAACCATTGGTCTCTACTTGGTTAGACTAACGTCTGGACTAAACCATTGGTCGCTACTTGTTAGACGACCGTCTGGACTAAACCATTGGTCGCTACTTGGTTAGACTACTGTCTGGACTAAACCATTGGTCGCTACTTGGTAAGACTACCGTCTGGACTAAACCATTGGTCTCTACTTAGTTAGACGACCGTCTGGACTAAACCATTGGTCGCTACTTGGTTAGACGACCGTCTGGACTAAACCATTGGTCTCTACTTGGTTAGACTACTGTCTGGACTGAACCATTGGTCTCTACTTGGTTAGACGACAGTCTGGACTAAACCATTGGTCTCTACTTGGTTAGACTACTGTCTGGACTAAACCATTGGTCGCTACTTGGTTAGATGACTGTCTGGACTAAACCATTGGTCGCTACTTGGTGAGACTACCGTTTGGACGAAACCATTGGTCGCTACTTGGTTAGTTTACCGTCTGGACTAAACCATTGGTCTCTACTTGGTTAGACTACTGTCTGGACTAAACCATTGGTCGCTACTTGGTTAGACGACCGTCTGGACTAAACCATTGGTCGCTACTTGGTTAGACTACCTTCTAGACTAAACCATTGGTCTCTACTTGGTTAGACTACTGTCTGGACTAAACCATTGGTCGCTACTTGGTTAGACGACCGTCTGGACTAAACCATTGGTCGCTACTTGGTTAGACTACCGTCTGGACTAAACCATTGGTCGCTACTTGGTTAGTCTACCGTCTGGACTAAACCATTGGTCGCTACTTGGTTAGGCGACCGTCTGGACTAAACCATTGGTCGCTACTTGGTTAGACTACCGTCTGGACTAAACCATTGGTCGCTACTTGGTTAGACCACCGTCTGGACTAAACCATTGGTCGCTACTTGGTTAGACTACTGTCTGGACTAAACCATTGGTCGCTACTTGGTTAGACTACCGTCTGGACTAAACCATTGGTCGCTACTTGGTTAGACTACCGTCTGGACTAAACCATTGGTCGCTAATTGGTTAGACTACCGTCTGGACTAAACCATTGGTCTCTACTTGGTTAGACTACTGTCTGGACTAAACCATTGGTCGCTACTTGGTTAGACTACCGTCTGGACTAAACCATTGGTCGCTACTTGGTTAGACGACCGTCTGGACTAAACCATTGGTCGCTACTTGGTTAGACTACCGTCTGGACTAAACCATTGGTCGCTACTTGGTTAGACGACCGTCTGGAATAAACCATTGGTCGCTACTTGGTTAGACTACCGTCTGGACTAAACCATTGGTCGCTACTTGGATAGACGACCGTCTGGACTAAACCATTGGTCGCTACTTGGTTAGACTACCGTCTGGACTAAACCATTGGTCGCTACTTTGTTAGACGACCGTCTGGACTAAACCATTGGTCTCTACTTGGTTAGACGACCGTCTGGACTAAACCATTGGTCGCTACTTGGTTAGACTACTGTCCGGACTAAACCATTGGTCTCTACTTGGTTAGACTACTGTCTGGACTAAACCATTGGTCGCTACTTGGTTAGACGACCGTCTGGACTAAACCATTGGTCGCTACTTGGTTAGACTACCGTCTGGACTAAACCATTGGTCTCTACTTGGTTAGACTACTGTCTGGACTAAACCATTGGTCGCTACTTGGTTAGACTACCGTCTGGACTAAACCATTGGTCGCTACTTGGTTAGACGACCGTCTGGACTAAACCATTGGTCGCTACTTGGTTAGACGACCGTCTGGACTAAACCATTGGTCGCTTCTTGGTTAGACGACCGTCTGGACTAAACCATTGGTCGCTACTTGGTTAGACTACTGTCTGGACTAAACCATTGGTCGCTACTTGGTTAGACGACCGTCTGGACTAAACCATTGGTCGCTACTTGGTTAGACTACCGTCTGGACTAAACCATTGGTCGCTACTTGGTTAGACTACCGTCTGGACTAAACCATTGGTCGCTACTTGGTTAGACGACCGTCTGGACTAAACCATTGGTCGCTACTTGGTTAGACTACCGTCTGGACCAAACCATTGGTCGCTACTTGGTTAGACGACCGTCTGGACTAAACCATTGGTCGCTACTTGGTTAGACTACTGTCTGGACTAAACCATTGGTCTCTACTTGGTTAGACTACCGTCTGGACTAAACCATTTGTCGCTACTTGGTTAGACGACCGTCTGGACTAAACCATTGGTCGCTACTTGGTTAGACTACTGTCTGGACTAAACCATTGGTCGCTACTTGGTTAGACTACCGTCTGGACTAAACCATTGGTCGCTACTTGGTTAGACTACCGTCTGGACTAAACCATTGGTCGCTACTTGGTTAGACTACTGTCTGGACTAAACCATTGGTCGCTACTTGGTTAGACGACTGTCTGGACTAAACCATTGGTCGCTACTTGGTTAGACGACCGTCTGGACTAAACCATTGGTCGCTACTTGGTTAGACTACCGTCTGGACTAAACCATTGGTCGCTACTTGGTTAGACTACCGTCTGGACTAAACCATTGGTCTCTATTTGGTTAGACGACCGTCTGGACTAAACCATTGGTCGCTACTTGGTTAGACGACCGTCTGGGCTAAACCCTTGGTCGCTACTTGGTTAGACTACTGTCTGGACTAAGCCATTGGTCTCTACTTGGTTAGACTACTGTCTGGACTAAACCATTGGTCGCTACTTGGTTAGACTACTGTCTGGACTAAACCATTGGTCTCTACTTGGTTAGACTACTGTCTGGACTAAACCATTGGTCGCTACTTGGTTAGACGACCGTCTGGACTAAACCATTGGTCTCTACTTGGTTAGACGACCGTCTGGACTAAACCCTTGGTCGCTACTTGGTTAGACGACCGTCTGGACTTAACCCTTGGTCGCTACTTGGTTAGACTACTGTCTGGACTAAGCCATTGGTCTCTACTTGGTTAGACGACTGTCTGGACTAAGCCATTGGTCGCTACTTGGTTAGACGACCGTCTGGACTAAACCATTGGTCTCTACTTGGTTAGACGACCGTCTGGACTAAACCATTAGTCGCTACTTGGTTAGACTACTGTCTGGACTAAACCATTGGTCGCTACTTGTTTAGACGACCGTCTGTACTAAACCATTGGTCGCTACTTGGTTAGACGACCGTCTGGACTAAACCATTGGTCGCTACTTGGTTAGACGACCGTCTGGACTAAACCATTGGTCGCTACTTGGTTAGACTACCGTCTGGACTAAACCATTGGTCGCTACTTTGTTAGACTACTGTCTGGACTAAGCCATTGGTCTCTACTTGGTTAGACTACCGTCTGGACTAAACCATTGGTCGCTACTTGGTTAGACTACCGTCTGGACTAAACCATTGGTCGCTACTTGGTTAGACGACCGTCTGGACTAAACCATTGGTCTCTACTTGGTTAGACTACCGTCTGGACTAAACCATTGGTCTCTACTTGGTTAGACGACTGTCTGGACTAAACCATTGGTCGCTACTTGGTTAGACGACCGTCTGGACTAAACCATTGGTCGCTACTTGGTTAGACTACTGTCTGGACTAAACCATTGGTCTCTACTTGGTTAGACTACCGTCTGGACTAAACCATTGGTCTCTACTTGGTTAGACGACCGTCTGGACTAAACCATTGGTCGCTACTTGGTTAGACTACTGTCTGGACTAAACCATTGTCTCTATTTGGTTAGACTACTGTCTGGACTAAACCATTGGTCGCTACTTGGTTAGACTACCGTCTGGACTAAACCATTGGTCGCTACTTGGTTAGACTACCGTCTGGACTAAACCAGTGGTCGCTACTTGGTTAGACGACCGTCTGGACTAAACCATTGGTCTCTACTTGGTAAGACTACTGTCTGGACTAAACCATTGGTCTCTACTTGGTTAGACTACCGTCTGGACTAAACCATTGGTCGCTACTTGGTTATACGACCGTCTGGACTAAACCATTGGTCTCTACTTGGTTAGACTACCGTCTGGACTAAACCATTGGTCTCTACTTGGTTAGACGACTGTCTGGACTAAACCATTGGTCGCTACTTGGTTAGACGACCGTCTCGACTAAACCATTGGTCGCTACTTGGTTAGACTACTGTCTGGACTAAACCATTGGTCTCTACTTGGTTAGACTACCGTCTGGACTAAACCATTGGTCTCTACTTGGTTAGACGACCGTCTGGACTAAACCATTGGTCGCTACTTAGTTAGACTACTGTCTGGACTAAACCATTGGTCTCTATTTGGTTAGACTACTGTCTGGACTAAACCATTGGTCGCTACTTGGTAAGACTACCGTCTGGACTAAACCATTGGTCGCTACTTGGTTAGACTACCGTCTGGACTAAACCATTGGTCGCTACTAGGTTAGACGACCGTCTGCACTAAACCATTGGTCTCTACTTGGTTAGACTACTGTCTGGACTAAACCATTGGTCGCTACTTGGTTAGACGACTGTCTGGACTAAACCATTGGTCGCTACTTGGTTAGACGACCGTCTGGACTAAACCATTGGTCTCTACTTGGTTAGACGACTGTCTGGACTAAACCATTGGTCGCTACTTGGTTAGACGACCGTCTGGACTAAACCATTGGTCGCTACTTGGTTAGACTACCGTCTGGACTAAACCATTGGTCGCTACTTGGTTAGACTACCGTCTGGACTAAACCATTGGTCTCTACTTGGTTAGACGACCGTCTGGACTAAACCATTGGTCGCTACTTGGTTAGACTACTGTCTGGACTAAACCATTGGTCGCTACTTGGTTAGACTACCGTCTGGACTAAACCATTGGTCGCTACTTGGTTAGACGACCGTCTGGACTAAACCATTGGTCTCTACTTGGTTAGACTACTGTCTGGACTAAACCATTGGTCGCTACTTGGTTAGACTACCGTCTGGACATAACCATTGGTCGCTACTTGGTTAGACGACCGTCTGGACTAAACCATTGGTCTACTTGGTTAGACTACTGTCTGGACTAATCCATTGGTCGCTACTTGGTTAGACTACTGTCTGGACTAAACCATTGGTCGCTACTTGGTTAGACTACCGTCTGGACTAAACCATTGGTCTCTACTTGGTTAGACGACCGTCTGGACTATACCATTGGTCTCTACTTGGTTAGACTACCGTCTGGACTAAACCATTGGTCTCTACTTGGTTAGACGACCGTCTGGACTAAACCATTGGTCGCTACTTGGTTAGACGACCGTCTGGACTAAACCATTGGTCTCTACTTGGTTAGACTAACGTCTGGACTAAACCATTGGTCGCTACTTGTTAGACGACCGTCTGGACTAAACCATTGGTCGCTACTTGGTTAGACTACTGTCTGGACTAAACCATTGGTCGCTACTTGGTTAGACGACCGTCTCGACTAAACCATTGGTCTCTACTTAGTTAGACGACCGTCTGGACTAAACCATTGGTCGCTACTTGGTTAGACGACCGTCAGGACTAAACCATTGGTCTCTACTTGGTTAGACTACTGTCTGGACTGAACCATTGGTCTCTACTTGGTTAGACGACAGTCTGGACTAAACCATTGGTCTCTACTTGGTTAGACTACTGTCTGGACTAAACCATTGGTCGCTACTTGGTTAGACGACTGTCTGGACTAAACCATTGGTCGCTACTTGGTGACACTACCGTCTGGACGAAACCATTGGTCGCTACTTGGTTAGACTACCGTCTGGACTAAACCATTGGTCTCTACTTGGTTAGACTACAGTCTGGACTAAACCATTGGTCGCTACTTGGTTAGACGACCGTCTGGACTAAACCATTGGTCGCTAATTGGTTAGACTACCGTCTAGACTAAACCATTGGTCTCTACTTGGTTAGACTACTGTCTGGACTAAACCATTGGTCGCTACTTGGTTAGACGACCGTCTGGACTAAACCATTGGTCGCTACTTGGTTAGACTACCGTCTGGACTAAACCATTGGTCGCTACTTGGTTAGTCTACCGTCTGGACTAAACCATTGGTCGCTACATGGTTAGGCGACCGTCTGGACTAAACCATTGGTCGCTACTTGGTTAGACTACCGTCTGGACTAAACCATTGGTCGCTACTTGGTTAGACTACCGTCTGGACTAAACCAATGGTCGCTACTTGGTTAGACTACTGTCTGGACTAAACCATTGTTCTCTACTTGGTTAGACTGCTGTCTGGACTAAACCATTGGTCGCTACTTGGTTAGACGACCGTCTGGACTAAACCATTGGTCGCTACTTGGTTAGACTACCGTCTGGACTAAACCATTGGTCGCTACTTGGTTAGACGACCGTCTGGACTAAACCATTGGTCGCTACTTGGTTGGACTTCCGTCTGGACGAAACCATTGGTCGCTACTTGGTTAGACTACCGTCTGGACTAAACCATTGGTCTCTACTTGGTTAGACTACTGTCTGGACTAAACCATTGGTCGCTACTTGGTTAGACGACCGTCTGGACTAACCCATTGGTCGCTACTTGGTTAGACTACTGTCTGGACTAAACCATTGGTCTCTACTTGGTTAGACTACTGTCTGGACTAAACCATTGGTCGCTACTTGGTTAGACTACTGTCTGGACTAAACCATTGGTCTCTACTTGGTTAGACTACTGTCTGGACTAAACCATTGGTCGCTACTTGGTTAGACTACAATCTGGACTAAACCATTGGTCTCTACTTGGTTAGACTACCGTCTGGACTAAACCATTGGTCGCTACTTGGTTAGACTACCGTCTGGACTAAACCATTGGTCGCTACTTGGTTAGACTACCGTCTGGACTAAACCATTGGTCGCTACTTGGTCAGACTACCGACTGGACTAAACCATTGGTCTCTACTTGGTTAGACTACCGTCTGGACTAAACCATTGGTCGCTACTTGGTTAGACGACCGTCTGGACTAAACCATTGGTCTCTACTTGGTTAGACGACCGTCTGGACTAAACCATTGGTCGCTACTTGGTTAGACGACCGTCTGGACTAAACCATTGGTCGCTACTTGGTTAGACTACCGTCTGGACTAAACCATTGGTCGCTACTTGGTAAGACGACCGTCTGGACTAAACCATTGGTCGCAACTTGGTTAGCCGACCGTCTGGACTAAACCATTGGTCGCTACTTGGTTAGACTACCGTCTGGACTAAACCATTGTTCGCTACTTGGTTAGACGACCGTCTGGACTAAACCATTGGTCTCTACTTGGTTAGACGACCGTCTGGACTAAACCATTGGTCGCTACTTGGTTAGACGACCGTCTGGACTAAACCATTGGTCGCTACTTGGTTAGACTACCGTCTGGACTAAACCATTGGCCGCTACTTGTTTAGACGACCGTCTGGACTAAACCATTGGTCGCTACTTGGTTAGACTACTGTCTGGACTAAACCATTGGTCGCTACTTGGTTAGACTACCGTCTGGACTAAACCATTGGTCGCTACTTGGTTAGACTACCGTCTGGACTAAACCATTGGTCGCTACTTGGTTAGACTACTGTCTGGACTAAACCATTGGTCGCTACTTGGTTAGACGACTGTCTGGACTAAACCATTGGTCGCTACTTGGTTAGACGACCGTCTGGACTAATCCATTGGTCGCTACTTGGTTAGACTACCGTCTGGACTAAACCATTGGTCGCTACTTGGTTAGACTACCGTCTGGACTAAACCATTGGTCTCTACTTGGTTAGACGACCGTCTGGACTAAACCATTGGTCGCTACTTGGTTAGACTACTGTCTGGACTAAACCATTGGTCGCTACTTGGTTAGACGACCGTCTGGACTAAACCATTGCTCTCTACTTGGTTAGACGACCGTCTGGACTAAACCCTTGGTCGCTACTTGGTTAGACGACCGTCTGGACTAAACCCTTGGTCGCTACTTGGTTAGACTACTGTCTGGACTAAACCATTGGTCTCTACTTGGTTAGACGACTGTCTGGACTAAACCATTGGTCGCTATTTGGTAAGACGACCGTCTGGACTAAACCATTGGTCTCTACTTGGTTAGACTACTGTCTGGACTAAACCATTGGTCTCTACTTGGTTAGACTACTGTCTGGACTAAACCATTGGTCGCTACTTGGTTAGACGACCGTCTGGACTAAACCATTGGTCGCTACTTGGTTAGACTACCGTCTGGACTAAACCATTGGTCGCTACTTGGTTAGACGACCGTCTGGACTAAACCATTGGTCGCTACTTGGTTAGACTACTGTCTGGACTAAACCATTGGTCGCTACTTGGTTAGACGACCGTCTGGACTAAACCATTGGTCGCTACTTGGTTAGACGACCGTCTGGACTAAACCATTGGTCGCTACTTGGTTAGACGACCGTCTGGACTAAACCATTGGTCGCTACTTGGTTAGACTACCGTCTGGACTAAACCATTGGTCGCTACTTGGTTAGACTACTGTCTGGACTAAACCATTGGTCTCTACTTGGTTAGACTACCGTCTGGACTAAACCATTGGTCGCTACTTGGTTAGACTACCGTCTGGACTAAACCATTGGTCGCTACTTGGTTAGACGACCGTCTGGACTAAACCATTGGTCTCTACTTGGTTAGACTACCGTCTGGACTAAACCATTGGTCTCTACTTGGTTAGACGACTGTCTGGACTAAACCATTGGTCGCTACTTGGTTAGACGACCGTCTGGACTAAACCATTGGTCGCTACTTGGTTAGACTACTGTCTGGACTAAACCATTGGTCTCTACTTGGTTAGACTACCCTCTGGACTAAACCATTGGTCTCTACTTGGTTAGACGACCGTCTGGACTAAACCATTGGTCGCTACTTAGTTAGACTACTGTCTGGACTAAACCATTGGTCTCTATTTGGTTAGACTACTGTCTGGACTAAACCATTGGTCGCTACTTGGTAAGACTACCGTCTGGACTAAACCATTGGTCGCTACTTGGTTAGACTACCGTCTGGACTAAACCATTGGTCGCTACTTGGTTAGACGACCGTCTGGACTAAACCATTGGTCTCTACTTGGTTAGACTACTGTCTGGACTAAACCATTGGTCGCTACTTGGTTAGACGACTGTCTGGACTAAACCATTGGTCGCTACTTGGTTAGACGACCGTCTGGACTAAACCATTGGTCTCTACTTGGTTAGACGACTGTCTGGACTAAACCATTGGTCGCTACTTGGTTAGACGACCGTCTGGACTAAACCATTGGTCGCTACTTGGTTAGACTACCGTCTGGACTAAACCATTGGTCGCTACTTGGTTAGACTACCGTCTGGACTAAACCATTGGTCTCTACTTGGTTAGACGACCGTCTGGACTAAACCATTGGTCGCTACTTGGTTAGACTACTGTCTGGACTAAACCATTGGTCGCTACTTGGTTAGACTACCGTCTGGACTAAACCATTGGTCGCTACTTGGTTAGACGACCGTCTGGACTAAACCATTGGTCTCTACTTGGTTAGACTACAGTCTGGACTAAACCATTGGTCGCTACTTGGTTAGACTACCGTCTGGACATAACCATTGGTCGCTACTTGGTTAGACGACCGTCTGGACTAAACCATTGGTCTCTACTTGGTTAGACTACTGTCTGGACCAAACCATTGGTCGCTACTTGGTTAGACTACTGTCTGGACTAAACCATTGGTCGCTACTTGGTTAGACTACCGTCTGGACTAAACCATTGGTCTCTACTTGGTTAGACGACCGTCTGGACTAAACCATTGGTCTCTACTTGGTTAGACTACCGTCTGGACTAAACCATTGGTCTCTACTTGGTTAGACGACCGTCTGGACTAAAACATTGGTCGCTACTTGGTTAGACGACCGTCTGGACTAAACCATTGGTCTCTACTTGGTTAGACTAACGTCTGGACTATACCATTGGTCGCTACTTGTTAGACGACCGTCTGGACTAAACCATTGGTCGCTACTTGGTTAGACTACTGTCTGGACTAAACCATTGGTCGCTACTTGGTAAGACTACCGTCTGGACTAAACCATTGGTCTCTACTTAGTTAGACGACCGTCTGGACTAAACCATTGGTCGCTACTTGGTTAGACGACCGTCTGGACTAAACCATTGGTCTCTACTTGGTTAGACTACTGTCTGGACTGAACCATTGGTCTCTACTTGGTTAGACGACAGTCTGGACTAAACCATTGGTCTCTACTTGGTTAGACTACTGTCTGGACTAAACCATTGGTCGCTACTTGGTTAGATGACTGTCTGGACTAAACCATTGGTCGCTACTTGGTGAGACTACCGTTTGGACGAAACCATTGGTCGCTACTTGGTTAGTTTACCGTCTGGACTAAACCATTGGTCTCTACTTGGTTAGACTACTGTCTGGACTAAACCATTGGTCGCTACTTGGTTAGACGACCGTCTGGACTAAACCATTGGTCGCTACTTGGTTAGACTACCTTCTAGACTAAACCATTGGTCTCTACTTGGTTAGACTACTGTCTGGACTAAACCATTGGTCGCTACTTGGTTAGACGACCGTCTGGACTAAACCATTGGTCGCTACTTGGTTAGACTACCGTCTGGACTAAACCATTGGTCGCTACTTGGTTAGTCTACCGTCTGGACTAAACCATTGGTCGCTACTTGGTTAGGCGACCGTCTGGACTAAACCATTGGTCGCTACTTGGTTAGACTACCGTCTGGACTAAACCATTGGTCGCTACTTGGTTAGACTACCGTCTGGACTAAACCATTGGTCGCTACTTGGTTAGACTACAGTCTGGACTAAACCATTGGTCGCTACTTGGTTAGACTACCGTCTGGACTAAACCATTGGTCGCTACTTGGTTAGACTACCGTCTGGACTAAACCATTGGTCGCTAATTGGTTAGACTACCGTCTGGACTAAACCATTGGTCTCTACTTGGTTAGACTACTGTCTGGACTAAACCATTGGTCGCTACTTGGTTAGACTACCGTCTGGACTAAACCATTGGTCGCTACTTGGTTAGACGACCGTCTGGACTAAACCATTGGTCGCTACTTGGTTAGACTACCGTCTGGACTAAACCATTGGTCGCTACTTGGTTAGACGACCGTCTGGAATAAACCATTGGTCGCTACTTGGTTAGACTACCGTCTGGACTAAACCATTGGTCGCTACTTGGATAGACGACCGTCTGGACTAAACCATTGGTCGCTACTTGGTTAGACTACCGTCTGGACTAAACCATTGGTCGCTACTTTGTTAGACGACCGTCTGGACTAAACCATTGGTCTCTACTTGGTTAGACGACCGTCTGGACTAAACCATTGGTCGCTACTTGGTTAGACTACTGTCTGGACTAAACCATTGGTCTCTACTTGGTTAGACTACTGTCTGGACTAAACCATTGGTCGCTACTTGGTTAGACGACCGTCTGGACTAAACCATTGGTCGCTACTTGGTTAGACTACCGTCTGGACTAAACCATTGGTCTCTACTTGGTTAGACTACTGTCTGGACTAAACCATTGGTCGCTACTTGGTTAGACTACCGTCTGGACTAAACCATTGGTCGCTACTTGGTTAGACGACCGTCTGGACTAAACCATTGGTCGCTACTTGGTTAGACGACCGTCTGGACTAAACCATTGGTCGCTTCTTGGTTAGACGACCGTCTGGACTAAACCATTGGTCGCTACTTGGTTAGACTACTGTCTGGACTAAACCATTGGTCGCTACTTGGTTAGACGACCGTCTGGACTAAACCATTGGTCGCTACTTGGTTAGACTACCGTCTGGACTAAACCATTGGTCGCTACTTGGTTAGACTACAATCTGGACTAAACCATTGGTCTCTACTTGGTTAGACTACCGTCTGGACTAAACCATTGGTCGCTACTTGGTTAGACTACCGTCTGGACTAAACCATTGGTCGCTACTTGGTTAGACTACCGTCTGGACTAAACCATTGGTCGCTACTTGGTCAGACTACCGACTGGACTAAACCATTGGTCTCTACTTGGTTAGACTACCGTCTGGACTAAACCATTGGTCGCTACTTGGTTAGACGACCGTCTGGACTAAACCATTGGTCTCTACTTGGTTAGACGACCGTCTGGACTAAACCATTGGTCGCTACTTGGTTAGACGACCGTCTGGACTAAACCATTGGTCGCTACTTGGTTAGACTACCGTCTGGACTAAACCATTGGTCGCTACTTGGTAAGACGACCGTCTGGACTAAACCATTGGTCGCAACTTGGTTAGCCGACCGTCTGGACTAAACCATTGGTCGCTACTTGGTTAGACTACCGTCTGGACTAAACCATTGTTCGCTACTTGGTTAGACGACCGTCTGGACTAAACCATTGGTCTCTACTTGGTTAGACGACCGTCTGGACTAAACCATTGGTCGCTACTTGGTTAGACGACCGTCTGGACTAAACCATTGGTCGCTACTTGGTTAGACTACCGTCTGGACTAAACCATTGGCCGCTACTTGGTTAGACGACCGTCTGGACTAAACCATTGGTCGCTACTTGGTTAGACTACTGTCTGGACTAAACCATTGGTCGCTACTTGGTTAGACTACCGTCTGGACTAAACCATTGGTCGCTACTTGGTTAGACTACCGTCTGGACTAAACCATTGGTCGCTACTTGGTTAGACTACTGTCTGGACTAAACCATTGGTCGCTACTTGGTTAGACGACTGTCTGGACTAAACCATTGGTCGCTACTTGGTTAGACGACCGTCTGGACTAATCCATTGGTCGCTACTTGGTTAGACTACCGTCTGGACTAAACCATTGGTCGCTACTTGGTTAGACTACCGTCTGGACTAAACCATTGGTCTCTACTTGGTTAGACGACCGTCTGGACTAAACCATTGGTCGCTACTTGGTTAGACTACTGTCTGGACTAAACCATTGGTCGCTACTTGGTTAGACGACCGTCTGGACTAAACCATTGCTCTCTACTTGGTTAGACGACCGTCTGGACTAAACCCTTGGTCGCTACTTGGTTAGACGACCGTCTGGACTAAACCCTTGGTCGCTACTTGGTTAGACTACTGTCTGGACTAAACCATTGTTCTCTACTTGGTTAGACGACTGTCTGGACTAAACCATTGGTCGCTATTTGGTAAGACGACCGTCTGGACTAAACCATTGGTCTCTACTTGGTTAGACTACTGTCTGGACTAAACCATTGGTCTCTACTTGGTTAGACTACTGTCTGGACTAAACCATTGGTCGCTACTTGGTTAGACGACCGTCTGGACTAAACCATTGGTCGCTACTTGGTTAGACTACCGTCTGGACTAAACCATTGGTCGCTACTTGGTTAGACGACCGTCTGGACTAAACCATTGGTCGCTACTTGGTTAGACTACTGTCTGGACTAAACCATTGGTCGCTACTTGGTTAGACGACCGTCTGGACTAAACCATTGGTCGCTACTTGGTTAGACGACCGTCTGGACTAAACCATTGGTCGCTACTTGGTTAGACGACCGTCTGGACTAAACCATTGGTCGCTACTTGGTTAGACTACCGTCTGGACTAAACCATTGGTCGCTACTTGGTTAGACTACTGTCTGGACTAAACCATTGGTCTCTACTTGGTTAGACTACCGTCTGGACTAAACCATTGGTCGCTACTTGGTTAGACTACCGTCTGGACTAAACCATTGGTCGCTACTTGGTTAGACGACCGTCTGGACTAAACCATTGGTCTCTACTTGGTTAGACTACCGTCTGGACTAAACCATTGGTCTCTACTTGGTTAGACGACTGTCTGGACTAAACCATTGGTCGCTACTTGGTTAGACGACCGTCTGGACTAAACCATTGGTCGCTACTTGGTTAGACTACTGTCTGGACTAAACCATTGGTCTCTACTTGGTTAGACTACCCTCTGGACTAAACCATTGGTCTCTACTTGGTTAGACGACCGTCTGGACTAAACCATTGGTCGCTACTTAGTTAGACTACTGTCTGGACTAAACCATTGGTCTCTATTTGGTTAGACTACTGTCTGGACTAAACCATTGGTCGCTACTTGGTAAGACTACCGTCTGGACTAAACCATTGGTCGCTACTTGGTTAGACTACCGTCTGGACTAAACCATTGGTCGCTACTTGGTTAGACGACCGTCTGGACTAAACCATTGGTCTCTACTTGGTTAGACTACTGTCTGGACTAAACCATTGGTCGCTACTTGGTTAGACGACTGTCTGGACTAAACCATTGGTCGCTACTTGGTTAGACGACCGTCTGGACTAAACCATTGGTCTCTACTTGGTTAGACGACTGTCTGGACTAAACCATTGGTCGCTACTTGGTTAGACGACCGTCTGGACTAAACCATTGGTCGCTACTTGGTTAGACTACCGTCTGGACTAAACCATTGGTCGCTACTTGGTTAGACTACCGTCTGGACTAAACCATTGGTCTCTACTTGGTTAGACGACCGTCTGGACTAAACCATTGGTCGCTACTTGGTTAGACTACTGTCTGGACTAAACCATTGGTCGCTACTTGGTTAGACTACCGTCTGGACTAAACCATTGGTCGCTACTTGGTTAGACGACCGTCTGGACTAAACCATTGGTCTCTACTTGGTTAGACTACCGTCTGGACATAACTATTGGTCGCTACTTGGTTAGACGACCGTCTGGACTAAACCATTGGTCTCTACTTGGTTAGACTACTGTCTGGACCAAACCATTGGTCGCTACTTGGTTAGACTACTGTCTGGACTAAACCATTGGTCGCTACTTGGTTAGACTACCGTCTGGACTAAACCATTGGTCTCTACTTGGTTAGACGACCGTCTGGACTAAACCATTGGTCTCTACTTGGTTAGACTACCGTCTGGACTAAACCATTGGTCTCTACTTGGTTAGACGACCGTCTGGACTAAAAATTTGGTCGCTACTTGGTTAGACGACCGTCTGGACTAAACCATTGGTCTCTACTTGGTTAGACTAACGTCTGGACTATACCATTGGTCGCTACTTGTTAGACGACCGTCTGGACTAAACCATTGGTCGCTACTTGGTTAGACTACTGTCTGGACTAAACCATTGGTCGCTACTTGGTAAGACTACCGTCTGGACTAAACCATTGGTCTCTACTTAGTTAGACGACCGTCTGGACTAAACCATTGGTCGCTACTTGGTTAGACGACCGTCTGGACTAAACCATTGGTCTCTACTTGGTTAGACTACTGTCTGGACTGAACCATTGGTCTCTACTTGGTTAGACGACAGTCTGGACTAAACCATTGGTCTCTACTTGGTTAGACTACTGTCTGGACTAAACCATTGGTCGCTACTTGGTTAGATGACTGTCTGGACTAAACCATTGGTCGCTACTTGGTGAGACTACCGTTTGGACGAAACCATTGGTCGCTACTTGGTTAGTTTACCGTCTGGACTAAACCATTGGTCTCTACTTGGTTAGACTACTGTCTGGACTAAACCATTGGTCGCTACTTGGTTAGACGACCGTCTGGACTAAACCATTGGTCGCTACTTGGTTAGACTACCTTCTAGACTAAACCATTGGTCTCTACTTGGTTAGACTACTGTCTGGACTAAACCATTGGTCGCTACTTGGTTAGACGACCGTCTGGACTAAACCATTGGTCGCTACTTGGTTAGACTACCGTCTGGACTAAACCATTGGTCGCTACTTGGTTAGTCTACCGTCTGGACTAAACCATTGGTCGCTACTTGGTTAGGCGACCGTCTGGACTAAACCATTGGTCGCTACTTGGTTAGACTACCGTCTGGACTAAACCATTGGTCGCTACTTGGTTAGACTACCGTCTGGACTAAACCATTGGTCGCTACTTGGTTAGACTACAGTCTGGACTAAACCATTGGTCGCTACTTGGTTAGACTACCGTCTGGACTAAACCATTGGTCGCTACTTGGTTAGACTACCGTCTGGACTAAACCATTGGTCGCTAATTGGTTAGACTACCGTCTGGACTAAACCATTGGTCTCTACTTGGTTAGACTACTGTCTGGACTAAACCATTGGTCGCTACTTGGTTAGACTACCGTCTGGACTAAACCATTGGTCGCTACTTGGTTAGACGACCGTCTGGACTAAACCATTGGTCGCTACTTGGTTAGACTACCGTCTGGACTAAACCATTGGTCGCTACTTGGTTAGACGACCGTCTGGAATAAACCATAGGTCGCTACTTGGTTAGACTACCGTCTGGACTAAACCATTGGTCGCTACTTGGATAGACGACCGTCTGGACTAAACCATTGGTCGCTACTTGGTTAGACTACCGTCTGGACTAAACCATTGGTCGCTACTTTGTTAGACGACCGTCTGGACTAAACCATTGGTCTCTACTTGGTTAGACGACCGTCTGGACTAAACCATTGGTCGCTACTTGGTTAGACTACTGTCTGGACTAAACCATTGGTCTCTACTTGGTTAGACTACTGTCTGGACTAAACCATTGGTCGCTACTTGGTTAGACGACCGTCTGGACTAAACCATTGGTCGCTACTTGGTTAGACTACCGTCTGGACTAAACCATTGGTCTCTACTTGGTTAGACTACTGTCTGGACTAAACCATTGGTCGCTACTTGGTTAGACTACCGTCTGGACTAAACCATTGGTCGCTACTTGGTTAGACGACCGTCTGGACTAAACCATTGGTCGCTACTTGGTTAGACGACCGTCTGGACTAAACCATTGGTCGCTTCTTGGTTAGACGACCGTCTGGACTAAACCATTGGTCGCTACTTGGTTAGACTACTGTCTGGACTAAACCATTGGTCGCTACTTGGTTAGACGACCGTCTGGACTAAACCATTGGTCGCTACTTGGTTAGACTACCGTCTGGACTAAACCATTGGTCGCTACTTGGTTAGACTACCGTCTGGACTAAACCATTGGTCGCTACTTTGTTAGACGACCGTCTGGACTAAACCATTGGTCGCTCCTTGGTTAGACTACCGTCTGGACCAAACCATTGGTCGCTACTTGGTTAGACGACCGTCTGGACTAAACCATTGGTCGCTACTTGGTTAGACTACTGTCTGGACTAAACCATTGGTCTCTACTTGGTTAGACTACCGTCTGGACTAAACCATTTGTCGCTACTTGGTTAGACGACCGTCTGGACTAAACCATTGGTCGCTACTTGGTTAGACTACTGTCTGGACTAAACCATTGGTCGCTACTTGGTTAGACTACCGTCTGGACTAAACCATTGGTCGCTACTTGGTTAGACTACCGTCTGGACTAAACCATTGGTCGCTACTTGGTTAGACTACTGTCTGGACTAAACCATTGGTCGCTACTTGGTTAGACGACTGTCTGGACTAAACCATTGGTCGCTACTTGGTTAGACGACCGTCTGGACTAAACCATTGGTCGCTACTTGGTTAGACTACCGTCTGGACTAAACCATTGGTCGCTACTTGGTTAGACTACCGTCTGGACTAAACCATTGGTCTCTACTTGGTTAGACGACCGTCTGGACTAAACCATTGGTCGCTACTTGGTTAGACGACCGTCTGGACTAAACCCTTGGTCGCTACTTGGTTAGACTACTGTCTGGACTAAGCCATTGGTCTCTACTTGGTTAGACTACTGTCTGGACTAAACCATTGGTCGCTACTTGGTTAGACTACTGTCTGGACTAAACCATTGGTCTCTACTTGGTTAGACTACTGTCTGGACTAAACCATTGGTCGCTACTTGGTTAGACGACCGTCTGGACTAAACCATTGGTCTCTACTTGGTTAGACGACCGTCTGGACTAAACCCTTGGTCGCTACTTGGTTAGACGACCGTCTGGACCAAACCCTTGGTCGCTACTTGGTTAGACTACTGTCTGGACTAAGCCATTGGTCTCTACTTGGTTAGACGACTGTCTGGACTAAGCCATTGGTCGCTACTTGGTTAGACGACCGTCTGGACTAAACCATTGGTCTCTACTTGGTTAGACGACCGTCTGGACTAAACCATTAGTCGCTACTTGGTTAGACTACTGTCTGGACTAAACCATTGGTCGCTACTTGTTTAGACGACCGTCTGTACTAAACCATTGGTCGCTACTTGGTTAGACGACCGTCTGGACTAAACCATTGGTCGCTACTTGGTTAGACGACCGTCTGGACTAAACCATTGGTCGCTACTTGGTTAGACTACCGTCTGGACTAAACCATTGGTCGCTACTTTGTTAGACTACTGTCTGGACTAAGCCATTGGTCTCTACTTGGTTAGACTACCGTCTGGACTAAACCATTGGTCGCTACTTGGTTAGACTACCGTCTGGACTAAACCATTGGTCGCTACTTGGTTAGACGACCGTCTGGACTAAACCATTGGTCTCTACTTGGTTAGACTACCGTCTGGACTAAACCATTGGTCTCTACTTTGTTAGACGACTGTCTGGACTAAACCATTGGTCGCTACTTGGTTAGACGACCGTCTGGACTAAACCATTGGTCGCTACTTGGTTAGACTACTGTCTGGACTAAACCATTGGTCTCTACTTGGTTAGACTACCGTCTGGACTAAACCATTGGTCTCTACTTGGTTAGACGACCGTCTGGACTAAACCATTGGTCGCTACTTGGTTAGACTACTGTCTGGACTAAACCATTGTCTCTATTTGGTTAGACTACTGTCTGGACTAAACCATTGGTCGCTACTTGGTTAGACTACCGTCTGGACTAAACCATTGGTCGCTACTTGGTTAGACTACCGTCTGGACTAAACCAGTGGTCGCTACTTGGTTAGACGACCGTCTGGACTAAACCATTGGTCTCTACTTGGTAAGACTACTGTCTGGACTAAACCATTGGTCTCTACTTGGTTAGACTACCGTCTGGACTAAACCATTGGTCGCTACTTGGTTATACGACCGTCTGGACTAAACCATTGGTCTCTACTTGGTTAGACTACCGTCTGGACTAAACCATTGGTCTCTACTTGGTTAGACGACTGTCTGGACTAAACCATTGGTCGCTACTTGGTTAGACGACCGTCTCGACTAAACCATTGGTCGCTACTTGGTTAGACTACTGTCTGGACTAAACCATTGGTCTCTACTTGGTTAGACTACCGTCTGGACTAAACCATTGGTCTCTACTTGGTTAGACTACCGTCTGGACTAAACCATTGGTCGCTACTTGGTTAGACTACCGTCTGGACTAAACCATTGGTCTCTACTTGGTTAGACGACCGTCTGGACTAAACCATTGGTCGCTACTTGGTTAGACTACTGTCTGGACTAAACCATTGGTCGCTACTTGGTTAGACTACCGTCTGGACTAAACCATTGGTCGCTACTTGGTTAGACGACCGTCTGGACTAAACCATTGGTCTCTACTTGGTTAGACTACTGTCTGGACTAAACCGTTGGTCGCTACTTGGTTAGACTACCGTCTGGACATAACCATTGGTCGCTACTTGGTTAGACGACCGTCTGGACTAAACCATTGGTCTACTTGGTTAGACTACTGTCTGGACTAATCCATTGGTCGCTACTTGGTTAGACTACTGTCTGGACTAAACCATTGGTCGCTACTTGGTTAGACTACCGTCTGGACTAAACCATTGGTCTCTACTTGGTTAGACGACCGTCTGGACTATACCATTGGTCTCTACTTGGTTAGACTACCGTCTGGACTAAACCATTGGTCTCTACTTGGTTAGACGACCGTCTGGACTAAACCATTGGTCGCTACTTGGTTAGACGACCGTCTGGACTAAACCATTGGTCTCTACTTGGTTAGACTAACGTCTGGACTAAACCATTGGTCGCTACTTGTTAGACGACCGTCTGGACTAAACCATTGGTCGCTACTTGGTTAGACTACTGTCTGGACTAAACCATTGGTCGCTACTTGGTTAGACGACCGTCTCGACTAAACCATTGGTCTCTACTTAGTTAGACGACCGTCTGGACTAAACCATTGGTCGCTACTTGGTTAGACGACCGTCAGGACTAAACCATTGGTCTCTACTTGGTTAGACTACTGTCTGGACTGAACCATTGGTCTCTACTTGGTTAGACGACAGTCTGGACTAAACCATTGGTCTCTACTTGGTTAGACTACTGTCTGGACTAAACCATTGGTCGCTACTTGGTTAGACGACTGTCTGGACTAAACCATTGGTCGCTACTTGGTGAGACTACCGTCTGGACGAAACCATTGGTCGCTACTTGGTTAGACTACCGTCTGGACTAAACCATTGGTCTCTACTTGGTTAGACTACAGTCTGGACTAAACCATTGGTCGCTACTTGGTTAGACGACCGTCTGGACTAAACCATTGGTCGCTAATTGGTTAGACTACCGTCTAGACTAAACCATTGGTCTCTACTTGGTTAGACTACTGTCTGGACTAAACCATTGGTCGCTACTTGGTTAGACGACCGTCTGGACTAAACCATTGGTCGCTACTTGGTTAGACTACCGTCTGGACTAAACCATTGGTCGCTACTTGGTTAGTCTACCGTCTGGACTAAACCATTGGTCGCTACATGGTTAGGCGACCGTCTGGACTAAACCATTGGTCGCTACTTGGTTAGACTACCGTCTGGACTAAACCATTGGTCGCTACTTGGTTAGACTACCGTCTGGACTAAACCAATGGTCGCTACTTGGTTAGACTACTGTCTGGACTAAACCATTGTTCTCTACTTGGTTAGACTGCTGTCTGGACTAAACCATTGGTCGCTACTTGGTTAGACGACCGTCTGGACTAAACCATTGGTCGCTACTTGGTTAGACTACCGTCTGGACTAAACCATTGGTCGCTACTTGGTTAGACGACCGTCTGGACTAAACCATTGGTCGCTACTTGGTTGGACTTCCGTCTGGACGAAACCATTGGTCGCTACTTGGTTAGACTACCGTCTGGACTAAACCATTGGTCTCTACTTGGTTAGACTACTGTCTGGACTAAGCCATTGGTCGCTACTTGGTTAGACGACCGTCTGGACTAACCCATTGGTCGCTACTTGGTTAGACTACTGTCTGGACTAAACCATTGGTCTCTACTTGGTTAGACTACTGTCTGGACTAAACCATTGGTCGCTACTTGGTTAGACTACTGTCTGGACTAAACCATTGGTCTCTACTTGGTTAGACTACTGTCTGGACTAAACCATTGGTCGCTACTTGGTTAGACTACAATCTGGACTAAACCATTGGTCTCTACTTGGTTAGACTACCGTCTGGACTAAACCATTGGTCGCTACTTGATTAGACTACCGTCTGGACTAAACCATTGGTCGCTACTTGGTTAGACTACCGTCTGGACTAAACCATTGATCGCTACTTGGTTAGACTACCGACTGGACTAAACCATTGGTCTCTACTTGGTTAGACTACCGTCTGGACTAAACCATTGGTCGCTACTTGGTTAGACGACCGTCTGGACTATACCATTGGTCTCTACTTGGTTAGACGACCGTCTGGACTAAACCATTGGTCGCTACTTGGTTAGACGACCGTCTGGACTAAACCATTGGTCGCTACTTGGTTAGACTACCGTCTGGACTAAACCATTGGTCGCTACTTGGTAAGACGACCGTCTGGACTAAACCATTGGTCGCAACTTGGTTAGCCGACCGTCTGGACTAAACCATTGGTCGCTACTTGGTTAGACTACCGTCTGGACTAAACCATTGTTCGCTACTTGGTTAGACGACCGTCTGGACTAAACCATTGGTCTCTACTTGGTTAGACGACCGTCTGGACTAAACCATTGGTCGCTACTTGGTTAGACGACCGTCTGGACTAAACCATTGGTCGCTACTTGGTTAGACTACCGTCTGGACTAAACCATTGGCCGCTACTTGGTTAGACGACCGTCTGGACTAAACCATTGGTCGCTACTTGGTTAGACTACTGTCTGGACTAAACCATTGGTCGCTACTTGGTTAGACTACCGTCTGGACTAAACCATTGGTCGCTACTTGGTTAGACTACCGTCTGGACTAAACCATTGGTCGCTACTTGGTTAGACTACTGTCTGGACTAAACCATTGGTCGCTACTTGGTTAGACGACTGTCTGGACTAAACCATTGGTCGCTACTTGGTTAGACGACCGTCTGGACTAATCCATTGGTCGCTACCTGGTTAGACTACCGTCTGGACTAAACCATTGGTCGCTACTTGGTTAGACTACCGTCTGGACTAAACCATTGGTCTCTACTTGGTTAGACGACCGTCTGGACTAAACCATTGGTCGCTACTTGGTTAGACTACTGTCTGGACTAAACCATTGGTCGCTACTTGGTTAGACGACCGTCTGGACTAAACCATTGCTCTCTACTTGGTTAGACGACCGTCTGGACTAAACCCTTGGTCGCTACTTGGTTAGACGACCGTCTGGACTAAACCCTTGGTCGCTACTTGGTTAGACTACTGTCTGGACTAAACCATTGGTCTCTACTTGGTTAGACGACTGTCTGGACTAAACCATTGGTCGCTATTTGGTAAGACGACCGTCTGGACTAAACCATTGGTCTCTACTTGGTTAGACTACTGTCTGGACTAAACCATTGGTCTCTACTTGGTTAGACTACTGTCTGGACTAAACCATTGGTCGCTACTTGGTAAGACGACCGTCTGGACTAAACCATTGGTCGCTACTTGGTTAGACTACCGTCTGGACTAAACCATTGGTCGCTACTTGGTTAGACGACCGTCTGGACTAAACCATTGGTCGCTACTTGGTTAGACTACTGTCTGGACTAAACCATTGGTCGCTACTTGGTTAGACGACCGTCTGGACTAAACCATTGGTCGCTACTTGGTTAGACGACCGTCTGGACTAAACCATTGGTCGCTACTTGGTTAGACGACCGTCTGGACTAAACCATTGGTCGCTACTTGGTTAGACTACCGTCTGGACTAAACCATTGGTCGCTACTTGGTTAGACTACTGTCTGGACTAAACCATTGGTCTCTACTTGGTTAGACTACCGTCTGGACTAAACCATTGGTCGCTACTTGGTTAGACTACCGTCTGGACTAAACCATTGGTCGCTACTTGGTTAGACGACCGTCTGGACTAAACCATTGGTCTCTACTTGGTTAGACTACCGTCTGGACTAAACCATTGGTCTCTACTTGGTTAGACGACTGTCTGGACTAAACCATTGGTCGCTACTTGGTTAGACGACCGTCTGGACTAAACCATTGGTCGCTACTTGGTTAGACTACTGTCTGGACTAAACCATTGGTCTCTACTTGGTTAGACTACCCTCTGGACTAAACCATTGGTCTCTACTTGGTTAGACGACCGTCTGGACTAAACCATTGGTCGCTACTTAGTTAGACTACTGTCTGGACTAAACCATTGGTCTCTATTTGGTTAGACTACTGTCTGGACTAAACCATTGGTCGCTACTTGGTAAGACTACCGTCTGGACTAAACCATTGGTCGCTACTTGGTTAGACTACCGTCTGGACTAAACCATTGGTCGCTACTTGGTTAGACGACCGTCTGGACTGAACCATTGGTCTCTACTTGGTTAGACTACTGTCTGGACTAAACCATTGGTCGCTACTTGGTTAGACGACTGTCTGGACTAAACCATTGGTCGCTACTTGGTTAGACGACCGTCTGGACTAAACCATTGGTCTCTACTTGGTTAGACGACTGTCTGGACTAAACCATTGGTCGCTACTTGGTTAGACGACCATCTGGACTAAACCATTGGTCGCTACTTGGTTAGACTACCGTCTGGACTAAACCATTGGTCGCTACTTGGTTAGACTACCGTCTGGACTAAACCATTGGTCTCTACTTGGTTAGACGACCGTCTGGACTAAACCATTGGTCGCTACTTGGTTAGACTACTGTCTGGACTAAACCATTGGTCGCTACTTGGTTAGACTACCGTCTGGACTAAACCATTGGTCGCTACTTGGTTAGACGACCGTCTGGACTAAACCATTGGTCTCTACTTGGTTAGACTACAGTCTGGACTAAACCATTGGTCGCTACTTGGTTAGACTACCGTCTGGACATAACCATTGGTCGCTACTTGGTTAGACGACCGTCTGGACTAAACCATTGGTCTCTACTTGGTTAGACTACTGTCTGGACCAAACCATTGGTCGCTACTTGGTTAGACTACTGTCTGGACTAAACCATTGGTCGCTACTTGGTTAGACTACCGTCTGGACTAAACCATTGGTCTCTACTTGGTTAGACGACCGTCTGGACTAAACCATTGGTCTCTACTTGGTTAGACTACCGTCTGGACTAAACCATTGGTCTCTACTTGGTTAGACGACCGTCTGGACTAAAACATTGGTCGCTACTTGGTTAGACGACCGTCTGGACTAAACCATTGGTCTCTACTTGGTTAGACTAACGTCTGGACTAAACCATTGGTCGCTACTTGTTAGACGACCGTCTGGACTAAACCATTGGTCGCTACTTGGTTAGACTACTGTCTGGACTAAACCATTGGTCGCTACTTGGTAAGACTACCGTCTGGACTAAACCATTGGTCTCTACTTAGTTAGACGACCGTCTGGACTAAACCATTGGTCGCTACTTGGTTAGACGACCGTCTGGACTAAACCATTGGTCTCTACTTGGTTCGACTACTGTCTGGACTGAACCATTGGTCTCTACTTGGTTAGACGACAGTCTGGACTAAACCATTGGTCTCTACTTGGTTAGACTACTGTCTGGACTAAACCATTGGTCGCTACTTGGTTAGATGACTGTCTGGACTAAACCATTGGTCGCTACTTGGTGAGACTACCGTTTGGACGAAACCATTGGTCGCTACTTGGTTAGTTTACCGTCTGGACTAAACCATTGGTCTCTACTTGGTTAGACTACTGTCTGGACTAAACCATTGGTCGCTACTTGGTTAGACGACCGTCTGGACTAAACCATTGGTCGCTACTTGGTTAGACTACCTTCTAGACTAAACCATTGGTCTCTACTTGGTTAGACTACTGTCTGGACTAAACCATTGGTCGCTACTTGGTTAGACGACCGTCTGGACTAAACCATTGGTCGCTACTTGGTTAGACTACCGTCTGGACTAAACCATTGGTCGCTACTTGGTTAGTCTACCGTCTGGACTAAACCATTGGTCGCTACTTGGTTAGGCGACCGTCTGGACTAAACCATTGGTCGCTACTTGGTTAGACTACCGTCTGGACTAAACCATTGGTCGCTACTTGGTTAGACTACCGTCTGGACTAAACCATTGGTCGCTACTTGGTTAGACTACTGTCTGGACTAAACCATTGGTCGCTACTTGGTTAGACTACCGTCTGGACTAAACCATTGGTCGCTACTTGGTTAGACTACCGTCTGGACTAAACCATTGGTCGCTAATTGGTTAGACTACCGTCTGGACTAAACCATTGGTCTCTACTTGGTTAGACTACTGTCTGGACTAAACCATTGGTCGCTACTTGGTTAGACTACCGTCTGGACTAAACCATTGGTCGCTACTTGGTTAGACGACCGTCTGGACTAAACCATTGGTCGCTACTTGGTTAGACTACCGTCTGGACTAAACCATTGGTCGCTACTTGGTTAGACGACCGTCTGGAATAAACCATTGGTCGCTACTTGGTTAGACTACCGTCTGGACTAAACCATTGGTCGCTACTTGGATAGACGACCGTCTCGACTAAACCATTGGTCGCTACTTGGTTAGACTACCGTCTGGACTAAACCATTGGTCGCTACTTTGTTAGACGACCGTCTGGACTAAACCATTGGTCTCTACTTGGTTAGACGACCGTCTGGACTAAACCATTGGTCGCTACTTGGTTAGACTACTGTCTGGACTAAACCATTGGTCTCTACTTGGTTAGACTACTGTCTGGACTAAACCATTGGTCGCTACTTGGTTAGACGACCGTCTGGACTAAACCATTGGTCGCTACTTGGTTAGACTACCGTCTGGACTAAACCATTGGTCTCTACTTGGTTAGACTACTGTCTGGACTAAACCATTGGTCGCTACTTGGTTAGACTACCGTCTGGACTAAACCATTGGTCGCTACTTGGTTAGACGACCGTCTGGACTAAACCATTGGTCGCTACTTGGTTAGACGACCGTCTGGACTAAACCATTGGTCGCTTCTTGGTTAGACGACCGTCTGGACTAAACCATTGGTCGCTACTTGGTTAGACTACTGTCTGGACTAAACCATTGGTCGCTACTTGGTTAGACGACCGTCTGGACTAAACCATTGGTCGCTACTTGGTTAGACTACCGTCTGGACTAAACCATTGGTCGCTACTTGGTTAGACTACCGTCTGGACTAAACCATTGGTCGCTACTTGGTTAGACGACCGTCTGGACTAAACCATTGGTCGCTCCTTGGTTAGACTACCGTCTGGACCAAACCATTGGTCGCTACTTGGTTAGACGACCGTCTGGACTAAACCATTGGTCGCTACTTGGTTAGACTACTGTCTGGACTAAACCATTGGTCTCTACTTGGTTAGACTACCGTCTGGACTAAACCATTTGTCGCTACTTGGTTAGACGACCGTCTGGACTAAACCATTGGTCGCTACTTGGTTAGACTACTGTCTGGACTAAACCATTGGTCGCTACTTGGTTAGACTACCGTCTGGACTAAACCATTGGTCGCTACTTGGTTAGACTACCGTCTGGACTAAACCATTGGTCGCTACTTGGTTAGACTACTGTCTGGACTAAACCATTGGTCGCTACTTGGTTAGACGACTGTCTGGACTAAACCATTGGTCGCTACTTGGTTAGACGACCGTCTGGACTAAACCATTGGTCGCTACTTGGTTAGACTACCGTCTGGACTAAACCATTGGTCGCTACTTGGTTAGACTACCGTCTGGACTAAACCATTGGTCTCTACTTGGTTAGACGACCGTCTGGACTAAACCATTGGTCGCTACTTGGTTAGACGACCGTCTGGACTAAACCCTTGGTCGCTACTTGGTTAGACTACTGTCTGGACTAAGCCATTGGTCTCTACTTGGTTAGACTACTGTCTGGACTAAACCATTGGTCGCTACTTGGTTAGACTACTGTCTGGACTAAACCATTGGTCTCTACTTGGTTAGACTACTGTCTGGACTAAACCATTGGTCGCTACTTGGTTAGACGACCGTCTGGACTAAACCATTGGTCTCTACTTGGTTAGACGACCGTCTGGACTAAACCCTTGGTCGCTACTTGGTTAGACGACCATCTGGACTAAACCCTTGGTCGCTACTTGGTTAGACTACTGTCCGGACTAAGCCATTGGTCTCTACTTGGTTAGACGACTGTCTGGACTAAGCCATTGGTCGCTACTTGGTTAGACGACCGTCTGGACTAAACCATTGGTCTCTACTTGGTTAGACGACCGTCTGGACTAAACCATTAGTCGCTACTTGGTTAGACTACTGTCTGGACTAAACCATTGGTCGCTACTTGTTTAGACGACCGTCTGTACTAAACCATTGGTCGCTACTTGGTTAGACGACCGTCTGGACTAAACCATTGGTCGCTACTTGGTTAGACGACCGTCTGGACTAAACCATTGGTCGCTACTTGGTTAGACTACCGTCTGGACTAAACCATTGGTCGCTACTTTGTTAGACTACTGTCTGGACTAAGCCATTGGTCTCTACTTGGTTAGACTACCGTCTGGACTAAACCATTGGTCGCTACTTGGTTAGACTACCGTCTGGACTAAACCATTGGTCGCTACTTGGTTAGACGACCGTCTGGACTAAACCATTGGTCTCTACTTGGTTAGACTACCGTCTGGACTAAACCATTGGTCTCTACTTTGTTAGACGACTGTCTGGAGTAAACCATTGGTCGCTACTTGGTTAGACGACCGTCTGGACTAAACCATTGGTCGCTACTTGGTTAGACTACTGTCTGGACTAAACCATTGGTCTCTACTTGGTTAGACTACCGTCTGGACTAAACCATTGGTCTCTACTTGGTTAGACGACCGTCTGGACTAAACCATTGGTCGCTACTTGGTTAGAATACTGTCTGGACTAAACCATTGTCTCTATTTGGTTAGACTACTGTCTGGACTAAACCATTGGTCGCTACTTGGTTAGACTACCGTCTGGACTAAACCATTGGTCGCTACTTGGTTAGACTACCGTCTGGACTAAACCAGTGGTCGCTACTTGGTTAGACGACCGTCTGGACTAAACCATTGGTCTCTACTTGGTAAGACTACTGTCTGGACTAAACCATTGGTCTCTACTTGGTTAGACTACCGTCTGGACTAAACCATTGGTCGCTACTTGGTTATACGACCGTCTGGACTAAACCATTGGTCTCTACTTGGTTAGACTACCGTCTGGACTAAACCATTGGTCTCTACTTGGTTAGACGACTGTCTGGACTAAACCATTGGTCGCTACTTGGTTAGACGACCGTCTCGACTAAACCATTGGTCGCTACTTGGTTAGACTACTGTCTGGACTAAACCATTGGTCTCTACTTGGTTAGACTACCGTCTGGACTAAACCATTGGTCTCTACTTGGTTAGACGACCGTCTGGACTAAACCATTGGTCGCTACTTAGTTAGACTACTGTCTGGACTAAACCATTGGTCTCTATTTGGTTAGACTACTGTCTGGACTAAACCATTGGTCGCTACTTGGTAAGACTACCGTCTGGACTAAACCATTGGTCGCTACTTGGTTAGACTACCGTCTGGACTAAACCATTGGTCGCTACTTGGTTAGACGACCGTCTGCACTAAACCATTGGTCTCTACTTGGTTAGACTACTGTCTGGACTAAACCATTGGTCGCTACTTGGTTAGACGACTGTCTGGACTAAACCATTGGTCGCTACTTGGTTAGACGACCGTCTGGACTAAACCATTGGTCTCTACTTGGTTAGACGACTGTCTGGACTAAACCATTGGTCGCTACTTGGTTAGACGACCGTCTGGACTAAACCATTGGTCGCTACTTGGTTAGACTACCGTCTGGACTAAACCATTGGTCGCTACTTGGTTAGACTACCGTCTGGACTAAACCATTGGTCTCTACTTGGTTAGACGACCGTCTGGACTAAACCATTGGTCGCTACTTGGTTAGACTACTGTCTGGACTAAACCATTGGTCGCTACTTGGTTAGACTACCGTCTGGACTAAACCATTGGTCGCTACTTGGTTAGACGACCGTCTGGACTAAACCATTGGTCTCTACTTGGTTAGACTACTGTCTGGACTAAACCATTGGTCGCTACTTGGTTAGACTACCGTCTGGACATAACCATTGGTCGCTACTTGGTTAGACGACCGTCTGGACTAAACCATTGGTCTACTTGGTTAGACTACTGTCTGGACTAATCCATTGGTCGCTACTTGGTTAGACTACTTTCTGGACTAAACCATTGGTCGCTACTTGGTTAGACTACCGTCTGGACTAAACCATTGGTCTCTACTTGGTTAGACGACCGTCTGGACTATACCATTGGTCTCTACTTGGTTAGACTACCGTCTGGACTAAACCATTGGTCTCTACTTGGTTAGACGACCGTCTGGACTAAACCATTGGTCGCTACTTGGTTAGACGACCGTCTGGACTAAACCATTGGTCTCTACTTGGTTAGACTAACGTCTGGACTAAACCATTGGTCGCTACTTGTTAGACGACCGTCTGGACTAAACCATTGGTCGCTACTTGGTTAGACTACTGTCTGGACTAAACCATTGGTCGCTACTTGGTAAGACTACCGTCTGGACTAAACCATTGGTCTCTACTTAGTTAGACGACCGTCTGGACTAAACCATTGGTCGCTACTTGGTTAGACGACCGTCAGGACTAAACCATTGGTCTCTACTTGGTTAGACTACTGTCTGGACTGAACCATTGTTCTCTACTTGGTTAGACGACAGTCTGGACTAAACCATTGGTCTCTACTTGGTTAGACTACTGTCTGGACTAAACCATTGGTCGCTACTTGGTTAGACGACTGTCTGGACTAAACCATTGGTCGCTACTTGGTGAGACTACCGTCTGGACGAAACCATTGGTCGCTACTTGGTTAGACTACCGTCTGGACTAAACCATTGGTCTCTACTTGGTTAGACTACAGTCTGGACTAAACCATTGGTCGCTACTTGGTTAGACGACCGTCTGGACTAAACCATTGGTCGCTAATTGGTTAGACTACCGTCTAGACTAAACCATTGGTCTCTACTTGGTTAGACTACTGTCTGGACTAAACCATTGGTCGCTACTTGGTTAGACGACCGTCTGGACTAAACCATTGGTCGCTACTTGGTTAGACTACCGTCTGGACTAAACCATTGGTCGCTACTTGGTTAGTCTACCGTCTGGACTAAACCATTGGTCGCTACATGGTTAGGCGACCGTCTGGACTAAACCATTGGTCGCTACTTGGTTAGACTACCGTCTGGACTAAACCATTGGTCGCTACTTGGTTAGACTACCGTCTGGACTAAACCATTGGTCGCTACTTGGTTAGACTACTGTCTGGACTAAACCATTGGTCGCTACTTGGTTAGACTACCGTCTGGACTAAACCATTGGTCGCTACTTGGTTAGACTACCGTCTGGACTAAACCATTGGTCGCTAATTGGTTAGACTACCGTCTGGACTAAACCATTGGTCTCTACTTGGTTAGACTACTGTCTGGACTAAACCATTGGTCGCTACTTGGTTAGACTACCGTCTGGACTAAACCATTGGTCGCTACTTGGTTAGACGACCGTCTGGACTAAACCATTGGTCGCTACTTGGTAAGACTACCGTCTGGACTAAACCATTGGTCGCTACTTGGTTAGACGACCGTCTGGAATAAGCCATTGGTCGCTACTTGGATAGACGACCGTCTGGACTAAACGATTGTTCGCTACTTGGTTAGACTACCGTCTGGAATAAACCATTGGTCGCTACTTTGTTAGACGACCGTCTGGACTAAACCATTGGTCTCTACTTGGTTAGACGACCGTCTGGACTAAACCATTGGTCGCTACTTGGTTAGACTACTGTCTGGACTAAACCATTGGTCTCAACTTGGTTAGACTACTGTCTGGACTAAACCATTGGTCGCTACTTGGTTAGACGACCGTCTGGACTAAACCATTGGTCGCTACTTGGTTAGACTACCGTCTGGACTAAACCATTGGTCGCTACTTGGTTAGACTACCGTCTGGACTAAACCATTGGTCGCTACTTGTTTAGACGACCGTCTGGACTAAACCATTGGTCGCTACTTGGTTAGACTACCGTCTGGACTAAACCATTAGTCGCTACTTGGTTAGACTACTGTCTGGACTAAACCATTGGTCTCTACTTGGTTAGACTACCGTCTGGACTAAACCATTTGTCGCTACTTGGTTAGACGACCGTCTGGACTAAACCATTGGTCGCTACTTGGTTAGACTACTGTCTGGACTAAACCATTGGTCGCTACTTGGTTAGACTACCGTCTGGACTAAACCATTGGTCGCTACTTGGTTAGGCTACCGTCTGGACTAAACCATTGGTCGCTACTTGGTTAGACTACTGTCTGGACTAAACCATTGGTCGCTACTTGGTTAGACGACTGTCTGGACTAAACCATTGGTCGCTACTTGGTTAGACGACCGTCCGGACTAAACCATTGGTCGCTACTTGGTTAGACTACCGTCTGGACTAAACCATTGGTCGCTACTTGGTTAGACTACCGTCTGGACTAAACCATTGGTCTCTACTTGGTTAGACGACCGTCTGGACTAAACCATTGGTCGCTACTTGGTTAGACTACTGTCTGGACTAAACCATTGGTCTCTACTTGGTTAGACTACTGTCTGGACTAAACCATTGGTCGCTACTTGGTTAGACTACTGTCTGGAATAAACCATTGGTCTCTACTTGGTTAGACTACTGTCTGGACTAAACCATTGGTCGCTACTTGGTTAGACGACCGTCTGGACTAAACCATTGGTCTCTACTTGGTTAGACGACCGTCTGGACTAAACCCTTGGTCGCTACTTGGTTAGACGACCGTCTGGACTAAACCCTTGGTCGCTACTTGGTTAGACTACTGTCTGGACTAAGCCATTGGTCTCTACTTGGTTAGACGACTGTCTGGACTAAACCATTGGTCGCTACTTGGTTAGACGACCGTCTGGACTAAACCATTGGTCTCTACTTGGTTAGACTACTGTCTGGACTAAACCATTGGTCTCTACTTGGTTAGACTACTGTCTGGACTAAACCATTGGTCGCTACTTGGTTAGACGACCGTCTGGACTAAACCATTGGTCGCTACTTGGTTAGACTACCGTCTGGACTAAACCATTGGTCGCTACTTGGTTAGACGACCGTCTGGACTAAACCATTAGTCGCTACTTGGTTAGACTACTGTCTGGACTAAACCATTGGTCGCTACTTGGTTAGACGACGGTCTGGACTAAACCATTGGTCGCTACTTGGTTAGACGACCGTCTGGACTAAACCATTGGTCGCTACTTGGTTAGACGACCGTCTGGACTAAACCATTGGTCGCTACTTGGTTAGACTACCGTCTGGACTAAACCATTGGTCGCTACTTTGTTAGACTACTGTCTGGACTAAACCATTGGTCTCTACTTGGTTAGACTACCGTCTGGACTAAACCATTGGTCGCTACTTGGTTAGACTACCGTCTGGACTAAACCATTGGTCGCTACTTGGTTAGACGACCGTCTGGACTAAACCATTGGTCTCTACTTGGTTAGACTACCGTCTGGACTAAACCATTGGTCTCTACTTGGTTAGACGACTGTCTGGACTAAACCATTGGTCGCTACTTGGTTAGACGACCGTCTGGACTAAACCATTGGTCGCTACTTGGTTAGACTACTGTCTGGACTAAACCATTGGTCTCTACTTGGTTAGACTACCGTCTGGACTAAACCATTGGTCTCTACTTGGTTAGACGACCGTCTGGACTAAACCATTGGTCGCTACTTGGTTAGACTACTGTCTGGACTAAACCATTGTCTCTATTTGGTTAGACTACTGTCTGGACTAAACCATTGGTCGCTACTTGGTTAGACTACCGTCTGCACTAAACCATTGGTCGCTACTTGGTTAGACTACCGTCTGGACTAAACCAGTGGTCGCTACTTGGTTAGACGACCGTCTGGACTAAACCATTGGTCTCTACTTGGTAAGACTACTGTCTGGACTAAACCATTGGTCGCTACTTGGTTAGACGACTGTCTGGACTAATCCATTGGTCGCTACTTGGTTAGACGACCGTCTGGACTAAACCATTGGTCTCTACTTGGTTAGACGACTGTCTGGACTAAACCATTGGTCGCTACTTCGTTAGACGACCGTCTGGACTAAACCATTGGTCGCTACTTGGTTAGACTACCGTCTGGACTAAACCATTGGTCGCTACTTGGTTAGACTACCGTCTGGACTACACCATTGGTCTCTACTTGGTTAGACGACCGTCTGGACTAAACCATTGGTCGCTACTTGGTTAGACTACTGTCTGGACTAAACCATTGGTCGCTACTTGGTTAGACTACCGTCTGGACTAAACCATTGGTCGCTACTTGGTTAGACGACCGTCTGGACTAAACCATTGGTCTCTACTTGGTTAGACTACTGTCTGGACTAAACCATTGGTCGCTACTTGGTTAGACTACCGTCTGGACTAAACCATTGGTCGCTACTTGGTTAGACGACCGTCTGGACTAAACCATTGGTCTCTACTTGGTTAGACTACTGTCTGGACTAAACCATTGGTCGCTACTTGGTTAGACTACTGTCTGGACTAAACCATTGGTCGCTACTTGGTTAGACTACCGTCTGGACTAAACCATTGGTCTCTACTTGGTTAGACGACCGTCTGGACTAAACCATTGGTCTCTACTTGGTTAGACTACCGTCTGGACTAAACCATTGGTCTCTACTTGGTTAGACGACCGTCTGGACTAAACCATTGGTCGCTACTTGGTAAGACGACAGTCTGGACTAAACCATTGGTCTCTACTTGGTTAGACTACTGTCTGGACTAAACCATTGGTCGCTACTTGGTTAGACGACTGTCTGGACTAAACCATTGGTCTCTACTTGGTTAGACGATCGTCTGGACTAAACCATTGGTCGCTACTTGGTTAGACGACCGTCTGGACTAAACCATTGGTCGCTACTTGGTTAGACTACCGTCTGGACGAAACCATTGGTCGCTACTTGGTTAGACTACCGTCTGGACTAAACCATTGGTCTCTACTTGGTTAGACTACTGTCTGGACTAAACCATTGGTCGCTACTTGGTTAGACGACCGTCTGGACTAAACCATTGGTCGCTACTTGGTTAGACTACCGTCTAGACTAAACCATTAGTCTCTACTTGGTTAGACTACTGTCTGGACTAAACCATTGGTCGCTACTTGGTTAGACGACCGTCTGGACTAAACCATTGGTCGCTACTTGGTTAGACTACCGTCTGGACTAAACCATTGGTCGCTACTTGGTTAGACGACCGTCTGGACTAAACCATTGGTCGCTACTTGGTTAGACTACCGTCTGGACTAAACCATTGGTCGCTACTTGGTTAGACTACCGTCTGGACTAAACCATTGGTCGCTACTTGGTTAGACTACTGTCTGGACTAAACCATTGGTCGCTACTTGGTTAGACTACCGTCTGGACTAAACCATTGGTCGCTACTTGGTTAGACTACCTTCTGGACTAAACCATTGGTCGCTACTTGGTTAGACTACCGTCTGGACTAATCCATTGGTCGCTACTTGGTTAGACTACCGTCTGGACTAAACCATTGGTCTCTACTTGGTTAGACTACTGTCTGGACTAAACCATTGGTCGCTACTTGGTTAGACTACCGTCTGGACTAAACCATTGGTCGCTACTTGGTTAGACGACCGTCTGGACTAAACCATTGGTCGCTACTTGGTTAGACTACCGTCTGGACTAAACCATTGGTCGCTACTTGGTTAGACGACCGTCTGGACTAAACCATTGGTCGCTACTTGGTTAGACTACCGTCTGGACTAAACCATTGGTCGCTACTTGGTTAGACGACCGTCTGGACTAAACCATTGGTCGCTACTTGGTTAGACTACCGTCTGGACTAAACCATTGGTCGCTACTTGGTTAGACGACCGTCTGGACTAAACCATTGGTCTCTACTTGGTTAGACGACCGTCTGGACTAAACCATTGGTCGCTACTTGGTTAGACTACTGTCTGGACTAAACCATTGGTCTCTACTTGGTTAGACTACTGTCTGGACTAAACCATTGGTCGCTACTTGGTTAGACGACCGTCTGGACTAAACCATTGGTCGCTACTTGGTTAGACTACCGTCTGGACTAAACCATTGGTCGCTACTTGGTTAGACTACCGTCTGGACTAAACCATTGGTCGCTACTTGGTTAGACGACCGTCTGGACTAAACCATTGGTCGCTACTTGGTTAGACTACCGTCTGGACTAAACCATTGGTCGCTACTTGGTTAGACTACTGTCTGGACTAAACCATTGGTCGCTACTTGGTTAGACTCTTGTCTGGACTAAACCATTGGTCGCTACTTGGTTAGACTACCGTCTGGACTAAACCATTGGTCGCTACTTGGTTAGACGACCGTCTGGACTAAACCATTGGTCGCTACTTGGTTAGACTACTGTCTGGACTAAGCCATTGGTCGCTACTTGGTTAGACTACTGTCTGGACTAAACCATTGGTCGCTACTTGGTTAGACGACCGTCTGGACGAAACCATTGGTCGCTACTTGGTTAGACTACTGTCTGGACTAAACCATTGGTCGCTACTTGGTTAGACTACTGTCTGGACTAAACCATTGGTCGCTACTTGGTTAGACTACTGTCTGGACTAAACCATTGGTCGCTACTTGGTTAGACTACCGTCTGGACTAAACCATTGGTCGCTACTTGGTTAGACTACTGTCTGGACTAAACCATTGGTCGCTACTTGGTTAGACTACTGTCTGGACTAAACCATTGGTCTCTACTTGGTTAGACGACCGTCTGGACGAAACCATTGGTCGCTACTTGGTTAGACTACTGTCTGGACTAAACCATTGGTCGCTACTTGGTTAGACGACCGTCTGGACGAAACCATTGGTCGCTACTTGGTTAGACTACTGTCCGGGCTAAACCATTCGTCGCTACTTGGTTAGACGACTATCTGGACAAAACCATTTGTCCTTTCTTGGTTAGACTGCTGTCTGGACGAAACTATTGGTCGCTACTTGGTTAGACGACTATCTGGACAAAACCATTGGTCGCTACTTGGTTAGACGACTATCTGGACAAAACCATTTGTCCTTTCTTGGTTAGACTGCTGTCTGGACGAAACCATTGGTCGCTACTTGGTTAGACGACTATCTGGACAAAACCATTTGTCCTTTCTTGGTTAGACTGCTGTCTGGACGAAACCATTGGTCGCTACTTGGTTAGACGACTATCTGGACAAAACCATTGGTTGCTACTTGGTTAGACTACTGTCTGGACTAAACCATTGGTCGCTACTTTGTTAGACGACTGTCTGGACGAAAAAATTGATTGCACTACAAGCAAGGTTAGGTTTATTTGTATGTAGAACAGTATTCGCCACTGAAATGAAACTTGGCGCATTTTCACATTAATTTGACTGCTCTCTTCTGTTTTACAATACCCGATAAGAAATAGTACCGAATATTGTACTGTACTTGTGCATAATTAATGCCGAAAATGGCCGGCACTGCTGGAAGTTTTACTATATAACTCGTGATTAAATTCGGGACGGCGCACAGTGGTCCTTTTAGCCTATCTGGCCGCGCAAAATTCCTTTGCATATGGAAAAGGTCTATAAACCTTAAAATAACTGTTTAAAAGTATGCTAAACATTTTCCTTATTTTTTTTTATAAGAATTGAGGTTAAACTTGTCTTAATAATAACAATTAATGTTCAACTGGATAATAATAATATCGTATGGCCTCGGTGCCGGGTGGAAGCTTTGTAATTTGACACCCAGAGGGTAGCTTGCATGTCGAATTTCGTTGTTCCTTGAATCACTATGAAAGTCAAGGAGGTTAGATAATAGATATCTAAGCTCCTTGAACACTATAGCGCTTTCTAGTAAAGAAATGAGGAACTTTGTGTTGGCGGAAACTCCCGAGATTAATTTTACCATTATGAACTCGGCCTACTGAATTCAAATGGGTTCTTCGACATGCCAACATCGTATGACATGCGTATCGTATTTTTGCCGCCTTTCAAAAATCACTTACCACGGCCAGGGGCGAACCTGCAATCTTGGGGTTAGTAGACCGACACGCTATCCACTCACCCTCCGTGGCAAGCTTTCGACTGGATGAGGGCTTTCCTTAATGCTGCTGAGCGTAAGTGATTTTGTGACTACAGGTTATTTTAAAAATGCTCCAGATTAAAAGAACTCAGCAACGATTTGTACGCTATGTTGGACTCCTAGCTTCATACAATCCATAGATATTTTAATTGAACTACTACAGATATTATGCCACAATTGGCTAATTTTCATTTGAGAATGCATTACATTAAAAATAGTAAGTCATCACTTTCTTTCACTTTCCCACTTGCATGGCGCCAAACATCGATAAGATCTTTCCGCGAAATTCCTTCCGACAGCACTAAAAGGAGAAAAAAAGTCAAAGTTGCAAGCAGTTCTTACACAGACACCACAATAGGGTACAGGCTATAGTCTAATGAAAATAATTTTAACAATGGTTGACAATTGCGAATTTCCGGGTCCAAAAACCCATAGAAGAAGGATAAAATATATTTTAAAAGTCACTATTTTCAAACGTTTATCACATAAACGCAGCAATTTGTATACGATTTTTCAAATTTAATAAAGAAAGAGCATACCTTGGTCTGTCATATCCAGTGGCAAACGATGAAGATAGCTCAACAAACAAGCACAAGATTATAACACAAATATTCATTTCCGCTTCCAACTGAGGATGCGATAAGACACACCCTACTTCAGCGATCTCTCACTCTCCAGGGGGTGAACCAATATGACATACAGGCACAGTTCTGAGGTCATCGGACATTGCTGATACTAAAAACGTCATAAATCATGAAAATACATAACATTTATTTTTTACATTTTGAGCGCCCAGATAGTGCAAAAGGTCCACTGTGCGGTGCGGCGCGGCGAGTGGGTTACAGACAGCGGAGGAGTAAACATTTATTGCTACATCATCTCCAGGTATTTCGGCTAATTTCAGTAGTTTAAGAATGTTTTACTTAAATTCTGGTCAAGTTAAGTTGTACCTTGTTTTCCTCGTGACTCATTATAGCCTATTTTCATTTCTGAAAAAATAGGCTTATGAGATCACCTTTTGTCCGTGTATTTGTGTGTGTGTGTGTGTGTGCATTCGTGTATGTGCCCCCCTAATAACTTCTAAACGGCTGGAGTGATTTTAATGAAACTCGGTAAGGTCATAGTACTATTTCGGCCGACGCCGACCGTGCCCTTCAAATTTTATTACGTCTCACCAATCGAACAGGGCGGCTGTGCGAAATATTTCACGTCTATTTTACTTTAAGGAAATGTCGTAGAGTTTGTTCTGTGAATTTTATAATTTATTAATATGGGATTTTAATTATATTTGAAATGCAGCCAACGACCATAGCACGGTATTTTATTATTATTATTATTATTATTATTATTATTATTATTATGATAATTCTTGTTCTAAGGGGCCTAACATCTAGGCTATCGGCCCCTAATGAAATGGTATGATGTGAAAGGAAGAAGATAAAAACAGCCCCAACAATTATGCCTTATTTTGATAAAAATATTAAAACGAGGGATGGTAAAAAACAATAAATCAAATAAGGCATAGTGATCAATAAAATAGATGAACGCAATAAAAAACATAAAACGGACTAAAACTGATTTAAAAGTCTTAAACTAACTTGAAAAAATAACCACTCTCCCTCATGAACCGGATGGCGAGGTCCGCTGACGGCCCGTCATCACGGAGAATAAGGAACAGAGTGTTAGGCAGTTTGAGAGTCCCTCGCGCGGGGTATATTAATTGAACAACCGTAGGCTCCCCATGAAGTTCAATTTCAAGTAGTTCCAACTTGGGCTATCAGAGATTCCACTGTTACTGACACCTAGCGGTGAACGTTGGAACTTGATAGTGCGTTTCTAACCAAATAACCTACAAATTTAGCTACACACTACCCATTGTAGTAGTAGGTTCTTTTACATGCCATAAATCTATATGAATCCTTACGGGCCCGCCGGCTTTATTTCTCATACGAAGGAAGGCATACTGAAGGATTTTCCCCTCAGGGGCTCACATCTAGTGGGACGTGGGTTGGCGACCACGGGGCTCCAGCTGAGTCGGGCATTGCTTCCACTTACTCGTGCCGGGCTCCTCTCCGTCTTCTTTCCTGTCGACCTCACTTGGTCAACTCTTGTTCTCTTCCGACCCCGACGGTATTAGGGTATCCGAGGCCTAGGGAGTCTCTTCCTTTCCCACCTTAATTGGCCCTTGTCACATCTTTTCTGATACCCTCCTTCTGCGAGGGGTCAGCCTTCTTTTTCTTTTCATGATAGCTCCTGCCTTCTGCTCAAGGCTCTCAAGGAGGCAGGGTGTGTGTAGCCCCACCACTTCTGATGCACCCTGGATATTGCTACACCCTCAGGGGCTCACGGCTGGTGAGTTCGGGAGTTGGCGACCCCGAGGGATTCCTGAGCTGGGTCCGGTTTTCCCCCTTTTATCCTTTGCCTCTGGAGCGAACCCTCTCCTCTTTCACTATCCTATCTGCCTTTCATGGCTCTTCTTCCTTCCAGGTCCCTCAATCCGCCTTCTTCGAGGGTTGAGGGCATTTCTTTTCCTCCTGTCCTATATTTGCCTTATTCTCCTTTTGTTTTCTATTCCTTCTTCTAGTATATAAGTTAGTAGTTAGTTTTACTTATAGTTTACATTTCATTTTCATCTTCACGATCACCATATCCATTAGGGGCCGATAACCTAGATGTTAGGCCCCTTAAAACAGCAATTATCATCATCATGAAGGATTTTAACGCTCTTAAAAATCCGACGACTTCGGCTAGTTTTGAATCCGCGATCATGGGCATAGCAGTTCAGCATGCTACCGACTACGCCACCGAAGTCCTAATATGGGATGTTGCTATGTAGTAGCAGGCCTCACAGTCATAAAACAAGATAGGGAAGACCAAGGCTAAATACAGGCTAATTGTTTTTAATCAGTGCACTGAAGAATTTATTCACAATAAGGGGGAAACTGGCTTTTTTTTCTAAGTTTTACTAGCTGCAAACCCGGTCTACATGCAATTTTAAAGTCATTTTTAGCCCATTTTCTTTTATGAAAAAAAAAAAAAAAGGCTTATGAGATCACCTTTTGTCCGTGTGTCTGTGTGTGTGTGTGTGCGTGCGTGTGTGGTTCGTGTGTGCCCCCCCCCCCCCCCCCCCCTAATGAAGTCTAAACGGCTGGAACGATTTCAATAAAACTCGGTAAGTTCATAGCACTATTCCGGACTACCCCGACTGTGCCCTTTAAATTTTGTTACGTCTCACCAATCCAACATGGCAGCTGTGTGAAATATTTCACCAGCATTCAATATCTCCGAAACTATTACCGATATCACCTTGAAGTTTCGTTCGGAGATAAAGGGCACTACTGGAAGTCCATCTATGAGACTTTCAAAAACCGGTTAACTACAAAACGAACATAGCGGCCAAGCGAAGTTGAAAGTTTTAAATAGAAATGTATTGGTATCTAATTTAGTTCTCGTGTTTACATAACCTCAAGATGGTGGCTGTGCGAATTTTAAATTTAAATTTTTATTTATTGTGTCGTAATCATGCGATCGTAGTGAAAGTTGTAATAATGAACCTACGCATTAATTTTCCTTTAATGGTACATGCCTCTATGGCCTATACATAGTCTATAACAATCCAACATGGCGACCATCCGAAATATTTAGACGATTCTCAATATCTACGAATCTATTTCAGCAATCAAACTGAATTTTTAAATGTTCATAGGGGCTATGAACATAAGTTCACCTTTAGGAATTTCAATAACCTAGTGATCACAAATCCAACATGGCGGTGACGCGATGTATAAATATTCACAGAGACGTTTCTCGCAATTTAACCATCCGTGTGCAGTGATACTTGGTACAGGAAATCCTTATACAAATGTTAATCCACTGGCATCTAATTTATTTCAATTGTCTCCATAACCACAAAATGGCAGCTGTGCGAAATTTTAATATCTCGTTTTTACTTCTTGTGTCCTAATCATGCGATTGAAGTTTCAATACTACACATACACAATAATCTCCAAGTAACAGTACATAACTCTAAGAGCTACATATATAAAAATCCAACATAGCGACCATCCGCAATATTAGTCGGTTCTCAATATCTACGATTCTATTACAGCAATCAAACTGAAATTTTGTACGTTTATAGTGGCAATTAACATGAGGAGGATATATGAAAATAGGCTTTAGTTCTTCGCGGAACAACTTGTTTAAAATTTAGCATCATGCATAAGTATTTAGCTTGCCTTGCCCAGGGATTTTAGGTAGATTTCATTAGAAAGCTAACTATTGCAATGGGTCCCATGTTTCGACTTCCGGAAAATTTCGACATATCTTCGCGTTTCACATCCCCCAGACCCCAAAACCACCGTCAGTTCAAAAGTTTATATATAATTTATGTATGTATATATGTATATCAGTTTCTTGTGGCCACGATAACTGCCGTAATTTTGCACCAATCACTTTGATTTTTTTACATAATATGTATCCCTATAAAATCTCGGTCGAGTTCGTTAATGGGCAAAATCGGTCTAAGGGGGTGAAAATGGGGGGCTTTTTTCGAAAAATTGAAATTTCGCTATAACTCTCTCAATACGTGAAATGGCGAATCCATTCAAAGTTCATAATATGTGTCGGATAAGTGCCAACAATTTATGTCAAATAAGTTTTTTGATAGCACCAACCATTGACCAAAGGGGTGGAAAAAAGTGGGTTTTTCGGGAAACAATCATATCTCTCTTAATAGGCACAATATCAAAACCGTACAAAATGGACAATATTCCCCTAATAATTACCTAAAACTTTTGTCTGAAAGAATTTTTGATATGACCCACCATTACGCCATGGGATGAGAAAAATGATTTCGGAATTATAAGAAAATGCCAAGAGCTATCAGAGGTTGCCATGGCAACACTACTAAATTGATGAGGGATGAGCCGTTGCCATGACAACGCACTTGCACGAGATCAGATTCAGTATTTCCATCTGACTAAGCCGGTCCCGTGGTGTTGGGGTAGCGCGCCTGCCTCTCACCCGGAGGCCCCGGGTTCGATCCCCGGCTCCGTCAGGGATTTTAAAACTGACGTGAGGGTTGGAACGGGGTGCACTCAGCCTCGTGAGGACAATTGAGTAGCTGTCTGACAGTGAGACAGCACCCCGATCACGAATACCAATATTAACGGCCGAGGGGACCCGACGCTCTGATCACGCGTCACCCCAATATCTGCAGGCCAAATGGCTGGGCAGCGGTCGCTTGGTCGGCCTTAGCCCGTCATGGGCTGGATGGTGCCAGGGGTTGACTTTGACATCTGACTAAGTGGGAAGCGGCTTCGGTGACGTAACTGGTAGCATGCAGAATGTCTATGCCCAAGGTCGCGGTTTCAAAGCCGGCCGAAGTCGTCGGATTTTCTAAGAGCGCTAAAATCCCTCAGTATGCTTTCCTTTGGAGGGGAAGTTCCAACGTTCGTTACGAGTTGCTGGTTGGGGTGGCATCTAGTAGCCAAGTTCACAGCTAGGTGTCATTGACGGTAGTACCTGGTAGCAACATTAGGAACTACTGCTTGAAATTGACCGTCTGCAGTCCTTACCTGAATTACAGACTAATACATCCATTACAATTCACACCGTTTATCAGACAGATTCTACACTCACCCTAAGTACACGGGCTAGATGACCGCGTTGTCGCAGCCCCTAAACTGAGGAACCAACCAGAGGTAGATTTCATTAGAAAGCTAACTATTGCAATGGGTAGGCTACCATGTTTCGACTTCCGGAAAATTTCGACATATCTTCGCGTTTCACATCCCCCAGACCCCAAAACCACCGTCAGTTCAAAAGTATATATATATCAGTTTCTTGTGGACACGATAACTGCCGTAATTTTGCACCAATCACTTTTTACCGAATATGTATACCTATAAACTCGGTCGAGTTCGTTACTGGGCTAAATCGGTAGAAGGGGGTGAAAATGGGGGGCTTTTTTTCGAAAAAGTGAAATATTGCTATAACTCTCTTAATATGTGAAATATCGAATCCGTTCAACGTTCATACTATGTGTCGGATAAAGCCCAAAAATTTATGTTTGAAGAGTTTTTTTATATCACCAACCATTGACCAAAGGGGTGGGAAAAAGTGGGTTTTTCGGGAAACATTAATCATATCTCTCTTAATAGGCACAATATCAAAACCGTACGAAATGGACAATATTCCCCTAATAATTACCTAAAACTTTTGTCTGAAAGAATTTTTGATATGACCCACCATTATGCCAAGGGATGAGAAAATGATTTCGGAATTATAAGAAAATGCCGAGAGCTATCAGAGGTTGCTATGGCAACACTACTAAATTGATGAGGGATGAGCCATCAGACGTTGCCATGACACCGCACTTGCACGAGATCAGATTCAGTATTTTCATCTAAGTGGGAAGCGGCTTCGGTGACGTAACTGGTAGCATGCAGAATGTCTATGCCCAAGGTCGCGGTTTCAAAGCCGGCCGAAGTCGTCGGATTTTCTAAGAGAGCTAAAATCCCTCAGTATGCTTTCCTTTGGAGGGGAAGTTCCAACGTTCGTTGCGAGTTGCTGGTTGGGGTGGCATCCAGTAGCCAAGTTCACAGCTAGGTGTCGTCGACGGTAGTACCTGGTAGCAACATTAGGATCTACTGGTTGAAATTGACCGTCTGCAGTCCTTACCTGAATTAAGACTACTACAGCCATTACAATTCACACCGTTTATCAGACAGATTCTACACTCACCCAAAGTACACGGGGTTAGATGACCGCGTTGTCGCAGCCCCTAAACTGAGGAACCAACCAGAGGTAGATTTCATTAGAAAGCTAACTATTGCAATGGGTACCATGTTTTGACTTCTGGAAAATTTCGACATATCTTCGCGTTTCACATCCCCCAGACCCCAAAACCACCGTCAGTTCAAAAGTTTATATATAATTTATGTATGTATATGTGTAGACTATATATATATATATATATGCATATCAGTTTCTTGTGGACACGATAACTGCCGTAATTTTGCACCAATCACTTTGAATATTTTACCGAATATGTATACCTATAAAATCTCGGTCGAGTTCGTTACTGGGCTAAATCGGTCGAAGGGGGTGAAAATGGGGGGCTTTTTTTTTTTCGAAAAAGTGAAATATTGCTATAACTCTCTTAATATGTGAAATATCGAATCCGTTCAACGTTCATACTATGTGTCGGATAAAGCCCAAAAATTTATGTTTGAAGAGTTTTTTTTATAGCACCAACCATTGACCAAAGGGGTGGGAAAAAGTGGGTTTTTCGGGAAACATTAATCATATCTCTCTTAATAGGCACAATATCAAAACCGTACAAAATGGACAATATTCCCCTAATAATTACCTAAAATTTTGTCTGAAACAATTTTTGATATGACCCACCATTATGCCAAGGGATGAGAAAAATGATTTCGGAATTATAAGAAAATGCCAAGAGCTATCAGTGGTTGCCATGGCAACACTACTAAATTGATGAGGGATGAGCCATTAGACGTTGCCAAGATAACGCACTTGCACGAGATCATATTCAGAATTCCATCTGACTAAGTGTGAAGCGGCTTCGGCGACGTAACTGGTAGCAAGCATGCTGAATGTCTATGCCCAAGGTCGCGAGTTCAAAGCCGGCCGAAGTCGTCGGATTTTCTAAGAGCGCTAAAAATCCCTCAGTATGCTTTCCTTTGGAGGGGAAGTTCCAACGTTCGTTGCGAGTTGCTAGCTGCGGTGGCATCTAGTAGCCAAGTTCACAGGTAGGTGTCGTTGACATTAGTACCTGGTAGCAACATTAGGAACTACTGCTTGAAATTGACCGTCTGCAGTCCTTACCTGAATTACAGACTAATACAGCCATCCCTAAGTACACGGGGTTACATAACCGCGTTGTCGCAGCCCCTAAACTGAGGAACCAACCAAAATCTCTGCGGGAGATATAATTTTGCGTGAAGAAGTAACAGACCGTTACATAGTTACACATCAGTGTCGAAACCTTGCATAAGGACAGTGTGACCACAAGTATAAAAATGGACCCCAAATGACAAGAAGGTTACCGTTCCCATAAGACAATAAAATGTTTAAAATAAGCATAAAATGACGAAAAACAAAGTTAATTAAGCTCCAATTATAAAATACCTTCTCGCAATAAATGAGGTCTGATCCTTCTACGAAAACCTGCATATTCTGCCTATTTTCGCCTATCCCCAAGTTTGTCCGGTGAAATCTACCTCCGCCTTCCGGCGTGCCGAGAGGACTTTTTTTTTGTCGTTTACCCTCCAGGTTGGTGGAACCCACGGACTCAGCGAGGGAACTCACCACTACCGCCTCTACGGGCAGTATCCTAGAGCTGGGAACATCGAATCGGAAGGGATACAACTGGTGAGGTGGGATTGGCACCTCGCCCAGGCGGCCTCACCTGCAAAGCGAACAGGGGCATCATGAGGGAAGGTAAGGGATGGTGAGGATGGATAGGCAAGGAGGAGGGAAGGAGGCGGCCGTGGCCTTGAAGAAGGTACCATCCCGGCATTTGTCCGAGGACGAAGTGGGAAACCACGGAAAACCACTTCGAGGATGGCTGAGGGGGAATCGAACCCCCTCTACTCATTGGGGCCACCCGAGGCTGAGTAGACTCCGTTCCAGTCCTCGTACCACTTTTCAAATTTCGTGGCAGAGCCGGGAATCGAACCCAGGACCTCCGGAGCGGCAGCTAACCATGCTGACCGCTACGCTACGGAGGCGACTCAGGGAATTTTAAGATTTAAAACATTCATTTTGGTTCCGTATTGATATAGCCTACTAATGGGCTAGGGTTCGGCCTGAATCAATACTTTTATTGAAAATGATGACTTATGTGGTCATTAGAAATGGTACATGTTTCGAGGACTAATCAACATTTTTTTTTTTGTCCCCTTCATCAGCCAATTTTAAGCACTAAATGAGGTAATTAGCGTCAATAGCCACTGAACCTAATATGGTGCACCATATAGATAGGATAGTTGAAATGATTAAGGCACAATACACGAAAAAACACTTGTAACTGGGTCAGATCAATTCAAAGTAGTTGTTATCGACGTGACATCTATGAGAAGAATATGCGGAATGCTTCTTTAAGATCTGCAAACGTCATTGAAGGCGTATAAGTATTCAGTTGTCGATGCAATCACAGTTCTGTTATGAATCAATAACTAATGTGGCGGAAATATTAACATGGTATTTCAATAAATCACCAATGTGTAGAAAACCAATGAAGATGCTTTGCTGAAGTAATGTGAATGCCAATATCAAGTTCGGCAGAAGTAAAAGATATGCGAAGCAGTAGGAGTGGGTCTCCTAGCCCATTAAAAACGCAATTACCCAGGGAAGGAAATTATGGTTTAGTTTAAGCTGACCAAGCTTGGGATCTTCTGGAAAAGTACCAATACTCAAGTTGTCAGCTATTGACTAGCTGCTAGCTACTAAGTGCTATGTGCTATGCACTACGGAGATTTGGGACATGTCTGCTTGATCACAGCCTCCTTCATAGACTTGTGTTCTGAAACGCACTGGACTAACATGCTGGTACCAACCAAACCAACACTCAAGATGGCGGTGATCTGCTGCTCCTTGTAAGCTCTTTGCGCTTTCATCAGCTGTTTTAAATAAACAATACCTGAACGATACATTCATGGATACGCCAAGAAGATAACTTTTTAGCCGAGCCCTAATTATGGTTTGTGTTTGGCTGTTTAAGAGAATACAGTTCAGGAGGAAGAGAAGAAGGGCAAATTGACAATTTGAGACGAGGCCCTTATTGTGCGCTGGAGACCATGAACCGAGTTGTCGTTGCAATTCTCAGTCGTGATTACCACAGAACCAAACAACATATTCGCGTGAAAATAATTATCACAACAGAACAAGATATTATGCTTCCCTCGTGGGTTGTGGTTTGAAGCGTTGAATTTGGCAAAGAATATAGGCCAAGCATAAACTGGATTAAAGACAACCTACAATTTACATAACCTACAATTCCGATAAGCTACAATTTCTATAACTTCCTTGTACAAGTCGACAAGTCGGCCAATCTAGCAAGCACTTTCGTTCACTAGCTGCTACAGACTTGATTGCTATGTGCTAAGCAGTATTGGATCACGACTTCTGACGTCACATCCGGCAAAGTAGTCGACTATCTACACACATCAAAAAAAGTTTTGCATCACCTCGGTTCCCAGATCTCCGGCATATAGACGTTGACTGTGTATATTGTATCCAAGATACAGTCCCTTTGACTGTTCATAGATGTCACTAAAACTGCTCAAAGATGTAAACAACCATGCATGAGCAGGGCCTATTAGACGGAGGGGGTACGACAGCCGATCAGTTCCAGTCATTCCACCAGGACGAAGGTACGCTGCTCATGTTGTCTGTAGTTCTACCATGCCTAGAAGGTCAATACCGCAGTTCGATCGCGTCCGCATTGTTACTTTGTGTCAAGAAGGGCTCTCAACAAGGGAAGTTTCCAGGCGTCTCAGAGTGAACCAAAGCGATGTTGTTCGGACATGGAGGAGGTACAGAGATACAGGAACTGTCGATGACAGGCCTCGCTCAGGCCGCCCAAGGGCTACTACTGTAGTGGATGACCGCTACTTACGGATTGCCGCTCGGAGGAACCCTGACAGCAATGCCACCATGTTGAATAATGCGTTTCGTTCAGCCACAGGACGTCGTGTTTCAACTCAAACTGTGCGCAATAGGCTGCATGATGCGCAACTTCACTACCGACGTCCATGGCGAGGTCCAGCTTTGCAACCCCGACACCATGCAGCGCGGTACAGATGGGCCCAACAACATGCTGAATGGACCCCACGGAATTGGCATCACGTTCTCTTCACCGATGAGTGTCGCATATGCCTTCAACCAGACAATCGTCGGAGACGTGTTTGGAGGCACCCTGGTCAGGCTGAACGTCTTAGACACACTGTCCAGCGAGTGCAGCAAGGTGGTGGTTCCCTGATGTTTTGGGGTGGCATTATGTGGGGCCGACGTACGCCACTGGTGGTCATGGAAGGCTCCGAAACGGCTTTACGATACCTGAATGACATCCTCCGACCCATAGTGCAACCATATCGGCAGAATATTGGAGAGGCATTTGTCTTCATGGACGACAATTCTCGACCTCATCGTGCACATCTTGTGAATGCGTTCCTTCAAGATAACGACATCGCTCGACTACAGTGGCCAGCATGTTCGCCAGACATGAACCCTATCGAACATGCCTGGGATATGTTGAAAAGGGCTGTTTATGGACGTCTTGACCCACCAACCACTCTGAGAGATTTACGCCGAATTGTCGTTGAGGAGTGGGACAATTTGGACCAACAGTGTCTTGATGAACTTGTGGATAGTATGCCACGGCGAATACAGGCATGCATCAATGCAAGAGGACGTGCTACTGGGTATTAGAGGTAGTGGTGTGTACTGCAATCTGGACCACAAATGCTGAAAGTCTAGCTGTATGAAGGTACAACATGCAATGTGTGGGTCTCATGAGCAATAAAACGAGCTGAAATGTTGTTTGTGTTGATCTCTATTCCCTTTGTATTTAACGGTTCCGGAACTCTTGGAACCGAGGTGATGCAAAACTTTTTTTGATGTGTGTAGTTCACTACGGCTGAAATTGTACTATTGGGACACAGCCTAAATAGCTTAAGTTTTTTCGCTATTTACCTTAATTTTGTTACGAATACACCAATTCTAAAACTGACTGATCCAAGACTTCAGAGCCCAGATGGTATCACGAATGTTGTGTTTAGAGGTGTACAGGGTGATCACAAAGCCCCATTACCCCCTATGTATTGCATAGATGGCAATGAATAATTATTGTTGTGTCTTATTGTTTTGGAATCATGGCAGAGGACAACTTTGAGGTAGTGTTATTATTTATTCAGGGTGTCTGTGTGTACACCATCGTTTTCATAACAGAGTATGATTCTCTTCCGTGTACGATGTGAAATTCTCCTCAACATTGCTGGCGTGATGGTAGTAAATGCACGTCGAACAGCATCCTTAAGTTCGTCAACAGTCTCGTAACGTGTGGCAGCTATCTTCTGTTTAATGAACCCCATAATGCATTATCGCAGGATATGAGATCAATACTTCGGGGTGGCCATCCAAAGGCGCAGGCAAATGGACAGAACCACGTCCAATCCATTTATCAGGCAATACCTCATTGAGATATTCTCTAACGGGTATAGAATAATGGGCTGGTGCTCCATCCTACTGGAACCATATGCGACCGAGCAGTCCTTGATCTTGAAGCCATGGAATAAATCAGTCCGTATTATGGTAAGATACGTAATTTGATTCACTGCACTTTCAAAGAAGTATGGACCTACATTGCAGACATTGCAGCACATATCATGACATGTGGTGGGTTGTGTTCAAGTTCTTCATACAAATGTGTGTGTGGTTTTTTTTTTAGTCGTTTACCCTCCAGGTTGGTGGAACCCACGGACTCAGCGAGGGAACTCACCACTACCGCCTCTACGGGCAGTGTTCTAGAGGGGGAACATCGAATTGGAAGGGATACAACTGGTGAGGTGGGATTGGCACCTCGCCCAGGCGGCCTCACCTGCAAAGCGAACAGGGGCCTCATGAGGGAAGGTAAGGGATGGTTCGGATGGATAGGCAAGGAAGAAGGACGGAGGCGGCCGTGGCCTTGATGAAGGTACCATCCTGGCATTTGCCCGAAGACGAAGTGGGAAACCACGGAAAACCACTTCGAGGATGGCTGAGGGGGAATCGAACCCCCTTTTCTCATTTAGGCCACCCGAAGCTGAGTAGACCCCGCTCCAGTCCTCGTACCACTTTTCAATTTCATGGCAGAGCCGGGAATCGAACCCAGGACCTCCGGGACGGCAGCTAACCATGCTGACCGCTACGCTACTCCAGAAATAAATGTTTCTCGCTTTTGCACTGCGATATATTACACACTCGTCCGAAAAAAACACTTTCCTCCACGAAGGCAGGGGCGGATCTACTGTAGGGGAGGGCGAGGAGGGCGACCGTCCAGGACCCCGCGGTCTGGTAGGGCCCTGCGCCATGGATTTTTAAATGTAATTAATTAATTAATTACACTTTTCAAACTAACGTATAATTCATATCCCTTTTTGCAATGCAGCTATGACCTCCCGTGACCGTTTAGCAAGTTTAGATTTCAGTGAAATAATAGAAAACTTCAGCCGGGAAAAAAGTCGCAAAGTAGTCTAATATTTTAATATTTCATAGTTTACATAATCTTCTTCAAGGGGACTTAAAGGTTTCTTTCATATTATTAAAATAATGGATTGTGGGATATTCAAAATATTGTAACTATTCTTTATTTTATTATTATTACCAAACTACAGGCTGTCTCAAAATAATGTACTAACACTTTGAATTACTATAAAATGATTATTTATGAACATAGAGACAAGTTTAAGGGCTTCAATTATAGAGGAGGCATGTAATTTAAGACTCATGTTCGCAAATGTTCAAATTGATGTCCCTCAGTGTCCAGACAAAGCTAATAAAGCGAAGCAATTGATTCGCAAACGTTACGAAAGTTCATTTGGAATTTCATGACATTGTCTGTCAATTTCCAATTTCGTGTTGGAATGTAGAATTTCCATCGCAGACGCTTCATGATGCGATGGACGCTATCTTTTGAGATGTGTGTCTCTCGAGCCGTTTGTCGTAGTGATTTCGGTGGGGATCGAGTGAGGGCTTCCTTCACCTATTCTTCTTTTGTAGGCAGTGGCGTAGTCAAGGGAAAATCGGCAGGTTGTGATTTGTGTCTGTGGTGATGTACTCTTGTCCCCTTTCGGCCCGGGTCCCCATTTGTGGCTACACACGTCTTCATGACTACGTATACCCACAGTCTACCTACAGATCGCGAAGCTTGGCTCATATTTTTCTACCGCCAGCAAGAATGTGCCGACTGCGCTATGTTAGTGTATGTTATTGTTGCTGGATTTACTGTATGTGAGCATTGTGTAAAGGTTATCTTTAATTTAACATGTGCTATTCAAGAGGAGATGTGCAGTTCAATAAACAGATCTTATATTAGAAGCAATATTTCAGTGTTGCTAAGTAACCTATATGATCGCTTTTCAGTCGGTCAACACGAGTGTACGGTACCCAATTAGATTTGGTGGGCAGTGACAATGTATCTCCTAATGCCTGAAATAAAAATACATGAATCGTGTATACCCTTAATAAAACACTTCTCACATTAAGGGAGGGGGGCAGCGTTTTATTAAATGTATAAATAATTATTGTATTATGAATTACACAGGGAAACTAATTGTTACTCCTCGACCAATCTAATTGGGTGTATTCGTGTTGACCGACTGGGAAGTCAGGCTGTTCAAATAGCAAGACGACACCCGAGTCTCCAAAGGGCCCTAAAAGTTAAGATTTGAGCTATGGATTTTAGGCTAGTATTATAAAGCTTTTCAAGGGAAGCGTGATGGTGCAGTGGCTTAGATGCTCGTCAATCACCCGGACGGCCGGAGTTCCAATCCCGGTGATCGTGAGGTGGAATTTTCACCTGAAAAATTACGTGGCGTCTGGAAGGACATCCGGCCTTAAATCCCCAGCCAAAACCAAAATTAGCCTGATTGGCTCCGGCGACCCCAATAAATTGGGATACGTAGTAGAAAGTATTATAAAGCTTTCAATCAAACAACGGCACTAGGTCTTTAACTGGTTATAAATCAATAATAATGTTATTGGTTTTAGGTCCCTTTTAACTACTGTGGCTTTTAGAGACACCGGGGTGCCGAAAATTTGCCCTGAAGGGGATCTTTAACGTGCCAGTAAATCTACAGACTTGGTTCCCTCGCATTTATGTACCCTTAAATGCCAGCTGACTGCGCCAGGATAGGATCCTGCAACCTTGGGAACAGCAAGCGAGAACGTTACCGCTGAGCCACGGAGCCAGTCGGTTATAAATCAGAAGCATGTCTCGGTAGGATATCTATGCATGGCTTTGGTGGCGTAGTGGGTAGCATGCTGAACTGCTATGCCCAAGTTCGCGGGTTCAAACCCAGTCGAAGTCGTCGGACCCATGTCATAGATTTATGGTACGTAAAAGAACTTACAACTACAATTGGTAGTGTGTAGCAAAATTTTGTAGGCTATTGGGTTAGACACGCTCTATCAAGTTCACACGTTCGCCGTTGGGTTTCAGTGGCATTGGAGTCTGGTAGCTTAAGTTGGAGCTACTCGACATTGTAATTGGGGAACCTAAGGGCGTTCATGTGAAATGCCCTGCCATTGGCCATTGGCCATTGGCTGCAAATCAAATATAAATATCTATGCATTTTGAAAATTAAGACATACGGTGGGCTAAGTAAACGTAAAAGATGTCATCTCAAACGCGTGCCGACATTTTAATTTTCAGATGTAGAAAATGGCTTTTTATTAGTCAGAGAGCTGATTTAATGAATAAAGATTTTGTACAATAATATAAACTTATTCTCGAATCCTTTGGAAGCAAGCCAATTTATGTCGTCTGGATAATGCTCACAAACTTAGATGTGGTAATTTTACTAATTAACTATAATGTTACTCAATTTTACGGAATAACTAGCTTTTGATATGGTTAGGAATTTGATATTATATTATACCCATACTATCAACCCACCCCGGCTTCGCCTGGTATCTTAAAGGGGTTACTCAGCGTAAGTTTAAAAGGCGCACGGACGGTAGGTCTCAGACGCAATACAGAAAAGCCGAGGTGAACAGCGAAACTCCAAACAATTATAGTCTACTCTTCTATGAAGTCTTAACTCAACACGACTCGACAGTTAATGCTGGCCGAAGCTGGGGTGATGGACTCGCTCGCTATCTCGTAAACTCGCTCCGAAGCTACAGTAGTAATTTAAATTTCCACTGAATGGAGATTGTTGGAAGAAATTAAAACGTAAAATCACTTATAGTTGGCGATGTATTAAAGATAAATATATACTGTCGCAGACTTCTTTGTAGAACTTTTCATGCTGACCAATTCTTACACTCATAATATATATATATATATATATATATATATATATATATATATATATATTGAACCCATGTACCATGGCCTCAAAGAGAGTCGAATCCATGTACTTTGAGAAAAGAATGAAAGAATCATACAGTCTTTAAGGGAACGGAGAGAGATTTCAAGCCAGGATTATAGCCTAACATTGTGCAAGCGCTAGGGCCAGGTGTTCCTTAGATGAGCTCATGCCTCTTGACATTTATAAGGAGCCAGTCATGGATATTATTAGAACGAGTGGAAAGTTTTGACTGTAAGACGAAGAAGCTGGACTCGGAAATTGCTCTTACGTTGCAGGAATATGGCAACCTCGCTGCTGAGTCAGAACAGGAATAATTAAATTTAACCCGTTTACGAGTATAAAAATAAGTAAACAGATACAGTACGGTGAATCAATTTGGATTAGAGATTTTTGTGTAAAGAAAAACCTTGTAAAAATTGCACAGGAGAAAACTGCAAACGCAAGTAGACGTCATTGGGGGTTCACCGAGACCCAAGGAGTGGGAGAATAAAAAAAGAACAGCACCACCCACACAGTTGAGGACGAGAAATTAATTAATATCTCGGAAATGCACGATCGATTTCCATGCACAGGAAGATTATTTTACGTTTGGAAGACGAGCTTTCTGGATATATAATTTTTATAATTATGCGACAATTAGTTCAAAAGTTGGTCACGAAAAGGACTAGAGTTTTATCTTTTTTTGGCTGAAAGGTATAAAACTCCTGGCCTCACCAAGCCAATCATGCAGTTATTCTGACAGCCCGTGAGGGGGTGTTACTCTGCATCAGTACATGCAGTCTACGAGAGCCCGTGAGGGGAACGTCACGCTGTATCAGTACATGCAGTATTAGTCCGTCCAGGGGGGCGTTACGCTGGAGCATCATAATCATCAGTCTACGAGCATTCCGTGAGCGGAAGTGCTGCACCACATCGTATACGCAGTATTCAAGAGCCCGTGAGGGGGACATTAAGCTGTATCAGACATTGATCCAGAGCCTGTGGGAGGCTATGTTACAAGTTCACCGAGTGTAGACCAGTTACGATATAAGTACGCTACGCTGAGGGTTAGCAGTTCGAGACTTTGAAGAGTCCTAAATTATAAAGAACATTAAATATACGGATTTTAAAGCAATATCGCCAAAGTAAGACACAGCGATCAGTAGGGAACTTCGAGTTCCAGAAGAATACTAGTTCAATACAGTTACGAAGTTATAAGAACTCCAACAAATAAACGGCGTTACGTCTAGTAAAGACATTGTTAAAGACATTAAGTCCGGTAAAGGAACTAAACAGTAATTACGATCGCGAAAGATAGAAGTTCAAGCGAAAGGAACTTAGGAACTTAGGTTCGAAACCAGAGGGAAAACGTACTCTAGTGAGAAAACGTCAAAAATATACGATAGACAGTATACGGTCCTCGAAGGGAGGCCAAGATATAGAAACTATAGGGTACGATAGACAGTATACGGTCCTCGAAGGGAGGCCAAGATATAGAAACTATAGGGTGCGATAGACCACCATATATAAATAGAGGTGATGGCAAAGTAAAGACATTTATCGCCTAGTTAAAGCAGATAAAGTAAAGCCGAGTAATAGACAATAGAAGCGGTTTTGAGAGACTGAAACCAGTAGTTTCCATTGTAGGAGAGAGAAACTTTGAACGAGTAAAATCACACGTCCAATGCAGGTCGATAGGATTCACATCAGGGATCATCAACAGCCGACAGAAATTGTAAAAATCGTTGAGATACGCCCGTGTGATAGGAGTGAAGTGTAAATATTGTAAGAAAAGAAATAAGAGTATCATTTTAAGTGTTTTAGGTAAAGTGAAAGCGTTTTATGCACAGTGATATGTGTTATAATATGTACCAGAGTAATATTTTTTAGTGTTTTAATGTGTGTTCAAAACGGATACACCAATGTATAAAAAAAATGTTGTCAGTGTTAAATATAGTGAATATGTGTCAAGAAATTTCTGTACATAAGATGAGATTGTACAATATGGAGTAGGTCAAGAAGGTGGGCCAAAATGTCACATCAAACGAGAATAAAGGTCAGAAAGCGACCTTAAACATGTAAGTAAAGATTTTCATTATGTTTTGGTGTCGGGAAAATTTTTGTGTACAATTCCACCGGAGTTTTGAGTAGAAGGGATGTTTTTAAATGAATAATAACTAAATAAGAACGCGATCTGAACGAAAATAAAGTTTTAAGAAATAATAAATAATTATGTGAAATAATAAATCCTGTAGAGGAAATGCATGGAATAAAATGTCAGTATTTAATGAATGTTATAAAAGCAAGCGTGATAATAATAATTATAACAAAGATATTTACATAAAGGTAAATTTGAATTATATGAAAGAAATAGCTTTTGAGCTTTTGTAAGGAATGAAAACATGATGTGAATAACAAGGTAAAGAAATCTAAATAAAGATTAAATTGAATGATATAAAAATATAGAGCGTTGAAGCCTTAACAAATGTATAAGACATGATGTGAATGCATGTTCTTAAAAAGGGAGCGATTTATTGTCAACGGAAAAGATTAATATAAGAATTAAGATATGTATCAATTGTTACTATGAAATTTATCAGTTCTTTGGAAGACATTCGGCCGTAAAGTAATGTGTAGCGTAATGGAACGCAATTAAATAAAAAGTCACGCTAGGAACGCGTAAGAGTTAAAGTACTTGGTAAGTTACTTATGGAGGGTAGTTGATTGCAGTGAATTGAGATATGTTGTAAGTCCTCTAAATTGTGACGTGGATCACGAGGTCATGTGTGTATTATTTAAAAGGGAGCTAATGTATGGTATTATTGAGCGTAGGTCCTGTAAGCTACGGCTTGACCCTAAATCGCGTTTTGTATAAGTCCTCTGATGTGGAAATGTTCCCGAGGCATGTTAAGAGATTCGAACCTAGAATCCTTTTGTTGTTAAAGCCCCTAATTATTCGTCGTAGAATGTGTATTAATCTTCCCAATCAATGAGGACCCTCTCATAATTAATAAATGCCAAGGTTACGAATGTGGTTTATGAGCCAAAGAATGTTGTTGAATGGAAATAAGTGAAGTAAAAGCCAGGTCTCTCCACAGAACTGAGAATAATGTGAAGGTTTGTTTTAAAGCATTGAAGAGAGCTGCCACCGTAGGTTAGGCAGAGAGTCGCTTTCCTTGTCATAAATCACGCCCGAGTATAATGGCCTGACCCTCATAGAGCGAGGGTGGGTAAAAACCGTCTTGTAAGATGTGTTAAATACACCGTGAGTGTTTAAAGTTGTTAATGACCCGGGCGTTGAACCGAGGTCCTTGTAGATTGATATTATCGCTTGCCAATTCAGATCGTAGTTTTCTTAGGTGATAATGGTCTTATAAGACAAATGAATTAAATAAAATCCCTATTGTAATATTGTATGGAAAAATAGGAATCCACGAGTTTTGTGAAGATAACTAGGTTTCGGGAGTGATCATAGTTTTTGACTTTGTCAAGTAATCTTTATAACTCTGGAGTACACAAATAGTTTTCCCGATCACCGTAGTGAATTTGCAAAACTTGAGAGAGATAGTAAATATGGAGAACATGTGATATGCCCAAATATTGAAGTGAATAATTAACATGTAAGTTTAAATGTAATTATATATTTGTTTTGATGATAAGAAAAGATAAAAATAATTCTTGAGGTGTACAAAAATATGACACCATTATTATGGGAAGGTATCGAGCCAAAGAAGCTCGTAGTTATTTGGAACTTTAAGATAAGTACTTTATGGAAGTGAAAATAATCGTGAATTGTTGGTTTTAAAGAAAACCATGTGTTTTAATCTAATATTTGTTTTATTTTTATGCTATTCCTTGTTCACTTTGGACAAGTAGAATGATATTGGTCAGTAGTTTATGTGTTTATTTGTTTGTAGCGCCATAATTTTTGATTAATTAAATGTGTTAAAATAGGAGTTGATTTTGTTGTTATTTTTGCAAGTGTATCCTCTATTTAATCCAAAATATGTAAGTCACAGAGTGGGAGAACTTACCGCAGCCCCGAAAAATCCCGAATTGAGCAATGCTGGCATACTGTGATTTGCATATTTCTTGCTGCAAGGGCACAATATATATATATATATATATATTTAATGGTATACCAAGAGTAAACTTAAAAGGAGCACGGACGGCAGGTTTTCCTTCGACACGATTCACTGAAATCGTTACTGCTCGGCTCCCTTTGGTCATAAATGAATGTTTCCCAACAGAAACCTTCCTCGAGAAATTCTTTACCGAATTGTGAAAACCGCATCAAAATCCATTCAGTGGATTTAAAGATTACCCGTTACATACAGGAATCGTTGACTCGGTTTATGGTAGAAATGCCAGCGACCATCATTATAACAAATACATGAATTTATAACTAGTATGGACTATGAATGTTACGTAAGACTCATTAAATATGTCATACAACTGTACCTAGGGATACTTATAGAGGACTGAACTAATAAAAACACAGCATTCTTTTTATGTTTCTATGAATTAAAAGTGTACTGTCTATCAACATTGTGGCTTTTTTTCTGTAGTAGTTGGTGATTTAACGTGACTTATGTATACAATGGAAATAATCACTCAGGTGAGTTAACATTCAAAAAACCCTGGCAAAAGTGAAATCATCTGTTCCGCGAATATCGTGCTCAAGGCAGTTGCCAGCTTGCTGGCCGCCGCGAGCTCTAGTGTCGCTTCACCTACAAAGAGGATGCAATTTCGTAACGCAGCGAGCTTCGCGACTGTGTATTTTATACTGTGGTAATACAACTCCTCCCTCTCAGAGTTGTCAATCTAACTTTCCCCCCGCGAAATAACTTATAGCTTATTTCAAACTGAGGCTAGCGCCAAATAATTTTGAATCCCACATAGCGGGGAAATATTAGCATTTTTCTTTTCATGGCGGGAGAGAAGTTATATGTTAATTAATCTAGTTATTATTAAAAATAACGCGCTTTAATAAAGACTTAGAAAATTCTATGGGTACATTTACACTAATTTTGGAATCATTATTAACATCTTGAACATGAAATAACCGTCAGCCGAGTTGATTCATATTACGTAAATAGGATATATGTCCAGCAATTCCCCGAATTCCGGTTATCTCCCAGTTACGAATGAGTGAAGTTTGTCGCCTGAGTAGTGTAAGCAATTAAACTTTTTCCGGCTGCAGGTAGCATTTGTAAGGTAAGAAGGACCTTGGTAGGTGACAAAATTCTTCGAAAATGATACTTTAGGCATTCAAGGCTAATTGCAATATAAAGCACAGGATCTTGTTGGAAAAACCGAATAAACATAAAAATGAGTACCGGTATTGAATTACTCATAAATCAACATGATATATTGTGAGAGGACATGCCCACTTTTGCTGAGACATCTGTAAATAATGTCTCTTGTTGAGAGATACGCAGACTTCATGTTGGTAGCACAGATATTCCATGTTTGAGTTTATTTTGTTCCTGTCAGGGGAACAGGAATGTTCTAAATTTACCATTGAGGTGAGACATTTTTTAGTCAAAAATTTACTTAATTTTTTAACGAACTGATTTGTTTTTGTCTTTTGAGCATATTGTATTACTCTAAAAATTCGGGATCAAAATACATGAAACTTTTCTTGTGTAATAATATCTCATAGAGAAATGGAAATACTTGTAGAGTTGTTGTTAATTCATTTGTGGGGCTTGAGACACTTTGGTCATCAGCCCCGTGTAGTTGGGAGTGTGTTGAAGCTGTCGGGCAACCTGTATTGCTGTGATGATTGTAGTTGTGTGTGTGTAAATGTATCTGGAACTCAGGATAACCGCTGTCAGCACCGGGAATCGAACCTGCGATATCCGTACTTACCACAGCTGCCCTCGCGACTATGGTGCACGTTTGACGAGCGCGACTACGCCACGGGACGAAAAGCTTGTAAAATTTGGCTTGAGTACCTATAACCCCCCCATTGGTCGATCCTGGCTACGCTACTGTTTGTTAGGACTGGTGGATGTCCATGGTCGTCCAGAACGTATCTTGTTGACGTTGTGAACGTTTCCATCTGCTTCAAATTTATCTCTGATGCGAGCAATGGTCCGGTGCGTTGGTGGCGGTTTGTCGAACTCCTGGACACTGACGGTGATCAATTTGAACATTTGCGAACATCAGTCTTTAATTACACGTCTCTTCTATAATTGAAGCCCTTAAACTTGTCTCTATGTTCATAAATAATCATTTTATAGCCATTCAACGTGTTAGTACATTTTTTGAGACACCCTGTATTTTCGATTTGATTTTTTTTAATGTCCTATTGTTGTGGGCCCCACCTTATCATATCGCCCAGGGCCCCACAAGGCCTGGATCCGCCACAGCTCGAAGGAATAGTCGTAAAGACATCGAGCATTCGCCCACAAGCCTGATTACGTTTTTGCATGTCATTATCACTCAATTCGTTTACAAACGAAGGTTTTAAATGTCTTTAACTACAAATCCTTCTCCATATGTTTGTGTAATGTGTATGGAACTCCCAATTCCTGTGACTGCTTGCGAATGGACTTTTTTGTCGAACGTTCGATACACGCTGCAGACTCCACATACGTCCCCAATGTCGTCCTTAGCGAGGCTTATCTTTTATTGAACCAGTTGCAAAGAGCTTTTTCTCCCACCGTAAAACTGTTGGTTTTGGTGAGGAAGGTCAGCGAAATCATGCTGAATATTTCCCATCGATTTTCCTGTATGCGGTTGTTCGTGTGTACTACCACGGCCGACTGAATGCGCTCATACCGGCCTAGACAATGAGACCTTTTTCATGAAATCTTGTTAGTTACTCAACTGCTCACACAGCGCTGTTCACCAAGCATTGCACGACTAAGACTTATCTCTACTTAGTGTAAAACAAAGTCCCCGATTCTTGGATATCACGGGTAATCTCGAGAACCACTGGATGGATTTTGATGCGGCTTTCACCATTTTGTACAGGTAATATCGAGGAAGATTTCTGTAGAAAATGATTTATTTATGATCAAAGGGAGCCAAGCAGTAACGATTTTAGATTTCAGTGAATAGGTCGAAGAAAGAACTTGACGTCCGTGCGCTTTTTAAGCTTACGCTGGACAAACCGTTAAAAATATCAATATACTATGAGTGTAAGAATTGTTCAGCATGAAAAATTGTACAAAAAAGTCCGCGTGAGCATATCTCTATCTTCGATACATCGCCCACTATAAGTGTTTTTAGTTTGGACGGGAGGGGGATTTGGCTTGCACCTCGCCATTCTTAAATTACGTCTGACAGGAATTCCTTGCACATTCATAACTGTTCCCGGGCGAAGCCGGGGCGGGTTGCTAGTGACACTATTATATTATCATTATAATTCCCACAATATCAAAATGCAAATTATATCACAAAATAAAATAGCGTGCTAATAAATCTAAGAGAAATTAGACATACCTTGCAATTCGTTACAGTTGAATTCGATCAGAATCACTCGGTTTTCATTAAAGTTTATGCATTTTTCTGCTGAACGGTTTGGAAGTTCGGCAACAGGAAACTAGGACTGTTATTTACTTAAAATATTCATTTTTTTATTTTTGTACTATTTGTGTTCATGATTTCATTACATTGTCAGAATTACCGACAGTAGTGGCTACGCTGGCTAAAGCGCAGCGTTAGGCCATGGGGCCAAGCTCTCTGCTGACTCGGTAGACGCGTGTGTTCGAGCCCCACCGTCGGCCGTCCTTGAAATGATTTTTCGTGGTTTCCCATTTTTCAACACCAGGCAAATGCTGGGACGGTACCTTCTAACAGGCCACGGCCGCTTCCTTCCACATCCTTGCCCAGTTTCATTCATCTTCATCCATTCCATCTCTCATCCTGACGCGCAGGTCGCCCACGGGCGTCGACTAGAAAGACCTGCACTCGGCCTCTCAGGAGGCCACACGGAAAAAAATGTCAGAATTAATGCTTTAATTAGTAGGGTATACTATTCAGTGTACCTATTATAAATAAAAACCGTGAGGTTTCTCACCTCCCCATATTACGAAACCCGGTTGCCTAATACGAGGAAAGTGCACTTTTAAAGTTAACAATAATATCAGAGGGTATTACAACACCAAACGTGCCCATATTTGTAATATACATAGTATATCGCCTGCGGTTTACATTGGTGAGAAAACCAAAATTATTCCGTTCCTTCTTATGTCTAATGTGAGCCCTATAAAAAAACTCCCCATATTTGGCGACTTTCCTCTACCCATTTTTAGAAGATACCTTATGCACTGGACAGCTGAATCCGTGATTAATTGTATAGGTAGCTTCGTAAGTCTCAGAACTCAGGAAGTCCTTTCTAGCAGCGTTACTAGCAGCTTTCAAAGTTTCAAGGTAAGAAAGAAAATATTCCTCTAGCCAGTTTAGGCGACTGACATTTAATGAGAAAAAATGCCCTTTATCTGGATTTCTAGACTGAATATGATGATATGTGATGCTTACGTCATGCATAGCGAACCATTTATTAATGTTTTTTAAAAAAATGGTTGCTTCTGCGTCCATGAATGTGTACGCTTCCGGGTGCATGCCTATATTTTCTTTTAGTGTACTAATGGCACCAATAACTTCTGACGAGAACACTTCCTTGGCACGCCGAACATTATTTTTTTCAAATTTAGTGGGTTCGATGTGTTTTTTAGTGAGGTGTCTGACCGGTTTGACGATCTCACCCTTTTGCATTGTGTATAGTAATGACAAGTATTTCCCTGAAATTATTCCAGTACCATCAGTCATCTCTCGTTACAGAAACTGCGTTCTAATGTTTCTTTTTAGAATGTGACAATGATCAAAACTAGGGAATACATTCCTAGACTCGTCGTATGGGTGATTGACCATTGGTTGCAAATTCCCTCCCCCTAAATGCCTCATCATTGTAGTGTTAGTTTTGTGATTATCAGAGACAGTTATTATAATTATGAAACCGCATTGTTCAACCTCGAGAATAACGTCCAGCAGGAGTTTATGTAAGTCCCGTCCTGACAGCTGCTTCGTGAAAAAGAAGGCACACGGTATCTGATAATTTGTCGAAAGATCTCTTAGCACAAAACACAACACACGATTAGCTGCTACTTGTTCCCGGCTGTAATTTTGATCCTCTCTTTCCTTTTAATGAGACGGTGTTGGAGTAGTGTCCTTGTACCCGAAGAAGGTGCAAGGTATGTCTAATATCTCTTAGATTTATTAGCACGCTATTTTATTTTGTGATATAATTTTAATTTTGATAATGCGGAAATTATAATGATAATAATTATATAGTGTCACTAGCAACCCGCCCCGGCTTCGCCCGGGAACAGTTATGAATGTGCAAGGAATTCCTGTCAGACGTAATTTAAGAATGGCGAGGTGCAAGCCAAATGCCCCTCCCGTCCAAACTAAAAACACTTATAGTGGGCGATGTATCGAAGATAGAGATATGCTCTCGCGGACCTTTTTGTAGAATTTCTCACGCTGAATAATTCTTACAGTCATAATATAATGATATTTTTAACGGTTCGCCCAGCGTAAGCTTAAAAAGCGCACGGACGCCAGGCTATTTTTTCGACCTTTTCACTGAAATCGTTACTGCTTGGCTCCCTTTGGTCATAAATAAATTATTTTCTACACAAATCTTCCTCGAGATCACCTTTACAGAATGGTGAAAGCAGCATCAAAATCCATCCAGTGGTTCTTGAGATTACACATTTAATATACGTACTGTTCAGCTTATTCCTCATCGCGCCTATAATGGGAGGGGAGTGCGCTCTACCGGCAACGAGTAGAAACTTTCCAATTACATGTTATACATGGGTTCTGAACCGACAGTAGTGGCTACGCTGGCTAACGCGCAGCATTAGGTCATGGGGCCAAGCTCTCTGCTGACTCGGTAGTCGCGTGGGTTCGAGCCTCACCGTCGGCCGTCCTTGAAATGGTTTTCCGTGGTTTCCCATTTTCAACACCAGGCAAATGCTGGGACGGTACCTTCTGACAGGCCACGGCCGCTTCCTTCCACATCCTTGCCCAGTTTCATTCACCATCATTCATTTCATCTCTCATTAACTCCTCTCATGAGGCTGGCGTCAGGAAAGGCATCCGGCCGTAAAAACCATCGCCACAAAGACCTCATCGCATCTCATCCCCGACCCCGTTGGAAAACGGGAATAATAAGAGGTAGACATACATACATACATACACATGGGTTCTGACTGGGAATGTCAAGGCCGGTATAGAGCGCAGCTCGTATTCAGTCGGCCGTGGTACTACATACGAGATATTGAGTTGAAACTCAGTTAAAGCATGTATAATGTATTGTCATTGGCGAACATTTGCTGTTTTGCTTCCTCTTTATATTACACGCTTTCTGTAGAGTCTAGTATGAGAATTACAGTCATGATATTTGTTCTGAAGAAACACAGATACCTGTGGAATATTTATAATTGTAATACAGCAACATAATATGGTTTCAATAAATAATACTGCAGAATATAACACTAGCAAACCCTCAAACTGAGTGAGAAATGCAGCAAAGGGAAAGTTGTTCCTGTTCTAACCAGTGCTGCATTCTGTAGTACAGTATTGCCACTACAACGTGGCAAAAAAACGATCTCGCCAAGTTCTCTCGCCCATACCTAGGTCAACCGTTTTCTGCGGTTCTACTTCGAGCTATAAAACTGGGGAAATGTTTTAATGTTAACATATTATGTTGCTGTATTGCAATTATAAAATAATATTCCACAGGTAGCCTATCTGTGTTTCTCCACGAAATCGTGACTGTAATCTCTTCAAATAAACACGTACTAGGGCTAGTTACCTATAAAATATCGCATGCCTGAAGCCAAACGTTTACGGACAGGAGTGAACTTCATAAAATACGCCTGTTGTTTATTTATAAGGATCTATCAGGTTGAAGCGGGAAGGGGTTAACGCCCATCTAGGGTTGCCATATTTCAAGAATGGAAAAACGAAACACACTTCCTTACACGTTTTTTTTTAAATCAAGGTTGTTAAATGTTGTAATAAATAATACAGATGTGTATTAAATAAACATTACATAATCAAATACCAAAATTAAAACTAGAAATTGCTGACATATCATATAGGTCTATGACACCAGCAACTTACAAATGCTTTTCATTTGAACGACCCTTTGCAAGGATTTTTAGCCTATTTTCATTTTATGAAAAAATAGGCTTATGAGATCACCTTTTGTCCGTGTGTCTGTGTGTGCGTGTGCGATTCGTGTGTGTGTGTGTCCCCCTAATAACTTCTGAACGGCTGAAGCGATTTCCATGAAACTCGGTAAGGTCATAGCACTATTCCCGCCGACCCCGATCGTGCCCTTCAAATTTTGTTACGTCTCACCAATCCAACATAGCGGCTGTGCGAAATATTTCACCAGCATTCAATATCTCCGAAACTATTACCGATATCACCCTGGAATATTTAACTGTGATAAGGGGAATTACTAGAAGGTCACCTATTGGCTTTTGAAAACCTGGTAACTACAAAACCAACATGGCGGCCAAGCGAAGTTGCGACTTTTAAATAGACGTTTCTCGCGATTTAACCAACCAAACGCAATAAAACTTGGTGCAGTATATGTTTATGCACATTGTAATGCACCGACATCTAACTTCGTTCAATTGTTTACATAACCTCAAGATGGCGGCTGTGCGAAATATTTCATTGGCATTCTATATCTCTGAAACTATTAGCGGTATCACCCTGAAATTTTGTACGGAGATAAAAGGGCGCTACTGGAAGTTCATCTATAAGACTTACAAAAATCGGTTAACTACAAAACGAATATGGCGGCCAAGCGAAGTTGAAACTTTTAAATAGACCTTTCTCGCGATATAATGATCCAAACGCAATGAAACTTGGTACAGCAAATGTTTTTACACATTTTAATGCACTGTTATCTAATTTAGTTCAATTGCTTACATAACCTCAAGATGGCGGCTGTGCGAATTGTAAAATTAAGTTTATATTTCTTGTGTCGTAATCATGCGATCGAAGTGAAAGTTTGAATAATGAACCTACGCAATAATTTTCCTTCAATGGTACATGACTATGGCCTATATATAGTCTATAACAATCCAACATGGCGACCATCCGAAATATTTAGATGGATCTCAATTTCTACGAATCTATTACAGCAATCAAACTGAATTTTTTAATATTCACAGAGGCTAAGAACCTGGTGATCCCAAATCCAACATAGCGGCGACGCGAAGTATAAATATTCGGATGGTCGTTTCTCGCAATTTAACCATCCGAGTGCAGTGTCACTTGGTACAGAAAATCCTTATACAAATTTTAATCCACTGGCATCTAATTTTTTTCAATTGTTTCCATAACCGAAGCCTCTGTGGCTTAGGCGGCAGCACACCGGTCTCTCACCGCTGGGTCCGTGGTTCAAATCCCGGTCACTCCATGTGAGATCTGTGCTGGACAGAACGGAGGCAGACAGGTTTTTCTCCGGGTACTCAGGTTTTCCCTGTCAAAATTTCATTCCAGCAACACTCTCCACTATCATTTCATTTCATCTGTCATTCATTTAATCATTGCCCCAGAGGAGTGCGTCAGGCCTCGGCAGCCGGCACAGTTCATATCCTCGCCGCTAGATGGGGGCTTCATTCATTCCATTCCTGACCCGGTCGGAGACTGGAAGCAGGCTGTGGATTTTTTTGTTTCCATAACCACAAGATGGCAGCTGTGCGAAATTTTAAAATCTCGTTTTTACTGTACTTCTTGTGTCCTGATCATGCGATTGAAGTTTGAATACTACACGTACACAATAATCTTCATGTAACAGTACATAACTCTAAGACCTACATAAAAAATACAACATGGCGACGATCCGCAATATTTAGTCGGTTCTCAATATCTACGAATCTATTACAGCAATCAAACTGAAATTTTGTATGTTGATAGAGGCAATTAACATAAGTAGGATATATGAAAATAGGCTGTATAGTTCTTCACGGAACTACTTGTTTAATTCTTTTTAATCAAGGTTGTTGAATACGTAGGCTATTTAATAAGCATTACATAATCAAATACACAAAATTAAAACTAGATGTTGCTGACATAACATATAGACCTATGACACCAGCAACTTACAAATGCATTTGAACGACCCTTTGCAAAGATTTTTTATTTGTAAGTACCTTCTGATTAAATTCACTACAATTTTCGTCATAATTGTAATATGTGAACAATTCTTGTTTTATCAAACTAATGGAGCTTCTGTTTCTATCATCTCTCCATTTGATATTCATGACAGAAAGAACTCTATCCGTAAAAGCATTGGAGGAGAAAATGCTGTGTATTAACTTCACAAGCACTAAGATATTCCTTAATTGTGTTGCCCCTAATAAATCTATAACATGTACCCATCTATCTGACACAGAAATAATTTTCTCTTTCAAACTTGCACCAGAATACAAGCTGGATATTACAATCAATTCTGAAGCGGGACATTTGAAAATTGGTGCGAAATTGAATATATTATCAAATTAACCCAAAACGGAATATTTGGCGTTCCGTTAAAGATTAAAACAGTGACAGTCAGTCAGTCTGAAAGACTGGACTTTGTATCATTTTAAATTCTACAAATGCTGAAAAATGGTAGAAAGGCTCGGAGCCAAAGACACTTGACATGTTAGAAAATTATCTGCATAATACTTATCTTGCTTATCTTGTTTCAAATTACAAGTGCAAACCAAGGGCAAACCAAAGTCAAGCGCGCGGGTTCCACACGCTCATCAAAGCGCGCGGGGACGTGCCCCTTCCATCCAGTCTAAAAACACTTATAGTGGGCGATGTATTGAAGATAGAGATATGCTCTCGCGGACTTTTTTTGTAGAACTTTTCATGCTGACCAATTCTTACGCTCATAGTATATTGATATTTTTAACGGTTTGCCCAGCGTAAGCTTAAGAAGCGCACGGACGCCAAGTTTGTTTTCGACTTTTTCACTGAAATCGTTACTGCTTGGCTTCCTTTGATCATACAGAAAATTATTTTCCACAGAATCTTTCCTTGAGATATCCTTTACAGAATAGTGAAAACCGCATCAAAATCCATCCAGTGGTTCTCGAGATTACCCGTGACATACAAGAATCGGGGATTTTTGTCTTATACTAACGAAGAAGAGATTGTCGGGGTACACATGCACCAAGCGGTACTATGACGTCACACACCTCAGTGCATCTGGGTACATTTCGCCCCGTCACCGTAACGTAACGCCAGACCCCAGCATAACGACGAAGTAACGGGTAAAGCGAAACGTCTGGAAACCCTATACTAGTTACCTGTAAAATATCGCATGCCTGAAGCCAAACGTTTATGGACAAGAGTGAACTTCATAAAAAACGCATGTTGTTTATTTATAAGGATCTATGAGGTTGAAGCGGGAAGGGGTTAACGTCCATCCGACCCTTTAGATTCGCACCTGCTTCAAACAACTCGTCCACTGGACCAGGGGCGTATATAGGGAGGGTTGCCAGGGGGATATTTTTGTCACATACAATATTTGTTTATGAATAAATTAGGTCAATAAAAACTAATATACGGTAAGTATCATGTACTATTGTTTCTAAACGACATAAGGCAAAGCGAGGCGACGGTAGAGCGATGTGAACAGTGTGGCAATCCGTTTGCTCTGATCTTATGTGTAACAACATAACCTCTTATTACTCTCCACTGCCTTCGCTCATATGAACCTACCAAGAACAGTGCCCTTGAAGCGTTTTTCCAATCATTTATGCCCTTATAAATTTTTTGGCAACATACTTAAGGTATTCTACTTCTGAAAACAGACTCAACGATCTAACATTGTTATCTATTCACAGAGACTTACAAATCACTGACGATGAAGTTATAAACTGATTTTGTAATGCTTTAACAAACCTTGACTTTATATTAACTTATAGTGTAAGTTGTAAGTCAAAACAGTAATGTTCATTCTTTCCATGTAAACATTATTAAGTCAGCAAGATGACTGTATTTATAAAAAGTAACCTACGTAGCGTAGCGGTCAGCATGGTTAGCTACCTCCCCGGAGGTCCTGGGTTGGATTCCCGTCTCTGTCACGAAATTTGAAAAGTGGTGTGAGGACTGGAACGGGGTCTACTCAGCCTCGGGTGGCCCAAATGAGTAGAGGGGCTTCGATTCCCACCTCAGCCATCCTCGAAGTGGTTTTCCGTGGTTTCCCACTTCGTCTTCGGGCAAATGCCGGGATGATACCTACTGTAGGGCCACGGCCACCTCCTTCCCGCGTCATTGGCTATCTATCCCTTCCCATCCCTGTTCGCTTTGCAGGTGAGGCCGCCTGGGCGAGGTGCTGATCATACCTTCTCAGTTGTATCCACTCCGACCAGATGTTCCAGCTCTAGAACACTGCCCGTAGAGGCGGTAGTGGTGAGTCCTCTCGCTGAGTCCGTGGGAACCACCAACCTGGAAGGCAAAATCGATTTTTAAACATAGTCTTAGTTGTGTTGGCATTAAGCAAATATAAAACATCACAACAAATTGGTTGAAAAAGAGATGCCAGATAGCCGGTTGGGCACCCCCCAAAATAAAACTCTATATACGCCCCCGCACTGGACATAGGTAGTTCAAATATTTCAACTGTTCAATTTAGTTTAATAGTCGACTCTTCGAAACACTCGAGTACTTCCAATGTTGAAAACATTCGAACGACCAAAGTATTCAGATATCCGCATTGTTCGAATATTCAAATAATTTATTTGAATTTCGAATTAGCGAATATTCGAAGTGCCGGAAGTATAATTGAATCGGCCGGAGCTGAAAAGCATTGTCAGTTTTCTCTACTTTACAGTAGACAGATGAAACGTCATTGACAGAACACAACTTAACAAACACACTATATTACTCATCTATATTGTGAAGCAACTAATCAGGTTATATTATTTTGTGTTAGCGGAATACCAATTTTAATTTAATAAACATAATTTTCAAATCAATTTTGGAATCGTGACTTAATGCCTTTCAGCTCCGTGGTCAGTTTAATGCGTCATAAAGCCAATCAGAATGAATATTTCCCACGATATTTTATTTTAAAATGGATTTGTAACATAAAAACCACCTAAACCATGAACAAATGTAATTTACCATAGCACTGTAACACGCGGGAATCTTGCAGTGCTGCCAACTTTAAGTAGGGAATACGGCGCAAGTCATTGATTTAATCCTTTACTTCTCTGATCACATCACATGTAGCTGGCATAAAGAGAAGGCTGAATTAATTATTTCTTATGCCTTTCGATGGTTTTTGGGTCAATGCATCAGAATACTAATTGTTTAAAAAATGGCTATTTTTAGCCTACTTTCGATTTTTGCAAAAAAAAAAAAAAAAAACAATGAAAGTAGACTTATGAGATCAACACAGGGCGAAAAATTGTGTGTCTGTCTGCGTGTGAGTGTGTGTACTCTGAATATCTGTCCCCCCGTATCAATTCGAACACGGTGAAACTGATTTTAACGAAATTTAGTACAGAGGTAGCACTAGCAAAGGGCATCTCAGTGTCATGTTTTATATCGCCGCCATATTGACGGAAACATAATGGCGGCCACCCAAATGTTCAGGCTTAAATCAAATTACGACTTACCTAATCCAGTGATCTCTACCAAATTTTGCATAAACATACCATTATGTGGGAAGCATCCTTTGACCAAATTACAAGGTCATCAGCCCAATAGTTTGCGAATGGCGGCCATGTTTGTGTGCAAATCGATTCTCCCTATCAATTCAAACCGAATTGAACGAAATTTGGTGCAGAGCTAGCACAAGCAAAGGGCACCTCAGTGTCATGTTTTTCATCGCCGCCATCTTGACGAAAACGTAATGACGTCCACCCAATTGGTAAAAGCTTAAATCAAATTATCACCAACTTGATCATTCGATCTCTACCAAATTTTGTAACATTTTACCTTTATGTACGAAGAATATGTTGACCTAACTGCAAGGTCATCAGCTCAATAATTTGCGAATGGCGTCCATGTATGTGTGTAAATCGATTCCCCCTATCTATTCAAACACGATTAAACCGAATTGAATGAAATTTTGTACAGAGTTAGCACTAGCAAAGGGCACCTCATATTCATGTTTAATATCCGTATAACACGTATTTTAACAAGCTACTACAACCAACATTCAATTATATTTCTTAAAAAGGACAAAGAGTTATAACAATACCCATGCATTTAGGAGAAAGTAGGCTATGTGTTCTTTACTGAACATCTTGTTACTTAATGCTCTTCAGGTCGTAATATGATTGAGATTATTATTATAGTTGGGCTACATTGAGATGTTAGACTCGGTATAATATTAATTATTCAGTCTCACAACGCTATTACGAACACATTACACAATACAATGCAATGGAATACCACTCCAAAGATGTGCAAACGCTGAAAACAGACCATCCGTTCTGACCGCGCGAAATCGTAACCAATGAGCCCTTAGTGTTGGTTTAAATTCAACCAATAGCGAGACTTGAGGATCTCAGTTGACGTCCTCAGAGCGCCATTAAACAGACCAAACCAGCCCCTTCCCCCTCAAGGGCTTCCATACATTTCTATACTCTGAATTTCAAAAGAAAGAATGTGAAGGAAATGGCAAGAGCTTGGAACAGTGAGCTTTGTTGCCAAGTTTTTATTGTTGATGTAGATCAGTTGATTCGAATAATACACAGGGCTACACTTCGGACATTGTTTCGATATTATTATGCGCAATATAATGTAAATGTCGATCCTGAGTCAAGGCCGAGGACATTCAAATAGAGAAATACGGTATAAAACGAATAAATAACACACCGGACCTATGCTATCTTTATCACCGTATTTCCCGCGTGTTCACACGTACTTCCTGCGGTACTATTTGCAACTTATTGACGTGTTATAAATGAAATAACGAAGTAAAACTGGAAAAAAAATTATTAAAACTCGATGCTAAAAGTAAACGAAACGATGACAATGAAACGAACTCCGACACAGACACAGTTAACAGGCGACTTAATAAATAAACAATGCGCTGGCAATGTGTGGCATTAGTTGTCAAAATCCAGCCAATAGGAGCCGGCGGCGGCCATTTTTACATCGTTCCCGCCAAATGCTTCAAGTTCTTAGTTTCGAAGTATAGGGTATAAAGCTATAAACACGTGCTTTGAGGATGCAAGGCTTCCTTCCTCAGCTTTCTACTCCGGGCGGTGAAGGTCACACTTCACCCATCTAGGGGTGAAATGTAGAACTAGTTACAAGTACTGACAGTGACAGTGAGACCACAGATTACCTACTTGTCGAGAGGGCGCGCAAGGTAGCCCCTAATACTATTTTACAATCCAATCAATTTAATTTTTTAAAACAGATAGGCTACAGCTGAGAGCTGACTGTAGGATGATCCTCACATCCTAGATGGAGGAATAGTCACTGTGTTGTACAAGGGACAGTCATACAATAATAATGTTGTCACTGTTTTAACTCTTAGGATTTTCGTGAAGTTACAGATTCCTCAACCAGCCTATGACATAAGTATCATTGTTTTAAATCGCAAATCTAATACATGTTTTGCTCTTTTTAATTATCATCATCATCATCATCGTCATCATGCTTACCCCGGTGGGTGAATGCTCAACGTGTCGGTCTACTAAACCCCCCCCAAGCTTGCAGGTTCGCTCCTGGCCGTTGTAAGTGATTTTTGAAAGGCAGCAAAAATTACGACACCATGTCATACGATGTTGGCATGTCAAAGAACCCATTTGAATTCAGTAGGCCGTGTTCATAATGGAAAAATTAATCTCGGGAGTTTCAGCCAACACAAAGTTCCTCATTTCTCTACTAGAAAGCGCTATAGTGTTCAAGGAGCTTAGATATCTAACCTCCTTGACTTTGATAGTACTTCAAGGAACAACGAAATTCGGCATGCAAGCTACCCTTTGGGTGTCAAATAACACAGCTTGTACCCGGCATCTGAGGCCATACGATAATATTATTATTATTATCATCATCATGTATTGTATTAACAGACCCAGGACAGACAATAAGAGCATAAAACAAAAAAATACAGTCAGTCTGAAAGACTGGACGTTATATCATTTCAAATGACGCATGCTACAAATGCTACACATGTTAGAAAGGACTCTTTCAACAGACTCCATTACCCATTAACTTAGGCTTCCCGCGCGGGCACCTCTTTAAGGGTCACCCTGTATTTGAGTCTGACATCTTTTACAACTCTTTAAGAGTCACCCATTATTTTAATCTGATATCTTGCAAACCACTTTAAGGGTCATCCTGTATTTGAATTGAATCTAACATACTGTACACCTCGTTAAGTGTCACCCTGTAATTTGCTCTGACATCCTGCACACCTCTTTAGGAGGCACCCTGTATTCTTATCTGGCATCTTGTATATCTCTTGAGAAGTCACCCTGTATTCTTGTGTGACATCTTGTACACCACTTTAGGATTCACCCTGTATTCTTGTCGGACATATTGTGCACCTCTTTAGGAGTCACCCTGTATTCTTCTCTGCCATTTTGTACACCTCTTTAGGAGTCACCTTGTATTCTTATCTGGCATCTTGTATGTCTCTTTAGGAGTCACCCTGTGTTGTTATCTGGCAACTTGTACTGTATTTTGCTCTGACATCCTGCACACCTCTTTAGGAGGCACGCTGTATTCTTATCTAGCATCTTGTATATCGCTTTAGAAGTCACCCTGTATTCTTCTGTGACATCTTGTACACGTCTTTAGGAGTCACCCTGTATTCTTCTCTGGCATCTTGTACACTCTTTAGCAGTCACCCTGTATTATTTTCGCTTCGCTCAAAGCCCCAGGTCGCTCGACGTCCCGGGACTCTTTCAACAGACTCCATTAACCATTAGCTTCGGCTTCCCGCGTGGCTGCATGACGTCACGCACTCGCTTCCCGCGCGGCTGCATGACGTCACTTCCGTCTCCGTAACGCATAACTTTAGACTCAAGCATAACGACGAAGTCGACAAGGTCATTTGAAATGATAAAACTCATATACAAAACAACACAGGCATTACAACAGGAGGGACTGAGACTTTCCACCTTTGCATCCTCCTCAGTTGCTGTTGGTACCACCTTTAACAGTGACATACCGCTCGATCCTTCCATCTTGTTCTAGGGTGGTCTCTCTGGCGTCTCCCAACTGGTGTCGAGCTGAAAGCACGGTTGGCTATGGAATCCTCAGCTCGAATGACATGTCTTAACCATTGCAATCTCCTCCTCTCCAGAATCTGGTTGATGCTCGTCTTCCCAAAGCGTTGATAATAGTGCATTATGCAACGAGCCTATAATGGCTATAATTAAGACACGAGTATGTTTATAAAACGAGCGTATGCGAGTTTTATAATTTCCATACGAGTGTCTTAATTACCATTATAGGCGAGTTGCATACGACTGTTTATGTTCGACGATAATTATAACTTTATTATATGTTTTAACATAAATATTCATAAATATCTGTTCAGTCACTAGAATGTTGTGATCGGGTGCTGCGCTGGGTAGTATATCTCTGTTTTCCAAGCTCTCTGGCCAACCGACGCATGCGCTCTGTGTGCTTCAATGCCGTATGTTCAGATTGTGCACCAGTATTCAGTAAAACTGTCACCGAAGTCGTTTCAAAACAACGCGCTGTGTAGAAATAGGATTTGGGGATATTAAGGTACAGTGCTATTTCTTGTCTCATATTCACCAGTTTATTTACGCGAACATATGGACGGTGCACGTTCGGTAATTTATATAGCCATGTTGGATTTTGAGCGCATGCGCGAAGGTATCCTTATCTAATTGGTCACACAACTGTTTCTTGAGCTCTGATTGGGGGGGGAGAAACTGTTTCATAATGAAAAATAGTGTTATCATGAGCCTCATTAAGATACAGTTTTCTGACACATAATAGTCAGGGTCGAACATAAACGCCATTGTGAGATCTTCTTTCTCACCTTTCTGTTTCTGCATTATATAGTGGACCATATATTTTCCGCAATACCTTCCTTTCAGAAAAGCACAAACGTTCTTCAAGCGTTTGAGGCGTGAGGGTTGCCACACGTTCCGTTTTAATCTTTAACGGAACACCAAATATTCCTTTTTTTTTGTGTGTGTGTGTTAATTTAATAATAAATTCAATTTCGCAGCAATTTTCAAATGTCCCGCTTCAGAATTGATTGTAATATCTAGCTTGTTTTCTGGTGATACAGGTGCAAGTTTGAAAGAGAAAATGATTTCTATGTCTGTGTCAGACAGATGGGTACATGTTATAGATATATTGGGGGCAACAAAATTAAGGAATATCTCAGTCCTTGTGAATTTAATACTCAGCATTTTCCCCTCCAATGCTTTTACAAAGAGAGTCTTTTCTGTTATGAATATCAAATGGAGAGATGATAGAAACAGACGCTCAATTAGTTTGATAAAACAAGAATTGTTCACATATTACAATTATGACGAAAATTGTAGTGAATTTTATCAGAAGGTTCTTACAAATAAAAATTCTTTGCAAAGAGTCGTTCAAATGAAATGCATTTGTAAGTTGCTGGTGTCATAGGTCTATATGTTTTGTCAGCAATATCTAGTTTTAATTTTGTGTATTTGATTATGTAATGCTTATTAAATAGCCTACGTATTTAACAACCTTGATTAAATAGAACGTAGGTTCCGTTTTTCCGTTCTTGAAATCCGGCAATCCTAGGTGCGGCCCAGGTCTCACAGCCATATAGAACCACAGGTCACACCAGCGTCTTTAATGCATAATTAATCAAACCTTTATGACAATACTCTGGGTAATTTAGATGAAGTGAAACATAAAACTCGGTCCATTAGCTCAGAAGAATATCGTCCCTAAAAATCGTGCTGCACGCAGTATTCACGTCCTTATGGACCTCGCGTGTCAACTAACGCACGAAATCTGAACATATATTCTCAGAGGTCCGCTATTTTTAAGACAATTTATCGACAATGCTTTTTTTTATTACAGTACTCCTAGCCTAATTTTTAAATGCGATTACAACATTAATGGTAGCAGTGGTATATTTGGCTCATAATTGCAACTGCAGATAATCAGGGCTATTTTAAGAGTGTGGTTTGAGCTATAATTCCTTGTCACGGAACTCTCACTGCTGCAGAGAAACATAAAACTTGATGATGATGATGATGATGATAATTATTGTTTCAAGGGGCCTCACATGTAGGTTATCGGCCACTAATGGTTTGAGTGATAGTGAAAGATGAGATGAGAATGAAAACTATAACTAATACTAACTACTAACTTACATGCTAGAAGAAGAAATGGTAAACAAATAAAGGATAAGGCAAATAAAGGACAGGAAGAAAAGAAATGCCCTCAACCCTCAAAGAATGAGGATGGAAGGAGAGCCATGAAAGGCAGCTAGCAAAGGGAAAGAGGAGAGGGCCCGCCCCAAAGTCAGTGGTAAAAGGGAAAAAACGGACCCAGCTTAGGGATCGCCAATTCCCGAACTCACCAGCCGTGAGCCCCTGAGGGTGTAGCACTATCCAGGGTGCACCATTAGGGGTGGGGCTACATACACCCTGCCTCCTTGAGGGCCTTGACCAGAAGGCAGGAGATAACATGAAAAGAAAAAGAAGGCTGACCCCTGGCAGATGGAGGGTATTAGTAAAGATGAGACAAGGGCCAATTAAGGCGGGTAAGGAAGAGACTCCCTAGGCCTCGGATACCCTAATACCGTCGGGTTTGAAAGAGAACAAGAGTTGACCAAGGGAGGTCGACAGGAAAGATGACAGAGATCAGCCTGGCTCAAGTAAGTGGAAGCAATGCCGGACTCAGCTGGGATCCCATGGTCACCAACCCACGTCCTACTAGGTGTGAACCCCTGGGGGAAAACATTAAAAGAACTTGTAAGGCATTCTACAACATAGTTCTATGTTTATGATTCCACGTAAGAGCTAGAGCAGTCGAACCTCGCTTTTGCATTTTATACGTTCTTTCAATTACACGCGACTTCTTTTTTCTGAAATGTAATGTAATAGTGGTGGTGGCAATTGTTTTAGTTGGCTTCGTCGTTATGTTACGGCGACGTCACGAAATGTACCGAGAATGCACTGAGGTGTGTGACGTCATAGTAGCGCTTGGTGCAAGTGTACTGAGTTCACTGGTGAGCTCTGGCGTTACGAGACGGCAACGACACGGCGAGCGTGACGTCATCCAGCCAGCTCCCTCCTTTCACCGCGCGCTCCAGCTCCCTCATGACTTGTAACTTTCTAGCGTTCTGATTGTTTCTTGATCATCTAACATGTGAAGAGTCTTTGGCTTCGAGCGAAGCGAGAAGCCTCCAGCCTTTCTAGCATTTTTCAGGATTTATCGCATTTAAAATGATATAAAGTCCAGTCTTTCAGACTGAGTGTCTCTTTTTTAAGAGGGAACTCATCTAGGTCATCTTTCTCCTAATGATTTTCATTTGAGACTGTTTTGCCCTTGAGCGTCCAGTCCAGTCTGCAAGCCTCTGTTTGCAAACAAGTCACCTCCATGATCCACTATTAGCAGTTAGCATTGCGGCCTCTTCTGCTTCTACACTTCTCACTTTGAAATCGTTCAAAACTGAATCTAACCATCGCCTCCTAGGCAGTGTTGCCAGTTTGGTGTTTTTAGCACCAGATCTGGAGTTTCTGAAGTTCATCTTCTGCCAGAAATGTTCTAATAGCGCCATAGCAAAATACTGGTGTTATTTAAACAAACACAGTGCCAAATCTGGTGCTTAACGGATTTTTCCATGAAATTGTCTTCTATGACAAATATGTAAATCCAGGAAGCCGTGCAATAGTTTTAATAAAGTTAATCAATTAAGATAGGCAATGTTCAGCCTTACACGTGTCAAGATCAACACTCCAACAGGTTAAGTCCCTGAAATTCTCATTCGCGTGCATAAGTGCTAAGTAAGCACAACATGCAGGGCTCAGTGCAAGAGCACTTGTACAAAGAATCGACCTATCATCTATTTTCTTGCCAGCTTCCAGGGGATTTCCCAGTTTCATGCGAAGGCAGTTTATGTACTATCGCTCCCTCACTCTAATGCAGATGTAGGGAGAGTGTTTAGCCAAGTTTAATTGGTGAAATAAAGCAAAGAAATCGAATGAAAGTTCAAGAATTGCATTCCATTCTGTTTGTACAATTTGGACTAAAAACAGAGGGAAAATGCTATCACGACTACGAGCTTCCGAAGGATATAATAGTGGCCAAAATTGGAAGTATGCAGAGTTACAGCAGTAATACACCTTCCTGGTCTAAAGATGTAATAGCGGTAGCAGGCTCCGCAAGTGAAGAAGACGATTTTTAATGAAAGGAATTTGGCAACCCTGCTCCTATGTCTACCTTTCCTTCTCTTACCCTCTACAGCCGAAGTCATTAATCTCTTAGGTAATCTCTCCTCCCCCATTCTCTTCACATGACCCCACCATCAAAGTTAGCTCATACGAACAGCTTCATTTAGCGTGTTCATTTCTAATTTGGCCTTTATCTATTCATTACGAGCACCTTCCTGTCATTGTTACCATCTATTTGCCCCAGTAATCAATCGTGCTACCCTCATATCAGTTACCTCTAGCTTATGTACAGGGTAATTATGTGTGTGCGCGCCAGTAAACACGACAAGCTAAGCCGGCAGTGACTAGCGCAGATCGCGGGCGCGTACGCCCGGTTCAGCCGGCAGTCGGCGCCCACTTTTACCAAACATGTTCATTAATGTGTACTTACAGTGCTCATAGGCGATGCTCAAAATGTTCTCCCTCTCTTGTAACACACACCTGACATCTTCTGATGAAAGAATGTCTGTCAACTCTTTTATTATTTACGGAGCCTGTTTCCTTGAATCGTTTAGCGAGCCTCCTAATTGTACTGGCATTAGGCACAGGTCTTCCTGAAAACTTGATTCGAAATTTTCGTCTCGTTTCAGAACAAGATTTTCTGCTTTTCATATCCAAATTATGGATACACGCACGTTCGAGCAATGTGAATTGGTGTCTAGGCATGACCAACAATCACAGTAATCAGAATACTCACTAAACGTGCAACACTAACGTCTAAGCTTTGCAAATACACGCCCATATGAATAACAAAACACGTGTGAACTAGCGATATGAGTCAGCGGAGCACACCAACGCCGGCTGAACCAGGTGCGCGCGGCCGCGATCTGCGCTAGTCACAGCCGGCTTAGCTTGCCGTGTTTACTGGGGTGCACACACATAATGACTCTGTATCAGATTTCCTTAATCTACCCACCTCTAATTTAGGATTATCTTTTATTGCAGTGGGTTTTTTATGGCAACCAATTATTCAGGGAAAATTTTCTCAATTTGAGATATACCAGTAATATTAACTTCAGGATAGATAAATAATTGCAAATAATTTTACTTCTACAACACTGTAGCCCTAAAATAAATAGTATCAAGATATTTCTACCTTGCAGTGTTGCGTCGTTGTGTGGATAATACTGCAATAATCTTACGTGTTTGATGACCCTATTAGTTGATGTGGTTTCAATGATGCCGAGTTGCCAGCATTTTGCCTCACAAAGAACTTTTAACGTTGCGGTAAATCGACTTATCCGGGCTTCTTACAGTTAGGCACACTCAACACCAACCGACACTGACAGGATTTGATCCTGCAACGTTACGACAGTAGACCTTGGCAAAGCCACCAGTAACATTGTGTTGATCCTCCAACTTTAACTCAACCACATTAGGCTTTGACAGGGTCAATGGTAACAGTGTGTTGATCCTCCAACTTTAACTCAATCACAGTAGGCTTTGACAGGGTCACCAGTAACATTATGTTGATCCTCCAACTTTAACTCAACCACAGTAGGCTTTGACAGGATCACCAGTAACATAGTGTTGATCCTCCAACTTTAACTCAACCACAGTAGGCTTTGACAGGGTCAACAGTAACATTGTGTTGATCCTCCAACTTTAACTCAACCACAGTAGGCTTTGACAGTGTCACCAGTAACATTGTGTTGATCCTGCAACTTCAACTCAACCACAGTAGGCTTTGACAGGGTCACCAGTAACATTGTGTTGATCCTCCAACTTTAACTCAACCACAGTAGGCTTTGACAGGGTCACCAGTAACATTGTGTTGATCCTCCAACTTTAACTCAACCACAGTAGGCTTTGACAGGGTCACCAGTAACATTATGTTGATCCTGCAACTTCAACTCAACCACAGTAGGCTTTGACAGGATCACCAGTAACATTATGTTGATCCTCCAACTTTAACTCAACCACAGTAGGCTTTGACAGGGTCAACAGTAACATTGTGTTGATCCTCCAACTTTAACTCAACCTCAGTAGGCTTTGACAGGGTCACCAGTAACATTGTGTTGATCCTGCAACTTCAACTCAACCACAGTAGGCTTTGACAGTGTCACCAGTAACATTGTGTTGATCCTCGAACTTCAACTCAACCACAGTAGGCTTTGACAGGGTCAACAGTAACATTGTGTTGATCCTCGAACTTCAACTCAACCACAGTAGGCTTTGACAGTGTCACCAGTGACATTGTGTTGATCCTCGAACTTCAACTCAACCACAGTAGGCTTTGACAGGGTCACCAGTAACATTGTGTTGATCCTCCAACTTCAACTCAACCACAGTAGGCTTTGACAGGGTCACCAGTAACATTGTGTTGATCCTCGAACTTCAACTCAACCACAGTAGGCTTTGACAGTGTCACCAGTAACATTGTGTTGATCCTGCAACTTTAACTCAACCACAGTAGGCTTTGACAGGGTCACCAGTAACATTGTGTTGATCCTCGAACTTCAACTCAACCACAGTAGGCTTTGACAGGATCACCAGTAACATTGTGTTGATCCTCGAACTTCAACTCAACCACAGTAGGCTTTGACAGTGTCACCAGTAACATTGTGTTGATCCTCCAACTTCAACTCAACCACAGTAGGCTTTGACAGGGTCACCAGAAACATTGTGTTGATCCTCCAACTTCAACTCAACCACAGTAGGCTTTGACAGGGTCAACAGTAACATTGTGTTGATCCTCGAACTTCAACTCAACCACAGTAGGCTTTGACAGGGTCACCAGTAACATTGTGTTGATCCTCGAACTTCAACTCAACCACAGTAGGCTTTGACAGGGTCACCAGTAACATTGTGTTGATCCTCGAACTTCAACTCAACCACAGTAGGCTTTGACAGGGTCACCAGTAACATTGTGTTGATCCTCGAACTTCAACTCAACCACAGTAGGCTTTGACAGGGTCACCAGTAACATTGTGTTAATCCTCGAACTTCAACTCAACCACAGTAGGCTTTGACAGGGTCACCAGTAACATTGTGTTGATCGTCGAACTTCAACTCAACCACAGTAGGCTTTAACAAGGTCACCAGTAACATTGTGTTGATCCTCCAACTTCAACTCAACCACAGTAGGCTTTGACAGTGTCACCAGTAACATTGTGTTGATCCTCCAACTTTAACTCAACCACAGTAGGCTTTGACAGTGTCACCAGTAACATTGTGTTGATCCTCCAACTTTAACTCAACCACAGTAGGCTTTGACAGGGTCACCAGTAACATTGTGTTGATCCTCGAACTTCAACTCAACCACAGTAGGCTTTGACAGGGTCACCAGTAACATTGTGTTGATCCTCCAACTTCAACTCAACCACAGTAGGCTTTGACAGTGTCACCAGTAACATTGTGTTGATCCTCTAACTTTAACTCAACCACAGTAGACTTTGACAGGGTCACCAGTAACATTGTGTTGATCCTCGAACTTCAACTCAACCACAGTAGGCTTTGACAGTGTCACCAGTAACATTGTGTTGATCCTCCAACTTTAACTCAACCACAGTAGGCTTTGACAGTGTCACCAGTAACATTGTGTTGATCCTCCAACTTTAACTCAACCACAGTAGGCTTTGACAGGGTCACCAGTAACATTGTGTTGATCCTCCAACTTTAACTCAACCACAGTAGGCTTTGACAGTGTCACCAGTAACATTGTGTTGATCCTCCAACTTCAACTCAACCACAGTAGGCTTTGACAGTGTCACCAGTAACATTGTGTTGATCCTCCAACTTTAACTCAACCACAGTAGGCTTTGACATGGTCACCAGTAACATTGTGTTGATCCTCGAACTTCAACTCAACCACAGTAGGCTTTGACAGTGTCACCAGTAACATTGTGTTGATCCTCCAACTTTAACTCAACCACAGTAGGCTTTGACAGGGTCACCAGTAACATTGTGTTGATCCTCGAACTTCAACTCAACCACAGTAGGCTTTGACAGTGTCACCAGTAACATTGTGTTGATCCTCCAACTTTAACTCAACCACAGTAGGCTTTGACAGGGTCACCAGTAACATTTTGTTGATCCTCCAACTTTAACTCAACCACAGTAGGCTTTGACAGTGTCACCAGTAACATTGTGTTGATCCTACAACTTTAACTCAACCACAGTAGGCTTTGACAGTGTCACCAGTAACATTGTGTTGATCCTCGAACTTCAACTCAACCTCAGTAGGCTTTGACAGGGTCACCAGTAACATTATGTTGATCCTCCAACTTAAACTCAACCACAGTAGGCTTTGACAGGGTCACCAGTAACATTATGTTGATCCTCCAACTTTAACTCAACCACAGTAGGCTTTGACAGTGTCACCAGTAACATTATGTTGATCCTCCAACTTCAACTCAACCACAGTAGGCTTTGACAGTGTCACCAGTAACATTGTGTTGATCCTCGAACTTCAACTCAACCACAGTAGGCTTTGACAGTGTCACCAGTAACATAGTGTTGATCCTCGAACTTCAACTCAACCACAGTAGGGTTTGACAGGGTCACCAGTAACATTGTGTTGATCCTCCAACTTTAACTCAACCACAATAGGCTTTGACAGTGTCACCAGTAACATTGTGTTGATCCTCGAACTTCAACTCAACCTCAGTAGGCTTTGACAGGGTCACCAGTAACATTATGTTGATCCTCCAACTTTAACTCAACCACAGTAGGCTTTGACAGTGTCACCAGTAACATTATGTTGATCCTCCAACTTCAACTCAACCACAGTAGGCTTTGACAGTGTCACCAGTAACATAGTGTTGATCCTCGAACTTCAACTCAACCACAGTAGGCTTTGACAGGGTCACCAGTAACATTGTGTTGATCCTCGAACTTCAACTCAACCTCAGTAGGCTTTGACAGGGTCACCAGTAACATTATGTTGATCCTCCAACTTTAACTCAACCACAGTAGGCTTTGACAGTGTCACCAGTAACATTATGTTAATCCTCCAACTTCAACTCAACCACAGTAGGCTTTGACAGTGTCACCAGTAACATTGTGTTGATCCTCCAACTTTAACTCAACCACAGTAGGCTTTGACAGGGTCACCAGTAACATTGTGTTGATCCTCGAACTTCAACTCAACCACAGTAGGCTTTGACAGTGTCACCAGTAACATTGTGTTGATCCTCCAACTTTAACTCAACCACAGTAGGCTTTGACAGGGTCACCAGTAACATTATGTTGATCCTCCAACTTTAACTCAACCACAGTAGGCTTTGACAGTGTCACCAGTAACATTGTGTTGATCCTCCAACTTTAACTCAACCACAGTAGGCTTTGACAGTGTCACCAGTAACATTGTGTTGATCCTCGAACTTCAACTCAACCTCAGTAGGCTTTGACAGGGTCACCAGTAACATTATGTTGATCCTACAACTTTAACTCAACCACAGTAGGCTTTGACAGGGTCACCAGTAACATTATGTTGATCCTCCAACTTTAACTCAACCACAGTAGGCTTTGACAGTGTCACCAGTAACATTATGTTGATCCTCCAACTTCAACTCAACCATAGTAGGCTTTGACAGTGTCACCAGTAACATTGTGTTGATCCTCGAACTTCAACTCAACCACAGTAGGCTTTGACATTGTCACCAGTAACATAGTGTTGATCCTCGAACTTCAACTCAACCACAGTAGGGTTTGACAGGGTCACCAGTAACATTGTGTTGATCCTCCAACTTTAACTCAACCACAGTAGGCTTTGACAGTGTCACCAGTAACATTGTGTTGATCCTCGAACTTCAACTCAACCTCAGTAGGCTTTGACAGGGTCACCAGTAACATTATGTTGATCCTCCAACTTTAACTCAACCACAGTAGGCTTTGACAGTGTCACCAGTAACATTATGTTGATCCTCCAACTTCAACTCAACCACAGTAGGCTTTGACAGTGTCACCAGTAACATAGTGTTGATCCTCGAACTTCAACTCAACCACAGTAGGCTTTGACAGGGTCACCAGTAACATTGTGTTGATCCTCGAACTTCAACTCAACCACAGTAGGCTTTGACAGGGTCACCAGTAACATTGTGTTGATCCTCGAACTTCAACTCAACCACAGTAGGCTTTGACAGGGTCACCAGTAACATTGTGTTAATCCTCGAACTTCAACTCAACCACAGTAGGCTTTGACAGGGTCACCAGTAACATAGTGTTGATCCTCCAACTTCAACTCAACCACAGTAGGCTTTGACAGTGTCACCAGTAACATTGTGTTGATCCTCCAACTTCAACTCAACCACAGTAGGCTTTGACAGGGTCACCAGTAACATTGTGTTGATCCTCGAACTTCAACTCAACCACAGTAGGCTTTAACAGGGTCACCAGTAACATTGTGTTGATCCTCCAACTTCAACTCAACCACAGTAGGCTTTGACAGGGTCACCAGTAACATTGTGTTGATCCTCCAACTTCAACTCAACCACAGTAGGCTTTCACAGGGTCACCAGTAACATTGTGTTAATCCTCGAACTTCAACTCAACCACAGTAGGCTTTGACAGGGTCACCAGTAACATTGTGTTGATCCTCGAACTTCAACTCAACCACAGTAGGCTTTGACAGGGTCACCAGTAACATTGTGTTGATCCTCCAACTTCAACTCAACCACAGTAGGCTTTGACAGGGTCACCAGTAACATTGTGTTGATCCTCCAACTTCAACTCAACCACAGTAGGCTTTGACAGGGTCACCAGTAACATTGTGTTGATCCTCCAACTTCAACTCAACCACAGTGCACTCATTATTTAAGATTTGATTGCCGCTGAGCGTGGCTACGCCAGAGTGTGTTGATTATTGTAGCAGGAGCCCCGCGGGGTGAAGCGTAGGACTCAGTGATGACAGATTGCAGTCTGCACATAAGGCAAGCAGCATTACGCGTGCTACTTGTCTTAGAAGCGCAGATAAGCGTCACAGGAGATCATGTCACTACGGCCAGTTAAACGATGATTGAAGCAACTGGAGCTGATCATATCCTACTCGCGCAACTGTATCTATCAACGAAGCAGGGTGACGTGGGACTCAAGTAAACATAGAATAGTTCCCATCTTGGCCGCCGGCAATCAATTCGTGAAAGGGCCTTGACAGAGTTGTCAGTAACATTGCCAATGACGTGGCCCTGTCATGTGATGTAGGCTTCTAACATACGAATTATGGAACATCCAGTGAATTTCAATTCCATGTCATTATTGTGTGCAATTTTAAATTAGTTAGTTATTGTTGATTTAAGGGGAGGAACTACGAGGTCATCTGCCCTTAATTTTAAATTAATTTAGGATAATATTTTATTAGCATTGCAAGGTAGCAACACTGCTGATAGCCTGAGTTTCTGTGGTGACTAGTTGTGTAATTATTAGGGTGGGTAATGGGGTAGGGGTCGGCCCCGTGGTGTTGGGGTAGCGCGCCTGCCTTCCACCTTCCCGGCTCCGTCAGGGATTTTAGAAACTGGCGTGAGGGCTGGAACGGGGTGCACTCAGCCTCGTGAGGACAATTGAGTAGCTGTCTGACAGTGAGGCAGCGTCCCGATCACGAAAACCAATATTAACGCCAAGGGGACCCGATTCGCTGATCACGTGCCACCCCAATATCTGCAGGTCAAATGGCTGGGCAGCGGTCGCTTGGTAGGCCTAGGCCCTCTAGGGCTGTAGTGCCGGGGTTATTTTATTTATTTTTAATAGGGTATGGAACCAGGGACTTGATCTACAATACCAGCTTTTTCTTGGAGGAACCCGGGATAAAACTACACTCAATGTAGCCGCAGTCAGCGCCGTGTTTCGAACCTCGGATCTCTGGACTTGTTGAAGCTCCCCTCTGCAGTCGTGGTACGCAATTTAACGCGCGCGACTACGCCGCGAGGTTGCATGTATAAATAAAGAAAGACGATTTGAGATATGAGGTGGAAGAGATATCACGCATTGCTGCATCAAGTGATGGATGTGTACGAGCGGCTGGCTGGGAGAGATTGGGATGGGGTGTGTTCTCGTATCGACTGGCATGGCGCGTCGTGTCGGGGCGCGTGGGTGTTCTAGCCCCGGCTCGGCCCGGCCCGGGCGAGTCCTCCTTGTCTGCCGCAGTGCACAGTAGTAAAGCCAGCTCCATTCACGAAATGCTTTGCCAAGTTTCGTCCTCCCACTTCCTATGACGTTACATTGCCTTGTTTCTTTATTTTCAATGTGTTACAACATTGCATTTTAATTAAACAACACAGTGTAGGGCTGCCACATTTCAAGAATGGAAAAATGGAACACACGTCCCAAGTTATTTGTTTTATCAAGGTTTTTAAATGTTACAATAAATAATACAGATGTGTATAAAATAAGCATTACATATTCAAATACACAAAATTAAAACTAGATATTGCTGACATATCATATAGTCCTATGGCACAAGCAACTTACAAATACTTTTTGAACGACCCTTTGCAAGGAATTTTTAGCCTACTTTTCACATTTTGCAAAAATGAGGAAAAAGTAGACTTATGAAATCGGGCAAATGTGTGTCTGTCTGTCCTTTTATCTGTCTGACTGTCTGTCTGGCTGTGTGTGTGTGTGTGTGTGTGTGTGTGTGTGTGTGTGTGTGTGTGTGTGTACCCTCCCCCTATCAACTCCTAAACGGCTGCAGCAATCGAAACAAAATTTGGTAGGAGTAAAGATCTATACCTGAATATCTCAATGCCGTATTTGAAAATGATGTCAGTGCTACCAACTGCTAAAAAATCGCAATTGAAATTTGAGCTCCATGTTGGATATCATGGAAGGTATGCATGGGAGCTATTTCAAAATTGGCACACGTATACATATTAATATTGCTGTTTAATTTCCAGGAGGCCATACATTGCAGTGTTGCCAAAATGATTATAAGCCTGCTGATAGATCCAAATTTTAAATGCATATAACTTCTACACTATCAATTGGATTTCAACCAAATTTCGTATGTGCAATGTGTACATAAACAGATATGACTGAGAGTATTCTTAAGAGCCACCAGAGCTGTCAACTGTTAATAAATGCTCTCAATAATTTTTTTAAATCCAAATACCCATATATCAGAAAGTATGCAAGCCGACAGCTTTAAACTATGCACACGTATAGTACCTGACGTTCTATATTAATTTGGAGTAACTTATATACATCAGTGCTACCAACATGATTCTAAGCCTGTTGTGAGAGGTCCAACTTAAAAATACACGTAACTTCTATACTATCATTTGGAATTCAACCAAATTTCGTGTATGCTATGTGTACCATAACAGATATGACTATGCCGATTCTTAAGAGTAACCAGGGCTGCCAACTGTTAATAAATACTGTCTCTATTTTTGTTACCCTAATATCAATATATCAGAAAGTAAGCAAGCCAATAGCTCTAAACTTTGCACACGTATAGTACCTGGCATTCTAGATTAATTTGGAGTAACTAATATAGGCCTACGCCAGTGCTGCCAACATGATTCTAAACCTGCTGATAGGTCCAATTTTAAAATGCATGTAACTTCTATACTAACTAATGGATTTTATTCAAAATTGACACAACAATAGATCATATTATTTCAGATTATTTCTGACCAATACATGTACGAGTATGTCATTGTTACCAACATGATTTTACGCGCGCTGGTAGATCCAATGCTCAACTGCATGTAATGTCCATGGTATCCATTGGACTTCAACCAAATTTTGTATTCTGTACCTTAAGGGATGGAACTAAAAATATATTCAGTCACCAGGGCTGCCAACTGTAATTTTCTACCAGGCTACATTATGCCAGGTATACAGTATTTCTAACTAATTAGAAATTTCAATATTACCTACTTAATTTCGTCATTATTATAGATAGATCCATATAGATTAATCATTGGCATGAATCTTAAATTTTAAGAAAAGAAGGCTTTTTAGTTCGTCACGGAACTTCTGCAAGTACCTTCTGATAAAATTCACTACAATTTTTGTCATATGTGAACAATTCTTGTTTTATCAAACTAATGAAGCTTCTGTTTCTATCACCTCTACATTGTATTTTATAACTTAAAAGGTTCATTCTGGTTCCGTATTGATAAACTAATTAGTCTAAACAGGATAAAAGTTCCACCTGATCAATACTTTATTGATAAAGATCACTGTGTGGTCATTAAAGGGACATGTTTCGAGGCCTAAATAATAGTTTTGGCCCCTTCATCAGCCGATATGAAAGAACGATACAAGAATATTTTTTGCGTAGCACTTAAAATTCCCTTAAAATTGAATCTTGTATGGTGCACCATAAGAAGCCTCCGTGGCTTAGGCGGAAGCACGCCGGCCTCTCACCGCTGGGTCCGTGGTTCAAATCCCGGTCACTCCATGTGAGATCTGTGCTGGACAAAACGGAGGCAGACAGGTTTTTCTCCGGGTACTCCGGTTTTCCCTGTCAAAATTTCATTCCAGCAACACTCTCCACTATCATTTCATTTCATCTGTCATTCATTTAATCATTGCCCTAGAGGAGTGCGTCAGGCCTCGGCAGCCGGTACAGTTCATATCCTCGCCGCTAGATGGGGGCTTCATTCATTCCATTCCTGACCCGGTCGGAGACTGGAAGCAGGCTGTGGATTTTCATTATGGTGCACCATAAAGAGAGATTGAAACATTTACGCCTAATATGAGTTACCGTCTTGTTAGAGCAATGACTAATAACCAAAGTTATTATATTGGCAAATAGCAAGAAGTTAAATTGTATGCACAATTTGTCGAAGTTATGCACTTCGTAAGCTCTATATTTGTCAAGATATGGTTTCAGCGCAGTGACTTCATTGGTTTTATTCTCTTGATATTGCTGGTGAAGTATTGAGGAATTAAGTGTCCCTACTGCTGATTCCAACAAAGGTGTTCTGTACTGTTGCTGTCGTACCGAACCGGTACCATACATTTGTGTCTTCAATAACATCCAAAGTACCACCGTGAGGCGTCCATTGAAAGTGTTTATGGACCTAGTTCATAAGACTTTTGACACACCGTAAATGTTTGAATCTCTCTCCCATAAAAGATTCAATTTTAAGGGAATTTTAAGTGCTACGCAAGAAATATTCTTGTATCGTTCTGACATATCGGCTGATGAAGGGGCCAATAATAATATTTAGGCATCGAAACATGTCCCATTTATGACCACACAGTGATCTTTATTAATAAAAGTATTGATCAGGTGGAACTTTTAACCTGTTTATACTAAATCTATATATGAAAAAAAAAACGGTAAAATCATTGGAGGGGAAAATGCTGAGTATGAACTTCACTAGGACTGTCCTATCTCAAGTTGCTTCAGATAAGGGCCGGAACCTCTGGTTTCAGTTTGTCGACACCCTAAGTCATTATTTGTTAGGCTATATGTAATTTATATGCATGATGTTTCTGATACTAGTAAATAAAATGAACTCAACATTTGATAAATAATCTGCAGACCCTATCTCACCCATGCACTGATTACTCCCTCTCTCAGTATTTTCAGTCAGACCATTTATTCCAAAACCATAAAATAAACAGCTTCTTTTATTACAGAAACCACTCTGCAGATTGAAGAAATTCATCCCTTCTGGTTTACAAAATCTTCATAACTAAACAGAATCCTCTTCAGTAAATCCTGCTGGTAGTTTGTCTAGACTCTTCTAGAAGTACGCACTCTGCTGCATCCCTTCGAACATCTATCAAGCTTTCGTACGAACCAGTAGTGTTGTTTATTTAACAGTTACTTTGTGATCCAGGGGCGGATTCAAGCCACGATTATCGGGTGCGGGCGGTGGACACACCGGTGGTCTCTTAGAAGGGGTCCGGGGGTTGTCCCTGAGAAATTTTGCAAAATAATGGGACCAAATTAGTGAGTTTTAGGGCATTTGGGAGATTGTTTTTGTGATATTTTGGAGTAAGAATAATTGGCAACAATCTAGGCCTACATAAAGCTGAAAGTTGGTTTGTCCTGTCTGTTATTTATACAAATCTACACCGTTTCACTGAACTGAAACTAATTTTGTGTACTTATGGTTTGAACCCTACGGGTAAAACGGTCTACTTGAAATTTGGACAGCCCTCACCATTCCATTGGCACAAATCTACAACGTTTCACTGAACTGAACCTAATTTTGCGTACTTACGTTTTGGAACCCGGCGGGTAACACCGCCTATGCTACTTGACGTGAAACCATCGTCGCGTTGAAAATCATCTGTTTCACTGATTCCTATAAATCGTCTCCTCTGAAACTCTTAAGGAGGCCTTATTATCTCTTCTGTATCCGTTTTTGCTTATATTAATGCATTTTAACCAACAGCACAAGGCTGCTTTTTTCAATCGTTTCATCAATGGCGATTGCCGCTTTTGTATTTTGTGGATATTTTTAGCCTATATCCATTTATGAAAAAAAAATAGGCTTATGAGATCACCTTTTGTCCGTGTGTCTGTCTGTGTGTGCGTGTGTGTGTGAGAGAGAGGATTTTTGTGTGTCCCCCCTAATAACTTCTAAACGGCTGGGGGCGATTTCAATGAAACTCGGTAAGTTCATAGCACTATTCCGTGCGACCCCGACCGTGCCCTTCAAATTTTGTTACGTCTCACCAATCCAACATGGCGGCTGTGCGAAATATTTCACCGGCATTCAATATCTCCGAAATTATTACCGATATCTCCCTGGAATTTTGTACGGTGAAAAAGGGAACTACTAAAAGTTCACGTATGTGACTTTTGAAAACCTGGTAACTACAAAACCAACATGGCGGCCAAGCGAATTAGCGACATTTAAATAGACGTTTCTCGTGATTTAACCAATCAAACTCAATTAAACTTGGTACCCTATATGTTTATACACATTGTAATGCACCGACATCTAACATCGTTCAATTGTTTACATAACCTCAAGATGGCGGCTGTGCGAAATATTTCACCGGCATTCTATATCTCTGAAAATATTACCGTTATCTCCATGAAATTTTGTACGGAGATAAAGGGCACGACTGGAAGTTCATCTATGAGACGTTCAAAAACCAGTTAACCAGAAAACGAACATGGTGGCCAAGCGAAGTTGAAAGTTTTAAATAGACTTTTCTCGAGATTTACTGATCCAAACGCAATGAAACTTCCTACAGCAAATGTTTATACACATTGTAATGCACTGGTATCTAATTTAGTTCAATTATTTACTTAACCTCAAGATGGCGGCTGTGTGAATTTCGAAAATTAAGTTTTATTTCTTGTGTTCTCATCATGCGATCAAAATCAACATTCATAATGAACGTACACAATAATCAACATCTAATAGTACATAACTCTATTGCCTACATATATTAAAATCCAACATGGCGACCATCTGAAATATTTAGACGGTTCTCAATATCTATTAATCTACTACAGAAATCAAACTGAAATTTTGTAAGTGTATATATGCTATAAGCTTAAGTTCACCTATGGGACGTTCAATGACCTGGCGACCACAAATCCAACATGGTGGCGACGCGAAATTTAAATATTCAAATGGACGTTTCTTGCATTTTAACCATTCGAGCGCAGTGAATCTTGATACGGTATATGCTTATACAAATTTTAATCGACTGGCATTTAATTCATTTACATTATATTCATAACCACAAGATGGCGGCTGAGCGAAATTTTAAAATCCCGCTTTTATTTCTTGTGTCCTAATCTTGCGATTGAAGTTTGAATAAAACACCTACACAATAATCCTCATGTAATAGTCTCTATATATATATAAAAATGAAAATTTGTCTGTTTTTTCTGAATTTTCACGAAAGTTTGAGTTATTATGGCGCGCAAAAGCAAAATTTTTGTCTGTCTGTCTGTCTATCTATCTGTCTGTATGTCTGTCTGTCTGTCTGTCTGTCTGTTTGTTTGATTGTCTGTCTGTGTACAATTTTGCACGCGTATCACTCGAGAACGGCTGAGTGGATCAACGTAAAATTTGGTACAGATATCCATGAGAGGCACGAAAGTAATCATTGATGTAACTCTTCTCCATACCTCTCATAAAAGAGGGCCTACCCCCTTAATATGCATGCTGAAATGGGCGTAGAATGACGGGACAAAGCTCATTTTCAGTGTCTCAATGCGAGAAACAAAACTCGGGAGCCCTACGGGCCCCGAAAACCACATTTTAAGGTCCTAAAACCAACAGTTTTTGAGATACCCAGAAAACTAATTTCATTTATTAAGCTACTAGCTGAAGTACCCGTTCTTCGAACGGCTTTTAGTACTTGCTGGCCTAAATCACTAATATATATAATCACACATTCCTAATGTAGTTATGTTATTTCCATGATACCAACTGCATGTGTAGACTACATGCATTTTCACTCACCAAATTATTAATCACAGGTAGGAAAGTGAAAATCCTTAGCCTGCTTTCAGTCGACCGACCGGGTCAGGGAATGGAAAGAATGAAATCCCCATCTAACAGCGAGGATATGAACTGTGCCTGCTGCCGGAGCCTGTCGCACTTCCCTGGAGCAATGATTAAATGAATGCCGCATGAAATGAAATGATAGTGGAGATTGTTGCTGGAATGAAATTGTGACAGGGAAAACCGGAGTACCCGGAGAAAAGCCTGATGCCTCCGCTTTGTAGGTGAGAAAGTGCGTTTAAATATTGGAAATAAATATCAGCTTCTATGTAGTAAAAGTTAAATAATCTGTCTTAAATATTGAACACCTATCGTTTAACGTCTTCATACTATATTTAAACATATAAACATTATGCTAAAAATACATCAAATTTGATAGCAATTAACATATCCGCAATAAGTAATATTGCGGAAAGTACGTACCATGTCATAATGAAGAGTAACAGTAACGGAACAAACTTCAATCATCCCAAGTAATAATAACAAAAACAAATTAATCACAGAATTTTTTTCTAAGTTTATGCCGTGTCTTGTGCGATATTTCGCCTGGTAACTCCGAGATGGTTCATCAGCGAGCTCTTGTGGTCTATTTGCGAACTACCAAAGGAGTGGCAAACTGGGCGATACCTCAATTCTTATTTAGAACACCTCAGCTACTTTACTGCGAGCGCTAAATGTTAAAACAGTCTTTCACCTCCCAATAAAGGCTTCCAAAATGATTGTATATTGAATTTGAGGGCCAAGCATTCAAAACTCAGCAACTTTTCTAGGTTTACGCCGTCTTTCGTGCGGTTTATTTTATTGGCCGCGAAAGTCAAAATTCCTACTTTATTGAAATAAATTTGCCCAGTTCTGCAGTAAGATTAATATGAACACTAAATAAACTAATGTGACAGTCGATAGCCTTCGACACATTCGTCTGTGAATTTGGGTTTCTGATCATAGTAAAAAACGACAAAAAGCAGATAAATATTGGTCAACTGAAATATTCATTTACCGAAAAACAAATCGATAAAAAGGATGAAAGCATACCGTGTAAAGTACAAAGCCCTATAACATTGTGAAACAGCGTAAAGATCCAAATACTCACATACAATAACCGGCACAAAGAGTATAAAATTAGACTCAAAATCACGTCTAGTTTCGGACCCCACAAACTACCTCTATAAATAAAACAGTTCATGTAGAGACTAACATAGACTAACATCGCTCGGCGTTGACCGTTTTTTATAAGGCATATTTAGGTTTTACTCGCTAACCGTTGGAGATACACGAAAATTGATAAGGACCTTTCGGATAGAAAATTAAATTTTAAAGCTCGTAATGCCATCAAACGTTTGCTATTTTTTAGCGTTCTCTTTTTATTTGAAATGTAAATATGAAAATAGTCGCCATTTTAAATAGTGCAAAATATCGAAATCAAAAGTAGCCTGGTAAATCAGCAATCCATGCAAAATTTCATTTAAATCGAACCAGTGGTTCTTGTGTTATTGAGTAACACACAGACAGACAGACACACACCATCTCATTTTTATATTTTAGTACTAGCAGAAGTACCCGTTCTTCGAACGGTGTTCGTTGATAACACCAGACATTAACAATTGAGCTACTGTTGCAATGGTTAGCGGTTTGTCATTCCTTCAAGTTTATCAGAACGAAGTTAGTTTACTGGGAATATCATACACACTGTTAATTTAAGGCCCTTAAAATGTAGTTTTCGGAGACCCTTTATAGATTCCCGAATTTTGTGTCTCACATTAAGAAGCGCAACATATGCTTTGGTCGTCCTTCTAGGATAATTTTTATATTTCGCCTATTTTAGCATATATTGAGATGTTTTTCTCTATATCCACCCTTCTACTGTATGAAAAGTACGGTGAAGAGTTTTAAAAATGATTGGTGTATTGACTCTCATGGTTACCATACCTAATTTTACGTTGCACCAAGCATCCGAACACGAGGTATAGGCTTACATAAAGATACACAGAAAGACAGACAGACAATTCTATTGTCTACAACATATTACCCAGATATCCAAATATGGGTATATCTACCACACAGTATCAAATAAAATCATCCTTACGATGAACCCGTATGTCGACAAAAAAAAAAGTTAAAATGTGCTCTCAGACTAAATTCACCTAACGTGTACTTCCTGACGTGAAATACAATTGAAAGCCTTGTAGACGAAACGCAATACACGTTACATAAAAACTGACCCTCTACGTTGTGCTAGGTGCCCATACTCAGGAAGACCCCTTTCATAAATTATAAAGGCTTGTGGTGCATGAAAATTCAGGTTCTTTAGCCTCAAATTGCCCAAATTCCTAAAAGCCGCAAAAATGCTGGTTCAATTCAGGAATGTTTGAAAATAATGTTTCTGTTTGGAGATATAATAGACCTTCTGTACTAGTCTATATGTCAAACGTGAAAATTGCATGAAAAAATTCTAGTGTACCCCTTCACCCCCTTAATTGCATTGATGAATTATACGGTCTACGTTAGTTCCGTGATAACCTTATAGCCATTTGCAAACTTTCACAGAAATGTAACAAATGGAGTGACATTGCTTCTTACAGAAATAGATGGAAAGTTGTATGCCACCCCTTGAGATAATGTTCTCATGGTTACCGATTTGCATTCCTTCATTAGTTTGTTAAATTAAATTAAATTAGTTTTCTGGGAATATTTCAGAAACTGTTGGATTTAGAGCCGTATAATGTAGTTTTCGAGGATCCTTTAGGGCCCCCGAGTTTTGTTGCTGGCACCGAGGGGATTTGTCTCGTCGTTGTACGCCATAATATAATACTAATAATAATATAATATAGGGAGAAATTATAACACCTATTTTTATTTTATTTTTAATTCAGCCAATGGCCATGTACTTTTCTTTTCAGGACGGGTCAGGGAAGGGATATTATCAGAGAAAGAAGCATTCACATCACGCATGAGCAAAATGAAAATGGCCTACCATTTAACTAAGGGCATCTATAAGAAAAGGTCAATACCCTTCAACGCAAAACTAAAACATTACTGCAGTGTCATCCGTCCGGAGGTCTTGCATGCTTCTGAAGGCCTCGCGATGAACAAAAAAGGCTTGGTCGAGAAACTGGAGACCAAAGAAAGGAAAATTTTGAGAAAGATATTGGGTTCCATCAAAGACAATGGGGAATACAGAAGACGGCATAACCATGACCTATATACTCATGTGGAGAAGATAAGCAACGTCATCCGGAAGAGAAGGTTACCATTTTTTGGGCATGTGAAACGAATGAGCCCAGCGAGACTGACCAACCGCAACATAACTTCCTTTCAGGAGAGGAAAACAAAATGGGCCTGGTGCATTGAACTGGATAAAGATCTGAAAGAAGTGGGCATTACACCAACAGATATTCAGGAGCGCGCCCCACTCAAAGGGAAACTTCAACCTTGTAAAGGTTTCCAAGAAAAACCGAAGCTGAAAACGGGAAAGATTTGGACCCAGGAACGGAAGGAAGTCCACCGAGAACGAATGCGGGCGTACAGGGCAAACATCAAAGCCAGTAGGAGACGGTTGGAATGACGCGGTCCATAGATGGCCTATACGAAATGAATGAATGAATAATATGGGTATAGGAATATAATAGACCTGCCGTACCACACCCGCAGGTGTAAGTCGCGTGAAAATATTCTAGAGTACTCCTTGATCCCCTTAAGCGCATTATACGTATTGATGAATTTTACGGCTTAATTTGGTTCCGTGATAACCTTCTAGCCGTTTGTAAACTTTCACACTAATGTAATTAATGGAATTGCATTGCGTCTTACAGCAATAGATGGACCTCTGAGAATCCGTTGGCATGGTTACTGGCTTGCATTCGTTCAGTAGTTTATTAAATTAAATTAGTTTTCTGGGAATATCTCAGAAACGGTTGGTCTTCGGTCCTTAAAATGTGGTTTTCGGGGACCCGGGTTTTGTCTCTCACATTGAGGGGCTGAAAATGAGTTTTGTCTCGTCCTTCTACGCCATTTTTCAGCATATATTTTAAGGGGGTAGGCCCACTTTTATGAGAGGTACGGAGAAGAGTTACATCAATGATTAGTGTCGTGCCTCTGATGGATATCTGTACCAAATTTTACGTTGACACACCCAGCCGTTCTCGAGTTATAAGGGAACAAATTTGTCCACAGACAAACAAACAAACAAACAAACAAACAAACAGGCAGACAGACAGACAAAAGAAAATTCACGCGCATCTATCATAAAACAGTCTGAAACGTGTAAAAAACTCAAATTTCCGCAGAAATTCAGAGAAAAACACACAAATTTTCATTTTTAGCCTACTTTCGATTTTTGCAAAAAATGAAAGTAGACTTATGAGATCAACACAGGGCGAAAAAAGTGTGTCTGTCTGCGTGTGTGTATGTGTGTGTGTGAGTCTGTGTGAGTGTGTGTATGTGTGTGTGTGAGTCTGTGTGTGTGTCTGTGTCTGTGTGTGTGTGAGTGTGTGTACTCTGAATGTCTGTCCCCTCCTATCAATTCGAACACGGTGAATGCGAATTGAACGAAATTTGGTACAAAGGTAGCACTAGCAAAGGACACCTCAGTGTCATGTTTTATATCGCCGCCATATTGACGGAAACGTAATGGCGGCCACACAAATGTTCAAAGCTTAAATCAAATTACGACTAACCTAATCATCCGATCTCTACCAAACATTGCAACAACATACCTTTATGGGGGGGAGCATCCTTTGACCAAACTAATAGGTCATCAGCGTAATAGTTTGCGGATGGCGGCCATCTTTGTGTGAAAATCGATTCCCCCTATTAATTCGAACACGGTGCAACCGAATGGAACGAAATTTGGTACAGAGGTAGTACTAACAAAAGTCACCTCAGTGTCATGTTTTATATCGCCGCCATCTTGACGGAAACGTAATGGCGGCCACACAAATGTTCAAAGCTTAAATCAAATTACGATTAACCTAATCATCCGATCTCTACCAAATTTTGCAACAACATACCCTTATAGAGGAAGCATCCTTTGACCAAATGAATAGGTCATTAGCCTAATAGTTTGCGGATGGCGGCCATCGTTGTGTGAAAATCAATTCCCCTATTAATTCAAACACGGTGAAACCGAATGGAACGAAATTTGGTACAGAGGTAGCACTAGCAAAGGGCATCTCAGTGTCTTGTTTTATATTGCCGCCATATTGACAGAAACGTAATGGCGGCCACACAAATGTTCAAAGCTTAAGTTAAATTACGACTAACATAACCATCCGATCTCTACCAATCTTTGCAACAACATACCTTTATGGAGGGAGTATCCTTTGACCAATCTAATAGGTTATTAGCCTAATAGTTTGCGGATGGCGGCCATCTTTATGTCAAAATTGATTCCCCCTATTAATTCGAACACGGTGGAACCGAATGGAACGAAATTTGGTACAGAGGTAGCACTAGCAAAGGGCACCTCAGTGTCATGTTTTATATCGCCGCCATCTTGACTGAAACGTAATGGCGGCCACACGAATGTTCAAAGCTTAAATCAAATTACGATTAACCTAATCATCCGATCTCTACCAAATTTTGCAACTACATACCTTTATGGAGCGAGCATCCTTTGACCAATCTAATAGGTCATTCGCCTAATAGTTTGTGGATGGCGGCCATCTTTATGTCGAAATGGATTCCCCCTATTAATTCGAACACGGTGGAACCGAATGGAACGAAATTTGGTACAGAGGTTGTGCCCAACTCTAGGAATGTGTATTCCAAGATTCAGACACCTAGATATCAAGGGAAAGGCTACAGCCGCTTTTGAAAGTTGAGATATTTGAATATCGCGCTCCATTGCTTCTAGAAGCAATTGGAAATTTTATGCAGCTAAGAGCATGTCAAGTGACGTAGCAAGTAATAGCAGAGGTCGAGACTATTTGTTGATTAAATAGTTAGCCATGGAGTAGAGACTTGAGACTTGGATCAGATTACTGGCACGGCCAAATGAAAGAGAATGCACTTAGCATCAAGTAAATCGGACCAGGGATACCAGAGATATGAGGATTTCCAGATTTCAGCTGATTCAGCGTGACCCTGACCGTTTTGAATAAAAGCCGGCCGGCTCAAGCAACTTCAGCTCACTTCGAAACAAGCACTTGCCTAGCAAGGTGCTGCCACGCTGAGCCAAGGCACATGGTTGCCGGATCTATGCAGAAGTTATCTTCAAAATTGTGATAGTCACAAAAGTGCTGCGCTACATGTGGAACTTAGTAAGTTTTCGGCAGAGAGAATCACTAAGGTGATTGATATTTTTCTACAGACACTGGTGAAATATTTTTATTTCTACATGGACATATGCTAGACATTTTCTAGAATAGTACTTTGTCACAGTCCAGTAATAATCTAATACTTGGATATTTTAGTCCAATTCAGTCAGTTTCATATTTGTAACTTGATAACCACTCCGATCTTTCAGTATATTGAAGGCCAGTCTATCACGGTGTTGTTCATTAGCCGACAAAGGGAAACTATATGTTGCTTCGCGCATGATAGATGGTGATAAGCCATGCCCAGGGAACGATCTTCAGAACAGCCGTTGATTGGTTAGACTGTCAGTGTTTTCTTGTACTGAAACGATTACCGTGAGTTATGTTACAACTGACATATTTGAGAATAGATCATTTAGATCTGACCCCATTTAAGCGAACGGCTATGGTTTTGACAGAAGCCGATGTTAAAATGGATCAACAGTTACTTCGAACTTCAAGCAATATCACCACTATGTCTTGTTAGACAGATTGTGGGTATATAATGGCGGCCGATACAAGGATTAGACGTGCGTGTCCGACAGGGCATGTTTCTGGATAAATCTGGTACAGACCAGGTTCACTACGCTTCAAGACCATCAAGAAATGTAAGCCACATTTTGACTTTATATTACGCCTAGCTAATTGGAACAAACTATTTTTTCTACAGATGACCAACACATTTTATTTTTCTTCGTATTTAAATCTTGCAATGATTTACGCAAGACATATTAAGAGTTATTCTGAGTATTTTCAGCACTCAGAACAGTTTAGGATCGATGACCGAGCATAACGAGGATTTATTTGAATATTTCATATTTTAGGGAAGTCACGGAAAACCGTCGATGTAACTGTAAAAGTTAATAATTATTTTTGTTGAGGAATGGATATTTTATCCATATTCGAAGATTCGAACATGTGGATTCTCACATAATGAAATAATAATTAAATATATTTAAAATAATATAACTAATAATAATAATAATAATCCACTAATAGTAATAATAATAATTTTCATAACTTTTCTAAATAATTTTTTGATCTTGTATTTTTCTAATAATCATATGTATTGAGAGAGAGCTTATGAAGTAGTTTAATCATTTCTAGTTTGGAACAGGTGATTTTCCGAAGGAGAGTGGTTAGCGCAAGCCCGCATTCAACCAACATTTCAGTTCTGGTTGAACAGTTAATATTTGCAATGAGCAAAGTAGGCTATATTTTTCAGTTAACACGGAGAGGCATGAAACGGGAAGCAATTGATAATTGTATCAAATAGGATATTTTTGTATTTATATAAAATCATGACGTAAATACACATTCGAAAGTGAAATAAAGAGTATCATAAGTATGGTAACTTCACGGGTTGAACTGAATGGTAAAATAAAATAAACTTGTACGTTTATAAATCTTCCAGTGTTGATAACAAGCAGAGGCTTGATTTATTGTATAAATTTTGGGAAGAAAATTTATGTGTGTGGAGTAGTTGAAATGCCATTCCCAGGTGCGCATGTTTAAGTCGCAGGAATGAGGAGGTTTTTTGAGCATCAATCAAATAGCAGGTTCGATGGCTCAGGTTTATAGAAGGAGTATTGGAACTACACATTTCGTCGTATGAATGACCCGAAGGTTATTTCTTAAAGACCATCAGTTCTTATTTCAACCTTGTTTACGGATTCCATTAAGACTTTGATTTTGCTAGAACCCGGATTTGTCATGATAGTATTTTATTCTTCTTCAGAGGAAGACCTTTGCCGTTGTTGTTGGTGTGTTCTTACACAAATAATAGAATGGGCCACTGCCAATTAAAAATAATTCTATAACCACGAATAATTTGAAGGATATTTTCAATCCTAGTGCCATGAACTAAATGAATTTATTATGAAGCTACAATTCTTATTTCCGCATTCTGTCGAAGAATTGCAAGTTGTGAAAGTTACTAAAATGGCCATGAATATAAATATATTTTTCTTAATAATGATTCCAAGTGGAAAGTCAAATAGTTGAATGGTCCAACAATTTATTGATCAAGTTGATGATTCAGAAATCATATATTTTGTTAGGAACTTGAAGTTCATAATCGAGTCACTTCTCGAAACGTTTAATGTCAGAAGAACAATTAATTTTTGTTGTGCTTCGCACAGTTCTTCGATGCTATGCTCAAAGGTCAAATACTTTTCAGATGTTATTAATATGTGTAAATAATTTGTGTTGATTCAGAAATAATAATATTTTTTTGACAATATTTTTTGAAACTGGAAAAATAAGTGAAAGTTAAAAATTCTATGAACATTTATTCTACGAGTGTTAATATTATGTAAAAATTCAAACAGTGAACTACGATATTTCCAGTAGAGACAATTAAATTTGAACTGGATTTAATCACAAAATAATGAATATAATTTTGGAACACAGTCTACAGGACTAATAATCAGACTTGTGTCTCCAAAGATAATTGTCCAATGTGTTGGGAAAATTTCTGTACATTGTGTAAATAGGATGTGGGTCGCCACACGTGAATGATGCTGCTTTGAGCATTTTGTTTTTGCAGTCAATTTTAAATTCAAAATAAAATGAGATAATTTTACATGATGTGTTATGCCCAGTTGAATCTCCTTCTATCCTCATTGTTGCATTGAGCCAAAAATCAGTAAAGCATTTTTTTCATTTGATGTCGTTTTTGCGATTTGCTTTAACCCATCTGGCGCCCCGGGATATTTTAACTCTCGTGCTGACTGATTATTGGTAAAATGCATATGTGGTCGTGCGGACTCCGGTCTAAACGGGCACATAAAATAAGATAGCGAGAGAAATGGCTTCGAACGTGGGGCTCGAGTTAGACACGGTCAATCGCATGCCGATTTAAATTGTGATAATTTTTATATAGATATTTTGGGAGTTGAGAGATGTCTGGTTTGGATGAATAAATTAGTAGGAAACCCAATTAGTGGGGAAAATTAAAAATTTAACTTGGTTAATAATTAGAATGGGTTTGATTATTTTTGATAATGGCTTCACCATTAGGGCGTCAAGTAAATCCAGTAGTAAACGCTCGATGACTGGACATACGCATTATTAGAATCCAGGTGGAGGATATTTGAGAACTTGCAAATTTTCTTGTGATATTGTGGTAAATGTAACTCGTAAAGTAGAGAATTTTGTTTTTCCATCACGTCGACATTAGGACAAATCTCATTTTATTAGAGTGTTCCAATTAGCTATTCATATTTCTTGTTCTAATTCTAAGCTTGTGTCTGCCGACATGTATACCCCTAAGTTTTGAATAATAATTGAAAATTATGGAAGAGATGATGAGGATGATGAGGAGTTTGGAAGAGAGTTCCGAAGAGGCTGGACTGCGTGTAGCAGCCATTATGAAAGAAAATACAGAGGCTTTAGAAAGGAAACTTAAAGAAAATTCTGATTCTTTAGAAAATAAACTTAAAGAATGTTTAAATGAGAAACTTAAAGAAAATTCTGATTCTTTGGAAAACAAACTTAAAGAAATTTCTGATTCTTTAGAAAATAAACTTAAAGAAAATTCTGATTCTTTAGAAAATAAACTTAAAGAAAATTCTGATTCTTTAGAAAATAAACTTAAAGAAAGTTTAAACGATAAACTTAAAGAAAGTTCTGATTCTTTAGAAAATAAACTTAAAGAAAATTTAAACGATAAACTTAAAGAAAGTTCTGATTCTTTAAAAGGTAACTTGAAAGAAAATTTAAATAGTAAATTTAATTCTATGGAAAGTAAATTTAAAGAGAATTCCGAAATTTTGAAAATGTCACTTGAGAGTAAAATCAATAAATTATGCGAAAAAACACATGAGCTCGAAACTTCATTAGCCACTAACGCAAGTTTAATGGACGATAAATTTCGCGATGCCGATCTAAGATCCCAAAGCTTAGCTGATAGGATAGAACATGGTCTTAGGAAAGTTGGTGAAGACATGATCAACCTAGAAGTCAGAGTGAAGAAAGAGAGTAATGAGATGGGAATTCTAGTTGCTCAACGGTTGACAGAACAATTCAAAGAACTCGTAATGGGGGAAATAAGAGAAGGTGTGATTAATGAATTACAAACTGAAATTAAAACCACAGTTATCGGTGAAATTAAAGACACACTCAAGATGGAGAACCAAGAGGGAATCAAGGAAATTAGGGAATCATTGTCATCCCATATTCAAGTAATTTCCAAAGATATCCAAGCAACTCAGAAGGACATATCAGATATGACAGGGTCGTTGAAAAGTCACGAGGCTCTTATGAACCAGATATCCACTGATGTCAAGGAGAACTGTAAGGAAACCGAAGCAATTAAAAAAATGGCAGAAGAAAACCATAAGGAACTTGAGGCTATGAAAACCCAAATCAAGGACGAGAAACAGTCTGACCATCTGTTGAAAATGTCAAGTGTGAGGGGAAAAGAACAGATACAGATAAATCTAGGAGCAGCTAGAGAAACTGATAGTCAAAGACAGGATGAGGTCAGGACAGTATTTCAATCCAACCCCATAACTGTATTCAAGAATGTAGAGGATAAGCCTTCTAAATTTTCAGGGCGAGATTCTGTGACACCCGTGGAATTTTTGAGAGAAGCAGGTATTTACCTAAAAGATTCCAAAATCCCTAAGGAAAGACAGATCCGAGTTATAGGGAAATTTTTGGAAGGTCCTGCACTTCTTTGGTTTAGAGCTTTTAGATCCACTCTAACCACTTTTGAGGAGTTTTCCCGTGGGTTATTAAAAAAGTTTTGGTCCCCGGAAACCCAACAGCAAGTCAGAGCAGAATTATATTCTATGAGATTCTCGACGTCACAACCTACTCGATACTCTACGTACTTTTCTGGACAGCTTTCTAAACTGCAACATTTAGATCACCCGGTGCCAGATAATGAATTAATTACTGCATTGATACGTCAGTTTCCAGCAGACGTCCAAAGAACTTTGATCGCTGCTGACATTTATAATATGGAGAAATTTGACGAGGTATTGCAGAAGCTTGATCATACGAACGCTCAATTCTTCCATCAGAAGGGAGGAAAGAATAACAACGCTGTGTACGCTGTTATGGCCGACAGTTATTCTCAAACACCTCGAGAGATTCGAGAGGGGCGAGAAGAGAAAACGCAGAGGGAAGAGCCCGATAAAAGAGGATGGAATCAGTACAGTAACAGATACAGTTACAAGCCTTATGCGAGACCGGATGGTGGATATCGATATAATACTCGATGGAGAAGGCCAAGGGATAATCAAGGAAGGTACCAGGAAAGAAGGTACTATGGTAGAAATAACTACAATAACAGAGGGAATGTGAATACTCGTCAGTCCAATGAGGAGTTCAACAAGGAGACGAGGAAGAACTTGGAAGCAAGACACCAAGAAAACTTGCAGTTCTTGGAACAGAGGCCCAATGAACCAGGTCCATCGGGAACACAACAATCCCGGGGGAATGGAAAAGAAAAAAAACTTCGATTTCACAGTAGAAGATAGAATTTTAAACACTTTCACTTCCAGAATTATTAAATGGCAAGCAGAGGATGATGACTTAATTCAACATAATGACGAACGGAAAGAAATGGGTACAAGAATTAGAATGCCAATCATATCATGCGAAGTATTCGGTATGCCTGTCGATACTTTGATTGATACTGGGGCTATGCTTTGTCTGGTGAGCGAGAAGCTTTATATTCTGTGGAAGCTCAAAGAGAATTTAGAGGAGATTCCAGTATCAGGAATTAAGATCCAAGGAATAATACCCAACAAAATATCTCTGGGTAAAACACAATTATACTTATGTATTACTATAGGAGGACATGATTTCCGACATGTGTTTGTAGTAATGAAGAGCATGGCTTTTGACATGATATTGGGAGCGGATTTCATTCAGAAATATCAAGCAGTGATAGACATGAAGACAGAGACGATCAGATTCAAGAATACCGAAGAGATAAACTTCGAGGGAAAAGAAGAGGAAGACATCGAGGGAGATGCTCAATGGTCTCTGATTTTTCATGAAGCTGAAGGAAGAGAAGTCTACACTGAGAAGGAGTCCCCAGAACTAAGGAAAATTTTGGAAGAGTACCACGATATTTTTGATATTAAACCTGGTGAAATTAATGATTTTGAATATCGTATTGTGGAAGTAAACAACAATGGAAGCTATGAAATCGCCAATACACGAACTGGTAACATCGTGGGAACTTATAATGCAGCGAATTTGAAGATTTATTATTCAAGAACCAGATGATTTAATGTGTAGATAGGAAAAATAAAAATTTTTTCAATTTTTATTTTTTGCTAGGTGTGGGGTGGATGTGCCCAACTCTAGGAATGCGTATTCCAAGATTCAGACACCTAGATATCAAGGGAAAGGCTACAGCCGCTTTTGAAAGTTGAGATATTTGAATATCGCGCTCCATTGCTTCTAGAAGCAATTGGAAATTTTATGCAGCTAAGAGCATGTCAAGTGACGTAGCAAGTAATAGCAGAGGTCGAGACTATTTGTTGATTAAATAGTTAGCCATGGAGTAGAGACTTGAGACTTGGATCAGATTACTGGCACGGCCAAATGAAAGAGAATGCACTTAGCATCAAGTAAATCGGACCAGGGATACCAGAGATATGAGGATTTCCAGATTTCAGCTGATTCAGCGTGACCCTGACCGTTTTGAATAAAAGCCGGCCGGCTCAAGCAACTTCAGCTCACTTCGAAACAAGCACTTGCCTAGCAAGGTGCTGCCACGCTGAGCCAAGGCACATGGTTGCCGGATCTATGCAGAAGTTATCTTCAAAATTGTGATAGTCACAAAAGTGCTGCGCTACATGTGGAACTTAGTAAGTTTTCGGCAGAGAGAATCACTAAGGTGATTGATATTTTTCTACAGACACTGGTGAAATATTTTTATTTCTACATGGTCATATGCTAGACTTTGTCTAGAATAGTACTTTGTCACAGTCCAGTAATAATCTAATACTTGGATATTTTAGTCCAATTCAGTCAGTTTCATATTTGTAACTTGATAACCACTCCGATCTTTCAGTATATTGAAGGCCAGTCTATCACGGTGTTGTTCATTAGCCGACAAAGGGAAACTATATGTTGCTTCGCGCATGATAGATGGTGATAAGCCATGCCCAGGGAACGATCTTCAGAACAGCCGTTGATTGGTTAGACTGTCAGTGTTTTCTTGTACTGAAACGATTACCGTGAGTTATGTTACAACTGACATATTTGAGAATAGATCATTTAGATCTGACCCCATTTCAGCGAACGGCTATGGTTTTGACAGAAGCCGATATTAAAATGGATCAACAGTTACTTCGAACTTCAAGCAATATCACCACTATGTCTTGTTAGACAGATTGTGGGTATATAATGGCGGCCGATACAAGGATTAGACGTGCGTGTCCGACAGGGCATGTTTCTGGATAAATCTGGTACAGACCAGGTTCACTACGCTTCAAGACCATCAAGAAATGTTAGCCACATTTTGACTTTATATTACGCCTAGCTAATTGGAACAAACTATTTTTTGTACAGATGACCAACACATTCTATTTTTCTTCGTATTTAAATCTTGCAATGATTTACGCAAGACATATTAAGAGTTATTCTGAGTATTTTCAGCACTCAGAACAGTTTAGGATCGATGACCGAGCATAACGAGGATTTATTTGAATATTTCATATTTTAGGGAAGTCACGGAAAACCGTCGAAGTAACTGTAAAAGTTAACAATTATTTTTGTTGAGGAATGGATATTTTATCCATATTCGAAGATTCGAACATGTGGATTCTCACATAATGAAATAATAATTAAATATATTTAAAATAATATAACTAATCTATATATATAAAAATCAATCTTACGTGATAATTTGTCTGTGGGTGTGTGTGTATGTCTCCTATGCATTCATATACCACTCAACCGATTGCGATGATACTTGGGTGAGATGTTGAGTACACTCTAAGGAAGGTTTCTGACTTAGTAAATCCATTTTACAATAGGTAGCGCACGCGTAGATTCAACAAATGAGTGACGATGCGCGAAGCGTTTCAAACAAGTCCCGTATGTGTTCATATACCATTCGTCCGATAGCGATGAAACTTGGGTGAGATGTTGTATACACTTACGTGAAGGTTTCCAAATTAGTGAGTACATTTCACAGTAGATAGCGCACGAGTAGATTCAACAAATGAGCGACGACACGCAAAGTGTTTCAAAAATGTCCCGTATGCAGTCATATACCATTCGTCCGATAGCTATGAAACTTGCGTAAAATGTTGTGTATACTTCAGGGAAATTTTCTGGCTTAGCAAATCCACTTTACAATAGGCAGCGCACGAGTAGATTCAACAAATGAGCTACGACGCGCGAAGCATTTCAACAAAGTCAGTTTCAAAAAAGTCCCGTATGAATTCATATACCATTCGTCCGATAGCTATGAAACTTGCGTAAAATGTTGTGTACACTTCAGGGAAATTTTCTGGCTTATTAAATCCACTTTACAATAGGCAGCGCACGAGTAGATTCAACAAATGAGCTACGACGCGTGAAGCATTTCAACAAAGTCACGTATGCGTTCATATACCATTCGTCCGATAGCGATGAAACTAGGCTGAGATGTGTGCACTCCAGGGAAGGTTTCTGGCTTAGTAAATCCCTTTAAAAATAGGAAGAGCAGGAGCAGAATCAACAAATGAGCGACGACGCGCGAAGTTTTTCATCAAAGTCCCATATAAGGTCATATACCATTCATCCGATAGCGATGAAACTTGAGTGAGCAGTTGTGTACACTCCAGGGAAGGTTTCTGGCTTAATACATCCATTTTACAATAGGTAGCGCAGCAGTAGATTCAACAAATGAGCGATGACACGCGAAGCGTTTCAACAAAGTCCCGTATAAGGTCATATACTATTCGTCTGACATTGATAAATGTTTGGTGAATTGTTGTGTACACTACAGGAAAGGTTTCTGGCTTAGTTAATCCATTTTACAATAGGTAGCGCAGCAGTAGATTCAACAAATGAGCGATGACACGCGAAGCGTTTCAACAAAGTCCCATATAAGGTCATATACCATTCATCCGATTGCGATGAAACTTGGGTGAGATGTTGTGTTACACTCCAGGGAAGGTTTCTGGCTGAGTACATCCATATTACAATAAGTAGCGCAAGTAGAATCAACAAATGAGCGACGACACGCGAAGCGTTTCAACCATGTCCCGTCTGCATTCATATACCATTCGTCCGATAGCTATGAAACTTGGGTGAGATGTTGTGTACACTTCATGGAAGGTTTCTGGCTTAGTAAATCCACTATACAACAGGCAGCGCACAAGTAGATTCAACAAATGAGGGACGACGCGCGAAGCGTTTAACAAAGTCCCGTATAAGGTCATATACCATTCTGCCGTTAGCGGTGAAACTTGGGTGAAATATGGTGGACACTCCAAGGAAGGTTTCTGGCTTAGTAAATATATTTCACAGTAGGTAGCACACGAGTAGATTCGACAAATGAACGACGACACGCGGAGCGTTTCAATACACTCCCCTATGTCTTCATATCCCATTAGTCCGATAGCGATGAAACTTGGGTGAGATGTTGTGGACACTTACGTGACGGTTTCTAACTTGGTAAATACATTTTACAGCAGGTAGCGCACGAGTAGATTCAACACATGAGTGACGGAGCGTGAATCGTTTAAACAAAATCCGGTATGCGTTCATATACTATTCATCCGATTGCGATGAAACATTGATCAGTTATTGTGTACACGCCAGGGAAGGGTTTCGACTTAGTAAATCCATTTCACAATAAGTAGCGCAAGAGTAGATGCAACAAATGGGTGCCGACGCGCGAAGCGTTTCAACAAAATCCTATATTGGGTTCATATAACCTTCTTCGATTGTGATGAAACCTTGATGAGTTATTGTGTACACGCCAGGGTAGGGTTTCGAATTAGGAAAATCATTTCTCAATAGGTAGCGTACGAGTAGAATCAACAAATGAGTGACAGCGCACGAATCGTTCAAACAAAATCCCGTATACGTTCATATACCATTCATCCGATTGCGATGAAACTTTTTAAAGTTGTTGTGCACGCTCCCACGATTGATTCTAAATTAGAAAATCCATTTTACGATAGCATAGGGGCAGTTAACGGAAATTGAAAAACATGTTGTGTATCCAAAAGCACTTCAAAAAACAGAATTTCAACGCCAACACTTTCTTTGATTGGCATTGCAACGCATGCCGGGTACAGCTTGTAATAATAATAATAATCCACTAATAGTAATAATAATAATTTTCATAACTTTTCTAAATAATTTTTGGATCTTATATTTTTCTAATAATCATATGTATTGAGAGAGAGCTTATGAAGTAGTTTAATCATTTCTAGTTTGGAACAGGTGATTTTCCGAAGGAGAGTGGTTAGCGCAAGCCCGCATTCAACCAACATTTCAGTTCTGGTTGAACAGTTAATATTTGCAATGAGCAAAGTAGGCTATATTTTTCAGTTAACACGGAGAGGCATGAAACGGGAAGCAATTGATAATTGTATCAAATAGGATATTTTTGTATTTATATAAAATCATGACGTAAATACACATTCGAAAGTGAAATAAAGAGTATCATAAGTATGGTAACTTCACGGGTTGAACTGAATGGTAAAATAAAATAAACTTGTAAATTTATAAATCTTCCAGTGTTGATAACAAGCAGAGGCTTGATTTAATGTATAAATTTTGGGAAGAAAATTTATGTGTGTGGAGTAGTTGAAATGCCATTCCCAGGTGCGCATGTTTAAGTCGCAGGAATGAGGAGGTTTTTTGAGCATCAATCAAATAGCAGGTTCGATGGCTCAGGTTTATAGAAGGAGTATTGGAACTACACATTTCGTCGTATGAATGACCCGAAGGTTATTTCTTAAAAACCATCAGTTCTTATTTCAACCTTGTTTACGGATTCCATTAAGACTTTGATTTTGCTAGAACCCGGATTTGTCATGATAGTATTTTATTCTTCTTCAGAGGAAGACCTTTGCCGTTGTTGTTGGAATATTGTGTTCTTACACAAATAATAGAATGGGCCACTGCCAATGAAAAATAATTCTATAACCACGAATAATTTGAAGGATGTTTTCAATCCTAGTGCCATGAACTAAATGAATTTATTATGAAGCTACAATTCTTATTTCCGCATTCTGTCGAAGAATTGCAAGTTGTGAAAGTTACTAAAATGGCCATGAATATAAATATATTTTTCTTAATAATGATTCCAAGTGGAAAGTCAAATAGTTGAATGGTCCAACAATTTATTGATCAAGTTGATGATTCAGAAATCATATATTTTGTTAGGAACTTGAAGTTCATAATCGAGTCACTTCTCGAAACGTTTAATGTCAGAAGAACAATTATTTTTGGTGTGCTTCGCACAGTTCTTCGACGCTATGCTCAAAGGTCAAATACTTTTCAGATGTTATTAATATGTGTAAATAATTTGTGTTGATTCAGAAATAATAATATTTTTTTGACAATATTTTTTGAAACTGGAAAAATAAGTGAAAGTTAAAAATTCTATGAACATTTATTCTACGAGTGTTAATATTATGTAAAAATTCAAACAGTGAACTACGATATTTCCAGTAGAGACAATTAAATTTGAACTGGATTTAATCACAAAATAATGAATATAATTTTGGAACACAGTCTACAGGACTAATAATCAGACTTGTGTCTCCAAAGATAATTGTCCAATGTGATGGGAAAATTTCTGTACATTGTGTAAATAGGATGTGGGTCGCCACACGTGAATGATGCTGCTTTGAGCATTTTGTTTTTGCAGTCAATTTTAAATTCAAAATAAAATGAGATTATTTTACATGATGTGTTATGCCCAGTTGAATCTCCTTCTATCCTTATTGTTGCATTGAGCCAAAAATCAGTAAAGCATTTTTTTCATTTGATGTCGTTTTTGCGATTTGCTTTAACCCATCTGGCGCCCTGGGATATTTTAACTCTCGTGCTGACTGATTATTGGTAAAATGCATATGTGGTCGTGCGGACTCCGGTCTAAACGGGCACATAAAATAAGATAGCGAGAGAAATGGCTTCGAACGTGGGGATCGAGTTAGACACGGTCAATCGCATGCCGATTTAAATTGTGATAATTTTTATATAGATATTTTGGGAGTTGAGAGATGTCTGGTTTGGATGGTTAAATTAGTAGGAAACCGAATTAGTGGGGAAAATTAAAAATTTAACTTGGTTAATAATTAGAATGGGTTTGATTATTTTTGATAATGGCTTAACCATTAGGGCGTCAAGTAAATCCAGTAGTAAACGCTCGATGACTGGACATACGCATTATTAGAATCCAGGTGGAGGATATTTGAGAACTTGCAAATTTTCTTGTGATATTGTGGTAAATGTAACTCGTAAAGTAGAGAATTTTGTTTTTCCATCACGTCGACATTAGGACAAATCTCATTTTATTAGAGTGTTCCAATTAGCTATTCATATTTCTTGTTCTAATTCTAAGCTTGTGTCTGCCGACATGTATACCCCTAAGTTTTGAATAATAATTGAAAATTATGGAAGAGATGATGAGGATGATGAGGAGTTTGGAAGAGAGTTCCAAAGAGGCTGGACTGCGTGTAGCAGCCATTATGAAAGAAAATACAGAGGCTTTAGAAAGGAAACTTAAAGAAAATTCTGATTCTTTAGAAAATAACCTTAAAGAAAGTTTAAATGAGAAACTTAAAGAAAATTCTGATTCTTTGGAAAATAAACTTAAAGAAAATTCTGATTCTTTAGAAAATAAACTTAAAGAAAATTCTGATTCTTTAGAAAATAAACTTAAAGAAAATTCTGATTCTTTAGAAAATAAACTTAAAGAAAGTTTAAACGATAAACTTAAAGAAAGTTCTGATTCTTTAGAAAATAAACTTAAAGAAAATTTTAACGATAAACTTAAAGAAAGTTCTGATTCTTTAAAAGGTAACTTGAAAGAAAATTTAAATAGTAAATTTAATTCTATGGAATGTAAATTTAAAGAGAATTCCGAAATTTTGAAAATGTCACTTGAGAGTAAAATCAATAAATTATGCGAAAAAACACATGAGCTCGAAACTTCATTAGCCACTAACGCAAGTTTAATGGACGATAAATTTCGCGATGCCGATCTAAGATCCCAAAGCTTAGCTGATAGGATAGAACATGGTCTTAGGAAAGTTGGTGAAGACATGATCAACCTAGAAGTCAGAGTGAAGAAAGAGAGTAATGAGAAGGGAATTCTTGTTGTTCAACGGTTGACAGAACAATTCAAAGAACTCGTAATGGGGGAAATAAGAGAAGGTGTGATTAATGAATTACAAACTGAAATTAAAACCGCAGTTATCGGTGAAATTAAAGACACACTCAAGATGGAGAACCAAGAGGGAATCAAGGAAATTAGGGAATCATTGTCATCCCATATTCAAGTAATTTCCAAAGATATCCAAGCAACTCAGAAGGACATATCAGATATGACAGGGTCGTTGAAAAGTCACGAGGCTCTTATGAACCAGATATCCACTGATGTCAAGGAGAACTGTAAGGAAACCGAAGCAATTAAAAAAATGGCAGAAGAAAACCATAAGGAACTTGAGGCTATGAAAACCCAAATCAAGGACGAGAAACAGTCTGACCATCTGTTGAAAATGTCAAGTGTGAGGGGAAAAGAACAGATACAGATAAATCTAGGAGCAGCTAGAGAAACTGATAGTCAAAGACAGGATGAGGTCAGGACAGTATTTCAATCCAACCCCATAACTGTATTCAAGAATGTAGAGGATAAGCCTTCTAAATTTTCAGGGCGAGATTCTGTGACACCCGTGGAATTTTTGAGAGAAGCAGGTGATTACATAAAAGATTCCAAAATCCCTAAGGAAAGACAGATCCGAGTGATAGGGAAATTTTTGGAAGGTCCTGCACTTCTTTGGTTTAGAGCTTTTAGGTCCACTCTCACCAATTTTGAGGAGTTTTCCCGTGGGTTATTAAAAAAGTTTTGGTCCCCGGAAACCCAACAGCAAGTCAGAGCAGAATTATATTCAAAGAGATTCTCGACGTCACAACCTACTCGATACTCTACGTACTTTTCTGGACAGCTTTCTAAACTGCAACATTTAGATCCGCCGATGCCAGATAATGAATTAATTACGGCATTGATACGTCAGTTTCCAGCAGACGTCCAAAGAACTTTGATCGCTGCTGACATTTATAATATGGAGCAATTTGACGAGGTAATGCAGAAGCTTGATCATACGAACGCTCAATTCTTCCATCAGAAGGGAGGAAAGAATAACAACGCTGTGTACGCTGTTATGGCCGACAGTTATTCTCAAACACCTCGAGAGATTCGAGAGGGGCGAGAAGAGAAAACGCCGAGGGAAGAGCCCGATAAAAGAGGATGGAATCAGTACAGTAACAGATACAGTTACAAGCCTTATGCGAGACCGGATGGTGGATATCGATATAATACTCGATGGAGAAGGCCAAGGGATAATCAAGGAAGGTACCAGGAAAGAAGGTACAATGGTAGAAATAACTACAATAACAGAGGGAATGTGAATACTCGTCAGTCCAATGAGGAGTTCAACAAGGAGACGAGGAAGAACTTGGAAGCAAGAAACCAAGAAAACTTGCAGTTCTTGGAACAGTGGCCCAATGAACCAGGTCCATCGGGAACACAACAATCCTGGGGGAATGGAAAAGAAAAAAAACTTCGATTTCACAGTAGAAGATAGAATTTTAAACACTTTCACTTCCAGAATTATTAAATGGCAAGCAGAGGATGATGACTTAATTCAACATAATGACGAACGGAAAGAAATGGGTACAAGAATTAGAATGCCAGTCATATCATGCGAAGTATTCGGTATGCCTGTCGATACTTTGATTGATACTGGGGCTATGCTTTGTCTGGTGAGCGAGAAGCTTTATATTCTGTGGAAGCTCGAAGAGAATTTAGAGGAGATTCCAGTATCAGGAATTAAGATCCAAGGAATAATACCCAACAAAATATCTCTGGGTAAAACACAATTATACTTATGTATTACTATAGGAGGACATGATTTCCGACATGTGTTTTTAGCAATGAAGAACATGGCTTTTGACATGATATTGGGAGCGGATTTCATTCAGATATATCAAGCAGTGATAGACATGAAGACAGAGACGATCAGATTCAAGAATACCGAAGAGATAAACTTCGAGGGAAAAGAAGAGGAAGACATCGAGGGAGATGCTCAATGGTCTCTGATTTTTCATGAAGCTGAAGGAAGAGAAGTCTACACTGAGAAGGAGTCCCCAGAACTAGGGAAAATTTTGGAAGAGTACCGCGATATTTTTGATATTAAACCTGGTGAAATTAATGATTTTGAATATCGTATTGTGGAAGTAAACAACAATGGAAGCTATGAAATCGCCAATACACGAACTGGTAACATCGTGGGAACTTATAATGCAGCGAATTTGAAGATTTATTATTCAAGAACCAGATGATTTAATGTGTAGATAGGAAAAATAAAAATTTTTCAATTTTTATTTTTTGCTAGGTGTGGGGTGGATGTGCCCAACTCTAGGAATGTGTATTCCAAGATTCAGACACCTAGATATCAAGGGAAAGGCTACAGCCGCTTTTGAAAGTTGAGATATTTGAATATCGCGCTCCATTGCTTCTAGAAGCAATTGGAAATTTTATGCAGCTAAGAGCATGTCAAGTGACGTAGCAAGTAATAGCAGAGGTCGAGACTATTTGTTGATTAAATAGTTAGCCATGGAGTAGAGACTTGAGACTTGAATCAGATTACTGGCACGGCCAAATGAAAGAGAATGCACTTAGCATCAAGTAAATCGGACCAGGGATACCAGAGATATGAGGATTTCCAGATTTCAGCTGATTCAGCGTGACCCTGACCGTTTTGAATAAAAGCCGGCCGGCTCAAGCAACTTCAGCTCACTTCGAAACAAGCACTTGCCTAGCAAGGTGCTGCCACGCTGAGCCAAGGCACATGGTTGCCGGATCTATGCAGAAGTTATCTTCAAAATTGTGATAGTCACAAAAGTGCTGCGCTACATGTGGAACTTAGTAAGTTTTCGGTAGAGAGAATCACTAAGGTGATTGATATTTTTCTACAGACACTGGTGAAATATTTTTATTTCTACATGGACATATGCTAGACTTTGTCTAGAATAGTACTTTGTCACAGTCCAGTAATAATCTAATACTTGGATATTTTAGTCCAATTCAGTCAGTTTCATATTTGTAACTTGATAACCACTCCGATCTTTCAGTATATTGAAGGCCAGTCTATCACGGTGTTGTTCATTAGCCGACAAAGGGAAACTATATGTTGCTTCGCGCATGATAGATGGTGATAAGCCATGCCCAGCGAACGATCTTCAGAACAGCCGTTGATTGGTTAGACTGTCAGTGGTTTCTTGTACTGAAACGATTACCGTGAGTTATGTTACAACTGACATATTTGAGAATAGATCATTTAGACCTGACCCCATTTCAGCGAACGGCTATGGTTTTGACAGAAGCCGATATTAAAATGGATCGACAGTTACTTCGAACTTCAAGCAATATCACCACTATGTCTTGTTAGACAGATTGTGGGTATATAATGGCGGCCGATACAAGGATTAGACGTGCGTGTCCGACAGGGCATGTTTCTGGATAAATCTGGTACTGACCAGGTTCACTACGCTTCAAGGCCATCAAGAAATGTAAGCCACATTTTGACTTTATATTACGCCTAGCTAATTGGAACAAACTATTTTTTCTACAGATGACCAACACATTTTATTTTTCTTCGTATTTAAATCTTGCAATGATTTACGCAAGACATATTAAGAGTTATTCTGAGTATTTTCAGCACTCAGAACAGTTTAGGATCGATGACCGAGCATAACGAGGATTTATTTGAATATTTCATATTTTAGGGAAGTCACGGAAAACCGTCGATGTAACTGTAAAAGTTAATAATTATTTTTGTTGAGGAATGGATATTTTATCCATATTCGAAGATTCGAACATGTGGATTCTCACATAATGAAATAATAATTAAATATATTTAAAATAATATAACTAATCTATATATATAAAAATCAATCTTACGTGATAGTTTGTCTGTGGGTGTGTGTGTATGTCTCCTATGCATTCATATACCACTCAACCGATTGCGATGAAACTTGGGTGAGATGTTGAGTACACTCTAAGGAAGGTTTCTGACTTAGTAAATCCATTTTACAATAGGTAGCGCACGCGTAGATTCAACAAATGAGTGACGATGCGCGAAGCGTTTCAAACAAGTCCCGTATGTGTTCATATACCATTCGTCCGATAGCGATGAAACTTGGGTGAGATGTTGTATACACTTACGTGAAGGTTTCCAAATTAGTGAGTACATTTCACAGTAGATAGCGCACGAGTAGATTCAACAAATGAGCGACGACACGCAAAGTGTTTCAAAAATGTCCCGTATGCATTCATATACCATTCGTCCGATAGCTATGAAACTTGCGAAAAATGTTGTGTACACTTCAGGGAAATTTTCTGGCTTAGCAAATCCACTTTACAATAGGCAGCGCACGAGTAGATTCAACAAATGAGCTACGACGCGCGAAGCATTTCAACAAAGTCAGTTTCAAAAAAGTCCCGTATGAATTCATATACCATTCGTCCGATAGCTATGAAACTTGCGTAAAATGTTGTGTACACTTCAGGGAAATTTTCTGGCTTATTAAATCCACTTTACAATAGGCAGCGCACGAGTAGATTCAACAAATGAGCTACGACGCGTGAAGCATTTCAACAAAGTCACGTATGCGTTCATATACCATTCGTCCGATAGCGATGAAACTAGGCTGAGATGTGTGCACTCCAGGGAAGGTTTCTGGCTTAGTAAATCCCTTTAAAAATAGGAAGAGCAGGAGCAGAATCAACAAATGAGCGACGACGCGCGAAGTTTTTCATCAAAGTCCCATATAAGGTCATATACCATTTATCCGATAGCGATGAAACTTGGGTGAGCTGTTGTGTACACTCCAGGGAAGGTTTCTGGCTTAGTACATCCATTTTACAATAGGTAGCGCAGCAGTAGATTCAACAAATGAGCGATGACACGCGAAGCGTTTCAACAAAGTCCCGTATAAGGTCATATACTATTCGTCTGACATTGATAAATGTTTGGTGAATTGTTGTGTACACTACAGGAAAGGTTTCTGGCTTAGTTAATCCATTTTACAATACGAAACGCACGTTTAGATTCAACAAATGAGTGACTACGCGCGAAGCGTTTCGACAACGTCCCGTATACGTTCACATACCATTCATCCGATTGCGATGAAACTTGGGTGAGATGTTGTGTTACACTCCAGGGAAGGTTTCTGGCTGAGTACATCCATATTACAATAAGTAGCGCAAGTAGAATCAACAAATGAGCGACGACACGCGAAGCGTTTCAACCATGTCCCGTCTGCATTCATATACCATTCGTCCGATAGCTATGAAACTTGGGTGAGATGTTGTGTACACTTCATGGAAGGTTTCTGGCTTAGTAAATCCACTATACAACAGGCAGCGCACAAGTAGATTCAACAAATGAGGGACGACGCGCGAAGCGTTTCAACAAAGTCCCGTATAAGGTCATATACCATTCTGCCGTTAGCGGTGAAACTTGGGTGAAATATGGTGGACACTCCAAGGGAGGTTTCTGGCTTAGTAAATATATTTCACAGTAGGTAGCACACGAGTAGATTCGACAAATGAACGACGACACGCGGAGCGTTTCAATACACTCCCCTATGTCTTCATATCCCATTAGTCCGATAGCGATGAAACTTAGGTGAGATGTTGTGGACACTTACGTGACGGTTTCTAACTTGGTAAATACATTTTACAGCAGGTAGCGCACGAGTAGATTCAACACATGAGTGACGGAGCGTGAATCGTTTAAACAAAATCCGGTATGCGTTCATATACTATTCATCCGATTGCGATGAAACATTGATCAGTTATTGTGTACACGCCAGGGAAGGGTTTCGACTTAGTAAATCCATTTCACAATAAGTAGCGCAAGAGTAGATGCAACAAATGGGTGCCGACGCGCGAAGCGTTTCAACAAAATCCCATATTGGGTTCATATAACCTTCTTCGATTGTGATGAAACCTTGATGAGTTATTGTGTACACGCCAGGGTAGGGTTTCGACTTAGCAAATTCATTTCACAATAGGTAGCGTACGAGTAGAATCAACAAATGAGTGACAGCGCACGAATCGTTCAAACAAAATCCCGTATACGTTCATATACCATTCATCCGATTGCGATGAAACTTTTGAAAGTTGTTGTGCACGCTCCCACGATTGATTCTAAATTAGAAAATCCATTTTACGATAGCATAGGGGCAGTTAACGGAAATTGAAAAACATGTTGTGTATCCAAAAGCACTTCAAAAAACAGAATTTCAACGCCAACACTTTCTTTGATTGGCATTGCAACGCATGCCGGGTACAGCTTGTAATAATAATAATAATCCACTAATAGTAATAATAATAATTTTCATAACTTTTCTAAATAATTTTTGGATCTTATATTTTTCTAATAATCATATGTATTGAGAGAGAGCTTATGAAGTAGTTTAATCATTTCTAGTTTGGAACAGGTGATTTTCCGAAGGAGAGTGGTTAGCGCAAGCCCGCATTCAACCAACATTTCAGTTCTGGTTGAACAGTTAATATTTGCAATGAGCAAAGTATATTTTTCAGTTAACACGGAGAGGCATGAAACGGGAAGCAATTGATAATTGTATCAAATAGGATATTTTTGTATTTATATAAAATCATGACGTAAATACACATTCGAAAGTGAAATAAAGAGTATCATAAGTATGGTAACTTCACGGGTTGAACTGAATGGTAAAATAAAATAAACTTGTAAGTTTATAAATCTTCCAGTGTTGATAACAAGCAGAGGCTTGATTTATTGTATAAATTTTGGGAAGAAAATTTATGTGTGTGGAGTAGTTGAAATGCCATTCCCAGGTGCGCATGTTTAAGTCGCAGGAATGAGGAGGTTTTTTGAGCATCAATCAAATAGCAGGTTCGATGGATCAGGTTTATAGAAGGAGTATTGGAACTACACATTTCGTCGTATGAATGACCCGAAGGTTATTTCTTAAAAACCATCAGTTCTTATTTCAACCTTGTTTACGGATTCCATTAAGACTTTGATTTTGCTAGAACCCGGATTTGTCATGATATTATTTTATTCTTCTTCAGAGGAAGACCTTTGCCATTGTTGTTGGAATATTGTGTTCTTACACAAATAATAGAATGGGCCACTGCCAATTAAAAATAATTCTATAACCACGAATAATTTGAAGGATGTTTTCAATCCTAGTGCCATGAACTAAATGAATTTATTATGAAGCTACAATTCTTATTTCCGCATTCTGTCGAAGAATTGCAAGTTGTGAAAGTTACTAAAATGGCCATGAATGGTCCAGCAATTTATTGATCAAGTTGATGATTCAGAAATCATATATTTTGTTAGGAACTTGAAGTTCATAATCGAGTCACTTCTCGAAACGTTTAATGTCAGAAGAACAATTAATTTTTGTTGTGCTCCGCACAGTTCTTCGACGCTATGCTCAAAGGTCAAATACTTTTCAGATGTTATTAATATGTGTAAATAATTTGTGTTGATTCAGAAATAATAATATTTTTTTGACAATATTTTTTGAAACTGGAAAAATAAGTGAAAGTTAAAAATTCTATGAACATTTATTCTACGAGTGTTAATATTATGTAAAAATTCAAACAGTGAACTACGATATTTCCAGTAGAGACAATTAAATTTGAACTGGATTTAATCACAAAATAATGAATATAATTTTGGAACACAGTCTACAGGACTAATAATCAGACTTGTGTCTCCAAAGGTAATTGTCCAATGTGTTGGGAAAATTTCTGTACATTGTGTAAATAGGATGTGGGTCGCCACACGTGAATGATGCTGCTTTGAGCATTTTGTTTTTGCAGTCAATTTTAAATTCAAAATAAAATGAGATAATTTTACATGATGTGTTATGCCCAGTTGAATCTCCTTCTATCCTTATTGTTGCATTGAGCCAAAAATCAGTAAAGCATTTTTTTCATTTGATGTCGTTTTTGCGAGTTGCTTTAACCCATCTGGCGCCCCGGGATATTTTAACTCTCGTGCTGACTGATTATTTGTAAAATGCATATGTGGTCGTGCGGACTCCGGTCTAAACGGGCACAAGGTAGCGCTAGCAAAGGCCACCTCAGTGTCATGTTTTATATCGCCGCCATCTTGACTGAAACGTAATGGCGGCCACACGAATGTTCAAAGCTTAAATCAAATTACGATTAACCTAATCATCCGATCTCTACCAAATCTTGCAACTACATACCTTTATGGAGGGAGCATCCTTTGACCAATCTAATAGGTCATTCGCCTAATAGTTTGCGGATGGCGGCCATCTTTGTTTCAGAATCGATTCCCCCTATTAATTCAAACACGGTGAAATCGAATGGAACGAAATTTGGTACAGAGATAGCACTAGCAAAGGGCATCTCAGTGTCATGATTAATATCGCCGCCATATTGACAGAAACGTAATGGCGGCCACACAAATGTTTAAAGCTTAAATCAAATTACGACTAACATAACCATCCGATCTCTACCAAACTTTGCAACAACATACCTTTATGGAGGGAGCATCCTTTGACCAATCTAATAGGAAATTAGCCTAATAGTTTGCGGATGGCGGCCATCTTTATGTCAAAATTGATTCCCCCTATTAATTGGAACACGGTGGAACCGAATGAACGAAATATGGTACAGAGGTAGCACTAGCAAAGGGCACCTCAGTGTCATGTTTTATATCACCGCTATCTTGACGGAAACGTAATCGCGGCCACCCAAATGTTAAAAGCTAAAATGTAATTACGACCAACCTAATAATCTAGTCTCTACCAAATTTTGCATCACCATATCTTTATGTGGGAAACATATTCTGACCAAACTGCAAGAACATCAGCCCAATAGTTTGCAGATGGTGGCCAAGTATGTGTGCAAGTCGATTCCCCCTATCAATTCAAACACGGTGAAACCGAATTGAACGAAATTTGGTACAGAGGTAGCACTAGCAAAGGGCACCTCATATTCATGTTTAATATCCCTATAGCACGTTATATTTCAACAAGCTACTACAACCAACATTCGATCATTCTCCTTGAAAAGGACAAAGAGTTATAACAATACCCATGCATTTAGGAGAAAGTAGGCTATATGTTCTTTACTGAACATCTTGTTATATATAGAGAGATCTACTGCATCGCTCGGTGTTGACCGTGTTTTATTGCACAGATTCTGGTTTTACTCGCTAACCGTTGGGATATACGAAAAGTGATATGGATCTTTCGGATTGAAAATTAAATGTTAAAGCTCATGTATACCATCGAAAGTTCGCTATTTCTTAGCGTTCTCTTTTTATTTGAAAAGGAAATATGTAATTTTGAAACCAAAGGGTGTAGTGACGTCACAAATGTCGGTTTTACTCGCTAACTGTTGGAGATACACGAAATGTGATAAGGACCTTTCAGATAGGAAATTAAATTTCAAAGCTCGTATGTCCCATCAAAAGTTTGCTATTTCCTACCGTTCTCTTTTTTATTTGATATGGAAGTATGAAATTTTGAAACCAAAGGGTCTAATGACGTCACTAAAATGGTCACCATTTTTTAATAGTACAAAATTTCGAAATCAAAAGTATCCTAGGCCTATATGTAAACCTGGTAAATCAGCTACATCCATGCAAAATTTCATTTAAATCGGACCAGTGGTTCTTGAGTTATTGAGTAACAGACAGACAGACAGACAGACACACACCATCTCATTTTTAGCCTACTTTCGATTTTTGCAAAAAATGAATAAGCCTACTTTCGATTTTTGCAAAAAATGAAAGTAGACTTATGAGATCAACACAGGGCGAAAAAAGTGTGTCTGTCTGTGTGTGTGTATGTGTGTGTGTGAGTCTGTGTGTGTGTCTGTGTGTGTGTGAGTGTGTGTACTCTGAATGTCTGTCCCCCCCTATCAATTCGAACACGGTGAATGCGAATTGAACGAAATTTGGTACAAAGGTAGCACTAGCAAAGGACACCTCAGTGTCATGTTTTATATCGCCGCCATCTTGACGGAAACGTAATGGCGGCCACACAAATGTTCAAAGCTTAAATCAAATTACGACTAACCTAATCATCAGATCTCTACCAAATTTTGCAACAACATACCTTTCTGGGGGGAGCATCCTTTGACCAAACCAATAGGCCATCAGCGCAATAGTTTGCGGATGGCGGCCATCTTTGTGTGAAAATCGATTCCCCCTATTAATTCGAACATGGTGCAACCGAATGGAACTAAATTTGGTACAGAGGTAGTACTAACAAAAGGCACCTCAGTGTCATCTTTTATATCGCCGCCATCTTGACGGAAACGTAATGGCGGCCACACAAATGTTCAAAGCTTAAATCAAATTACGACTAACCTAATCATCCGATCTCTACCAAATTTTGCAACAACATACCTTTGTGGGGGGAGCATCCTTTGACCAAACTAATAGGTCATCAGCGTAATAGTTTGCGGATGGCGGCCATCTTTGTGTGAAAATCGATTCCCCCTATTAATTCGAACACGGTGCAACCGAATGGAACGAAATTTGGTACAGAGGTAGTACTAACAAAAGGCACCTCAGAGTCATGTTTATATCGCCGCCATCTTGACGGAAACGTAATGGCGGCCACACAAATGTTCAAAGCTTAAATCAAATTACGATTAACCTAATCATCCGATCTCTACCAAATTTTGCAACAACATACCTTTATAGACGAAGCATCCTTTGACCAAATGACTAGGTCATTAGCCTAATAGTTTGCGGATGGCGGCCATCTTTGTGTGAAAATCAATTCCCCCTATTAATTCAAGCACGGTGAAACCGAATGGAACGAAATTTGGTACAGAGGTAGCACTAGCAAAGGGCATCTCAGTGTCATGTTTTATATCGCCGCCATATTGACAGAAACGTAATGGCGGCCACACAAATGTTCAAAGCTTAAGTTAAATTACGACTAACTTAACCATCCGATCTCTACCAAACTTTGCAACAACATTCCTTTATGGAGGGAGCATCCTTTGACCAATCTAATAGGTTATTAGCCTAATAGTTTGTGGGTGGCGGCCATCTTTATGTCAAAATTGATTCCCCCTAATAATTCGAACACGGTGGAACCGAATGGATCGAAATTTGGTAGAGAGGTAGCACTAGCGAAGGGCACCTCAGTGTCATGTTTTATATTGCCGCCATCTTGACTGAAACGTAATGGCGGCCACACGAATGTTCAAAGCTTAAATCAAATTACGATTAACCTAATCATCCGATCTCTATCAAATTTTGCAACTACATACCTTTATGGAGGGAGCATCCTTTGACCAATCTAATAGGTCATTCGCCTAATAGTTTGCGGATGGCGGCCATCATTGTGTCAAAATCGATTCCCCCTATTAATTCGAACACATGGAACCGAATGGAACGAAATTTGGTACAGAGATAGCACTAGCAAAGGGCATCTCAGTTTCATGATCTATATCACCGCCATATTGACAGAAACGTAATGGCGGCCACACAAATGTTTAAAGCTTAAATCAAATTACGACTAACATAACCATCCGATCTATACCAAACTTTGCAACAACATACCTTTATGGAGGGAGCATCCTTTGACCAATCTGATAGGCCATTAGCATAATAGTTTGCGGATGGCGGCCATCTTTATGTCAAAATTGATTCCCCTTATTAAGTCGAACACGGTGGAACCGAATGAACGAAATTTGGTACTGAGGTAGCACCAGCAAAGGGCACCTCAGTGTCATGATTTATATCGCATGCCATCTTGACGGAAACGTAATGGTGGCCACACAACTATTCAAAGCTTAAATCAAATTACGAATAGCCTAATCATCCGATCTCTAGCAAATTTAGCAACAACATACCTTTATGGAGGGAGCATCCTTTGACCAAACTAATGGGTCATCAGCCTAATATTTTGGGGATGGCGGCCATCTTTGTGTGAAAATCGATTCCCCTTATCAATTCGAACACGGTGAAACCGAATGGAACGAAATTTGGTACAGAGGTAGCACTAGCAAAGGGCACCTCAGTGTCATGTTTTATATCGCCGCTATCTTGACGGAAACGTATTCGCGGCCACCCAAATGTTAAAAGCTAAAATGTAATTACGACCAACCTAATAATCTAGTCTCTACCAAATTTTGCAACACCATATCTTTATGTGGGAAACATATTCAGACCAAACTGCAAGAACATAAGCCCAATAGTTTGCAGATGGTGGCCAAGTATGTGTGCAAATCGATTCCGCTTATCAATTCAAACACGGTGAAACCGAATTGAACGAAATTTGGTACAGAGGTAGCACTAGCAAAGGGCACCTCATATTCATGTTTAATATCCCTATAGCACGTTGTATTTCAACAAGCTACTACAACCAACATTCAATCATACTCCTTGAAAAGGACAAAGAGTTATAACAATACCCATGCATTTAGGAGAAAGTAGGCTATATGTTCTTTACTGAACATCTTGTTATATATTAGTATGATGATGATTGAAAGAATGAAATCCGGTAACCATGGCAACACATTCTCTAAAGTCCATCTATTTCCATAAGACGCAATGCCATTCCATTTATTACATTACTGTGAACGTTCGCAAACGGCTATAATAAGGTTATCACGGAACCAACTTAAGCTGTACAATTCATCAATACGTATATAATGCGCTTAAGGGGGTCAAGGGGTACTCTTGAATTTTTTCACGTGATTTACACGGGCGGGTGTGGTACTTAAGGTCTATTATATCCCTATCCCTATATTATTAAATTATTATTAAGAATAAGATTATATTATGGCGTACAAGGACGAGACAAAACTCATTTCCTGCCCCTCGGTGGCTTCTATATTTTAAGGCTCTAAAACCACGTTTCTGAGATATTCCCAGAAAACTAATTTCATTTAGTAAACTAATAAATAGATGACGAGTGCAGAAGAACACCAAATCAGGAGCTATATAAATATACTGAGAAAATCACAGATGTGGCCAGGAAGAGACGTCTGGCTTTCTACGGACATGTGTCATGGATGAACCCAACAAGATTAACCAACCGGCATCTCAACTACTGGGGGAATAGAAAGAGCGTGACACCGTTGCTAACAGTAGTTAACAAGGATATCCAAGAACTGAAGATAATGAAATGTGATATTCGAAGCCGATCACATCTCAGAAAGATACATAAACAGAAGAGTTTTCAGGACAGACCACTCTGTAAGAAAACCGGCATCATCTGGACAAAAGTGAGAAAAGAGATACATAGCCAGATAATGCGCGAATATTGGGCAAACATCAAGTCCCTCGCCAAACTGAAAAGTTGAACGTCGTGGTCCTTAGCTGGCCCATCCGAAGAAGAAGAAGAAGAAGAAGAAGAAGAAGAAGAAGAAGAAGAACAAGAAGAAACTAATGAAGTAATGCAAGCCGGTAAACATGACAACAGTATCACAAGAGGTGACATCCAACTTTCCATTTATTTCTGTAAGAAGCAATGCCACTCAATTTATTATATTTCTGTGAAAGTTTGCAAATGGCTATAAGGTTATCGTGGAATCAAACATAGACTTTAAAAATCAACAATGCGATTAAGGGGGTCAAGGGGTACCCTAGAATTTTTACACGTGCGATATGTTGTACAGAAGGTCTATTACATCTCCAAACAGCAACATTATTTTCAAAAATTCCTGGATTGGAATAGTGTTCTTTGCAGCTTTTGGGAATTTGGGCCATTGGAGGCTAAAAATCCCGGATTTTCATGCACCACAAGCCTTTATAATTTATTAACGGAGTCTTCCTGGTGATGGGGACTTTCCATAACGGTGAGGGTCAGTTTTAATTTGACTTATATTGCGTTTCGTCTACGGGGTTTTCAATATTATTGTCACGTCAGGAAGTACACGTTAGGTGAATTTAGTTTGAGAGCACATTTTAAGTAATCATATTTTTGTCGACAAACGGGTTCATTGTAAAGATGATTTTGTTTGATACTGTGTGGTTGATATATATTTATGTTTATATACGCCTATAATTCATGTTGGGGTGCTTGGAGCATCGTAAAATTAGGTATTGTAACCATGAGTCAATACACCAATCATTTAGAATACTCTTCAACGTACTTCTCATAGAAGGGTGGGTATAAGGAACAACTTTTCAAAATACATGATAAAATAGGTGAACAAGAAGTTCCGTGACGATTTAAAGAGCCTACTTTTCTTAAAATTTAAGATTCATGCCAATCTATATAGACCTATCTAGAAAAATAGCGAAATTAAGTTGGTAATATCGAAATTTCTAATTAGTTCGAAATATACCTGTAGCCTAATAGAACACTACTGTTGGCAGCCCTGGTGACTGAATATATTCTTAGTTCCATCTCTTAAGATACAGAATACAATATTTGGTTGAAGTCCAATGGGTAGCATGGACGTTACATGCAGTTAGACATTGGATCTATCAGCGCGCGTAAAATCATCTTGGCAACAATGTCACGCATGCGTTGGTCAGAAATAATCTGAAATATTATGATATCTTGCTGTGCCAATTTTGGATGAAATCCATTTGTTAGTATAGAAGTTACATGTATTTGAAAATTGGACCTATCAACAGGCTTAGAGTCATGTTGGCAGCACTGACGTATATTAGTTTCTCATAATTAATCTAGAATGTTCGGTACTATACTTGTGCAAATTTGAAGCTGTTGGCTTACATACTTTCTGATATATTAATATTTGGGTAAAAAATAGAGACAGCATTTATTAACAGTTGGCAGCCCTGGGTGCTCTTAAGAATAAGCATAGTCATATCTGTTATGGTACACATAGCACATAGGAAATTTGGTTGAAATCCAATTGATATTATAGAAGTTACATGTATTTAAAAATTGGTCTTATCAGCAGTCTTAGAGTCATGTTGGTAGCACTGATGTACATAAGTTACTCCAAATTAATTTAGAATGTCAGGTACTATACGTGTGCATAGTTTAACTGTCGGCTTGCATACTTTCTGATATATTGGTATTTGGATAAAATAATAGAGATAACATTTATTGACAGTTGGCAGCCCTAGTGGCTCGTACGAATACGCCCAGTCATATCTTTTTATGTACACATATTACATACAAAATTTGGTTGAAATCCAATTGATAGTATAGAAGTTATATGCATTTAAAATTAGACCTATCAGCAGGCTTAGAATCATTGAGGCAACACTGCCATGCATGGCCTCCTGGAAATTTAACTGAAATATTATTATCTATACGTATGCCAATTTTGAAATAGCTCCCATTCATACCTTCCAAGATATCCAACATGGAGCTCAAATTTCAATTGCGATTTTTCAGCAGTTGGTAGCACTGACATCATTTTCAAATATGGCCGTGAGATATTCAGGTATAGATCTTTACTCCTACCAAATTTCGTTTGGATTCCTGCAGCCGTTTAGGAGTTGATAGGGGGACACACACACACAGCCAGACAGACAGAAGGACAGACAGACAGACAGACAGACACACATTTTCCCGATCTCATAAGACTACTTTTTCCTCATTTTTGCAAAATGTGAAAAGTAGGCTAAAAATAAACAATATCCTAGAAGGACGACCAAAGCATATGTTGCCCCTCTCAATGTGTGACACAAAACTAGGGAGTCTATAAAGGGTCTCCGAAAACCACATTTTACGGCCCTTAAATTAACAGTGCCTGCGATATGCCCAGAAAACTAACTTCGTTCTGATAAACTTATGAAGGAATGACACGCCCCTAACCATTTCAACCGTAGCTCAAATGATAAGGTCTGGTTATTAATACCGAAGACCGTTCGAAGAGCGAGTACTTCTGCTAGTAGTATATAAACCTAAGGACTATAATATAAAAATCCAACATGGTGACCATCCAAAATATTTAGACGGTTCTCAATATCTACGAATCTATTACAGCAAACAAACAGACATTTTGTTTGTTGATAGAGGCAATTAATATTAGTAGGATATATGAAAATAGGCTGTTTAGTTCTTCACGGAACTACTTGTTATAATATATCATAATCAATACGGGAAAAGATAGAAATATGACTAAAGTCATAGATTTACGTAACAAAGATTGCTAAAAATGAACGCATCTGCTCTTTTTCTGGCAGAGTGTTTTATTAATCTTAGTCCAAACTAGATGCCAATACATTTTCAATGGGCCATGGTGTTTCTGAGATAGGTTTTAATTAGTTTTAATGTTGAGAAACTTCTCCTGGCAGCCGCAACTGTGACAAGTGCAATACTTGTATTTGGATAACTTTCACTCAGATTGTTCTCCACGATGTACTTTCTTCATTTTTTAGCCTATTTTAATTTATGAGTTCATCTTTTGGCCGTGTGTGTGTGTGTGTGTGTGTGTGTGTGTGTGTGTGTGTGTGTGTGTGTGTGTGTGTGTGTGTGTGTGTGTGTGTGTCCCACTAATAGTATCTAAACGGCTGGAGCGATTTCAATGACACTCGGTAAGGGCATACATAGCACTACAGGGTCATTATGTGTGAGTGTGTAAACACGGCAAGCTAAGCCGGCTGTGACTGGCACAGATCGCGGCCGCGCGCACCTGGTCCAGCCGGTGGTTGGTGTGCTCCGCTGACTCATATCGTTAGTTCACACGTGTTTTGTCATTCATATGGGCGTGTATTTGCAAAGCATGGACGTTAGTGTTGCATGATTAGTGAGTATTGTGATTACTGTGATTGTTGGTCATGCCTAGACACCAATTCACATTGCGCGAACGTGTGTGTCCTCCTTATATTATTCTGCTAAGGTTCAATTCCGGTTTTGTACCGAAAATAAGGTCCTGTTAACACCAACCTACACATATGGGGTACCTACAGGTTCCGCATAACCCCATGTGTGCCCGAAACGCACTCACTTCCTCTTTAAATGCCTCAAAATTAAATAAATATCTTTAAAAATGTACATTTACAATGGGAGCACCGTAACCTGGCGAGCCTGCCGCTAGAGCGCATGGCAGCGCGGCGGCGGCAGCCATCTGGCAGGAGCTCGGCGTACTGCTAGCTGAGGAGTCGCTCAGCAAATGGATCCGGTGTTGTCTCGCCAAGACTTTCTCTAGGGTTCAATCCTTTGCAAATGTAAAAATTGCTGTAGAAGAAACTCCCGAGCAAACCATAACCGATGAATTCGCTGTAACATCGAATATTGTCTACAAAGAGGTGCTGTGACAAGAATAAATACATTTCTACAATATTTAAAACCTCGTTCTCCCACATACTTCTCTACTACCCCATAAACCTACATTCACGTTGCGAAAACTCGCACGGGCCCACTAGTATCCATAATTCGTATATGAAAAGCAGAAAATCTTGTTCCGAAACAAGACGAAAATTTTGAATGAAGTTTCCAGGAAGACCTGTGCCTAATGCCAGTACAATTAGGAGGCTCGCTGAACGATTCAAGGAAACAGGCTCCGTAAATAATGAAAGAGTTGACTGACATTCTTTCATCAAAAGATGTCAGGTGTGTGTTACAAGAGAGGGAGGCCATTTTCAGCATCGCCTATGAGCACTGTAAGTACACATTATTGAACATGTTTGGTAAAAGTGTGATAGTGGGCGCCGACCGCCGGCTGGACCGGGTGCGCACGGCCGTGATCTGCGCTAGTCACAGGCGGCTTAGCTTGCCGTGTTTACTGGCACGCTCACACATAATGACCCTGTATTTTGGTCGACACCGACCGTGCCCTTCAAATTCTATTACCTCTCACCAATCCAACATGGCGGCTCTGCGAAACACTGGCAATTGATTTGAGCTAACCGGATCAATTTTTCATTTTATTTTTTTTTTATTTTTTTTTGAAATTTGATAATGTGTCATCACACCCATTCAGAAAAATAAATTTTCTGTATCCTTCGGGAAACTAATTCCGTTAAACAAGTGTTAGGCAAAACGTTTTTTTTATGTGTATAATAATTACCATACCAGCGTGCTTTTGCTTTGAGAAAGCCCTCCAGGAGCTCATATCTGGTAGGACGTGGGTTGGCGACCACGGGGTCCCAGCTGAGTCCGGCATTGCTTCCACTTACCTGTGCCGTGCTCCTCTCCGTCTTCTTTCCTGTCGAGATCTGTTGGTCAGCACTTGTTCTCTTCCGATCCCGACGGTATTAGGGTATCTGAGGCCTAGGGAGTCTCTTCCTTTCCCGCCTTAATTGGCCCTTGTCTCATCTTTCCTGATACCCTCCTTCTGCAAGGGGTCAGCCTTCTTTTTCTTGTCATGTTGTCTCCTGCCTTCTTCTCAAGGCCCTCAAGGAGGCAGGGTGTATGTAGCCCTTCCACTTTTGGTGCAACCTGGGTAGTGCTACGCCCTCAAGAGCTCACGGCTGGTGAGTTTGGGAGTTGGGGACTCCGAGGAATTTCTGAGCTGGGTCCGTTCTGTCCCCTTTTTCCTGTGACTTTGTGCCGGGCCCTCTCCACTTTCCCTTTCCTATCTGCCTTTCATGGCTCTCCTTCCTTCCAAGTCCCTCAATCCTCTTTCTTTGAGGGTAGAGGGCATTTCTTTTCTTCCTGTCCTTTAATTGCATTATCCTTTTATTTGTTTACCATTTCTTCTTCTAGTATGTAAGTTTGTAGTTATTATTTGCAATAGTTTCCATTCTCATCTCATCTTTCACTATCACCCAAACCATTAGGGGCCCATAACCTAGATATTAGGCCCCTTAGAACAACAATTATCATCATCATCTTCGAGAAAGCGTGCCAAACACGAGCGAAAACTCTGCTGTCAGCGCACGAATTAAATTTCCACCCTGCAGTCGTGTAAGGAGACTTAACGTGCACGGCTATGCTGCAGTATTGAAGTAGAGCAGTTTAATGAGGTTAAAGTATTCTTTATCGGATGGTCAGCAGCTATTTCTGTCTGGATTGAGATCGTCACGCTAAGTAGGAGCCAAAATAACCACTTGTTCATATCTGACATCAGATAGACTCCATTTGTGCACGCGAGGTGCAACAGGGCGAACGGCAAAGTGAAATACGGTCTCTGAGCGTAATTAGGCAACGCTTCTAAATATAAAAAGGTTTTTATTCATTATGCACAAATAAGGAGCGTGTTAGAACTTACTTAGCACAGTGTTTCTTATTCTCTTCCCAATATCTCTTTACTGTGCCCTCTTCTGTCCATCCTGTGTTCTTCCGTGTGGGTTTGTGTGTGTTTATTAGGGTTCTAAATGTTGTTGTTGTTGTTGTTGTTGTTGTTGTTGTTTGAGTCTTCAGTCATTTGACTGGTTTGATGCAGCGCTCCATTCCTCCCTGACCTGAGCTAATCGTTTCATCTCTACATAGCTATCACACCCTACATCCGAGGCAATCTGTTTAATATATTCTAACCTTGGTCTACCCCTACAGTTCTTGTCCTCGACCCTTCCTTCCATAACAAAGCTTGCTATACCTGGGTGTCTTAGTATGTGTCCTACCAACCTATCTCTTCTCTTCATTAGCATTCGCCAGAAACATCTCTCCTCTCCCACTCGTCTTAATACCTCTTTGTTTGTAACCCTATCTACCCATCTGATATTCATCATTCTCCTGTAACACCACATTTCAAACGCTTCAATTCTCCTCTTTTCAGCTGCACCAACAGTCCAAGTTTCACTTCCAAAGAGTGCGACACTCGAGACAAAGGTGTTCAAAAATGTCTTCCTAATACCTAAATCTATATTCGATGTCAACAGATTCCTTTTCTGTAGAAATGCTTTCCTTGCCTGAGCCAACCTACTTTTTATATCCTTTTTGCTTCGTCCATCACTGGTTATTTTGCTTCCTAAGTAACAGAAGTCTCCTACTTCCTTTAGTTTCTCCCCTACCAATTTGATGTCCATAGAGGATTCTGATTTATTGCGGCTGCATTCCAATATTTTTGTTTTACATTTATTAATTTTCATCATGAATTCTTTCCTCAATACGGAGTCCATACCATTCAAAAACTCATTCAAATCCTGAGGCGTGTCGGCCAAGATGACGATGTCATCAGCAAATCTCAGAGTTAAAATTATTTCTCCTTGAAGCTTCACTCCCATTTTAACTTTCTCTCTAATTTCCTTCATTGCTTGTTTAATGTAAAGATTGAAAAGTATGGGCGATAAGTTGCAGCCGTGTCTACTGTCTACTGTAAATGATTTCTTCGTTGATACCAATTTCTTGTAGATATTGTTTAGGTCGCCACCCTGTCTGGTAGGCTGGCGATGCTTGGCGAAGGGGTAGCAGTGTGATGATGATGATGACAATTGTTGTTTTAAGGAGCCTAACATCTAGGTTATCGGCCCCTAATGGTTTGGGTGATAGCGAAAGTGACAATTAAATTGAAATAACAACGAAAATTAAGTGAGATTGAAAATACTTACTAAATTGAACTCAGATTGAAACGACTCACGAAATGGAGAGTGGAAATACTTACAAAAGGCAATTTAGAAGAAAATACTCACAAAAGGAGTAGATTGAAAAAACACACACAAAATGTAGGTTAGGTTCAAAATACTTACAAAATGCAATTGAAATTGAAAATGCTTACAAAGTTTATGGTGGATTCAAACTACTCATTTGGATTGACAATACTTACAAAATGCAATTTAGATTAAAAATACTTACAAAATGTAATTTAGATTCAAATTACTCACAAAATGCAATTGACAATCAAAATACTTACAAAATGCCCAACATACAAAATGCAATTTATATTGAATATGCTTGCAAAATGTGGTTTAGGTTGAAAACACAAAATGCAATTTAAATTCAAAATACTCACTAAAATGTCCTGCTCCTACATTGAAAGACTTACTAAAAAGCAATTTAGATTGTCAATCTCTACAAAATGCTATTGAGGTTGAAGATACTCGAAAATGCAATTTAGATCGAAAAAGAATCACAAAATGCAACTTAGATTGAAACCACCCGCAGAATGTAGTGTAGATTCAAAAAATTCGCAGATAATTTGGATACACGGGGGGCCAATTAACAAAAACAGTGCGGGAATCTGAAAGAAGAAAGGAAATATAATGAAAAGAAAACAAGAGGTCTGACCCCTCGAAGAAGGAGGGATCAGTCAAGATGAGACTAGGGCCAATTAAGGCGGGAAAGTGAAAGACTCCCTAGACCTCGGATACCCTAATACCGTCGGGGTCGGAAAAGAACAAGAGTTGACCAAGGGAGGTCGACAGGAAAGAAGACGGACAGGAGCCCGCACAAGTAAGTGGAAGCAATGCCGGACACAGCTGGGGTCCCGTGGTCGCTAACCCACGTCCCACTAGATGTGAGCCCCTGGGGGAGGGTAGCAGTGTGATCCTGACGGGGGTATAGCCGCGTGAGAGGGTAACTTCCTAGAACGGGATGTGTCTGTGAGAGGGAGTGTGGATGTTGGGGATGTAGGGATGAACGAGTGTAAGGGAATGGAAGTAGGCACAGGACGGGTACTCCCTATAGGTTGGTACGCGGGCCATTTCCTTGGTCAATGGCACGTACTTAACCTTGCCGCAATTGGTAGTCGTCTGCTGAGTCAGGGCAAGTTCCTGGCCTGCACTGGCAATGGGAATAGCCCTCGCGGTCATGTGTTTTGCAGTGCTAAGTTGCAGGAAAATCAGGATCTGTGATAGGGGGCAATGAAAGAAGCTTGTAGTTTTAACGTGACCGTTAATCTTGAGATCATGAGCCACGGGACCTCCTTTTTACGTGGAATCCGAACCACAGGACATGGCATTTCACTTCGGGCAATGAAAGAGAGATTCCATGTATATATAATCTAGGGGTTAGTGTTTAGTGGGGAAAGTGTTGTCAAAGGGGCTGAGGAGGAAAAAGGGAAAAGCTGGCACACTCATCATTCGAAGTCAGGTCTTGAAGTCTTGTAGTCTAGCCGTCGTCCATGTTGGGGGTGGCGTTGCCTCGTCAAAAGGCGCTAGCCTCCAGGGTCCGTCGCACTCTCTCCGCCGTCAGACTGTCCTGAACTCAACTGTCCCCGTCGCGTGGGTCCTTTCCTTATTTGACGGTTCATCTAGGTCGACCGTGGTCAGCAGTATTTGTTTGTGGTAGTGTTGCAAACTGTAGCGACAGTGTTATTACCGTGAGGCAATGGTTGTGTGTAATAATTGCACTGTCTGTGATCTGTTCCTGATATCCCTTATCGCTGGCTTTATTGGGGTTCTAGGGCGTTCGAGCCTTTTAAAGGCTGGGGCTATAACAATCTCGAGATATTTCTACCAGAAAATTGTTGTGCTGTTGTTGTCAGTAGCATAACTAGGATTTGCTTGTGGAGGAAGTTGAGCGGAGTCAAATCAGAACTTCAGTACAACCCTCGTAATCCGACATCTTTGGGACTGAGGGTTTCGTCGGAACGCAAAAGATGTCAGATTATCAGAAAGAACAGGACAATATGGATTTACATTAAAATAAACAATCTCTGAACTCAAGATATCGGGGTTCCTTCCTTATTCTTTGGTAGAACCACATCCACAATGCGTTGTCAAGCAGTTCAATTTTAGGCTTTTTCAATGTTTTGCGATTCTTAAGAGCGTTTTCACCATCTATTGTCTCTGTACATGATTCAATATATTTCCTATTTCTTCTCCAATCCTTTATTGTCGTAACGCCTACATTGAGTTCCTTGGCAATTTTTTTGGAGTGATTCCCCTTTGTTCAGTCTTCATAGCACTGCTAATATTACTTTCATTTAATGAAAGAGTAACGTGTTTACGTTTCACTTCTGACATGTTGAAAAAAAAACACACACCACTGTACAGTGCACACAATGAACAGTAAACAAATCACTTTACAGTAAGTTACTGTAACTAACACTGGATAACAATGTCGTAAATCCAAGGAACAGTAAGCACTAAAAACGTCACAATGCAGTGCGTACTTTACAAAACACGGACGACAGAAACGTTACAAGAGATGGACAAGCGATAATAACAAGTACAATAATGGCGCGACCGCTACGAGACGGAGCAAGTTCGGCTCGAGCATGGTCGGTTGAACCGGAGCGGCGGACCAGCCGACGGCGGACGAGAGGGATTCTACGGTAATAAGTTATGAGGAGTGTTATATTAGGTCTATAGCGTTTATAGGATAGGACTATTTTTAGTCTACTTTTCTTATTTAGCAAAAATGAGGAAAAAGTAGACTTATGAGATCGATCCGGACAAATGTCTGTAAACCTAGGTCTGTATGTCTGTTTGTCTGTGTGTGTTCCGCGTACATAAAACAGTGGACAGGATTACCCAGCATCGATAAATTATTCCACATCGCAGTTCTTAAGCAAAAGATGCATCATGTGGTCGCTAACATCCATTAATGGATAGGCATCCGAAGGAGAAGTGTCCCTCGTAACAACTCCTACATGGCTTAAGCCAGAGTTTATCAAAGTGTGGTCCGCGGACCCCTGGGGGTCCGCAACCATATTTTCAGGGGTCCGCAAAAAATATTCGAATCTAATTTTGTTAATTACCCATACCAAGAACTCCTGTTTCTGCAAATAAAAGTTTTAGTTTGTATTACAAAATATGTGCGTGGCAAGCTTAGCCAATGCTATGATCAGGTCAATATTGTTTTCGACGGGTGGCTACCCTGCGGTTTGCCACTAACACACTTAGTCTGTCATCTGTTCTGTCAGTGGAGCAAACGTATCGGCATCTGTTATTAAGTTGACTTTTGTCGCTATTTTGATGCTTGTCGTGATGGTTTGTTTTGCTTTGTTGTCATGTTTAACTTTTAATGGTGGAAACATTTTACGTAAGGAAGTGTTAATTTTGGGCCTGTATCATGGATCGTTGGTTAAAGACAGGGACTGTTGATAAATTAGAAAGAGACAATGATCGTGAAAGTGAGGTTAGCTGCTCAACTTCAATAGCTAGTTCTAGCTGCAACAGTGATTTACGTAAGATTGTTAAGCGCCGCAAATATTCTGAAGAGTATTTAAAATTAGGTTTTGTGCAATCTAATGACGAACAAAAACCACAGTGCGTGTTATGCTACGAGATTCTTTCCAATGAAACTATGAAACCTGCGAAATTAAGGAGGCACTTAGAAAAAAAAACATCCAGACTTTGCTGATAAGTCATTTGATTTTTTTTAATAAAAAGTCAAGAAATGGAAAAGATGAAAACATCAATAGAGAAAATGGCGTCAGGTAGCGCTGCTGAAAAAGCTACTGCGGCATCATACGAAATAGCATTACTAATAGCTAAATCTGGAAAGCCATATACGATTGCAGAACTAATCTTACCAGCGGCAAAATAAATGTGTAATATAATGATAGGAGAGGCAGCTGCTAAGGAATTAAGTACAGTTCCACTTTCAAACGATTCTATAAAACGTCGAATTGATGACATGCCTCAAAATATTGAAGAGCAGTTAATTTGTAGGTTAAAATCTACAAAAATGTAGCCTACGCTTTGCAGCTTGACGAAAGTACAGACCTATCAAACAAATCTCACTTGTTAGCCTTTGTTAGGTATGAAAATGAAAATTGGCTTTTAGAAAAGCTTTTGTTTTGCAAAGAGATTCTTCATAACAATGCCCATGATGTTTTGGAAGCATTAAATGATTTTATTTTATCAAATGACTTGGACTGGCAACGTTGTGTTGGTGTGAGTACCGATGGATCTGGGGCCATGGCCGGCAATAAGACAGGCCTAATTGCTCGTGTCAAGTCAGTCGCTCCCAAAGTTAAGGCTGTGCGGTCAAAAATTGAAATTTTATTTTTATTTTTATTTTTACTCTTAATCTCTAATGTAGGTCTTTGTGAGATATTATATGCGTTTTGAAGAAAATAACGACGGCTCGTTTGCTGAGGACATGGCTTCAAAGTGGCTATTTTGAGCGTTAAAGGTACAATCTCCACGACGAAACTAATAATCGGAAGACACCGAAATTTATGTACAACAACCCCTGTAGTAGTACCTGCAATAGGAACAATTCTTATTACGAAATTCAAATTTTGTATTAACCTCTTCAGATTTCAATACCATTTTTAGTGAGAAAAAATTGTTATATTAACTTCAAAGTTTTATTAATTTGATGTGGCTCTTATTCTGAGCAGTAGAAAAGTTCGATAAAGAAAATTGGTTCAGCGATATACCCGTGGTGATTGTACCTTTCAGAGTCTACAAAACGCAGGTTGAATCAGTCACACACACATACACACACGCGTGCACACACACAGCGGTAAGACAAGGTCTTGGGCAAGAGCGCGCTCGGGCACCTGCCTTACGCTCTCCTTCAACACCTTTGCTATCGCAGCTTCCGCCTCCCTCATGCCCTGACTCATCATGCCAGTCCACACGACCACAGACTAGAGCAGAGTTTACCAACCTTTTGAAGTTCACGGCACCCTTGGGAATAACATTAAACACTAGGGGCATCCTTCCTTGAATAAAAAAAATATGTTTCATATGTAAATTTATTGAAATATTTTATAATAAGTAACGTACACCATAACATAATACAGTCAACTTTACTACAGTCAGTGAGTAAAAATACATCAAAATTTTGTTCGATAAATCGTTAATGTGAAACTTGTGATTCATGTTTAGAGCACAGATACGTGATATCGGGCCTTGCAGTTGACAATGAAACACGCAAATCATCCTCAAGGTTATTCAGTCTATTTCTTGCTTTGGATTTTATTGTCACCAGAGCAGAGAAGGCTTGCTCGCATAGATAGGATTTTGGAAGGGGCGAAAGTGTGTTAATTGCTTTCTTCATTAGGTTAGGATACTACTCTCTCCGCTGAAGCCCAAAAGTAGCCACCGACGCCTCACTCTTGGTGGACTTACCTTTGAGTGTGGAATCGGCACGAAGATCAATAAATTCATCTCGTTCGCAACCAGTGAAATCTATTTCCTCGCACTATCTATGAAATCAAATGGTGAGACAACCCAGTTGACATTCATAGTGGAAATAGATGGAAAGTATGTATCTATTGCTTCTTGCAATCTTGATAAGTGATCACAAATGCGGTCTTTCAGCTTACCCAGATCGTTATCTACTGCCAGATGAAGAAAGTTTGAAAGACCTCCTTTCTGAACTGCAGACGTCCAAGAACTAAGTTTTCTTTTAAAATCTTTCATTTTATTGGTTGAGGAAATTATTGTTTCCTGTCTACCCTGCATTGAAACATTCAGTTAATTCAGTTTATGAAAAATATCTGCCAGATACGACAGTTCCAAGCACCAAGAATCAGTTAGTAACAGCTCATAAAATGTATCTTGATTTTCATCCTTAAAAAGAGTTTTCACCTGTTCTCTAAGTTCAAGAAACTGCTTCAATACACGACCCCGCGACAACTACCTTACTCTGTATGAAGTAACAAAGAGGTATGAGGTGCATCCGTTGCGAGGCATAACTGTTTAAAAATCCTGCACATTAAAGGTCGAGACTTGATGTAGTTCACCATTTTCACAACTTCGTTAAACACTGCAGCAAAATCTTGAGCTCTTGCAGTAAAAACCTTCAAATTTCCCAGACATAGATTGTTCACCATCTGTACATATACCACAACAGTCTTTCCATGCCGGCCGAAGTCGTCGGATTTTTTAAGAGAGTTAAAAATCCCTCAGTATGCCTTCCTTCGGAGGGGAAGTAAATCCGGCGGTCCCATGTCATAGATTTATGGCATGTTAAAGAACCTTCCACTAATTACACCTGTGTGAAGCTAAATTATATATATTTTAAACATTTGACTAACGTTCTTAGGTTCCTACGTTCGTCGTCAAGAGCCGACTGCGGTGGCGTCTGGTAGCTACGTTCTGAACTAGTAGTCATTGACGGTGGCGTTTGGCAGCAAAAGTCGGAACTATTTGAAAAATTCAAAAGACTGCAGTCCTTACTTCAATTAAAAACAGATAACACGCACTAATACAGTCATCACAATTAACACCGGTTATCAGACAGATTCTACACACACCAAAGTACACGGGGCTACATGACCGCGTTGTCGCAGCCCCTAAACTTAAGAACCAACCAACCAGTCTTTCCATGAAAGATCTTGGACATTGAGAAAGGAATTAATAGAAACAAAAATATCATGGCCTGAGGTTGTAGTCTCCAGCGGTCTACAGAACAGAAACGGCTCATTAATATCTTTATCATCAATATATCTGGTAAAACCAAGGAGTTGCAGTTTGTCACCACTATCGATACTCTCATCTACTTGCAAAGCAAATGCTCTATCAGTTTTTATTTTCCCCACGACTTGTTCGTTGATATTGCAAACATTTCAGATATCCTGCGACTGATTGTGTTGTTGGAAAGAGGAAATTTCGAAATTTGATTAGCTACTCCTTCACCAAGTATTGTTGAAACTATAATTTTCCATGCAGGACCTATGATTTCCTCTCCAAGAGTATGAGGTGTGTGTGTGATTTTTTTTCCTATCAGTTCTGCTACTTTAAACGAGGCTTCAAGAGCAGTATCACTTATGGTCATTCTCTTTACCATTCGCACAGCTGGGTTTTTTTCTCCCCTTCTAGTACACGTGAAAAATACATCACACTCTTCCCTGACCCACTAGGATGCTTAATTGTGAGATGCCACTTCAGTTTGCTAGGTACCATGGCCTCGTGTTTCGCCACAAACTAAACACACAGGGATAGGGTTTTCCTCGTTCTTATTCAACGTAAATCCATACACAACGTAACTGTCCTGGTATGTTCTTTTCTTTCGTTTGTCTTCTTTATGTTGAATTCGACGGTTCGGGAGTAGGAGCCGACTGCTCACTTTCACTCTCCAGGCGTTTACGTTTAACAATGAACTTGTCCATAGCTAAACACTGCTACTGTAATCAACGCCAAGAAAACATGTTAAAGTGGCGTAGGAACGGGTACACTTTTATATATTTATATATATGTAAGTGACTGATGTGAAACAGCTTTTGTCAAAGCATTTCGGCCCTGAGTGGCACAACAGAGAGGATCTAGGCTTCTACCGAGACTTGCTACTATGTGGCGAAGACATAGCTCGACAAAATGTATCTGAAGTAGAAGAAGAAGAAGAAGAAGAAGAAGAAGACCCCATGGAATGACGTTGCTGTGCAGTCCAATGGACTCTATTTCGCCTAGTTTGAAAAGCTGTGAGCATATTGTGAATGGAAATTTAAGGTTGAAAGGTTACTTTTATTGTATACTGGGTAGTTTCTTAGAGAACTTTAAAATATAGCAATAATTTCACTTTCACATAGAAACCATAATTACTGACTTAATGAAACTAATCCAAAACTACTTAAGTCCTAGATCCTGTATCAAAACTGCTTAAGTGCAATATATTTTCTATTATTACGTAAAAACTGCTTTTACTGTATTTTTAAAACATACATAAAATGAAAACTAATCGTATTTTGTAACTATTATACAAACTGTTTCTATTTAAACGCGCACGGATAACTCAAGACAGTTTTTTGCCCTTTCTCACAAATTTCATGAAATTGACTTAGGTAGTTCTGGAATTGGACGACTCACATACATATCTTTATAACCTCTGTTATTTATTTTATTTGTTATTTAATTTCCAATGAATTTGTTATTATTAAGTCCTTTTTTTTGTTAAATTTTATTGTTTGTTTTCTTACTGTCAATACTTTATATTGTTATACAGTCAGTATAAAATGGTGTACTTCGTACCTGTATCAGATTATTACTAAAAAAAGATGTTTCAATATAGAACAATATGATATGTAAATGATTTTTCAAAATCTGAAATAATAAAATTTGTTTTCATGAGAATATTTGCTCATAATAAAATATGTGTGTGTTTCGTTTACAGAATGTTAAAAATTATTTATGAGTTACTTTATAAAATTCTGTAAGTTATATTCGCAGAATAAATCATGTTTAAGATCAATAGAACTTTATAGGCCAGGCGACAGGTCGAAAAACAAAAGCCTCAATAAGGAAATAATTAGTGGAAAGCTGGAAATTGCTTTAATTGCTTTATTTTGACCCAGATATTACTCTCCCAAGTTTTTCCCCTCAAGCGAAGTCGGCGTTGGCCCTTCTGGCCCTAAGAAGGTACCATTTTTCCTTTTTTTTTTTTTTTTTTTGCTAATATCTCCCAAACCATCAACTTTATCAACAAAATGCCTAGTATAAAAATAATCTAGAGTACATTTTCTACAAAAATTCTCTGTACCTTTTGTCTCTAATGTGAACTGTTACGATGCTACGACCATTCAAATTGGAGCCCTTTTAGATTCTTGCGGAAAAGCTATGGAGATGATATGCCATATCAAAGTTTCTACATATTATAAAATATTTGTCAGCATTCCAGGTGCACAAGCTGTTAACTTGTTACAAGTATAACAGATTTTCAATGTAAACAGCTGTGGCCTCAATTTCTCTGTCATCGCTTACATCGTCTGTATCGGTACAGTTGTCCGACGTCACAGGGCGCTCAAGATTAACATCGATGTCTCCGTCACAATCATCCATATCAACTTCCTCGGCAGCATTTGTACATGACCGTCCCATACAATTCATGCAGATTCTGGAGCATCGGAGGCCCGTTTTCCTGCAAACACAAGCTGCGTTACATCCTTCCGAACATTTGCTGGACACTGTGGTTAGAAGCGTTTGTGGCACCGGATCCCTCGTAGGTATGGGAGCCAAACCACATTGAGAATTTTTCCAGCCCCAATCCAGTGGATTTGTATCATTTCCATACCATGTTTGGATTTGATGATATGTTCTTAAAGAGTGCTCACGTGCCACTGATTCGGTGGGAGGTAAGCTTGCGAGATTAAATCGATGTTTGCTTAGAGATTTTTCAAACAGTTGGAACCGCAGCTCATTCAGGGTATTTCCCGTGGTTTTGTTGTCATAAAGCCCAGCCAAAACCAACTGGCCCGCTTTGTCAATTTCATCGGGGTTTGCGTTCATGTCTCGGAAAACCCTAACAGCTGTCTGCAGTTCCTCATTACTCTTCAGCAGTGTTACGAATTTCATTTTGCACTGCCTGTGAAACGAAGACGTTATATCGCACCCACTAAACGCATGCAAAAAGAGGAAGTTTTCTTGCACACATGTTGGGAGATTGAAACTTGTTGTGCAAAATAGTTGTTGTTTGGTTGAACCTTGGCCGGGTTTCATAAAATACATTTTCGTGGAGGGTGGCACACAAGCCGCCAAGATGACCAGGATATCTATATCTTCAGCCACTATAATGACTGAATTGTCGGGCCGAGATAACTCGAGTGGGGTGGTAACGATGAGCACATCGGTATCTTCTGGAGCTTGTCTGGTTTCGATTCCTTCGCTTTCGAATTTGACGCGCAACAAGTCGATCAATCTTCGTTTGTTTGTGACATTAGACAAAAAGTTTGCTTGTGGCATAGGTGCCGTCATGGACTCATAAAAAAAAAAAAAACATTAGCAGCTTCATGCTTGTGCGATCGTCGAAGACGTTCAACGGACTTGGTACTGCGAGCTGCTGGGTCGTCAGGATGAAAAATCCACAGCCTGCTTCCAGTCTCCGACCGGGTCAGGAATGGAATGAATGAAGCCCCCATCTAGCGGCGAGGATATGAACTGTGCCGGCTGCCGAGGCCTGACGCACTCCTCTGGAGCAATGATTAAATGAATGACAGATGAAATGAAATGATAGTGGAGAGTGTTGCTGGAATTAAATTTTTGACAGGGAAAACCGGAGTACCCGGAGAAAAACCTGCCTGCCTCCGTTTTGTCCAGCACAGATCTCACATGGAGTGACCGGGATTTGAACCACGGACCCAGTGGTGAGAGGCCGGCGTGCTGCCGCCTAAGCTACGGAGGCTTCGGGTCGTCAGGATACCCATCGAAAATAATGACACTGTTTTTAAAGTATCTTTTAACGTAACTCGCATATTTGAAACTAATGTCGACAAAAGTATCGGTTTGGTGCCAAATTACACGGTGCAGAAGATATCCTCCGTCGAGAACATGATGTAGCTCCTCAAATATGGGCTCATCGGTAACAGGATAGAATAATTTATAGAACACAGACTTTTGCGTCTACGCATTCCCGCTTTATCAAAGATCGCAACCGGATACGGAGCTAGTTCAAACAGGAAATATTGTTTCAATTCTGCATCGGATTTCTTTGCAAGGCAAATGCATTGGAAAAGCACAAGAGGATCAACAGGAATATCCGTGTTGCGGATTTTTAGCCTATTTTCAATTTTGAAAAAAATAGGCTTATGAAATCACCTTTTGTCCGTGTGTGTGTGCGTGTGTGTGTGTGTGAGGTGTGTGTGTGTGTGTCCCTAATAAAATCTAAACGGCTGGAGCGATTTCAATGAAACTCGGTAAGTTCATGGCGCTATTCCCGGCGACCTCGACCGTGTCCTTCAAATTTTGTTACGTCTCACCAATCCAACATGGCGGCTGTGCCAAATATTTCACTAGCATTCGATATCTCCGAAACTATTACCGATATCGCCCTGAAATTGTGTACAGTGATAAAGGGCACTACTAGAAGTTCGCCTATGAGACTTTCAAAAACCTGGTGACTACAAAACCAACATGGCGGCCAAGCGAAGTTGAGACATTTAAATAGACTTTTCTCGCGATTTAACTACCCAAACGTAATGAAACTGGGTACAGCAATTGTTTATACACATTGTAAAGCACTGGAGTCTAATTTAGTTCAATTGTTTACATAACCTCAAAATGGCGGCTGTGCGAAATATTTCACTGACATTCTATATCTCCGAAACTATTACAGATATCACCCTGCAATTCTGTACGGTGATAAAGGGTACTGATAGAAATTTACCTATTTATATTTCATAAACCTGTAAAGTACAAAACGAACATGGCGACCTAGCGAATTTGAAATATTTTAATAGACTTTTCTCGTGATTTAACTCTCTGAGCGCAGTGAAATGTGGTACAGTAAATGACTTAGCAGATTGTAATGCACTGCCATCTAATTTAATTCAATTGTTTACATAACCTCAAGATGGCGGCTGTGCGTAATTTTAAAATTAAATTTTTATTTCTTGTGTCGTAATCATGCGATCAAAGTGAAAGTTTGAATACTGAACCTAGGCAATAATTGTCCTTGAATGGTACATAACTCTATGGCCTATACATATAACAATCCTAAATGGCGAGCTTCCGAAATATTTAGACGGTTCTCAATATCTATGAATCTTTTACAGCAACCAAACTGATTTTTTTAAATGTTCATAGAGAATCTTCACCTATAGGAATTTCAGTAACCTGGTGAGCACAAATCCAACATGGCGGTGACGCGAAGTATAAATATTTAAATGGACGTTTCTCGCGAATTAACTACCCGAATGCCGTGAAACGTAGCACGTTAAATGCTTATACAAATGTTGATACACTGGCATCTAATTTATTTCAATTGTTTGCATAATCACAAGAAGGCTGCTGTGCGTAATTTTGAAATCTCGTTTTTACTTCTTGTGTTCTAATCATGCGATTGAAGTTTGAATACCACACGTACACAATAATCTTGATGTAATAGTACAAAAATAAAAATCCAACCTGGCGACCATCTGAAATATTTAGACGGTTCTCAATATCTACGAATCTGTTACAGCAATTAAACTGAAATTTTGTATGTTGATAGAGGCAATTAACATGAGCAGGATATATGAAAATAGTCTGTATAGTTCTTCACGGAACTACTTGTTATTTTCGAATTTACCGCGCGGAGAGGCATCACGCCATTTTTTCTAAGGAACTTCACATCGTGAAAATTGTTGCCGGTTATGCCTTTTTGTGCTGCTATTCCAATTTCATAGGCCATATGACAAGTGATTTGTCCGTCCCCGACAACTCCTGTGCTTAACGAAACAACGTGTTGTCCACGAGGAAAGGGCTCTTGAGTTGATAACCATCCAACAAATTTTTTCAAGTCCGCATCATTCCGCGAGATCCGCGCACACCGTGCATCCACATGCTGTTCTGTAGTCGAAAACTCAATATTGCAAAATGATACTAATGGTAGGTATTTTGCCACAGCTGTTTACATTGAAAATCTGTTATACTTGTAACAAGTTAACAGCTTGTGCATCTGGAATGCTGACAAATATTAAAACATGTAGAAACGTTGATATGGCATATCATTTCCATAGCTTTTCCGCATGAATCAAAAAGGGCTCCACTTTGAATGGTCGTAGCATCGTAACGGTTCACATTAGAGACAAAAGGTAGGGAAAATTGTTGTAGGAAATTTACTCTAGATTATTTTTTATAATAGGTATTTTGTTGATAAAGTTGAAGATTTGGGAGATATTTGCAAAGAAATTGAAAAATGGTACCTTCTTAGGGCCAGAAGGGCCAACACCGACTTCGCTCGAGGAAGAAACTTGGGAGAGTAATATCTGGGTCCAAATAAGGCGATTAAAGCAATTTCCAGCTTTCCACTAATTATTTCCTTATTGAACTACCTGTCGCCTGGCCTATTATGCGAGTTGTAATCTTCAATATATATCAAAATAATGTACATATTACAATTTGCCTTACGTCGCACCGACACAGATACTGTAGGTCTTATGGCGACGATGGGATAGGAAAGACTAGCAGTGGGAAGGAAGCGGCTTTGGCCTTTATTAACATTGTGGTGTTTGAAGCCATATTTTCAGTGTTGCCTTAGTAAACAAGAGTTTAGTGCTTTTCAGTCGGTCAACACGAATGTACCCATTAATCTCGTGTAATTTATTTCAGGATTAGGGCATAACCCATCTCTTTTGGGTACATTCGTGTTGACCGACTGAAAAGCACTAAACTCTTGGCCTTTATTAAGGTACAGCGCCCATTTGCCTGGTGTGAAAATGAGAAACCAGGGACAACCATCACCCGGGCTACCGACAGGGGGGTTCGAACCCACTATTTCCGGAATGAAAGCTCACAGCTGCACAACCCTAACCACAACCTCACTCCGTGAATCATATCATACTATATCAAAATATAATCATAATAGGCCTATATCATAATATATTCTCTTTTATTGGGCTGGACGGAGGGAGAATACCTACACACAACGCACAAAACCTCCCATTAATATTAATCTTCATAAATTCGTCATCACACTGTACGTTTACAGTGGTCGTAGTTTCCGATAATCACGAATGAGAGCTTCAAAATGAGACCAAGTTTCCTGCTGTACGTTTATCCTGGGCTGAGAAAACGTTACGTCAGAAAAAGTATAAGAACTTTTTATCGGGTAGTTGAAAAAAATTGAAACATGAGATTTGCACTACCAATACTTGTGCCTATCACATATAAAAATTGCATTACCCTCAGCAAGCTTGCCACGGTGGGTGAGTGGTTATAGTGTCGGACTACCAACCCCAAGATTGCAGGTTCGCCCCTGGCCATGGTAAGTGATTTTTGAAGGCGACAAAAATCACGATACTCATGTCATACGATGTTGGCATGTTAAAGAACCCATTTGAATTCAGTAGGCCGTGTTAAATGGCAAAATTAATCTCGGGATTTTCCGCCAACACAAAGTTCCTCCATTCTCTACTTGAAAGCGCTGTAGTGTCAAGGAGATTAGATATCTAACCTCCTTGACTTTCATAGCGTTCAAAGGAACGACGAAATTCGACATGCAAGCTACCCTCTGGGTGTCAATTAACAAAGCTTGCACCAGGCACCCGAGGCCATACGATATTATTATTATTATTATTATTATTACCCTCAGCCAAGTAGTTTTCCATGTATATAGTTTTAAGTGAGCGGTTCCTAGAAAAGACGTCAAAAACACGGACAATTTTTCATACAACCACAAATAAATAAATAATTAATAAACTTGAAAATAATTGGCTTATATAGTCTAACGCAGAATTAAACAAGGAAAATATTGGTATAACTCGTTTTTCAATAGGTCTGTTGGTTTGGTTGTAATTAAGGCCTAAACTCGAGTATTCATAATAAAAATCCAATAGTAGTCCACAAATTGGCAATACGGCTCGGAAAGCAAGTCTGGTTTGTTTTTCAGATGCAAAACAACGCTATCAGTGAGAGAGAGAGAGAAGACATTGAGTGACGAGGAGAAGCGGTGGGAGTAGGGGCGGAAGGAGGTGATAATTGAAGGGTGACACGTCACTAACACAAATGCAGCGGCTGCTATCGGTAATACAGTAGTGCTGCCATCTCTTGCCATGCGATTGACGGCGGTGGCGATCGCACAGCCTTAAGTGGACTCACTGCTCTATTCATAGGGAGGCATTGGCTGTAAAAAAAAATGCCAGAAGATGTAGAAACATCATTAAAAGAAGTTGTGGAAGTCGTAAATTATATTAAAGCCCGACCTTTGAACTCTCGTATTTTTACTCAGCTTTGTGAAGAAATTGGAAGTGAGCAAGTACAGCTCTTGCTTCACACTGAAGTTCGCTGGCTCTCCCGAGGTAATGTCCTTACACGTTTTTTTGAATTGCGTGATGAAATTAGAATATCTCTTTTGGAAGAAAAATATGAAAACTTTCTTCTCAAAGACAAGTTGTGTGAGTTTTTCGTGGTTAATCAAGGTTGCATATTTGGCAGATATCTTCCAGCTTTTGAATGTCCTAAATACGAAACTTCAAGGGTCTGACACTGACATATTCCATGTAGAAGAGCAAGTAGAAGCTATGATAGGAAAACTGCAGCTTTGGTCTGACAGTATGCTTAAGAATTCATACAACAATTTTACAACGTTGCAGGAATTCTTAATAACATCTGAAGAAGAGATGCCTACAAATACAAAAGAACTGTTTGCTGAGCATTTAACAGGCCTAGCTTAGAGTCTGAGAAGTTACTTTCCTGAACCTAATCCTAATAATGATTGGATGAAGTATCCATTCAAGAAGAGAAGTTTTGGTAACCTCAACGACCTATCTGATACTGAGCAAGACCAATTGGTGGAACTCTCGTGCAGCAGAGCCTGGGAGATTGTTTATGAAGAAAATAACTTGGCAAGGTTTTGGCTCCTTGTACAAGCTGAGGTACTAGAACTTGCCAAAAGAGCCCTCGAACATATTGTGCCCTTTTGTACGACATATTTGTGTGGACGCGCCTTTTCTGAACTGTGCAACCTGAAGCCAGCAAAAAGAAACAAACTGAAGAACATTGAAACCGATTTAAGGCTAAAGCTTTCTAAAATAAATCCCAACATTTTAGAGATAGTCAAAAGCAAAAAACAGTACCATTGTTCTCACTAAAGTAACGGTAAAAACACTGATAACTTTTTATTCTAAGATTGGATTTAAAGTCTACTCCTACTGTAATTAAGAAAATTGGGTATACTTATGTAAGTTATGTTTTTTCCAGTATTTATTCCATCTATGTTTTAGAATACAGGTGAAAAATACTTTTATGGAAAGTTCACCCCTTTACCCTCTACTAAAAACACACCCTGTCGGAAACAAGACACAACTTAGCGATACAGCCAAGCTAGATAAAAAGGGGGGGGGGGAATAGCGGTGGTTAATAGGTAAATGTTATCTGGATCAGGTGTACTATGCACTTTTTTCTGCAATAAACCTAGGCTGGTATGCGCGGCGGTATTAAAGGTGCCAGGCAGCGCTTAGTTCGAATGGCTTTTTAGTCCACGCGTGGCGAAGACAGTTCCACGGTCTTTAATAGTTGTAGATCTTCCTGTATTCAATAACATACATTCTTATCTAGATTTGGCAACGTCACACAAATAAACATTGCACTGACCTCAGAGAGCACACAGGAACAAAGGGGGGGGGGGAGAAGGGAAAAACCAGTTTCGTCCAGTTAACATCCGGGTTCAGTCGACCACAACTGGTGCTAGAGTGAACACGAAACTGCTCGAAGTTCCAGCCAGGAAGACAACCGGATAAGTATCAGCCTGTATTATTACAGTATAACCATAGTTGATTTTTACAACCATATAATCCCCCCCAAACAGACAAACTCCGGATTTCTATCACCATTTTAGCATTTCACCTAACATTATATATACTACATTCAGCATACACCGACAGTTGCATTACCAATACTGCAACTAAATAATTGTACATATTGTAAATATTTTTCACCTGTATTCTCAAACATAGATGTTATAGCCTAAGTGTAATGGATCTGATGATGATCGCTTGACGATTGAAACTGGTCATCCTAGTGTCTTTATTAATCGCATGTAATTTATTTCAGGATTAGGGCATAACCCAGCTCTATTTGGGTACATTCGTGTTGACCGACTGAAAAGCACCAAACTTTTGTTTACTTGGGAAACACTGAAAATAATGGCTTCAAACCCCACAATGATTAATTAGTTGCAGACAATAAGGTGTAACATGGAAACAAAGTGTTTCTGGACCCATGTTCATATAACATAATTTCTTCGTCTACGTGTGAGCAATGTGTCCTGCAATTTGGGCCGTACATTTTTGCAACACTCTGTATAGTTGTGAACTCTTGACAGGTTGAGTAATATGAATTCAATACCCAATCGACTCCACAATATTCCGTTTTGTTGTGTGGGAGGGTGGTAAGGGAGAGGCTGCTTTTAGTAGGCATTCCATATTATATAACTGAATGTGGTTTACACTGGACATGGGTGTGTGGGAGGATTAAAGCCCCATTACCGAGCGTAGGACGTGAGCACTGTTCCAGGAATCACTCTGCAACATTAATTAAACCAGTAACCACAAAGGACGACGTCACTTCACAGAATAGGGCGGCAGAGACAAGCCCTTTATATCCAGGAAGAGGAAACAGTTCTTCCGACATGCACAGTAAATGTTGAAATTCTAAACCAAATGGAACTCTTTTATATAGGTTGAAAATGAAAATGAAAATCCACAGCCTGCTTCCAGTTAACCGACCGGGTCAGGAATGGAATGAATGAAGCCCCCATCTAGCGGCGAGGATATGAACTGTGCCGGCTGCCGAAGCCTGTCGCACTCCCCTGGGGCAATGATTAAATGAATGACAGATGAAATGAAATGATAGTGGAGAGTGTTGCTGGAATGAAATTTTGACAGGGAGAACCGGAGTACCCGGAGAAAAACCTGTCTGCCTCCGTTTTGTCCAGCACAGATCTCACATGGAGTGATCGTGATTTGAACCACGGACCCAGCGGTGAGAAGCCGGCGTGCTGCCGCCTAAGCCACGGAGGCTCTTTTATATAGGTTGTTGTTCTTTAATTGAGGCCTCCCAGTGGGACATGGGTTGGAGACCACGGGACCCCAGCTGAGTCCGGCATTGCTTCCACTTACTTGTGCTGGGATCCTCTCCGTCTTATTTCCTCTTGACCTCTCTTGGTCAACTCTTGTTCTCTTCCGACCGCGACGGAAGGGTGTCTTTCACTTTCCAGCCTTAATTGGCCCTTGTCTCATCTTTCCTGATACCCTCATTCTTCGGGGGCCAGCCTTCTTTTTCTTTTCATGATATCTCCTGCCTTCTGCTCAAGGTCCTTAAGGATGCTGGGTGTGTGTAGCCCCACCACTTCTGGTGCACCCTCGATAGTGCTACACCCTCAAGGGCTCACAGCTGGTGACTTTAGGAGTTTGCAACCCCAGGGGATTCCTAAGCTGGGTCCGGTTCATCCCCCATTTATCCATTGCCTCTGGGGTGGGCCCTCTTCTCTTTCACTTTCCTATCTGCCTTCATGGTTCTCCTTCCTTCCAAGTCCCTCAATCCTCATTCTTCGAGTGTTGAGGGCATTTCTTTTTTTCCTGTCCTTTATTTGCCTTATCCTTTATTTGTTTACCATTTCTTTTTCTAGTATGTAAGTCTGTAGTTAGTATTAGTTATAGTTCTCATTCTCATCTCATCTTTCACTATCACCCGAACCATTAGGGATCGATAACCTAGATGTTTGGCCCCTTAAAACAACAATTATCATCATCATCATGTTTAATTGAGGGGCTTTGTGACATCATGGTCAAGTATTCCCGTGTACTTGGGTGTGAGTGGAATTTGTCTGATATCCAGTTATTGTGATGGCTATATTAAGGTGTGTGTTTGTAATTCAGACGACGATTGGGAAGAGGATGGCCGTGGCCTGAAATTACGAACCATCCAGGCATTTGTCTGGAGTAGAAATGGGGACACCATGGAAAACCACTCCCTGGATGGTCGAGGTGGGAATCGAACCCACTTCTTCTCAGCCTCACAAGGCTGAGTGTTCCCCGTTTGAGCCCTCAGACCAGAATTAAATTTCTTGGCAGAGACGGGAATCGAACCCAGGCCTTCGAGCTGACAGCCAAGAATGCTAGCCGCTGCGCAACGAGACGTACATATGTATAGGAGGTGTCACTTTACTTTAAACACCCTCCGCTAGTAGGATATATAGGCCGAAGCTGGCACAGGGGCTAATGCGCAAGATGGCCGCCGCGCGCAACCAGCCCTATGTTATTCTTATGGAGGGGACAGTCATAGCTGGCACAGGGGCTAATGCGCAAAATGGCCGACACGCCCTGAGACCATGAATAATGTCACAGGGGGAGTTCGACCGTATAGTCGCTAAATGGAATATTTATTGTTTTTATTATTATTATTATTATTATTATTATTATGAGGTAATTATTGATTGATCATGTACATTCAAGACCAGCCTTATATTGTCCACCTCTTTGTGTAGTGGCTAGCATTCTTGGCTGTTACTGTGGAGGCTCGGGTTCGAGTCCTGGCTCTGTCAAGAAACTTAATTCTAGGCTGAGGGTTGGAATGAGGTACACTCAACCTTGTGAGGCAAAATTGACAGGACCTGGCTTTTGATTCATACCACAGCCATTCTGCCTAACCCAACTTCACCTAACCTAGCCTAACCTAACCTTACCTAACCTAACCAGATCCCACCTTACCTAACCTAACCTAACTTCAAAGTTTTTTCTCATTTTTTTCGTGTGGCCTCCTGAGAGGCCGAGTGCAGGTCTTTCTATTCGACGACCGTGGGCGACCTGCGTGTCGGGATGCGAGATGGAATGGATGAAGATGAACGAAACAGGGCAAGGATGTGGAAGGAAGTGGCCGTGGCCGTGGCCTGTCAGAAGGTACTGTCCCAGCATTCGCCAGGTGTTGAAAATGGGAAACCACGGAAAACCATTTCAAAGACAGCCGACGGTGGGGCTCGAACCCACGCGACTACCGAGTCAGTGGAGAGCTTGGCCCCATGGCCTAACGCAGCGCTTTAGCCAGCGTAGCCACTACTGTCGGTACTTCAAAGTCAGAATGTAAAATACATTTATTGCTTTTTATACCCTCATAAATTAGATATAGAGAATGTCCACCACGATTTAGATCCTCGAGCTCACTTTCTGACATATCATTAAAACGTGTAGAAAGGAATGTCTGAAAATTTTCACTAACTCATAGTACACTTTCACCATACATTGTGTCCACTTTTTGAATGTTAATGATACGGAAAAGAGTATGCATTGGTAATTCAGTGAGATTTTTTCTCTCTAATCAACAGTTCTGTCCCCCATAGCAATGAGAATATTTATTGTAGTAGCATATAAAGAAACAAAAAAATCATATCTATTACAGTTTAGCTATAAGTGACCAGAACCACTATAACATTTTATTCTAATAAGGAGATTTCCATGTTGTTTGAGTCTTCAGTCTTTTGACTGGTTTGATGCAGCTCTCCATGCCTCCCTGCCCTGAGCTAATCGTTTCATCTCTACATAGCTCCGACACCCTACATCCGAGGCAATCTGTTTAACATATTCTAATCTTGGTCTACCCCTACAGTTTTTGTCCTCGACCCTTCCTTCCATAACTAAGTTTGCTATTCCTGGGTGTCTTAGTATGTGTCCTACCAACCTATCTCTTCTCTTCATTAACAGTCGCCAGAAACATCTCTCCTCTCCCACTCATCTTAATACCTCTTTGTCTGTAACCCTATCTACCCATCTGATCTTCATCATTCTCCTGTAACACCACATTTCAAATGCTTCAATTTTCCTCTTTTCTGCTGCAGCAATAGTCCAAGTTTCACTTCCATAGAGCGCCACGCTCCAGACAAAGGCTTTCAAAAATGACTTCCTAATACCTAAATCTATATTCGATGTCAGCAGATTCCCTTTTTGTAGAAATGCTTTCTTTGCCTGAGCCAACATGATAAGAAAAAAATGCTTACCATAATGATGGATTGTGTGTAAGTAAACGTCTTTTGCTGCTTGATGCCACTACTAAACTGATACTCATACAACGGACAAGTGAGTTCATGTTTCGTTGACGTAATCGTATGTTCCCACGCACTTTCTTTGTGTTGCACGCGCCGTAGTGGCTAAATTTGAAACTAGATGAGATGATTTGCTGACGTAATCGTATGTTCCCCCGCACGCACACGCAGGCCCCCCATGTGGACGGGTCCTTGTGGACGAGTCCCTGAGGTCGGGTCATTGTGGACGGGTCATTGTTGACGAGCCCCTGTGAACGGGTCCCTGTTGACGGGTCCTTTTTGACTAATCTCTTTAGACCGGTCCCTTTGGACTGGTCCCTAATGCTATGATGAAATTAAACGTTGTTCCACATGAAACGCAAGCGAAGAGCCGATTGCTACTATGAATTAACATGTTTGTTTTTTGTTTTTACACATGTGCACTTGGGGTTTTTGTAAGAGGGCGGGCTTTTTGAATACAGATTTATAGATGAGTTATATTTTTTTTAATTACCAAAAGATCCAAAACTAATAGGTCATTTAATATTTCATGAACCAATAAGGCTAGGGACTTGTATGAGAGGTCGTTGGACTTGAGGTGACATTCTGTTTTTGAATGTATTATTTAATTTTTGTCAAAAGGGCTTAACTACACTTTTGTTAATATCTCGCTAACTAATAAACAGAGAGGGTCAAGTGAGGTGTCATGGGACTCAGGATGGTCAACCCTTTTCCATGACCAAGTAATTTACCCAAAATACCTAATACATTAAGGTCATTGACCTGAGATTTTATAAACTTTTTTTTTGTCGTGTAGCCTCCTGAGAGGCCAAGTGCAGGTCTTTCTAGTCGACGCCCGTGGGTGACCTGCGCGTCGGGATGAGAGATGGAATGGAAGAAGATGAATGAAACTGGGCAAGGATGTGGAAGGAAGCGGCCGTGGCCTCTCAAAAGGTACTGTCCCAGCATTTACCTGGTGTTGAAAATGGGAAACCACGGAAAACCATTTCAAGGACAGCCGACGGTGGGGCTCGAACGCACGCGTCTACCGAGTCAGCAGAGAGTTTGGCCCCTTGACCTAACGCAGCGCTTTAGCCCGCGTAGCCACTACTGTCGGTTATAAACTAATAATTGGATACGAACATGTGAGATGTTTACCATGTGTGATGAAACATAGCTAGGTAGAGAGAGAATTAGTGTAGGCTACATGTATGGTGACTGACAAGTCTTTTACCATTGAAACTTGTTTTCAGATCAAACTGCAGTATAGAGAGAGTATAGGTTGCAGGTATGGGTTAATAAATGTGAAACGGTGTACGCAAACTCTGATTTGTCAAGAATTAAGAGTAGACTATCTTTAATTGATTGGTTAAAGATGATAGCTAAAACACAAAAATGCTCAGTGGTTACCGAGACAAAATGGTTGCTACACACAACAAGCTTTAAATACTTGAGGCTAATAATCTATACACACACACACTCGCTTGTTGTAAACTAAACTGTGTTGCTGTCAGTGCTCAGACAGTAGGCTGATGACAAAATGCATTGCTAACAGAAATATAATCATTTCCGGTTGTCTAATGTTACCAGCTATCCATTATTTATTTTGTTTGTGTTGCAGTGGTAAACACTTTTAGCTCTTGTGCTGGTGGTCTTAACTCGATTTCCAGGTCTGAGGCCTAGAACAAGTCGAACTAAGAAACAAGGGCATAGTGGTGCAGTGGTTAAGCTGTTAGCCATTTCACCAGGGGTTCGATTTCAGGTTAATATGCATGTCATAAACATATTAAACAAAACAAAACAGATATAACGTTTAAAACTGATTACATTTGTGTCTTTTCAAATTATTACTTGGATTACAAATACAAAGGTGAACTGGGTTTGATATACAGTTAATGCTGTCTATCACACACTAGACTGTAAGAAAGCCAAAAGAGCAAAGGGCGTAGGTAGAGCAGTGGTAAAATTGCTATATGTAGAGAACTACCTGGCAAAGCTATATCGCATAAACAGTGCAGGATACAATCCAGCAATCAAATTTGTATCTTGTGGAACAGAGAAATGCACTTACGTGAGAAAATGTAAGTTCATGTATAATATGACCTAACACACGAGTGTTCACCTGTGCACATGCATGATAAGAGCTAACAAGTCACATTCTGTTTAGTTCGTACGTAACGTTAGGTTAGGGCTACGAGGCACATGCCATTTGAGAGCAGGTCAAGGGATCTAACTTGGTGGATGGATGTGTTCTAACGAGTCATTTGTAGTTGAAAGAGAATAATACTTTTTCTTAAAATGTTAAAACTGAGGAGTTGGTACGTACAGTAAGACGTCTTGTTATTTCCTGTGTCATATTACAGACATGGCAGAGAGCAAACAGTTCTGTTGCTATGACTAACGCTGCAGTAATTTAAACCCCACGTGTTCATCAAGACAATGGGTGATGATTATACAAAGTTAGCAGTCATTGGATATTACACAGGTGTTCCTTCCGGTGTCATGTTGCATACATGGCAGAGTGCGCACAGTTCTATTGCTATGACTAACGCTGCAGTAATTTGAACCCCCCCAGGTGTTGATCAAAACAATGGGTGATGATCATGCACATATGTGTAAACTGACATGAAAAACTGAAAATGGGAAATTGGAAAATTGACATATGTGTAAACAACAAAATGAAAAAAAAATCCGTTTGGGGCAGTGATCATGATGTACAGTAACCTGTAAGACTAGCATAAGGATAGTTTCATGTACCTTATATACTTTGTGTATGTGCATTAGCCTTTGGATTAGCTTACGTTAGGTTTGGTAAAGTTAGGTTTAATGAGGTTAGGTATGTGACCTTGTAGTTTACTCTTTTATGAAAATGTAAAAAAACTAAAATCTAAAAATAAAAAAATCTTAAATTTAAAATGTAAAATCTAAAATCTTTAAATGAGGTTTCTGCAGGTTATGACAACACGTTTATGATTTAGTCCAAGTTGATGTGTGGTATCCAATTACTGCTGACTTTGCATGATCATCACCCATTGTTTTGATCAACACCTGGGGGGGGGGTTCAAATTACTGCAGCGTTAGTCATAGCAATAGAACTGTGCGCACTCTGCCATGTATGCAACATGACACCGGAAGGAACACCTGTGTAATATCCAATGACTGCTAACTTTGTATAATCATCACCCATTGTCTTGATGAACACGTGGGGTTTAAATTACTGCAGCGTTAGTCATAGCAACAGAACTGTTTGCTCTCTGCCATGTCTGTAATATGACACAGGAAATAACAAGACGTCTTACTGTACGTACCAACTCCTCAGTTTTAACATTTTAAGAAAAAGTATTATTCTCTTTCAACTACAAATGACTCGTTAGAACACATCCATCCACCAAGTTAGATCCCTTGACCTGCTCTCAAATGGCATGTGCCTCGTAGCCCTAACCTAACGTTACGTACGAACTAAACAGAATGTGACTTGTTAGCTCTTATCATGCATGTGCACAGGTGAACACTCGTGTGTTAGGTCATATTACACATGAACTTACATTTTCTCACGTAAGTGCATTTCTCTGTTCCACAAGATACAAATTTGATTGCTGGATTGTATCCTGCACTGTTTATGCGATATAGCTTTGCCAGGTAGTTATCTACATATAGCAATTTTACCACTGCTCTACCTACGCCTTTTGCTCTTTTGGCTTTCCTACAGTCTAGTGTGTGATAGACAGCATTAACTGTATATCAAACCCTGTTCACCTTTGTATTTGTAATCCAAGTAATAATTTGAAAAATCACGAATGTAATCAGTTTTAAACGTTATCTCTGTTTTGTTTTGTTTAATATGTTTATGACATGCATATTAACCTGAAATCGAACCCCTGGTGAAAAGGCTAACAGCTTAACCACTGCACCACTATGCCCTTGTTTCTTAGTTCGACTTGTTCTAGGCCTCAGACCTGGAAATCGAGTTAAGACCACCAGTACAAGAGCTAAAAGTGCTTACCACTGCAACACAAAAAAATAATAATGGATAGCTGGTAACATTAGACAACCGGAAATGATTATATTTCTGTTAGCAATGCATTTTGTCATCAGCCTACTGTCTGAGCACTGACAGCAACACAGTTTAGTTTACAACAAGCGAGTGTGTGTGTGTGTATAGATTATTAGCCTCAAGTATTTAAAGCTTGTTGTGTGTGGCAACCATTTTGTCTCGGTAACCACTGAGCATTTTTGTGTTTTAGCTATCATCTTTAACCAATCAATTAAAGATAGTCTACTCTTAATTCTTGATAAATCAGAGTTTGCGTACACCGTTTCTCATTTATTAACCCATACCTGTAACCTATACTCTCTCTATACTGCAGTTTGATCTGAAAACAAGTTTCAATGGTAAAAGACTTGTCAGTCACCATACATGTAGCCTACACTAATTCTTTCTCTACCTAGCTATGTTTCATCACACATGGTAAACATCTCACATGTTCGTATCCAATTATTCGTTTATAACCGACAGTAGTGGCTACGCGGGCTAAAGCGCTGCGTTAGGTCAAGGGGCCAAGCTCTCTGCTGACTCGGTAGACGCGTGGGTTCGAGCCCCACCGTCGGCTGTCCTTGAAATGGTTTTCCTTGGTTTCCCATTTTCAACACCAGGCAAATGCTGGGACAGTACCTTCTGACAGGTCACGGCCGCTTCCTTCCACATCCTTGCCCAGATTCATTCATCTTCATCCATTCCATCTCTCATCCCGACGCGAAGGTCGCCCAAGGGCGTCGACTAGAAAGACCTGCACTCGGCCTCTCAGGAGGCTACACGACAAAAAAAAAGTTTATAAAATCTCAGGTCAATGACCTTAATGTATTGAGTATTTTGGGTAAATTACTTGGTCATGGAAAAGGGTTGACCATCCTGAGACCCATGACACCTCACCTGACCCTCTCTGATTATTAGTTAGCGAGATATTAACAAAAGTGTAGTTAAGCCCTTTTGACAAAAAAATAAATAATACATTCAAAAACAGAATGTCACCTCAAGTCCAACGACCTCTCATACAAGTCCCTAGCCTTATTGGTTCATGAAATATTAAAAAGCTAATGACCTATTAGTTTTGGATCTTTCGGTAATTTAAAAAAATATATAACTCATCTATTAATCTGTATTCAAACAGCCCGCCCTCTTACAAAAACCCCAAGTGCACATGTGTAAAAACAAAAAACAAACATGTTAATTCATAGTAGCGATCGGCACTTCGCTAGCGTTTCATGTGGAACAACGTTTAATTTCATCATAGCATTAGGGACGAGTCCAAAGGGACCGGTCTAAAGAGATTAGTCAAAAAGGACCCGTCAACAGGGACCCGTTCACAGGGGCTCGTCAAGAAGGACCCGTCAACAATGACCCGTCCACAGTGACCCGTCCACAGGGACTCGTCGACAAGGCCCCGTCCACATGGGGGGCCTGCGTGTGCGTGCGGGGAACATATGATTACGTCAGCAAATCATCTCATCTAGTTTCAAATTTAGCCACTACGGTGCGTGCAACACACAGAAAGTGCGTGGGAACATGCGATTACGTCAGCGAAACATGAACTCACTTGTCTGTTGTATGAGTATCAGTTTAGTAGTGGCATCAAGCAGCAAAAGACGTTTACTTACACACAATCCATCATTATGGTAAGCATTTTTTTCTTATCATTATGGAAATCTCCTTATTAGAATAAAATGTTATAGTGGTTCTGGTCACTTATAGCTAAACTGTAATAGATATGATTTTTTTTGTTTCTTTATAGGCTACTACAATAAATATTCTCATTGCTATGGGGGTCAGAACTGTTGATTAGAGAGAAAAAAGCTCACTGAATCACCAATGCATACTCTTTTCCGTATCATTAACATTCAAAAAGTGGACACAATGTATGGTGAAAGTGTACTATGAGTTAGTGAAAATTTTCAGACATTCCTTTCTACACGTTTTAATGATATGTCAGAAAGTGAGCTCGAGGATCTAAATCGTGGTGGGCATTCTCTATATCTAATTTATGAGGGTATAAAAACAATAAATGTATTTTACATTCTGACTTTGAAGTACCGACAGTAGTGGCTACGCTGGCTAAAGCGCTGCGTTAGGCCATGGGGCCAAGCTCTCCGCTGACTCAGTAGACGCGTGGTTTCGAGCCCCACCGTCGGCTGTCCTTGAAATGGTTTTCCGTGGTTTCCCATTTTCAACACCAGGCAAATGCTGGGACAGTACCTTCTGACAGGCCACGGCCACTTCCTTCCACATCCTTGCCCTGTTTCGTTCATCTTCATCCATTCCATCTCTCATCCCTACACGCAGGTCGCCCACGGTCGTCGAATAGAAAGACCTGCACTCGGCCTCTCAGGAGGCCACACGAAAATAAAAAGGAGAAAAAACTTTGAAGTTAGGTTAGGTTAGGTAAGGTGGGATCTGGTTAGGTTAGGTAAGGTTAGGTTAGGCTAGGTTAGGTGAAGTTGGGTTAGGCAGAATGGCTGCGGTATGAATCAAAAGCCAGCTCCTGTCAATTTTGCCTCACAAGGTTGAGTGTACCCCATTCCAACCCTCGGCCTAGAATTAAATTTCTTGACAGAGCCAGGACTCGAACCCGAGCCTCCACAGTAACAGCCAAGAATGCTAGCCACTACACAAAGAGGTGGACAATATAAGGCTGGTCTTGAATGTACATGATCAATCAATAATTACCTCATAATAATAATAATAATAATAATAATAATAATAATAAAAACAATAAATATTCCATTTAGCGACTATACGGTCGAACTCCCCCTGTGACATTATTCATGGTCTCAGGGCGTGTCGGCCATTTTGCGCATTAGCCCCTGTGCCAGCTATGACTGTCCCCTCCATAAGAATAACATAGGGCTGGTTGCGCGCGGCGGCCATCTTGCGCATTAGCCCCTGTGCCAGCTTCAGCCTATATATCCTACTAGCAATTCAAAAAGTGGACACAATGTATGGTGAACGTGTACTATGAGTTAGTGAAAATTTTCAGACATTCCTTTCTACACGTTTTAATGATATGTCAGAAAGTGAGCTCGAGGATCTAAATCGTAGTGGGCATTCTCTATATCTAATTTAAGAGGGTATAAAAAATCAATAAATGTATTGTACATTCTGACTTTGAAGTTAGGTTAGGTTAGGTAAGGTAAGGTTAGGTTAGGTTAGGTTAGGTTAGGTAAAGTTGGGTTATGCAGAATGGCTGCGGTATGAATCAAAAGCCAGCTCCTGTCAGTTTTGCCTCAGAAGGTTGAGTGTACCCCATTCCAACCCTCAGCCTAGAATTAAATTTCTTGACAGAGCCAGGACTCGAACCCGAGCCTCCACAGTAACAGCTAAAAATGCTAGCCACTACACCATAAAGTGGGGCAATATAAGGCTGGTCTTGATTTTACATGATAAATCAATAATTACATAATAATAATAATAATAATAATAATAATAATAATAATAATAATAATAATGTTAATAATAATAATAAATATTCCATTTAGCGACTACACGGTCGAACTCCCCCTGTGACATTATTCACGGTCTCAGGGCATGGCGTCCATTTTGCGCATTAGCCCCTGTGCCAGCTATGACTGACCTCTCCATAAGAATAACATAGGGCTGGTTGCGCGCGGCCGCCATCTTACGCATTAGCCCCTGTGCCAGCTTCGGCCTATATATCCTACTTCCGCTTAGTGTATATGATGATAATATAATAATAATATTATTAATGATAATAATAATAATATATATACTATATAGGGTCCATATAAAATTGAATGTGTGTTCGTTCGTCTTTTATGCGTTCATAAGCCATTCATTCGATTGCGATGGAACTTTGGTGAGTTGTTGAGCACGCATCCACAAATGTTTCTGAGATAGTAAATCCATTTTACAATAGTTTAGAGGCAGTTAAAGAAAAAAGAAAAAATATTGTGTATCCAGAAGCACTTCAACAAACAAAGTTTCAACGCCAACACTTTCTTTGATTGGCATTGAAATGCATGCCGGGTACAGCTAGTAACTTATAGGCCAATATATTTACGGAGTAGGTGAAATACATTTACGCACATAGTGTATCTTTCATTCGTTCTACAAAATAGTCCGCGAGAGCATATCCCTATCTTCAATACATCACCCAATAGAAGGGTTTTTACCTTTTCATTTCTTCCAACAATCTCCATTCAATTACTGAAGCGACAGTTTACGAGCTAGCTAGGGGCGAACCTATTACCCCGGATACAGCCAAAGCAAAGTGTCGAGTCGTGTTGAGTTAAGACTTCAGAGAAGAGTGTTTGTGTTTGGAGTTTCCCTGGAACTGCAACTCGGTTTTTCTTCATTTTACCTGTGAACGTTTCGTTCCGAAAAATACACAGTCAAGTTAAAATTGGACGGAAGTGGGATTTGTGTTTCATGCACCTCGCCATTCTTAAATTACGTGTGACAAGATGCATCTCCATGATAATATAATTAATAGTCCAGTCAGTGATTTTAACCCATCATGCCGAGACGTAAAACGGATATTGGTCGTTGTTCATTAACATCGAAATAATAGTGCTTATCACGTAATGCATTCATAACTGTTCCATACCAGCAAACCGGATCGTTCTTGTGGACAAAGTATGGAAGAGAACCTTTCTCATTGATATCGCAGTTTCCAATTCCCATATTCTGCAACAAACCTGCTGTGAGAAAATCACTAAGTATCTGCCTTAGGCAGAGGAAATATGGCAAATGTGGAGACAGGAACGTGTAGTGGACCTGCCCATAGTTATCTCTTCTACAGACATCATCCCTAAATCATTGGCTCGCAACCTAGGAATATTGGAAATACATCCTGGTCTGCATATTATCACGCAGAAGGCCGTCATATTGGAGACCTCATTTCTCAATGTGAAAACCTAAAAGAAGTTGTCTCACCGTCTTGAAAACAAGGCAACGATACGTTGATTTATCCCACATGTGGTGAAATGAATGTCATAACAATTTCTATGTAAGTGAAACTTGGACTATTGGTGCAGCAGAAAAGAAGAAAATTGGATCGTTTGAAATGTGGTGTTACAGGAGAATGATGAAGATCAGATGGGTAGATATGGTTACAAACGAAGATGTATTTGGACGATTGGGAGAGGAGAGATGTTTATAATGAAGAGAAGAGATAGGCACCCAGCAATAGCAAACTTAGTTATAGAAGGAAGGGTCGAGGATAAGAACTGTAGGGGTAGACCAAGGTTAAAATATGCTAAACAGATTGCCTCGGATGTAGGGTGTGGTAGCTATGTAGAGATGAAACGATTAGCTCAGGACAGGGAAGCATGGAGAGCTGCATCGAACCAGTCGAAAGACTGATGACTCAAACAACAACAACAACACCGATAGTCTATTTATTCGTTACGGCCAACTATGGACCTCGTTTGACAGTTTTTACATTATTCTTTGTCTTCACTCTCTGCCGATATCTCTTCTCCCTCTCTCCCACTTCCTTCTTCTGCTCCTCCATGTAAGATCTTCCTTTCCTCACTGACAACTCCCCTGTCTCCTGGAAACCTGTAAACTTGTTAACTAGTCGTCTAAATCGCTCTCTGTCCATTATTATTAACAGAAAAGCGCACAAATGTGCATAACATATTGTTAGCGGTTTAGGTTCCCTAACTATGTGTTTAGTGAGGTGTGGCCGATGCCTCGACCAATTTTTAGGGGTTTGAGTTTCCTAGCCTACAGTAGTTGTTGAGGTTTGGCCTGAGGGCTGAGCTGAGTCGTTTTCGAAGGACTCAACCCGGCGTCTTTACCAATTGTTAGGGGGTTAAGTTGCTCGGTAAGGGTGGTTACGTTGGAAAAGATGAGGGTACCAGTTTATGGGCAAAGAGCAAGTATGACGCGTTGTGTGGAAGAGAGAGAGTGAGTGCTGAAGGAAAGAGATAGCATCCAGGTTTACTAGCAAGCAGTGTTGGGTAATCTAAATGCTGACGTTTGTTTATAAGATTAGCCCACAAGACAATGGCCGTGAGTTAGTCAGGCACCGTAGTGAACTGAGACTCACTGCTGGCGTCTTGCCAGTATTAAAAATACATAAGGATTTAAGAAATACACCCAAGTAACTTTTAAAATAATGTAAGAGATTTAATTGTAGTCTTATTGTGAAAGGGTGTGCAGCTTCGCTAGTTTGAACTTTAGCGAAGCAAAAGTACAGTGATGGATGATCACAAAATTATGGGTTTGGTGTTTGGGAAGGAGTTGTATGTGGGATCAATCCTTTTAGAAATACAACCACCTAATCGGCTGATCGCTCGGGCAGAGCCTCCGGCGTAGACGGCTGATGACGGGTAGAGACAGACCCCGATCCTAAGTGTAGGCGTGTATTTATTAGAAGTGTTAATGCTGTTAATGTTAGCAAATTCTTGTGCTACTTTGGTAGGTTCTAGAGAAGTCGGTGCATTCCTGTGCTACTTATGTTAATGTAGTGTTGAAAAGATTGCAACATGTGTGCGGCAGCTAGCATGTCTGGCTTGGATGTAATTGTGGTAGCTAGATGATTGTAGTTGCTGTTGGTTCCTTGGTTTTAGGCGTAAGATGGGGTGAAGAGTGGTGAAGGGGGGCTGATAAGGGGGGGGGGGGGGTTACTCCCTGTAAGAACCGCAGGGTGTAACAATATATTTACAATAGTTTAGTAATCAAACAGTGAATTCTGGTTATTTGTTCATCGTGTGATGTGATATATGTCAGAGAACTGGTCACATAACGAGCACACGCAGAGTTCATTTGGGGCGTGGTAGGACATGTTATTACATATTTTACGGTGTGCTAACTTTATCACCACATGTCTTAGTTTCTGATTGGCGTTGGTCCAGTTCCGGTAGATGTCTCCTCTCTTCTCCCTTCTCTCTGCTAGGTGCGCTTCAGCATTTTTTTGAGGATGGAAGCTGTAGTTTTGTCCATTATGTCTTCTTCTTTCTCCCCCATCCGATTCAAGTCCAATCTCATCGTAACAATAATAATAATAATAAAACTAAAATTTTCTTCGGATTTTTTCCAGTTAATTGGGATCGCTGGAGCCAACCAGGCTCTTTTTGGTTTTGGCCAGGAATTTAAGGCCGGATGCCCTTCCTGACGCCACGTGATTTTTCAGTTGAAATTTCCACCTCGCTGCCACCGGGATATGAACCCTGGCCATCTGGGTGAAAGACGAGCAGCTAAGCCACTGCGCCATCACGCTCCCCTACAATAATAATAATAATAATAATAATACATGTAAGAGATAGGCTACGACAAAAGATGTATCTCAAGGAATGCAAAATTACGACACTACAACACACTCATCAAACCAGAGGCGCTGTAGGCAGGTACAAATGAAAAGCATCGAAAAACAAGAGAGGAAAATTTTCAGAAAAATCCTAGGAACAAAGTTAATGGAATTTGGACGAAAAAAAAAACACATGAAATGTTTCAATCCGCAGAAAAATCACAGATACTATCAGAAAACGACGATTAAAATTCTAAGGACACCTTCACAGATTGGATAACGACAGACTGACAAAGTGAATTCTAAATCTAGCGCTAACCCTGAAAATCCGCAAAAATTGGTTAACAGGAATACATGAAAATCTACAAGAAATGAGTATTGTTGAGAAAACCATTCCAGATAAAGTAAAATTTAGAAGCCTAGTAAACAAAAACAAATTTGCAGAGAAACCTAAAAGGAAAAATACAGGCTGGACAAAAGTACGCAGAAAGGAACACAGCGAACGAAAGAAGAGATACAGGGAAGAAAAGAAGAAGGAACATTGTGCAAAGTAAGTTCAAACGCACTCCGTAGTTGGGCGTATCGATTTTTAAAAAATACCCATGATTCAATGTTATTCAGCGTAGCGAAGGAACTATTGCTTGTTTCCAGTGTTAGCAGTCTACACTATTTCTAAGCAGACTGTTAGTTTAGAGAAACAGGTCCCTGTAGTGAAACAAAAAAGAGAAAAGGAAATCCATATCATTGGATTTGGAGGGGAAGGGCGTTCTAGTGAATGGACCGGGTTGGCCTCAATGACTGCAGCACTCACTTGCCCTGGGGGTTGGTGGGGCAAGGGGAGGGGGTTGCAGATATGAATGGGGGAGGCAACAAGTGAGCCAGCCGGTCGATACGGCACCACGCGAGCAGCCTCCTACTGGCTAGCGGGACCGCTCGCTCTAGCTGTTGCATCACCAAACAGTAAAATCTGCAAAGTTTTCACTAATAAAATCATGTCTTGTGTGTGTTTGAGTCTTCAGTCTTTCGACTGGTTTGATGATGATAATTGTTGTTTTAAGGGGCTTAACATCTAGGTTATCGGCCCCTAATGGTTTGGGTGATAGTGAAAGATGAGATGAAAACGTAATGAAAACTATAACTAATACTAACTACTGTCTCACAAACTAGAAGAAGAAATGGAAAACAAACGGAGAATAAGGCAAATAAAGGACATTAGGAAAAGAAATGCCCTCAAGCCTCGAAGAATGAGGATTGAGGAACTTGGAAGGAAGGAGAGCCATAAAAGGCAGATAGGTAAGGGGCAAGAGGAGAGGGCCCGCCCCTAGGTCAGAGCAAAAACGGGACAAAACGAACCCAGCTCAGGAATCCCTCGGGGTTGTCAACTCCCGAACTCACCAGCCGTGAGCCCCTGAGGGTGTAGCAATATCCAGGGTGCACCAGAAGTGGTGGGGCTACACACACTGCCTCCTTAAGGGCCTTGAGCAGAAGGCAAGAGATAGGAAGAGAACACAAGAGGTCTGACCCCTAGAAGAATGAGGGATCAGGAAAGATGAGACAAGGGCTAATTAAGGCAGGAAAGTGAGAGACTCCCTAGGCCACGGATACCCTAATACCGTCGGGGTTGGAAAAGAACAAGAGTTGACTAAGGGTGGTCGATAGGAAAGGTGACAGAGAGAACCCCGGCACAAGTAAGTGGAAGCAATGCCGAACTCAGCTGGGGTCCCGTGGTCGTGACTGTTTTGATGCAGTTCTCCTTGCTTCCCTGTCCTGAGCTAATTGTTTCATCTCTACATAGCTACCACACCCTACATCCGAGGCAATCTGTTTAACATATTCTAACCTTGGTCTACCCCCCACTGTTCTTATCCTCGACCCCTTCTTCTATAACTAAGTTTGCTTCTCACTAGCAGTCGCCAGAAACATCTCTCCTCTCCTACTCGTCTTAATACCTCTTCATTCGTAGCCCTATCTACCCATCTGATCTTCATCATTCTCCTGTAACACCACATTTCAAACGCTTCAATTCTCTTCTTTTCTGCTGCACCAACAGTCCACGTTTCACTTCCATAGAGCGCCACGCTCCAGACAGAGGCTTTCAAAAATAACTTCCTAATACCTAAATCTATATTCAATGTCAACAGATTCCTTTCTTGTAGAAATGCTTTCCTTGCCTGAGCCAACCTACTTTTTATATCCTCTTTGCTTCGTCCATCACTGGTTATTTTGCTTCCTAAATAACAGAAGTCTCCTACTTCCTTCAGATTTTCACCTCCCAATTCTACATCCATAGGGGTTTCAGATTTCTTTCGACTGCATTCCAGTTACCCATCAGTAAAATCTGGAAAGTTTTCACTAAGAAAATAATGTCTTGTGTGTGTTTGAGTCTTCAGTCTTTTGACTGGTTTAGATGCAGCTCACTATGCCTACCTGTCCTGAGATAATCCTTCCATATCTACATAGCTACCCAACTGTGTCGAAGGTTGCATGATTGAATCCCGGCACAGTCAGTTGGCATTTGTGGGTGCGCAAATGCGAGGCCGCCGTGTCAGTAGATTTACTGGCACGTTAAAGAACCCCGTCGGGCCAATTTCCGGCACCCTGGCGTCTCCAAAGGCCACCGTAGGTAAAAGGGATGTAAAACCAAAAACATTATTATTATTATTAGTAGTAGTAGTAGTAGTAGTATTTATTTGCAGCGTATTTTCCCAATATTCGAAAGAGTTAAGCAATTTGACTCAATTCTTGACGTTCTTCTTATTTTGCCAGTATTGTTTCATTCTGTTGGAGAATGCCAATTTTCTTTCGTCAGACCATTGAGGTCTGTAAGGTGTAGGTTTTGGTTGCTCTGGTTGGACTTCCCAGGTGTTCACTTTGTTACGGTAGGAGTCTCTGTCTGATGTGTCGGTTATGTTAGCAGTTCGCATGTCTTTTTGTACTTTTTTCATCCATGGTGTTGTACTTTTGAGTGATGATATGTAATCTAGTATTCTTTTGGTTAGTCGAGTATTCGTCAGTCTACTTATGTGCCCGAAGGATTCCAATAGTCTTTTTCTGATGTCGACTTCGATGTTTGAGTATTTTTCTGTTGTCTTGATTGACTGTAGTCGGTACCCGCCAGGAGTGAGTCTTGCTCCCAGTATTTTCCGAATTATTTTTCTTACTTCCTTCTTGATGTTTTCAAGTTCATATTTCTTATTGAGTGTAAGTGTTTAGCTTTCGTAGAGACTTGCCGGTTTGATGACACTGCTGTAATGTCGAAGTTTGGTTTGTCTTGACATGCATTTTTTGTTATACCTGTAGAGGTTTTGGATAAGTCCAAGTTCTCTCCTGGTTTTCTGGAGACGGTTTTGTTATGAGATTTTTTTCAGATCCAGTTGATTCGATAAATTCTCCCAGATATCTGAAATGTGGGACTCTTTTGATCGTTCCGTATTTTGTTTGCATGTTGTCGCCTTTGTGACTTAGCCTAGCACTTGAGTTTCTTCAAAGGATATTTAAAGTCCCACGTTTTCGGCACATTCTTGGAGTGTTTCTATTTGTTTTATTGCGGTCTCATGATTTTCTGTCAGTTTAACCAAGTCATCGGCGAAGGCAAGATATGGTATAGAGAGATATTTATTTATTTATTTATTTATTATTCGCTAATCGGCCAATTAGGGACCACGATAAGTTCCACTATACATTCTGGCGTTTATTAAATTTACGATTGATCCAGTAGGTTTTCATTAGCTTGCAGTGTCGAGCACGGCGTTCATCCGACCACTTTGCACCGGTTATCCATTTCTCATCTCGGAAAGTCCCAAAAGTCACGATGATTTTTCGGAAAAGGTCTCGTTTGTACGAGTCACCAGGTTGTAGGCCCATTTCTTGGAGGTCTTTCTTGACGTTTTTGGTTTTGAGTCGAAAGTGTCTATCTAGAGTCGTTCATCCGTCGCAAGTGACCGTAGAAGCGAGCCCTGTGTTTGCGCATTGTGTCCGTGATTTTCTCTATCTTACAATAGATTTCTTGCCTGGATTTTCTTACGTAGATCCCGTTTTTTGTAGTTTGTACAAGTATGTTGTGGAGAATCTTTCTCTCTTTTTGCTCTAACTTAGCAAGCGTACATTTCTGAGAGAGGATAAGGCATTCGGACGCATTGAGGGATACCGGCTTGACGACAGTGATGTAGTGATGAATTTTGGTATTTATAGAAAAGCACCTTTTGTTATATATGTTCCAGGTGGTTTGAAAAGTTACCTCCAGTTTTTTTTTTTTTTTTTTTTTTTTTTTTTTTTTGCTCTGGCCGCTATAGCCTCTGTATCTAGTCCGTTTGATTGATCCACTTACCAAGGTATTTAAACTTATGCACACGGTTTATTGTTCCATAGGCCTATTTGGTGTTCATTTGGGTCGTGTTGTCTTTGATGTTTGACATTACTTCCGTCTTTTCAAAGGATATCCGCAAGCCTGTTTGTTCTGCTACGGCCTTCAGCACATTGATTTCGTCTGTTGCAGTTTCAAAACTTTCTGTCAGTATGACTATAATAGAGAGATATTATTATTCATTCATTCAATTTCGCTAATCGGCCAACTAGGGACCACGATAAGCCTCATTTTACATTCTGGCATTTGCTCATTTTTTTCTTGATCCACATTGCCTTCATGAGCTCACTGTGTTTAGCACGACGTTCCTCTGTCCATTTCGCACCAGTTGTCCGTTTTTCGTCCCGGAAAGTCCCAAACGTCTTGATGGCTGCTCTGTGAAGATTTCGGTCTTGTGCATCTTCTGCTCGTATCCCCATTTCTTTCAGATCTTTCTGGACGTTAACATACCATGGCATTGTCGTTTTTGGTTTTGAGTCGAATATACTGAAGATACGTTTCGTCCATCGAGATTCGATCATCCGTCGCATATGACCGTTGAAGCAAACTCTGCGTTTTCGCATTGTGTCTGTGATCTTCTCTATCCTCGAGTAAACTTCTTGCCTGGATTTTCTGATGTAGATGCCATTTTTGTAGTCTGGGCCAAGTATGATGTGTAGGATCTTTCTTTCTTTTCTCTCTAACTTGGCGAGCAAACATTTCTCGGATAGGATAAGGCATTCAGATGCATATAGCGGTACTGGTTTGATGACAGTGTTGTAGTGACGAATTTTTGTGTTCATAGAAAAGCACTTTTTGTTATATATGTTGCGGGTGGTTTGAAAAGCGACTTCCATTTTCTTGATTCTTGCTTCTATGGCTTCCTTGTCAAGGCCATTTTGCTGGATCCATTCCCCAAGATATTTAAATTTATTAACACGGTTTATCGTTCCATATTTGGTGTTTAGTTGTGCTGTATCATCCTTGATGTTCGACATTACTTCTGTCTTTTGAAAGGAAATTTGTAATCCTGTTTGTTCTGCTACTTCCTTCAATATATTGACCTGAGATATTATTATTATTATTATTATTATTATTATTATTATTATTATTATTATTATTATTATTATCTACATAGAATGTTACAATAATATCAGGCTATGCGCTTATTAATGTGACCAGAAGAACATTGTGTGCATGTCTAATTCGTGAGATAAGGTTTTTAATTAACGCTCTGGAAAATCACCTGCTTTAATCTGAGCTACGTCAACACTTTTCTCTTTGTGCTTTGCTCAATCTCCATAGTTAATTATTTTTATCAAAACCATGCCCGTCTTCATATTGGCTCATTGATCATCTCTCCCGCTCTCATATTTCTCTGTATTCGCTCACTTTTTACGCTTCTCAGCACAGGGACAGACAAAAGAAAAATTCAACCGATTAAGTTTGTATAGTTCTTGCACTTTCCTCGTTAAGGTGTGGCTTGCCTTTGAAATCTAGCTGGACGGATATGTTAACATTCCGTGACTACCGAGGCTTTCCCAGCGCGAGGCACAGCGTTGTCAACTCTCCACCGCAGCCACTTATTTATTTATTTATTTATTTATTTATTTATTTATTTAGCGTATGGCTTTTAGTGCCGGGAGTGTCCGAGGACATGTTCGACTTGCCAGAGGCTGTAGCTGCTTCAAGCGGACACCCATGGGGTGAGCTACAAGTTCCGTTTAATTTCAAGTAGTTCCAACTTTCGCTACCAGATGTGACTGATGCCTAGTGGTGAACGTAAACGTTGGAACTTTTATAGAGTGTTTCAACGAAATCTAACCTAGAAATTTAGCTTCACAAAAGTTTAGTTAGTGGGAGGATCTTTTACATGCCATAAATCTATGACATGAGACCGCCGGCTTTACTTCCCCGCCGAAGGAAGGCATACTGAATGATCTTAACGCTCTTAAAAAATCCGACGACTTCGGCTGGGTTTGAACCCGCGATCTTGGTCACAGCAGTTCAGCATGCTACCAACTACGCCACCGCAGCCGCTTACCGTAGCCACTGAGAGCAAGCAACGAGACTGGACAGAACTACGTGCAGATGTGCAACACTGGACACCTGATACCTGCGTGACACGCGAGCTAGCCGCCAGGGCGGGACTTGGGAGTCCACGTGCAGTGATAGAGGAAGCATTCTATTGGTCAACAACCGTCAGCTATTGGTCACTAGTGAACAATGGTGATTGTCAGCGCGTGCCACAGCCTTACGTTTGAGTCGCCGCTAATTAACAAGGAAAGTGAGGCAACTATACAGGATGTTTAGAAAAAAAAGTGTCCGATATTGTAACAGGGGTTGGGATTGGTTAAAACGAGAAGAAATGTTCCTATAACCATATGTCCGGAAACAAATACCTGTTGAGATGTGCACCAATTTACCCGCGTGGAGGAGACTTAGTGTTCGATGGTGCAGGCGTCTTTCCGTTGAAGGTCTTTGCATGAGTCTGATGTTCAGCCATAGTTGTGAGGTTCGCCGGACCTTATTTCAGTGGATTTCTGGCTATGGGGACATTTAAAGATATTGGTGTATGTCACACCCATCGCCAATGTGCAGATTTTACAAGAGCGTGTTACGAGCAGCCAGGCGTCATTGGACGAGTTCGGGATTCCTTGCGAAGAAGAACCGAAGCATGTGTACAAAATCGTGGTATCCATGTGGAGCATCTCTTGTAACGTGCAGATGGTATCCGCGGACAGACCGGCTGAAATATCACAGCTCCTGGTTGATGGTGTTGATGGATATTTGCCCAAAGCGTGTTCTGTTAAACGTGTGTGACAGTCAAGTGTTCATTAGCAGTAGCTGTTAGGATGACGTCCATTGTCTGAAGTGTACATACACAACACAAGTAAAATGGCTCATATCTCAACAGGTACAGTGAGTCCGGGAATGTTCTCCGCAGCGCCTACATGCATCTGCGAGAGCTAGCTACAGCAGTTATGTTGGTAGCACGGCTGCCGCTGCATCATAACAAATAAACAGTAAACTTTGTACGCACCACAGCCATTCATAACAGATGCTGGAACCATTCACAGTACATCACTCTTTTTCCGTAATCAGTTTGTTCTAATTCATGAACCACGGTAACTTTATAAGAGAAAAACTGAAGCTTGTCTCTTACAGCTTTATGTGCTGTCGACTTAGAGATTCCTGTTTGTTGAGCTAATTTTCGTGTTTTATATATATTATATATTTCGTATGGCATGAAGATGCAATATACAATTATTTACATTCTACAGTATTTACAGTACAAATATATACAGATTGAGACCTTGATCATTTTGCTTAGGAATAACTTGAACCAGGTTAGGTTATACATCTTCATGGTAATATTCCTTTGAATAGTTAAATTGAGACTTTGTGTTGTGTATTGATACGCCTTTAATCTATATACAGTCCAATTGTATCATCTGTCCGACAAATTATTGTGAACCGTTGTACTGATTCATACGGCACGCAGGTTAGGGTTATGTGAGAAGATATCAACTAAACGGGGTTGACGTTGCTCCACGTCCGTAGGAATAACCTTAAAGTGCCCTACACGTGACCCCTGGGTGGTGCTAAGAAAGCAACAACGTTGGCTGCTGGACCTAAAGCTACGCTTTCAGGATATCCCAGCAATTAGAAGATATAGCAATATTTTCGTGTTGATTTACTTGGACTACGCAGCATTATATCGGAGATTTCATCAAGTTTTTCGTCTGTTTAAAGCGTAGGCCTGCCTGTTCGTGGTACATCGTGAACTGAGCCCGTCACACGAAATTTACTTATCAAATCCCGAACGGTATCACGTTTTGAACACTTTGAATTAGGAAACCGCGCCTGAAATCTTAATTTTACATTTTCTGTAAACCGATCGCCTTCGCGAAAAACGTATTCTACCAGAAACACTCTCTCTTCAGTAGTAAATATTACCGCCTGTTAACTGTTGCATTCTTCCAATAATAATCTATCTGAACACACGCTGAAAACATGCAGGCTTGCGCGCTTATCGCGATACACACCGGCAGCTCACACGGGGAAGTCCCGCTTTGAAGGACACAGTGCGGTACCGCCAACTAAAACTCATGACTCAGCCACTCACAGCTGCTCGTCCCCACTGCGGAGAACATTCTCGGGCGCCCTGTAGAACCACAGACAGAATAATGATCATGAAATTTGCGGGTGTCAGTAAACTTTTGGCAGGACATGTACGTGTTGCTCAGAATTAATCTGAAATATTCTATCTACTATTGTTCTAAATTTGAATAGAATTCATTTGTTATTATAGAAATTACAAGCACACTGAAGACATCCACGCACGCTCGCTTATCGCAGTACACACTGACGATTCGACAGACTACAGCCCACACGCGGGAGTCCCCCTTTCAAGGACACAGGGCCGCCAACTAAACCCATGACGCAAACGCTCGCAGCTGCACGTAGCTACTGCGGAGAACAATCTCGGGCGCCCTGTATTTGTTTCCGGAAATATGTTTATATACGAACATTTCTTCTCGTTTTGATCAATCCCAACCCCAGCTGCAATATCGGACACTTTTGATGTGTAACATCTTTCCTCTCGGTTGCTGGATACTTTTTGTGGGAGTGATTTTGGAAAAGGGACGGAAATGTGTTACAGGAAACAATGAGCGCGCGCGGTGGCGGAGATTGGTACCACGACGTACTGTCGGCCAACATACAAGAAACATTGAGCACGAGCGGTGGCGGAGATTGGTACCACGACGTACTGTCGGCCAACATACAAGAAACATTGAGCACGAGCGGTGGCGGAGATTGGTACCACGACGTACTGTCGGCCAACATACAAGAAACATTGAGCACGAGCGGTGGCGGAGATTGGTACCACGACGTACTGTCGGCCAACATACAAGAAACATTGAGCACACGCGGTGGCGGAGATTGGTACCACGACGTACTGTCGGCCAACATACAAGAAACATTGAGCACGAGCGGTGGCGGAGATTGGTACCACGACGTACTGTCGGCCAACATAGTGTTGCCTCTCGGTTGCTGGATATTCTTTGTGGGAGTGTTTTTGGAAAAGGGACGGAAATGTGTAACAGCAAACAATGAGTGCACGCGGTGGCGGAGAGATGGCTGTGAGATGGTGCCAATCCATTTTACGTGAGGTGACGCCCCCTCTTCTCCTATAGCCCCCTTAATTTAACCAAAGGACCCAAAACTAATTGGTCATCGGCTTTTTAATATCTCGCGAACCAATAATGCTAGGGACTTGTATGAGGTGTCCTAGGAGTCGGTGTGACGCCCCCCGTTTTTCTATCCCCCTCTTAATTTAAACAAAGGACCCAAAACTAAATGGTCATTGGCTTTTTAATATCTCGCGAACCAATGATGCTGTATGAGGTGTTGTAGGACTCGGGCTGACGCCCCTTTTTTATGATTTTGTGATTTGCAGTGATGGGTAAATCCAGAGCAGAATATATGTGAAATTGTTGTTACGTGCCACCCCCCTAGTGGTACTTTTGTTAACTGGATTACGGTGGGTCGAAGCACAACACAGATTGTTCCTTTAAAGAAATAATTAACTTTATTGCGGCCAGAAAGATACACCACTCAACAGCAAATACAAGCAATTAGAACCTTACTCCAGTTTCCTCAAGTCTCTTCCTTATGTACACAAACTACCGTTACTTACGATAACCTGCTACACGCTGCTTCGCTGTCCACAAGCTGGGAAACAATGTCACTGGATTTCGCAACTCGCACAGCACTTCGCCACAGTACGTCTGTCGTTCAGTGAAATCACACTCGCTCAAAACACAGGCAGTCCCCTGTATGGTTCTCACTCCCTCGCTGTCAAGAGAATCAGCTTCACTAGGGGTTACGGAAGTCACGTCACCACACTTCTGTCGCTCAAGATAAACGCTCGCACTAGCTCGAAAAACACACCCACTGCTTGACAGGTCGCTCTTATATAGCAGGCCGGTGACTCAATAAATGCTTCTAGACCCATCCAGGTTTCACGGCTTCTCGAGGTTTCATTCACTGGCTGGGTCACGAATATTCTGGGCCAGCCCTTTGTCCTAGTAGTCCTGTTGCGTAAGGCGTACGCAATACACTGAGGCAGAGCACAGCACAGCCCGGGGGCAGTTGTGACCCATGCGGCGAGCGACGAAACAAACTCACAGCCGTAACACCACCCCCTTCCTAAGAGGCTGATCGTCCCGATCAATCATTGGTCCGTCTGTGTCCCTCCGTAGGCTGCCAGGCGATCTCGATGCACAATCTTCATCTTCGCCCTCGGGCTCCGCTGGATCCTGTAGACGACATCGTTGATCCGTTTCACGACTCGGTAGGGCCCTCCCAGGACTTCTGCAGTTTGGGTGACAGGCCATTCTTCCGTAATGGGTTGAAGAGCCAGACCAGGTCGTCCTCGTGGAATCCGCCGGCATCCGTCCGTTGGTCGTATCGGGTCTTCATTCGGTCGGTCTCAATCCGCAGTTTCCTCCTCGCGAACGTGTGCACGTCCTCCAGTTGGTCGACCAGTTCTTGACAATACTGGCTTACCGGGACCGGTTCATTCCCAGGTCGGCTGAAGGCAAGATCGACAGGTAGACTGAGTTCCCTCCCAAACATGGGCCGGGCTGGTGTGCACCCGGTGGCTTCATGCACGGCGGCGCGGTAGGCCAGGAGAAATAGTGGAAGATGTTTGTCCCAATCCCTCTGGTGCTCGCTGACGATTATTCGGAGATGGTTCTCGATGGTGCGATTGAATCGATCTACCATCCCGTCGGACTGAGGGTGTAGCGGCGTCGTCCTTGTCTTCCGAATTCCCAGCAGCTGGCATAGGTTCTGGAACACCTGCGACTCGAAGTTCCTCCCTTGGTCGGAATGCAGCTCCAGGGGTACTCCGTACCGGCTGACGAATTCCTTCACCAAGGTCTCTGCGATCGTCGCGGCTTCTTGGTTAGGGAGTGCACACGCCTCCGGCCATTTGGTGAAGTAGTCGCTGACGACCAATATGTAGCGGTTCCCTGCCTCGCTCAATGGGAATGGCCCAGCAACATCGATGGCCACTCTCTCCATGGGGCCGCCCACGTTGTAGGTCTTCAGTGGACCCCGTCGTCTTCGTCCTGGGCCCTTGCTGGCTGCGCAATCGTGGCACCTCGCGCAGTGGATCTTCACGTCTGTTCGGCATCCGATCCAGTAAAACCGCTCTCTCAGCTTCTCCAGGGTCTTCTTTATCCCTAGGTGTCCGCCAGATGATCCTCCATGGACTTCCTTCATGACTTCCTCCGTCATAGCCTTTGGTACGACGACTTGTTCCCGAGATGTCTTACCGTCGGTGCTCTCCCAGGTCCGGCAGATGAGGCCATCCCTTACAATCAGCGCCCAGTAGGACTTGAAATTTGGACTGCAGTCGCTCACCATGTTCCACCCGGGTCTGGGAACACAGGCCCTCTTCCATTCGGCTATCAGTCCCAGGTCATCATCTTCTGCTTGTGCCCGCGTGAAAGATTCGCGGCTCCAGCTCCCATGAAGTTCCACGGTAGTCCTTCGGCACTGTATCCCGGTGCTCCTCTCTTCTGGTACAGAAGGTGCAGTCTTCGGGGCACGGTCTTCGTGACAGGGCGTTGGCGTTAGAATGCAGTTGGCCTTTCCTGTGCTGGATCTCAAAGTTGTACTGTTGAAGCCTCTCTATCCACCGCGCGAGTTGACCCTCGGGCTGCTTTAAGTTCAGGAGCCACCGCAGGGATGCATGGTCGGTCCTGATGAGAAATTCTTGCCCGTACAGGTACTTGTGGAAGTGTTCGATGGTCTTCACGATGGCGAGCAGTTCCATCCTGGTGACGCAGTAGTTCCTCTCTGGCTTTGACAAGGCTTTGCTGAAGTAGGCCACTACTCTCTCCTCGCCGTCCACTATTTGCGACAGGATTCCCCCTATACCAAAGTCGCTGGGATCGGTATCGACGATGAACCTTGTTCCAGGTCTGGGGTAGGCCAGAATAGGTGCGGTGCACAGAGCCTGCTTGAGTTGTTCGAAGGCACTGTGGCATTCTGCTGGCCACGTGAAGAGTTGGTCCTTCTCAGTCAGTCGATGCAGTGGTTTGGCGATGTCGGCGAATCCTCTCACGAAGTGACGGTAATAAGTGCAGAGACCCAGGAAGCTTCGTAGTTGGGACTTGTCCTTCGGAGCTGGCCACTCCCTCACAGCTGCGGTCTTCTCTGAGTCGGTGCGCACCCCTTCCTCGGAGACGATATGCCCAAGGTACTGGACCTGCTTCTGGAAGAGCTGACACTTCTTGGGGCACAACTTCAGCTGGGCAGCCCGTAGCTTCATCAAGATCTCCTTCAGGTTGCTGTAGTGCTCCTCGAAGCTTCTTCCCATAACGATGACGTCGTCTAGGTAGACCAGACGGGTCTTCCAGTGTAGTCCCCTCAGAATGGACTCCATTAGCCTTTCGAAGGTCGCAGGGGCGTTGCACAGACCGATTGGCATGACGGTGAACTGCCAGAGCCCGCTGCCCACAGAGAACGCAGTTTTCTCGTGGTCCTTAGGGTTGACCTCCACCTGCCAGTAGCCACTCTTCAAATCCAAGGTGGAGAACCATCTTGACCCTGATATGGTGTCCAGGGTGTCGTCAATCCGGGGTAGAGGGTAGCTGTCCTTCTTCGTGACGTCATTCACCCGCCTGTAATCCACGCAAAACCTGGTGGAACCGTCCTTCTTCTTCACTAGCACGACCGGAGAACTCCAAGGACTATGTGATGGCTCGATCACTCCTTGCTCCTTCATCTCTTCTACCATCCGGTCGACTTCGGCTTGCTTGGCGAGCGGGACACGTCGGAATTGGGCCCTAATCGGTGCGCTGTCCCCAACGTCGATTCTGTGCTGGACCAAGCTTGTCTTGCCGAAGTCTTTGCTCCCCACGGAGAAGACATCCTGGAATTCGTGTAGCAGGTCCCGAAGTTGGCGTGATCGTTCCTCGTCTAAATGGTCCTGGGATCCTTGGTACAGCTTCTGTAGTTCTTCTGGCAGGGCGCGTCTTCTTCGGTTGTCCGTCTGCAGGTGTCCGTCCGTCGTGTCTGTGATGCGGGCAATCCAGGTAACGGGCTCGCAGACTCCTAGGTTGGTGTCCCGGTGAACCGTAATATCGTAGTCGTTCAGGTTGGACGGGCAGACGTACGGCCGAGACGTCGTGTTGATGAGAGTCTTGGCAACTAGCAATCCTTTTGTCTGGATGTCCTCATATTTTGGCTCGATGACAGCCGCCACTCCCTCAGCTGTTCCGTCGACAATTACGGCAGCGCTGACTTCCGTCCTGGCGGGAACGATGACGTCCTCTCTCAGCCTTACTCGTCGCGCGGCGACGGCCTCGTGTGCTGGTTGCAAAGCAAGTTCCTCACCTCCGAAGTGCAGAGTGTTGGTACTCAGATCCAAGATGATGTTGTTCTGGTCCAGGAAGTCCAGTCCGATGATCACTTCATTTGATACGTCAGCCACAAGCACTGGATGCTTTATCGCCCGTCGACCAATGACGAACTCCAGTGATGCTTCGCCATGTACCGGTGCGGTCTCTCCGGTCGCGGTTATTAGCTGGAGGTTCCTTTGTGTGGGTTGCACTCTCCACTTCGGGATCACGGTGGGACTGACGATGGTCCTCGATGCTCCCGTGTCGATTAGCATGGGCCAGCTCTCTCCGTTGACGACTCCGTCGACCATCAGGCTGCTATTATCCCTCCGTAACTGCGTCACACGAACTTGGACTGCTGGGGCTTGACGACTGTCACAAGCCAACCTTTGCCCCCCAAGGCTGGCTGATACTTGCTTTCCTGGGCCTTGCGGTTTCCCTACGACTGACTGTCCCGACGGAAACCCTTGGCGGCGGCGATCACCGCAGTACTTGCTCAGGTGGCCTCTCTTGCGGCAGGTCCAGCAGGTCGGTAGTCCTCTTCCAGGCCGCCTCCCCGGTTGTCTTCCGGCTGTGTCGTTGCTGGTGGTGCCGCGACTATCGAAGAAACGGCTTAGCGCCTCCATTCATTCGTCGGCCAGGGGCTTGGTCTCGTTGGTTTTTACTGGTTCGTCGGCGTCCACTTGACGCACCCGCGCGTGCATTCTGGATGCCTGTTTTGCTGTCTCGAAATCAAGTGCGTGGCTCAGCGCATCTGCCAGGGTCTTATTGCGCGCGAGTCGCAGCGCCTGTTGAGTGTCCGAGTCCCGTAGCCCGTCGGTGAAGGTCTGCGTCGCTATTTGCTCCAGAAAGTCGGCCGGCGCTGTTGAGTAGGCGAGCCTTACGAGGCGTGCGATGTCCATCTCGAACTCCTGCAGGGTTTCCGCGTTCTTTTGTACCCGGGTCCGGAGCTGCATCTGGTAGGCCTGCTGAAGATGGCTATCTCCATATCGGGACTCCATATGGGCGTTTAGTGAAGCGTAGTCCTGGGATCCAGTCGGGATGGCCTGAAGGACGTTAAGGGCGTCCCCTCTCAGCGCTACAATGAGAGCTGTAGCCTTTTTCGTGCTGTTCCAGTTGTTTATGGAACAGGCTGCCTCGAACTGACGAAAGTAGGTGCTCCACGGGACATTCCCGTCGAAGGTTGGGGGCGTTAATCTGCTATGTCCCGTTCCTTATATTCCCGGTGTAACGGTGAGTGGGCGTTGGCGCAGCTCGGCAACTTCCTCTTGTAGAGCGTTGAATCTCGCTTCCATCCCCGTCGGCGGGCGTTGGCTCAGCTCAGCAATTTCCTTTTGTAAAGCGTTGAATTTCTCTTCCACCCCCGTCAGTGGGCGTTGGCGGAGCTCGGCAACTTCCTTTTGTAAGGCGTTGAATTTCTCCTCCACCCCCATCAGCGGGCGTTGGCGCAGCTCGGCAACTTCCACTTGTAAGGCGTCGAACTTCTTTTCCACTGCCGTGACTTCCTCACGCAGACCCAGGTCTAATTTCTTCAGGTCCTGTGTCAACTTATTCTGATTGTCTTCTATCTTCTTCTGGCCGTCCTCTATCCTCTTCAGGTCCTCCGCTAGCTTATTATGACCGTCTTCTAGTTTGGCGGTTAGGTCCTCGACTAACTTCTTCTGGCCGTCCTCCATCTTCTTCTGGCCGTCTTCTGTCTTGGCTTCCATGCCACTTAACTTTTCTAGCAATGCTGCAAATTGCGCTTCCATTTTAGATGTTTGTCTTGTAAAGGGCATGCACTCACAGGAAACTTAAATAAAAAATGAGCTGCTCGGGTTTTGAAACCAGGACCGTCAGGTGTTGTGCTTGTGTTTTGAGTTCGTAATCCGGCTTCTGAAACCAGTTGTTACGTGCCACCCCCCCCCCCCCCCCCCCTAGTGGTACTTTTGTTAACTGGATTACGGTGGGTCGAAGCACAACACAGATTGTTCCTTTAAAGAAATAATTAACTTTATTGCAGCCAGAAAGATACACCACTCAACAGCAAATACAAGCAATTAGAACCTTACTCCAGTTTCCTCAAGTCTCTTCCTTATGTACACAAACTACCGTTACTTACGATAACCTGCTACACGCTGCTTCGCTGTCCACAAGCAGGGAAACAATGTCACTGGATTTCGTAACTCGCACGGCACTTCGCCACAGTACGTCTGTCGTTCAGTGAAATCACACTCGCTCTCACAACACAGGCAGTCCCCTGTATGCTTCTCACTCCCTCGCTGTCAAGAGAATCAGCTTCACTAGGGGTTACGCAAGTCACGTCACCACACTTCTGTCGCTCAAGATAAACGCTCGCACTAGCTCGAAAAAAAAACACACACCCACTGCTTGACAGGTCGCTCTTATATAGCAGGCCGGTGACTCAATAAATGCTTCTAGACCCATCCAGGGTTCACGGTTTCTCGAGGTTTCATTCACTGGCTGGGTCACGAATATTCTGGACCATCCCTTTGTCCTAGTAGTCCTGTTGCGTAAGGCGTACGCAATACACTGAGGCAGAGCACAGCCCAGCCCGGGGGCAGTTGTGACGCATGCGGTGAGCGACGAAACAAACTCACAACCGTAACATTAACTACAAAAGAAACGCGAGAAAAATTAAAAACTGGAGGCGTACAGTCAAAAAAAATTGAATTCACATATATTTAATCTCAATTTCATAGTAGGATAACATGTTACACATCATATGCGACTACTGTAAGGCTCGTATTTTTTTCTAAACACCCAGAATGCGCTTGGATTTCTTGAGTGGCATATTTCAAGTGTTTAACTTACAAAGATGCATGCGAGACAAAATGTAAAGGGTACAGGGGATGGAATTAAAGTCTAGGATAGTCACTCTGCGTCAATTAGAATCAGAGTAAAGTAGAACATAATATTAACAGCCATCATTAATGTTTTCTATAACGTAATTGAAGCAAAAATGTTGTCTTCAAGCATGCAACTAAATTTGAAAGCATTCTGTTACATTTTCATCCGATGCCGACTCGAACGCAGTTCAGTACTGAAACTTATTATTGATGAATATTAAATTTGTTTTCGTTGTTTTCTCCACTTTTCCACACTAAAGCAACTATGCCCAAGATCGCGGGTTCAAATCCAGCCGAAGTCGTTGGATTTTTAAGAGCGTTAAAAATCCCTTAGTACGCCTTCCTTCGGAGGGGAAGTAAAACCGGCGGTCCCATGTCATAGATTTATGCCATGTTAAAGAACCTTCCACTAATTACACCTGTGTGAAGCTAAATTGTATAGGTTAAGAATGTAAACAACGCTCTTAGGTTTCTACGTTCGTTGCCAAGAGCCGACAGCGGTGGCGTCTAGTAGCTAAGTAGTCGTTGGCGGCAAAAGTAGGAACTATTTGAAAAATTCAAAGTTGCAGTCCTTACTTGATTTAAAACAAGTAGTTCGGTGAAGAACTATACAGCCTATTTTTATATATCCTACTCATGTTAATTGCCTCTATCAACATACAAAATTTAAGTTTGAAGGTTGTGATAGATTCGTAGATATTGTGCACCGTCTAAATATTTCAGATGGTCGCCAAGTTGGATTTTATGTCCTGTTACATGAAGATTGTTGTGTACATGTGGTATTCAAACTTCAATCGCATGATTAGAACACAAGAAGTAAAAATGAGATTTAAAAATTTCACATAGCTGCCATCTTGTGGTTATGGAAACAATTGAAATAAATTAGATGCCAGTGCATTAACATTTGTATATGCATATAACGTGCAAACTTTCACTGCACTCGGATGGTTAAATCGCGAGAAACGTCCATTTAAATATTTATATATCGCGTCGCCGCCATGTTTGATTTGTGCTCACCAGGTTACTGAAAGTCCTATAGGTGAACTTATGCTCATAGCTTCTATGAACATTAAAAAAATCAGCTTGATTGCTGTAAAAGATTCATAGATATTGAGAACCGTCTAAATAATTCCTATGCTCACCATTTTGGATTGTTATATGTATAGGCCGTAGAGTTATGTACCATTAAAAGAAAATTATTGCGTAGGTTCATTACTCAAACTTTCACTTCGATCGCATGATTACGACTCAAGAAATAAAAACTTAATTTTAAAATTTCGCACAGCCTCCATCTTGAGGTTATGTAAACAATTTGACTAAATTAGATTCCAGTGCATTGCAATGTGTATAAACATTTGCTGTACCAAGTTTCATTACGTTTGGATGGTTAAATCACGAGAAAAGTCTATTTAAAAGTCTCAACTTCGCTTGGCCGCCATGTTGGTTTTGTAGTTACCAGGTTTCTGAAAGTCTCATAGGCGAACTTCTAGTAGTTTCCTTTATCACCGTACACAATTTCAGGGTGATGTCGCTAATAGTTTCGGAGATACTGAATGCTGGTGAGAAATTTCGCACAGCCGCCATGATGGATTGGTGAGACACAATAAAATTTTAAGAGCACGGTCGAGGTCACTCAGAATGGTGCTTTGAACTTACCGAGTTTCATTGAAATCGCTCCAACCGTTTAGAAGTTATTAGGGGGGACACGCACACACAGACACACGGACAAAAGGTGATCTCATAAGCCTTTTTTTTTTTCAAAAATGAAAATAGGCTAAAAAAAACAGATACACACACTAATACAGTCATCATAATTAATACCGGTTATCAGACAGATTCTACACACACCCAAAGTACACGGGGCTACATGACCGCTGTTGTGTGCAAACATTCTCTCTGGTTCATAAGGGAATTCCACATTTATTTAATTACGACGTTTATTATCTTAAAACTAACTGGAACATAAGAGGACAAGGAAGTCTCGATCTGAATCATGAATCTGGATCTGTCGGTGCATCTTCTCGATATCTGCTGTTAGCGCATACTTGTGTGTACGGAAGCGAAGAACGATCGGTAACAGATCCTGCTGAACATTTCGCCCAACCAACATCACGTCATTCAGGGAGATCGACGAAGTAGTTTTAGCCGACGCATTGTAGACAACTCTGACCTTGGTAGTGCTGCTCGTAGCCTTGATTACCGTGTGATGAGGCATGTAATAAGCAGGTTTCTGCTGGTCACTAGGATCGACAAGTTCCATGTGTCCTAGTTGTAAATAATCGTTCATGAATTTGATATACTCGTTCTTCAGGTCAGGTTGTCGATGCAATTTCCTCTCTATAAAGCCAATGCTCCTCCTGGCATTGTCAAAGGAGTCACCAAGTTCTCCGACTCCTTGCCGAAGTGGTAGTCTCACTATGAACCTGCCCGACTCATCGCGCGTGAAGGATTTCTGAAAATGTTCCTCGCATTGACTTTCTTCCTTGGAATGGCTACGAGTCGTAAGCTCTTCCTGTTCCCAAAAGCGTTCCACCTGTGTGTGCAAGGTTTCAGCCGTGGACAACAATGATGTTGTTCCATTCTTACGTTGTTGAACTGAGTGAGAGGGGATACATCCAGATAGCACCCTACCAAATTGTGTATTTTGAAGAGTAGGGTAACCATCCCTTGATTGTTGTTCAGGTCTTAAGAGTTCAAAGAATATAGTAGCACTTAACAGTAGATCTATCTCTTTGGGCTGGTAGAAATTCGGGTCAGCTAATGGAATGTTGACGGGCAGTTGCCAGTCCTCGTAATATATTCTTGATGAAGGCAGTGGACCAGCAATCTGACGCAAGACAGAACATACTATATGCCGACTATAAGTACTAACTCTCGACTCTATCTGAAGTTGACAGAAGTAAGAGGAGTCGCTTGCGTGTTGCTGATACCATTTATAAGTATCGAATGACGATTCAGTTTGATAACCAAACGGTCTACTAAGTCTCGAGACACGAAGTTCATCTGTCTAATAGTGCTCGACATTGATGCATTTGACCTTTACTATCCCTAATGTTAACATTGGCAGTTGATAACAATACTTCATTGTGAGGACATGCGCTTCTGACAAAACAATATGCTTGCTGCTGGGATGCATTTAGTACCGGAGTAGCAGTACTGTTCATATTCTGGTGTATATGTAACAATGTGTAGTGACGTTTATTACATGTTCTGTAGTTGCCTGAGTTTGAATTATTGGCTACATGGTCACTTCTCAAGCAATTGAAACAAATATTATGTTCCCTCACAACACCTACCCGGCTATTTACGTCCATGTACGTAAATTTGGGGCATTTATGCAGACTGTGAGATGTCTTACATAGCACACAATAAGGTGACGAAAGTTCGGTGTGGTCCCCTTGAACTTGTACCATGCTTGACCTCATCTTGGGTTACAGCAGCTGACTTGTTGGACGTGACTATTTCTAAAGTTTGGCAATTGTTTTCCAAGAATTGAATTAAGTCCTTCAAGTTGGCGTGCGTTTCATTTGACGTACCGTTCTCCCATTGCTTCCTGAGATTGAGACTGATTCTCTCCAAATCTAAGTGCGACAGCATGAGGTCATGTAAAGGCGTTTCGATTTTTAAAGCTTCTATGGCATTTAAGTTGCTGCTAAGTTGATTTATTAGCAAACGCTGCTCATTAGGAGAGTCGTGCTTTGCATTAGGGAGTGACAACAATTCCTTGATGTGGAGATCTGATATAAGTCTGGGATTGTGATACCGACTACGAATCAATTCCCAGGCGACCTTGAAGTTATCATGTGAAATTGGTAACTTTTCAATGAGGTGGTGAGGTTCCCCAGACAAGCATGATAGAAGATAATAGTATCTTTGAATGTCTGTGATTGTTTCATTATTGATGATCAGCGCTACAAAGGTGTCATAGAAATGCATGAAATCTTGTAGAGCGCCATTGGACTTGGGTAGTGAAATAGTTGGAAGTTTTAGTGCACAACTATTGCTCATGTTATCACTATTTACAGGCGGAGGTGGGTGTGTATGTTCGGGGCACAATAGCGTTTCCATTTTTTACTTAATGTGCAAGCATACATCATCAAAGACTGCTTTATCTAGATCATGTGATTCGTTTTCAGCATCATCGATTTCCAATTGTATCTGAATGTCATTATACTCATCCATTAAACTCGCCAATGATTGCTTCTTAACCTTTATATCGTTGAAATTCCCACCTGCAAATTCATTCACGAATGTACTTAAGCGAGTCACGCGAGATTTGATGACTGCTCTTTTCTTTGTCAATACACGTTTTTGATTGGTATCCATGATGACCCGGTAAGAAAAGGACAAAGGAAATGTTGAACCAGAATGTACTTACTGATGTAGTTCTGTGCTCTCTAACTCAACCAAGTTAGCTATTTTCATAGATGGTTACGTAGTTCACCTATATCCGGCCCGGAGGACCAAAAAATCTTGTGTGCAAACATTCTCTCTGGTAGCTCATAAGGGAATTCCACATTTACTTAATTACGAGGTTTATTATCTTAAAACTAACTGGAACATAAGAGGACAATATACAATAATATAAGACTAGGAGCTCATGAAGTCAAAGATATGGCATTACACGGAATGCGCAAGATACCCGACCGTGCTACGGGCGCTGCCGTACGTGGGCACTGGGTGAACTACCGTTAATATAGGGATCAGCCCCGTACAACCGCGTTGTCGCAATCAACGAACTAGCACTAAACGTTTGTTACGAGATGCCGGCATGATGGCACGCGGTAGACTGACGATTGTTCACCTGAAACTCAACCATATCTGGTCGATTAGATTAGAAGTTTGCCATTTCTACCACTACGAGCGCTAGTGTGAATCAATGAAACTAAACCATATCCGATCGATTAGATTAGCAGTTTGCCATTTCTACCACTACGAGTGCTAGTGTGAATCAATGAAACTCAACCATATCCGATCGATTAGATTAGCAGTTTGCCTTTTCTACCACTACGACCGCTAGTGTGAGCCAATGAAGCTCGACCATATCCGAACGATTAGATTAGCAGTTTGCCTTTTCTACCATCACGAGCTCTGGTGTAAATCAATGAAACTCAACCATATCCAGTCCATTAAATTAGCAGTTGGCCTTTTCTACCACTGCGAGCGCTAGTGTGAGTCAATGAAACTCAACCATATCTGATTGATCAGCAGTTTGCCTTTTCTACCACTACGAATGTTAGTGTGAATCATTGAAACTCAACCATATCTGGCCCATTAGATTAGCAGTTTGCCTTTTCTACCACTAAGAGTGCTAGTGTGAATCATTGAAACTCAACCATATCTGGTCCATTAGATTAGCAGTTTGCATTTTCTACCACTACGAGATCTAGTGTGAATCAATGAAACTCAACCATATCTGGTCTATTAGATTAACAGTTTACCTTTTCTACCACTACGAACGCTAGTTTAAGACAATGAAGCTCAACCATATCCGATCGATTAGATTAGCAGTTTGCCTTTCCTACCACTACGAGCGCTAGTGTGAGTCAATGAAACTCAACCATATCTGATCGATTAGCAGTTTGCATTTTCTAACACTACGAGCGCTAGTGTGAATCATTGAATTTCAACCATATCTGGCCCATTAGATTAGCAGTTTGCCTTTTCTACCACTACGAGTGCTAGTGTGAATCATTGAAACTCAACCATATCTGGTCCATTAGATTAGCAGTTTGCATTTTCTACCACTACGAGATCTAGTGTGAATCAATGAAACTCAACCATATCTGGTCTATTAGATTATCAGTTTGCCTTTTCTACCACTGCGAACGCTAGTTTAAGTCAATGAAGCTCAACCATATCCGATCGATTAGATTAGCAGTTTGCCTTTTCTACCACTACGAGCGCTAGTGTGAGTCAATGAAACTCAACCATATCTGGTTCATTCACTGATCTCTATACATGGATGGCTTGTAGCTAAGGCAGCAGTAAGCCGAATAGACGATGATAGGTGTAGCAAGATGGCAGCGAGCGCATGGTGCACTATTGCGTATCCGGCTCTGTGATTGGTTACTGGTAGTTTGATGTTATACATGTATTTATACTGGCAGTAAATATTTTGTGTTTCTTGTAGTTGTAAAATGGGCTGAATTTGGTTATTTAAAGCGTAAAATCTTAGATTTAAATACCGATTTGGTGACCCATCATCCCAGGCAAGCCGGTAATACCTTTACTTCTCAGGCAGATAGGTCACTTAGCCGTAATTTGGAAGTTATTGTGAAGTTAAGTATACATATGCAGTGGTGCTGAAGCAGACGTGATCGGGCTAGGCTATTGTGTTTTTAAATTTGATCCCATTTCAGGGTTTTTCGGTTCTGGGTGCGAATAGTTCAATTAATAGTTGTAAGACGGTGGGGAAAGTATATTTTGAGTAGGTTTTTAGTTGTGTTAAGTTTTATGTGGAGCTGAGGAGTGAAATTGGTTTGGCTTAAAGTGCACTTTTGGCTTTGATCTACTTCCCGTTATTATTAAGTTTATCGTGCTGCTAGAGTGATTAAAAGCTGTAGTATTTGATGTAGAGTGCCGGGATTACTTGGGGGAAGTGTTGGTGAGAGGGAGAGAAGTGAGAGGGAGAGAAGTGAGGGGATGGGTTTATGGAGTTGTTGCTCTTGTTGCATGTTTTTCAACTGCTGTTTTTTATGGCTTTCTTGTAGTGAAGAATTCATAATTTCGTGGCATACCGGTATATTTATACAATTTACAAGAATATTTCCAGAAATTGTTTTTCACTCGTTACTCTGCTACTGATCGCTAATTGCGTGTACTCAGCACCTAAGTTGATATTTGTCAGCCGTTATTACACATTCATTTTTATTGCTATTCCGGAGATTTACTGACCTCGGAATGACGTGTCAGTGATTCCAATGCCCTTATGCTTTGAATGAACATATCTCTATATTTTTATTTGTTCCAAAGCACCATTAATTACGATTTAAAATTGACCAGATTATCATTGCTTCCCCATAAGGAGAGCTCGAGAACGGGTACGCCAACATGGCGGACCGTGCGCTCAACCTGGCGTACTTTCTCGTGCAGCGGAGAGCTGCCATCAGCGATCCATGTATAGAGATGAGAGGGTCCATTATATTAACAGTTTGCCTTTTCTACCACTACGAGCGCTAGTGTAAGTGAACGGTACATCCGGTGTGAAAATTCTTAAAAAATCAAGAAAAGCCTGAGGGTTTCGTTGAGTAAAATAGCTGCCTCAAGCTCTTTCTAGACTTCTGTTCGTAAAGTTGAGTCATATGAGCTCCCAAAATCATTAATCGCATATCTGGGAGGTACTCGATAATATTTTTATATCCTCAAAAATTCCAAAATAATTGTAAATACTTTTCGAAAGTTTCAAAAATTCACAGAAAAATGTCCAAACAAAGAAAAAAAATGAAAAACTCACTTCCTGACGTGCGAAGTTAGTCACGTAGTTTCCAAGGAACTTGTCTTTTCGTTTTCCAGCTCGGAAACTCTGACACGATTTGGCTTATTGCTGTTACGGTACAATTTCCGTAAAGTCAATCTCGATGATCCTCGATTACTGAATCGAAAATGAGCGCTCGGGCTCATTACCTTCTATGTGAAAACATAGCTAAAACAAAGCAAAACAAAAATGTCCCTGCCCTAAATTGTAAACATTGAACAAGAATTCAAAATCTTTGTTGAAAACTCTTCGGTTTTTTGTTTTGTTTTGGTTTTTTGGTTTTTCGAAACCCTTCACAATTTGGTATATGTTTGTTCTTCCGCTGTCACTGACTCTTATTTTGTTGTTGTTAACATAAACAAGGAAGGACACATTGTATCAAGATCGCGGGTTCAAACCCAGCCAAAGTCATCGGATTTTTAAGAGCGTTAAAAATCCCTCAGTATGCCTTCCTTCGGAGGGGAAGTAAAGCCATGTCATAGATTTATGGCATGTAAAATTACCTTCCACTAACTAAACTTGTGTGAAGCAAAATTTGTTGGTTAGGTTTGATTAATGCTCTAAGTTCCAACGTTATTCACCAGGCGCTGGTTGCAATGCCATCTAGTAGTAGCCAAGTTCACAGCTAGGTAACGTTAACGGTAGCATTTGGTGGCGAAAGTAGGAACTAATTGAAATTATCGTCTGCAGTCCTTATTTGAATTTAAACAAGAAGTTCCGTGAAGAACTATACAGCCTACTTTTCATGCCAATGATTATTCTACAGTATATGAACTTATCAACAATAATGACGAAATTAAGTTGGTAATATCGAAATATCTAATTAGTTCAAAATATACCTGGTATAATGTAGCCTCGTAGAGCACTACAGTTGGCAGCCCTGGTGACTGAATATATTCTTAGTTCCATCTCTTAAGGTACAGAATACAAAATTTGGTTGAAGTCCAATGGACGTTACATGCAGTTAGACACTGGATCAATCAGCACGCGTAAAAGCATGTTGCCAACATTGTCATGCGTGTGCTGGTCAGAAATAATCTGAAATATTATATCTTGTAGTGCCAATTTTGGATGAAATCCATTAGTTAGTATAGAAAATACATGTATTTTAAAATTGGACATATCAGCAGACATAGAATCATGTTGGCAGCACTGCCTTATATTAATTACTCCAAATTAATCCAGAGTGTCAGGTGCTATACGTGTGCAAAGTATAGAGCTGTTGGCTTGCATACTTTCTGATATATTGATATTAGGCTAAAAAAATATAGACAGCATTTATTAACAGTTGGCTGCCCTGATTGCTCTTAACAATACTTATATTCATATCTGTTATGGTACACATAGCACATACGAAATTTGGTTGAAATCCAACTGATAGTATAGAAGTTAGATGTATTTAAAAATTGGTACTATCAGCAGGCTTATAATCATGTTGGTAGAACTGACGTATATAAGTTACTCCAAATTAATCTAAAATGTCAGAATATACGTGTGCATAGTTTAAAACTTTTGGCTTGCATACTTTCTGATATATTGGTATTTGGATAAAAAATATAGAGAGCAATTATTAACAGTTGGCAGCCCTGGTGGCTCTTAAGAATACGCTCAGTCATATCTGTTTATGTACAGATATTACATACAAAATTTGGTTGAAATCCAATTGATAGTGTAGAAGTTATATGCATTTAAACATTGGACCTATCAGAAGGCTTAAAATTATTTTGGCAACACTGTCATGGTTGGCCTCCTGGAAATTAAACTGAAATAATATTATCTACATGTGTGCCAATTTTGGAATAGCTCCCATGCATACCTTGCAAGATATCCAACATTGAGCTCAAATTTCTAGTGCGTTTTTCCAGCAGTTGGTAGCACTGATATCATTTTCAAATATGGACGTGAGATATTCCGGTGCACATCTTTACTCATACTAAATTTGGTTTTGATTGCTGCAGCCATTTAGGAGTTGATAGGGGGGACACACACACAGCCAGACAGACAGGACAGACAGACAGACAGACAGACAGACACACATTTTCCCGGATCGATCTCATAAGTCTACTTTTTCCTCATTTTTGCAAAATGTGAAAAGTAGGCTATAAATTCCTCTCGGCACGCCGGAAGGCGGAGGTAGATTTCACCGGGCAAACTAGGGGATGGCTATAATAGGCAAAATATGCAGTTTTCGCAGAAGGATCAGACCTCATTTATTGCGAGAAAGTATTTTACAATACAATTGGAGCTCAATTAACGTTTCTTTCGTCTTAATATGCATAATTTTAACATTTTATTGTGTTAGGGGGACGGTAACCTTCTTGTCATTTGGGGTCCATTTTTAGCCTACTTTCGATTTTTGCAAAAAATGAAAGTAGACTTATGAGATCAACACAGGGCGAAAAAAAGTGTGTCTGTCTGTGTGTGTGTATGTGTGTGTGTGAGTCTGTGTGTGTGTGTGTCTGTGTGTCTGTGTGTGTGTGAGTGTGTGTACTCTGAATGTCTGTCCCCCCCTATCAATTCGAACACGGTGAATGCGAATTGAACGAAATTTGGTACAAAGGTAGCACTAGCAAAGGACACCTCAGTGTCATGTTTTATATCGCCGCCATCTTGACGGAAACGTAATGGCGGCCACACAAATGTTCAAAGCTTAAATCAAATTACGACTAACCTAATCATCCGATCTCTACCAAATTTTGCAACAACATACCTCTATGGGGGGAGCATCCTTTGACCAAACTAATAGGCCATCAGCGTAATAGTTTGCGGATGGCGGCCATCTTTGTGTGAAATTCGATTCCCCCTATTAATTCGAACACGGTGCAACCGAATGGAACGAAATTTGGTACAGAGGTAGTACTAACAAAAGGCACCTCAGTGTCATGTTTTATATCGCCGCCATCTTGACCGAAACGTAATGGCGGCCACACAAATGTTCAAAGCTTAAATCAAATTACGATTAACCTAATCATCCGATCTCTACCAAATTTTGCAACAACATACCTTTATAGAGGAAGCATCCTTTGACCAAATGACTAGGTCATTAGCCTAATAGTTTGCGGATGGCGGCCATCTTTGTGTGAAAATCAATTCCCCCTATTAATTCAAACACGGTGAAACCGAATGGAACGAAATTTGGTACAGAGGTAGCACTAGCAAAGAGCATCTCAGTGCCATGTTTTATATCGCCGCCATCTTGAGAGAAACGTAATGGCGGCCACACAAATGTTCAAAGCTTAAGTTAAATTACGACTAACATAACCATCCGATCTCTACCAAACGTTGCAACAACATTCCTTTATGGAGGGAGCATCCTTTGACCAATCTAATAGGTTATTAGCCTAATAGTTTGCGGGTGGCGGCCATCTTTATGTCAAAATTGATTCCCCCTATTAATTCGAACACGGTGGAACCGAATGAACGAAATTTGGTACAGAGGTAGCACTAGCAAAGGGCACCTCAGTGTCATGTTTTATATCGCCGCCATCTTGACAGAAACGTAATGGCGGCCACACAAATGTTTAAAGCTTAAATCAAATTACGACTAACATAACCATCCGATCTCTACCAAACTTTGCAACAACATACCTTTATGGAGGGAGCATCCTTTGACCATTCTAATAGGTCATTAACCTAATAGTTTGCGGATGGCGGCCATCTTTATGTCAAAATTGATTCCCCCTAATAATTCGAACACGGTGGAACCGAATGAACGAAATTTGGTACAGAGGTAGCACTAGCAAAGGGCACCTCAGTGTCATGTTTTATATCGCCGCCATCTTGACAGAAACGTAATGGCGGCCACACAAATGTTCAAAGTTTAAGTTAAATTACGACTAACTTAACCATCCGATCTCTACCAAACTTTGCAACAACATTCCTTTATGGAGGGAGCATCCTTTGACCAATCTAATAGGTTATTAGCCTAATAGTTTGCGGGTGGCGGCCATCTTTATGTCAAAATTGATTCCCCCTATTAATTCGAACACGGTGGAACCGAATGGAACGAAATTTTGTACAGAGGTAGCACTAGCAAAGGGCACCTCAGTGTCATGTTTTATATCGCTGCCATCTTGACTGAAACGTAATGGCGGCCACACGAATGTTCAAAGCTTAAATCAAATTACGATTAACCTAATAATCCGATCTCTACCAAATTTAGCAACAACATACCTTTATGGAGGGAGCATCCTTTGACCAAACTAATAGGTCATCAGCCTAATATTTTGCGGATGGCGGCCATCTTTGTGTGAAAATCGATTCCCCTTATCAATTCGAACACGGTGAAACCGAATGGAACGAAATTTGGTACAGAGGTAGCACTAGCAAAGGGCGCCTCAGTGTCATGTTTTATATCGCCGCCATCTTGACGGAAACGTAATCGCGGCCACCCAAATGGTAAAAGCTAAAATGTAATTACGACTAACCTAATAATCTAGTCTCTACCAAATTTTGCAACACCATATCTTTATGTGGGAAACATATTCAGACCAAACTGCAAGAACATCAGCCCAATAGTTTGCAGATGGTGGCCAAGTATGTGTGCAAATCGATTCCCCCTATCAATTCAAACACGGTGAAACCGAATTGAACGAGATTTGGTACAGAGGTAGCACTAGCAAAGGACACCTCAGTGTCATGTTTTATATCCCTATAGCACGTTGTATTTCAACAAGCTACTACAACCAACATTCAATCAAACTCTTTGAAAAGGACAAAGAGTTATAACAATACCCATGCATTTAGGAGAAAGTAGGCTATATGTTCTTTACTGAACATCTTGTTATATTTGTGGTCACACCGTCCTTATGCAAGGTTTGGAACTGATGTGTAACTATCTAACAGTCTGTTACTTCTTCACGCAAAATTTTATCTCCCGCAAAGATGTTGGTTTGTTCCTCAGTTTAGGGGCTGTGACAACGCGGTCATGTAACCCCGTGTACTTTGGGTGTGTGTAGAATCTGTCTGATAAACGGTGTTAATTGTGATGGCTGTATTAGTCTGTAATTCAGGTAAGGACTGCAGACGGTCAATTTCAAGTAGTAGTTCCTAACGTTGGTACCAATTATTTATTATTTAGCGTATGGCATGGTTACATAATTACAAGCTAAAGAACACATTAAACATATACATTAGTATTTAGCCTAAAAGAACAATATTAAAATAAATTTTGAATGAGGAGACACATATTCAATAGATAAAAAGTTCAAATTTACAAGGTAAGATTTAAATTGGAAATCCAATCTAGAGCAGGCTGCGTTGCATCATGAAAGTCTTTGAGGTTCCCATGATAGGCTCGAAGGCTGCAGTCCTCCACGATATATTGGATGGTCTGTCTTTCAAAACCACAGTCGCACTGAGGTGAGGAAGCCTTATTCCACTTGAATAAGCTGTCTGCGCAGACCCCATGTCCCGTTCGAATTCTGTTGAGTGATTTCCATGTATGGCGTGGTAGTTCCATGCCAGCTGGTTTCTTGATAGGATCAATGAAGTTTCCATATTTCTCATGGGATAAATTATTCCATACCTCAGACCACTTGTTGTCAATCTGAAAAGTATTTAATTGTAGATATTCCGCTGTTAGGATGGGTGGTCGGCGGGATTTCAAGCGACTTATCTTTACTGTAGGTATGTCACAATGAATAGGAAGCTTTGGAGTGAAAATTATCTTTTGATATTTCCTCAAGAGAGAGTTTTGTCTACGTAAGTCAGGTGGTGCAATATGACTTAGAGGTGAAAGCCAGTACAGAGGAGTGGCCCTGATGCAACCTGATATTATCCTCATCGCCGAATTCAATTGGACATCAATCTGCTTCACATGTGGACGGTTAAGCCACACCGGAGCACAGTATTCAGCAGCTGAATAGACAAGTCCTAGAGCAGAAGATCGTAATGTTGTTGCTGTAGCTCCCCATGTGGTTCCACATAACTTCTGCAAGATGTTATTGCGTGATCTTAGTTTTGCTGCAGTGTTCTGCAGGTGCTTCTTGAAGGACAAAGTTCTAACGAGAGTAACGCCTAAATATTTTGGAAAATGTTGATGATGGAGGACTTTCTCATTAAATATGACATTCAGCTTTGTATTTGCCAACCTGTTGTTTAAATGGAAACAACTAACTTCAGTCTTACTAGGATTCGGTGTTAGTCTCCATTTCTTAAAATACACCGTCAACGACACCTAGCTGTGAACTTGGCTATTAGATGCCACCGCAACCAGTAACTTGCAACGAACGTTGGATTTCCCCTCTGAAGGAAAGCATACTGAGGGATTTTCAGCGCTCTTTGAAAATCCGACGACTTCGGCCGGCTTTGAACCCGCGACCTTGGGCATAGAAGTTCAGCATGCTATCAGTTACGTCACCGAAGCCGCTTCCCACTTAGATGAAAATACTGAATCTGATCTCGTGCAAGTGCGGTGTCATGGCAACGTCTGATGGCTCACCTCTCATCAATTTAGTAGTGTTGCCATGGCAACCTCTGTTAGCTCTTGACATTTTCTTATAATTCCGAAATCATTTTTCTCATCCCTAGGCGTAATGGTGGGTCATATCAAAAAATCTTTCAGACAAAAGTTTTAGGTAATTATTAGGGGAATATTGTCCATTTTGTACGGTTTTGATATTGTGCCTATTAAGAGAGATATGATTAATGTTTCCCGAAAAACCCACTTTTTCCCACCCCATTGGCCAATGGTTGGTGCTATCAAAAAACTTTTTAAATATAAATTTTTGGCACTTATCCGACACATAATATAAACTTTGAAGGAATTCGATATTTCACATATTAAGAGAGTTATAGATATATTTCACTTTTTCGAAAAAAAAAGCCCCCCATTTTTACCCCCTTCGACCGATTTTGCCCATTAACGAACTCGACCGAGATTTTATAGGGATACATATTATGTAAAAACTTCAAAGTGATTGGTGCAATATTACGGCAGTTATCGTGTCCACAAGAAACTGATATATATATATATATATATATATATATATATATATTGAACCCGCTGAGCTATGGTTCATGTGATATTTTTGTGACGGAATAATTATTATGGGATGTAGTACTTTTGAACATACCCAGAATACCACGTGGAGCAGAGAGCTCATGCTATACTCTTTGAAGTAGCGCTCAATTGCATTTTTGACTTTGGAGGTCTTGTTAATCACTTTTATCCTTTCATAAGACTCAGGATATTCTAATTCGTCATTCTGTATTATTGAATCATTTTGGTGAATGATTATTACGTTTTTGGTAAGGTATAACACTTGCAGATACGCAAGGAGCTATGAAAGTAGTCGCTCAATGACTTCGTTTTGGCGACCTACTTCCGAGTGAAAGTCAGTGACGACACTACATCTGGAGATCTGACGCCAGACAGGCGTGTTTCGAGTATCCGTCCGTCGCGACGTGGACATTATAAATATTTTTGTGCTCAAGTGAGCATCCGACTGCATCGTGTGTTGAAAATAACTATACTAACGTTGTCACACATTGTGGACATATTATTATTCTACGAAAGGCCATATTAGGCAATATTTTCTACAAACTGTAATTGGTGCCATACGCCGGATATTTTTCCCACGTGTAAGTGGAAGGGCAAAGTGCCACGCCAAAAATATAAGAGTTATCGTCTGATAATTGTGCCAAGACGACGTGATTATTACTGCCAACGATCACAACATTATTGCTACGGAAATTCTGAATTGAAAATATCAATTTTATCGCGGATGCCACGTGATTGATAAAACGTGATACAATTGCACGTGCTAACAAGCAAAGCATCGCATCGTGTTGAATCTTGAGGATCAACAGGCTGAAAACTACAAAATACTGTGGAGAACACTATTATTTGCATCGTCCACAATAATCACGCCAAAACGCCGAGAGGAACGAGATATTTTGACATTTTCGACATCATGCAAGACATTGAACTTTTCCACGCCATGGTGAAGAAGACGATTATGGGCTAATACCATTCCGGTATGAGGGGGACGTCGTGATGGAGACCACCAGCTTGATGGAACGTCAGGATGCCGAGGACGCAGACGAAGGAACGTGGATGCCGACTTCCAGGCACATTCCAGACCTTTTTGGGAGACCATCATCCGGAGGCGAACGAACCCTGGTTGCTTGGGAGGTCCAGATTGGTGAACCCGTGGAGGACAGGACCATGCTGGAGAGCCAAGCAGAGTTTTTCGCGACCCTGGTCGATGAATGTCTGAGCCGATGTGAGAGCTACCAAAAGTCGTGAGTTTGGGCACCTTTTCTTTTGTAATAGTCCGCGGTGGTATATTTATATATCGTAGTTTTTTTTTGTGAATCAACCGCACTTATGTGTCAGCCATTTGCTAGGTAGGGTTGTAATTAGTATAATTGTTGTTTATTTCAGTCATTGTGAGTCACCCTGTGGGGTAGACCAGTTTTGGTTAACCCTGGTGCCGTCCTGATGGACGTCGTACCACGTTATAGCCGACCCACTGCCAAACATGACTGTAATCATTTGCAGCTATTTTGCTCAGCCATGTGTAGGATATTTATCCGTGGTTTCATTCAGATGTCATCGTCACTTTATTTAACTGCAATCTTTGCAACCAGTCTGTTGAGACTTATGACCTCGTTAAATAGGTCGTATCGTTAGGAAACCAACTGTAGTTTCCAGTTTTATAAAAATATGCTGTATTTTCATTTTTGAAAGCGCTCAGAAGCCAATTTATAGTCAAATACTGACAGATTTATTATTTTGGAGAAAGTGTAGATGTCAAGCATCGAACTAAGTGCACTATCGCATCATTATGCAGGTCTAGAGTTGCAGATCTGTGCCATATTTATCAATTTGTTACTACTTTGTTTCTGTCATGAGGACACAGGTGTTAATGTTATACTATGAACTTAATAAGTGTTATATCTTTGATGAGCAAAGAAGCTCGTGAGACATGCTGTTATGTCTGTGATTTACTATTCTTTGAAATGAAGGACTGCGATACTTTATTGTACAGTTAAATTGTAACGTGTTTAGCACACGGATTCTATTAGGTTTTTGAACCAAGCATATGCTAAGAATGACAAGGCCAAATATTACGGTATTATATAATGTTAAAACTAGCCGGCCTTGCCTGTTGAAAAATGTGGTCAGTGAAGGACTGCAATTTGTGAAGTTGTCACCAATAAACTGGTTTGTTGACCCAGTAACCTTGAAAACAAATGCTTGAAAGCGAGACAGAACTACGATAACATAGGACAGAATGTTGATTTCATTCATCTCTTTCTTTCAAAGCAGCTATTGCTCATGAAACCCAGTGTTTCTTACTGTATTTTTGTTCATTTGTTTTTCTTGGATTTTCATACTGTTAGTTAGATATTTTGCTGCGAGGAATGTCATTTCGACATGTCCAGGGTTGTCAGGTTTCTTTATGCATTGTTGGCGATCCTCTTGAGAGAGGCAAATTATAATGAAGGCAATTTGGTTATTAAATGCGAGGTTTTTGCCGCAGGTAACCCATGATATTATGTGCCTTGAGTGAGTAAGACGTGCCATTGTTGTAAGTCGCGCATCTGTTGTTGTTATGAGGCATTATTATGAGAGTTGTTGAAAGCGAGGTATTTACCGCTGATAACTCGTGTTATTGTGAGTCCGAGCCGAGTTTGCTCGTTGAGTTTTCCGACTATTGAGTCGATGTTTTGCTGCGGGAGAATAATCTTTAGAAGACTACTCCTTGTCAGGCCTTTGTCAGAATACGCCATAAACCTACGGAAGGAACATAAACCGACATAATAAACATCATCCGCATAATTGTTTTAAACAAGATCTAACTAACATATTGTTTCCATTTAAACTTTGACATTCTTACATTTGAACCTGCTGACATGGCCGTGCAGATGAAGGGATTTCCTTTATTGGAAACGACGAAGACTGTAGACATTTTTGTTGTGACCTGGCGCACACATGAACCATTAGTTCATAGTGTGTGGAGCGCAGGCCATGTGATTGTCAGACGTGGTTTTAACTACGCTATCACCGACATTACTATCAAGCTAGATGACAATGGTTTACAAAGAGTTAACCATGGGGCAGGTAGGCATTATAATAAAAACTGTGTTGTACTATAGTTATTGATGTCATGAAACTGTATTTTTCCCCATGTTACCTTTATTGCGTGCTATTTAGCACATGATTGTTGATTAGATTAATTGTTTTTAAATGGCTGTACACTTAGCTTTGTATTGTAACTGTTTTGCTATTACGGACGTCACCGCCGTAACTTTGAATGTTAACTGATAGGACTTAGCTAGAAAAGTTAAATGTAAATGTGGAAATGGTACCACCATAACTTAGCTTTGCTTTGCTCCTTCACTTAAATGTAACTTCATATTAGCTTGATCATGTAACTTGTATTAGGGATTTTGCGTCGTACCATTTACCCAGCGTTGTTGCTGTTGCTTACTTATTGTGTATTAGATCTTTCGCGAGGGTTAATGTAACTTCATTGTTAGGGACTTGAACTTTTATTATCATTAACTTTTAGCTTGCGGATTAGCCGAATATAACCCTCCGAACTAGGATAGGGGTTTGTGGAAATCTACAATAAATTTTCACGGTGTTTTACATAAGCCTGGATGTTTAATTTCACAGTCTAGTTTTTGAGGTGAACCTTTCCTTAGGCCGTCTTTGACCATCGCAACCATGTACCACGCTCCCCGTGGACTATAGAACCTCGTGCCGCATTGGCCTATTGTTAGGAAGTTCACCTGATCCTCACGGCAAACTTTTAAAGGTCCGACGGGGGAGATGTTAGGAGAGTCATCGCGGTTGTTGGCTATCCCGACAGCTTTACCGGAGGACTTCTGAAGGTCACTCACAAATATGTGCCGTTGCCACCCGGCTGACGGTCAATATATATGCATATATACATATATACATAAATTATAGATAAACTTTTCAACTTCGGTGGTTTTGCGGTCTGGGGGATGTAAAACGCGAAGATATGTCGAAATTTTCCGGAAGTCGAAACATGGTACCCATTGCAATAGTTAGCTTTCTAATGAAATCTACCTAAAAGGATAACACACACTAATACCGTCATCAGAATTAACACCGGTTATCAGACTGATTCTACACTCACCCAAAGTACACAGGGCTACATGACCGCATTATCGCAGCCCCTAAACTAAGGAACCAACCAGCACTTTGTATATTTAGGCTAAAAGTTACTTTCATAGATTTCTATACATCATTCCGACCACTTCGGAGCGCAGTGGCTAGCGTTGTTGGCTGATGCTCGTGATACAAAATGGGAACCTGCGGGATGCTATGGCAGGAGGAGGAGTGGAAAGGAACTGGCCACCCTACCACACGCAAACTCCGGCTCGGGATGCCTGGTTAGTGACTACAATTCAGGTCGCCTACGTCCCTGGACAAGCCTGAGGATTTGAATGAGTTTTTGAATGGTATGGACTCCGTCTTACGTAAAGAATTCATGATGAAATTTAATAAATGTAAAACAAAAATACTGGAATGCAGCCGAAATAAATCAGAAACCTCTATGGACATCAAATTGGCACGTGAAAAGCTGAAGGAAGTAGGAGACTTCTGTTACTTAGGAAGCAGAATAACCAGTGATGGACGAAGCAAAGAGGATATAAAAAGTAGATTGGCTCAGGCAAGGAAAGCATTTCTACAAAAAAAGGAATCCGTTGACATCGAATATAGATTTAGGTATTAGGAAGTCATTTTTGAAAGCCTTTGTCTGGAGCGTGGCACTCTATGGAAGTGAAACTTGGACTATTGGTGCAGCAGAAAAGAGGAGAATTAAAGCATTTGAAATGTGGTGTTACAGGAGAATGATGAAAATCAGATGGTAGATAGGGTTACAAACGAAGAGGTATTAAGACGAGTGAGAGAGGAGGGATGTTTCTGGCGACTGCAAATGAAGAGAAGAGATAGGTTGGTAGGACACATACTAAGACACCCAGGAATAGCAAGCTTAGTTATGGAAGGGTCGAGGACAAGAACTGTAGGTGTAGACCAAGGTTAGAATATGTTAAACAGATTGCCTCGGATGTAGGGTGTGGTAGCTATGTAGAGATGAAACGATTAGCTCAGGACAGGGAGGCATGGAGAGCTGCATCAAACCAGTCAAAAGACTGAAGACTCAAACAACAACAACAACAACGTCCCTGGAGGTGATATGGCACTCTAATTAAATACATCATTCCGAAAATAAGCTTAACTCAAATTAAGGGATGGCCATATTTTCCTTCTTATGTCGTGTCTACTAATCAATTAATAAATTCTTCAGTTACTCGATAAATCGGTAGAACGTTTCCGATTAATTTCAAATTATTCGATTGATCGATTATTAGCCGATTTATCGAATATCGCTTATTGCCAGCTCTACTACAGTGACGCAAAATGTCTTCGGACACTACAATACAGTGGAGATAGTGTATTTTCCTTCAACTTGCGAGCCCTAGCTGCTAGTATCGAAGCGTCAAGGTTGTAAAAGGAAGCGATCGAAGTGTCCCAGTCCTAAAGGCGAGGACAGCAGCGGTGTGGCTCGCACCAAATTACCAACAAGCTTGCCACTGACGTCAATGCAACGACCGACAGTCGGACGACGCGCCGCGACGCTTAAATGTGGCGGGAGTGTTCTTTAAATAGCGTATTGATGGCAAACAATCACTTCAGTTCCGAGCCTGAAATAGAACATAGTTAGATACTGCGCAGTTCGTAGATACTACACACAGACTTCATTATAACGAGAGCCCAGCGCGGATAAACAAAACATTTCCGCATCCGCGCAACTGTTATCCGCATCCGCCCCGCATCCACACAACTGTTATCCGCATCCGCCCCACATCTGCACGACTTGTATCTGCATCCGCCCCGCATCCACACAACTGTTATCAGCATCCGCCCCGCATCCACACGACTGCTATCCACATCCGCCCCACATCCGCACGACTGCTATCCACATCCGCCCCACATCCACACAACTGCTATCCACATCCGCCCCACATCCACACGACTGCTATCCACATCCGCCCCACATCCGCACGACTGCTATCCATATCCGCCCCACATCCACACGACTGCTATCCACATCCGCCCCACATCCGCACGACTGCTATCCACATCCGCCCCACATCCACACAACTGCTATCCACATCCGCCCCACATCCGCACGACTGCTATCCACATCCGCCCCACATCCGCACGACTTGTATCCGCGCCCGTCCCGCATTCGCACGTTTGTTATCCGAATTCACTGGCATTAAATTAATATTTTTAATTTATTATAGACTTACAACCTGTCCCGGCTTTGCCCGGGAACAGTTATGAATTTATTACGTGCTAGCTAGTATAAAACTGTCACCTCAGTAATTGAATGGAGATTGTTGTAAGAAATTAAAACTTAACATCACGTATAGTGGGCGATGTATTGAAGATAGAGATATGCTCTCGTGGACTTTTTTGTAGAACTTTTCATGCTGAACCATTCTTACACTCATAATATACTGATATTTTTAACGGTTTGCCCAGCGTATGCTTAAAAAGCGCACGGATGCCAGGTGTTTTTTTTCGACGTTGACACTGAAATTGTTACTGCTTGGCTTCCTTACATCATAAATAAATAATTTTCTAGAGAAACCTTCCTCGAGATATCCTTTACAGATTGGTAAAAACGCATAAAAATCCATCCGGTGGTTCTCGAGATGACCGGTAACATCCAAGAATCGGGGACTTGTTTTATACTAAGTAGAGATAAGCATGAAGTATTCAAGCAGCACATTTACATATTTGAGGTGAATTTCGTTCCCCTAGGCCAGTGATCGCCAAACTTTTAAGTGACTGAGCCACCTTACAGCTCATAAACTTTACTGTGAGCTACCCAAGAAAGTAGGGTATTTGCAGCTTCTAAAAATGCCTCTTTGATTAATTCATCATATTCGTAAGGTTTTTTTTATTTCAAGCAATAATTTTGGAAAAAATTCTGTCTAATTTCTTTAGAAAAGTAGATTCTTGAGCATTTAATTGAGATTTCAGTTGGAAGAATTCTGAGGAAAATCCTTTTAAATACTGGACTGAACGGTATTGTAATGACATTCGACGTTTGCTTTCTTCCCAACTGCTACACTTGCATTACAAAGAAGGCATACACATTTGTCCTTGACTGGGTAAGAAATAATCAGTTACCCTTTCAACATGAAAATGATAAGTATTTTGTTTTTTGCTGGAAGTTGCCATAATTAGATCAGTCCGTAGTCCGCAGTATGCATAAAATACAAGAAAAATAAAATAACCTACACTGACGATCACACACCAGACACTGACTGACAGACCTGCGGGACGCGTAGTGGGAATCAGGGGGATGAGTAGTGCAGATTAGCCAACTCAAGCGCTGAGTCTGAAATTTCCCCGCGAGTTACCATAAATGTACCTGCGAGCTACCAGTAGCTCGCGAGCTACGGTTTGGCGACCACTGCCCTAGGCTGTGTTATTCGCAAGACAATGTGGACTGAGTTTTGTCCCTATGAGTAACAGCGGGTGGCTATAGCACTTAGTCGTCGAATATACTGTACCAACGCAGGCAAGCGAATAAGTCAACACTAATTGAAGGTATTTCCATCACTGGCTTCCCTCACTCCTCTATTATTCTCATAATAATAGAGAAAATAGGAAAATAGCAAGAAACGTGAAAGGCGCAGATCTTAGCAAAAAATTAAATATTTTTAGATAAATCCAGTTCAACATTGTATTCTAAAAACTATCCGCAAATTTACTCTCATCATTATCCACAGCTTATCCACTATCCACACAGCCATGTAAACTATATCAGCATGGTGCTGGGCGTTAATTATAACAACGGACAGAACAACTCATATTACTCCCGTCCATGCGAAAAATACATCGGGACACTGAAAATCACGTTTCAAGGCCCTAAAGAAACCTTGAAACAATTGGACCATGTTATGCGTAAAGGAACCAACCACCATCAAGATGGAACTGAGATATTGAGGCTCAAAGTTAACCTTCGATATTTAATTCCTATTACACATGTGAAATCTGAAAATACCATAAGTAGCGGGGGTAGTGGCGCTTCTAACTCACCCATTTTATTTGTACCCGACTGTACAAGTTAAAATAATTAATATCTCTCGAACGCATGGTCCGATTTTGACAAATGAGGTGTCGTTGGACTCGGGCTGACGCCCTCTTTCCAATGGACTATTCATTTCAACCCCTAAATAAAACCTACCCCTACTAGGGGGTGAAAATGTAATTTTTTAGTGAAAGTCTTTTTTCAAATGCGACATGTATAAGGTGCGCTGCTAAAATGAACTTAAACGTTGTTGCTCATATAGCGCATGCGTTTTTTCTGGCTGCCGCTATGGATTAACATTTTTGTTTTTGTTTTATACGCATGCGCACTTGGGATTTTTGTCAGAGGGCGAGCTCTTTGAAAAAATGATTGATAAGAAGAGGTTTTGGTGGTGAGGAGAGAACCAGATAGTCGCCTACTTTCCTACAAAGTTTGCCGATATTTCTCGAACGCAAAGTCGGATTTGGACGTGTGACGTGTCAAATCGCTTATCTCGAAGCTCTATATATGCTATTAATAGGTTAAAGTTTTGAGAATGAGGGAAACAGGCTTTTTGGGGGGTAAACCCATGATTTTAGACTTTCTCCGATATTTCACGAATGCATGGTCGGATTTGGTCCTATGACGTGTCAAATGCCTTGTCTCGAAATCCTCCTTATTTTGGTAATAGGTTAAAGTTTTGAGAATGAGGGAAACAGAATGTTTTGGGGTAAAACCGTGATTTAAAATTTTTGCTATATCTCGCGAACCAATCATGCTAGAGGCGTGTACGAGGGGTCAAAGGACTCGGGCTGACGTTCTCTTCCCTATGGACCACTCGTTATATATATTTAAAAAATTGGAAACTCGATTTTGGGGTAAACAAGTGTTTTTTGTGATTTTTGCTGATAACTCACGAACCAATAAGCCTAGAGACAAGTGCGATGTGTCATTTTTTTCACTGCGTTGCCCTCTTGCCGAGGATGTTCTTGATGAGCAGGAATGAAAAACCATGTTGAGGTAAAACCATGATTTTAGACTTTTTGCTTTATTTCGCAAACCCATAACGTTAGAGACGTGTACGAGGTGTCCTAGGAATCGGGATCACGCCCCCTTTTAGAAACTATGTTTGACATTTTGACTAAGAGCCTAACGCCATACATGTTGAAAAAAAATTCTTTACCGATACCTGTTTATAATATTCATGAAGCGTGGTGGTTGAGAGAGACGATACTGCTGGATGTGTGTGTTTCAACGAACCTGTCGCTGACCACGGTGGCTGTGCTCAATAGATTAATCGCTATTTCGACAGGTCGGTTTATGACAGAGCGAGGGTGCGATTTTTCAGATACTTTACCCCGAAGATGATCTTTAACGTGTTAACGGTGATGAGAACTTGGTTCTATGTTGGTCGAAGTGAGTACAGAAAACAAACTTGCAGAGGAGCAGGAGGTGAATGTCATTTGAGCTTATTGGAATGCGCTGATCTGACTTGACAACAGGTGCAATGGAAAATGACAAAGACGCTGAGGACACTTGAAGGTGAAATAATCTGACCATCGTAGTGGCAAGGAAGAGCGAAATGCATGCATACACGTGTGAGATGATATGTACGCTAAACAAGTTACATCCTGTTTGCTTCGTACGTAACAAAATGCAAGTTCATGTGAAATTTGATCTGCCACAGGTGTTCACCTTGGACGTTATCTGTCCGCGTGCATGATAACAGAATGTTCAAAGCGTGGGACAAAATGATTATACATGCAACGTAACATATATAAAGACATGTCGTTATCATTTCCTCTCTCACTTAGCCTTTGAACACATTGCGTTGCGTGAAACCCCCTGGTCTTGTTTAACAGTTTTTGTGTTGGTGGAAAATACTTAACCTTGTTGTGGGGTAGGTATTTATTTATATATTTACTCATTTATACATTTATTGATTTATATATATTTACAAGCAATTATTTATTGATTAGCTAATTAATGATTTTATTTATTTATTTGTTTGCAGATAACCGGTATACCTTACATGTCTGAGAGAGAAGAAACCATTGCACTTTTGAGCTCACTAGAAGGAAACAGGAACAAGCCACTGCAAGTAAAGGTGAGATGATTTTTTTTAAACTAACTTGTTTCATTTTTTTTGTTTTATGTTTTATTTTATGAAATGCATGTATTAACCTGAATTTATGTATTTATAGCGGTTTATTTTATTTATTTTTAGAAACTTGGAAAGAAAAGCCTTACCGCCGTAGCAGTTGCTGAAAAAAACCCGAAACGCACTAAAGCGAAACCACTGCCAAAGAGTGAACTGTTTAAAACTCAGATAAGTCTAACTTAGAAATGCTATTCCATTTTACCACTACTGAAACTCGTAGTCCAAAAAAATTCATTACCTGTACATGACTGGGACAATGATTGCTTTCTTGATTAATGGCTATGTTGTTGTTGACTGGGAAAAGTACAAGGCCATGTTGGATTTTCTAAAAATAAAATAAAAAAAATTATTTATGGGTGGTTCCCTATGAACTCAACGAATATCCACAGGTTGAACATAATAATGTGAACAAAGTGACATGACATTCATTTTTGTTTATATATTGGTTGACGGGGGGGGTGTAAATGACTGTAGCTTTATAAAAAGAAGATAAGCACATGGGTTACTGTTAGTGCCAATATACAGTTTATTTTTAATGATGTTTTGATATATTAATGCCAATTAACGTTAACGTTTTATTTACAACTATTGATTGATTGATTGATTGATTGAGTGAGTGAGTGAGTGATGGGTTATTTTGTTTGCTTTTAGGTGTCGTCATGTGCCATTAACGTAATGAACAGGCAGTGAACAAGCATCCATTATGCTTTGAAGTACTCTATGCTCTTGTGCAACGTTAATAACTTACAATAAGAAAACGTTTTATTATAACACATGGCGTTAGTACCAAATACAACAAGTGAGCAAGTTGGTTTACCACGTGCGTTAATATTAAAATCAGAACATGACCGTTGGTTAACATTTGAATCCTGGCCTGTAGGCTTTTTGTCGACACATGAACTAGCAAAAGCCGTTTTTTTTTACTTGAACCGAGAAGATGTGGTGCGCTGTGTGTTTTGTTGTATTGAACTTTCACACTGGGAAGAAGGGGATGATCCCTTTAGAGACCATTTGCGATGGTCTCCTTGTTGTCCTTACATGCTTGGAAAACAAGTGGGTAACATACCTGTGTATTCATTTTACCGAACCACAAGACCATTGGCCGCTACTTACGTTGCTGAATCACAAATAAATAATAATAATGTATTACCAGCCAACAACGGTAGTGTCGATATATGAGGTCCATATGCCATAGACAGTGTTGAATTGGCATGTGCTTTTGAAAAATTGGGAATTGCAAGACTAAAGCACTAGCACACTCAGAGTACAGCTCTGTTGAAAAACGTTTAGAATCTTATAAAAATGTTTGGCCATTAATATTAAAACACCTTACCAAACAGCTAAGTGAAGCTGGATTTTTTTTATACTGGTGAAGGGGATAAAACAATATGTTTTTATTGTGGATTTGCTTTAAAGGATTGGCAAATGACTGATGACCCTTTTGTGCAACACGCTCGTTGGTTACCAAACTGTAAATACATGGTGTTGCTTAGAGGTCAGGAATTTGTGAACACTATTCGTAAAGAAAACATGATTGCAGCACAAGACTTAAAAGTGCCTTTAGAGTTAGAACACGCGGAGCAAATACACGAGGCTAAAAGAAAAGACTTGTCTCACGAACAGATACAAAAGTGCGACCAACAATTATGTAAAATTTGTTATCAAGATGAACTAGGTGTTGTATTTTTGTCTTGTGGGCACATGATAGCCTGTGTCAAGTGTGCATTAGAACTTAACACTTGTGCTATATGCAGAAAAGTAGTATCTGCTACAGTTAGGGCATTTCTTGCATAACTAGTATAATTTATTCGCCATGCATAGTGCAAAATCCCTAATTGCACAATATTATTAAAGCTGTTTTAGAGTGTAATAGGTATGCTTTTGTTTTGTTTATAGACTACTACAATGAATGTTTTGAATGCTGTGGGACAATCATGTGGCTTAGAGACAAAGAAGCTCAGCAAATTGCCAACGCATATTCCATTCCGCATTATCAAGATTCGGAAATTGAAAACAGCTATGGTGATCGTGTACTTTGTGTATGTGAAAACTTCGAGACAGTTCGGCCTATACGGTTTAATGATATGTCGGAAAGTGTTTTTGATGAAGTCAATAATGCTGTGCAACCTGTACACTTAATTTATGAAGGTTTTAAAAACAATAGGTGCATGATTCGTTTTAATTAAATAAAAAAGTCAAATAATAATGGAAGATATAAGTCATGACAATGGACTGAAAGAAAAATATGTGTATAGAATAATGTCTTAGTGTGTAGTATTGTCTTAAAAATATTATCATGAAACCAAAAAAAATGTATATAAAGTTTGTAAATAAATGAAAATAATGGTACAATGTTGTTTTATTTTCTATAGAAGTCAGAATATTTAACATTGCAGAGTATACATGATTATGACAATAAAAAGCACACTTAATACAAGTCTTTGCCTTTACGATAGTGTGTTATAATTTTAAAAACAAAGCTTGTTGTAGATCTTTTTTCTTTCACGGTAAACAATAGGCATGAAAACGTTATTGTCCTGTTTTGGATCATTATCACTATCATAATCATAAGCAGCATGATCTATATCACTATTATTATAATCACTATAATTATCCTCAGCATTATCCTCAACATTACTAAAACCAGTTAAATATTCCTGGTCCTCTTCCTGTTCCTCTTCCTCTTCCTCTTCCTCTACAGTGTCCTCAAGTAGAGTCTGCGTGGCTTTTGATAATGTTAAGGGTTTTTTGAACATTGAATTATTTTCAATAGTAGTATTGTTTTGTAGCACTTGCTTTTTAACATTTTCATGATTTTCTGTTGACAGCAACAGTGTTTCATGCAGTACACTACATTGATGATCACTGACACTTAAAACCACACTATTTTTGCTTTTTAGCTCACTGCGACATTGTTTTGAACGTTGTTTTGTACAACGCCAAATAACAGTTCCATTTTTATTGGTTCGTTTCACAATATATGAATATCCTTTATAGAATGCATGAGGCTTACAATACCTAGTCACAGATACTTCCATATCAACTGTCAAGCTTAGACTAAGCTCTAGTAAAGACAACTTGGTAATAAGAACAATAGTTTAATGTGCGAGCATATATGGGTGCAAATGTGGGAGCAAAAAAGAAGTGGGAGCAAAAATTGGGAGCAAAAAAAGTGGGAGCAAAAAGTGGGAGCAAAAATTGGGAGCAAAAAGTGGGAGCAAAAAGTGGGAGCAAAAAGTGGGAGCAAAAATTGAGAGCAAAAAGAGGGAGCAAAAAGTGGGAGCAAAAATTGAGAGCAAACAGTGGGAGCAAAAAAAGTAGGATCAAGTATGGGAGCAAATGTGAAAGCAAAAGTGAGAGCAAGTATGGGAGCATATGTGAAAGCCAAAGTGGGAGCAAAAAAGTGAGAGAAAAATGTGAGAGCAAAAAGTGTAAGCAAAAGTGGGAGCAAATATGAGAGCAAAAAAAAGATTGAATAAATATGGGAAACAAAAAGTGGGAGCAAAAATTGGGAGCAAAAAGTGGGAGCAAAAGTGAGAGCAAAAATTGAGAGCAAAAAGTGGGAGCAAAAAAATAGGAGCAAGTATGGGAGCAAATGTGAAAGCAAAAGTGGGAGCAAGTATGGGAGCATATGTGGAAGCAAAAGTGGGAGCAAAAGTGAGAGAAAAAAAGGTGGGAGCAAAAAGTGTAAGCAAAAGTGGGAGCAAATATGAGAGCAAAAAACCCTTTGAGCAAATGTGGGAGCAAAAAGTGGGAGCAAAATGTGAGAGCTAAAAGTGTAAGCAAAAGTGGGAGCAATAAATTGGGAGCAAAACGTGGGAGCAAAAAGTGGGATCAATAGAAAGTATAAGCAAGTATGAGAGTAAATGTGAAAGCAAAAGTGGGATCAAGAATGGGAGCAAATTTGAAAGCAAAAGTGGGAGCAAAAAGTGAGAGAAAAATAAGTGGAAGCAAAAAGTGTAAGCAAAAGTGGGAGCAAATATGAGAGCAAAAAAAAGTAGGAACAAGTATGGGAGCAAATGTGAAAGCAAAAGTTGGAAAAAAGTGAGAGAAAAAAAGTGGGACCAAAAAGTGGGAGCAAATATGAGAGCAAAAAAAGTGGGAGCAAAAATGTGGGAGCAAAAAGTGGGAGCAAAACGTGTAAGCAGAAGTGGGAGCAAACAAGTGTGAGCAAATATGGGAGCAGAAAGTGGGAGCAAATGTGAAAGCAAAAGTGGGAGCAAAAAGAGCGAGCAAAAGTGAGTGCACAAAGTGGGGGCAAAATGTGTGAGTAAAAAGTGGGGGCAAATGTGGTGTTTTACTAAAACAATCTCCCCTAACCTAACCTTACTTCACCCAACCTAATTTCTCCTAACCTAACTTCACCTAACCTAACCTTCCAACTCTCAGATCAAAAATGAAATTCTGGCCATAGTCGAGTTGGAACCCAAAACCTCTGGGATAACACCCAAGTATACTAGCCACTACACCGCGAAATGGGCAAATTATCATGCAACACAACACAAAAATAAAAAGTTTTCTGTAGTGTAACTCATTGGCTGACAATCATAGTTGAGAATTCAAACCCAAGACCTCAGGACTTTTGTTTTGAACATTATCAGAAATATTATTCCATTTACATTTCGCTGTTGCTTATAGTTATAAGAGTTGGCATTAATATGGGAGCAAAAGTGAAAGCAAAATGTGGGTGCAAGCATGGCTGGTTGTAGAGACTTTCATATCAACTAATACACATAAATTAAATTTTAGTAAAGTGACTTGGCTAATAATAATAATAATAATAATAATAATAATAACAGTTTTTAAAAAATTCAAGGGGATTGATATTTTTCAGGGTGTAATTTCCAAAGTACTGTCAAGAATAATAATTACATGAACAGATTCCAAGAACTCTAGAGTGATTTTAAGGTTAATGATTGGCTAGGAGTGAGATAGAGCTAGCTAACCTAACTTAACCTCAGCTCAGTAAACCTAACCTTGTCACATGGCATGTTCTACAAGTATAGACTTGCTTTGAGACTGGCTATGACGTCACAGATGAATGGCGGTGGGAGGCTGGACATGACTTTTTATTACACAAAAACATGCCGCTTCGGTGGCGTAGTTGGTAGCATGCTGACTTCTATGCCCAAGATAGCGGGTTCAAACCCGGCCGAAGCCGTCGGATTTTTTTAAGAGCGTTAAAAATCCCTCAGTATGCCTTCCTTCGGAGGGGAAGTAAAGCCGGCGGTCCCATGTCATAGATTTATGGCATGTTAAAGATCTTTCCACTAATTACACCTATGTGAAACTAAATTGGATAGGTTAAGAATGTAAACAACGCTCTTAGGTTGCTACGTTCGTTGCCAAGAGTCGACTGCGGTGGCGTCTAGTAGCTAGTTCTGAACTAGGCCTAGTAGTCGTTGACGGTGGCGTTTGGCGGCAAAAGTAGGAACTATTTGAAAATTCAAAGTTGCAGTCCCTACTTGAATTAAAAAACAGATACACACACTAATACAGTCATCACAATTAACACCGGTTATCAGACAGATTCTACACACACCCAAAGTACACGGGGCTACATGACCGCGTTGTCGTAGCCCCTAAACTAAGGAACCAACCATCTTATAACTATAAGCAACAGCGAAATGTAAATGGAATAATATTTCTGATAATGTTCAAAACAAAAGTCCTGAGGTCTTGGGTTTGAATTCTCAACTATGATTGTCAGCCAATGAGTTACACTACAGAAAACTTTTTATTTTTGTGTTGTGTTGCATGATAATTTGCCCATTTCGCGGTGTAGTGGCTAGTATACTTGGGTGTTATCCCAGAGGTTTTGGGTTCCAACTCGACTATGGCCAGAATTTCATTTTTGATCTGAGAGTTGGAAGGTTAGGTTAGGTGAAGTTAGGTTAGGAGAAATTAGGTTGGGTGAAGTTAGGTTAGGTTAGGGGAGATTGTTTTAGTAAAACACCACATTTGCCCCCACTTTTTACTCACACATTTTGCCCCCACTTTTTGCTCCCACTTTTGCTTTCACATTTGCTCCCATACTTCCTCTTACTTTTTTTGCTCTCATATTTGCTCCCACTTTTGCGTACACTTTTTGCTCCCACTTTTTTTCTCTCACTTTTTGCTCCCACTTTTGCTTACACATTTGCTCCCATTCTTGATCCCACTTTTGCTTTCTCATTTTCATACTTGCTCCTACTTTCTTTTGATCCCTCTTTTTGCTCCCAATTTTTGCTCCCACGTTTTGCTCCCAATTTTTTGCTCCCACTTTTGCTTACACTTTTAGCTCTCACATTTTGCTCCCACTTTTTTCTCCCACATTTGCTCACACTTTTTTTGATCTCATATTTGCTCCCACTTTTGCTTACACTTTTCGCTCCCGCCTTTTTTCTCTCACTTTTTGCTCCCACTTTTGCTTTCAGATATGCTCCTATACTTGCTCCCACTTTTGCTTTCACATTTCCTCCCATACTTGCTCCTATTTTTTTTTTGCACCCACTTTTTGCTCTCAATTTTTGCTCCCACTTTTGCTCCCACTATTTGCTCCCAATTTTTGCTCCCACTTTTTGTTTCCCTTATTTATTCACACTTTTTCTTGCTCTCATATTTGCTCCCACTTTTGCTTACACTTTTTGCTCCCACTTTTTTCTCTCACTTTTTGCTCCTACTTTTGCTTTCACATTTGCTCCCATACTTGCTCCTAATTTTTTGTTCTCATATTTGCTCCCACTTTTGCTTACACTTTTTGCTCCCTCTATTTTCTCTCACTTTTTTGCTCCCACTTTTGCTTTCACATATGCTCCCATACTTGCTCCCACTTTTGCTTTCACATTTGCTCCCATACTTGATCCTACTTTTTTTGCTCCCACTTTTTGCTCCCACTTTTTGCTCCCACTTTATGCTCCCAATTTTTGCTCCCACTTTTTGCTCCCAATTTTTGCTCCCACTTTTTGCTCCCACTTTTTTTGCTCCCAATTTTTGCTCCCACTTTTTTTTGCTCCCACATTTGCACCCATATATGCTCGCACATTAAACTATTGTTCTTATTACCAAGTTGTCTTTACTAGAGCTTAGTCTAAGCTTGACAGTTGATATGGAAGTATCTGTGACTAGGTATGGTAAGCCTCATGCATTCTATAAAGGATATTCATATATTGTGAAACGAACCAATAAAAATGGAACTGTTATTTGGCGTTGTACAAAACAACGTTCAAAACAATGTCACAGTGAGCTAAAAAGCAAAAATAGTGTGGTTTTAAGTGTCAGTGATCATCAATGTATGTACTGCATGAAACACTGTTGCTGTCAACAGAAAATCATGAAAATGTTAAAATGCAAGTGCTACAAAACAATACTACTATTGAAAATAATTCAATGTTCAAAAAACACTTAACATTATCAAAAGCCACGCAGACTCTACTTGAGGACACTGTAGAGGAAGAGGAAGAGGAACAGGAACAGGAAGAGGACCAGGAATATTTAACTGGTTTTAGTAATGTTGAGGATAATGCTGAGGATAATTATAGTGATTATAATAATAGTGATATAGATCATGCTGCTTATGATTATGATAGTGATAATGATCCAAAACAGGACAATAACGTTTTCATGCCTATTGTTTACCGTGAAAGAAAAAAGATCTACAACAAGCTTTGTTTTTAAAATTATAACACACTATCGTAAAGGCAAAGACTTGTATTAAGTGTGATTTTTATTGTCATAATCATGTATACTCTGCAATGTTAAATATTCTGACTTCTATAGAAAATAAAACAACATTGTACCATTATTTTCATTTATTTACAAACTTTATATACATTTTTTTTGGTTTCATGATAATATTTTTAAGACAATACTAAACACTAAGACATTATTCTATACACATATGTTTCTTTCAGTCCATTGTCATGACTTATATCTTCCATTATTATTTGACTTTTTTATTTAATTAAAACGAATCATGCACCTATTGTTTTTAAAACCTTCATAAATTAAGTGTACAGGTTGCACAGCATTATTGACTTCATCAAAAACACTTTCCGACTTATCATTAAACCGTATAGGCAGAAATGTCTCGAAGTTTTCACATACACAAAGTACACGATCACCATATACTGTTTTCAATTTCCGAATCTTGATAATGCGGAATGGAATATGCGTTGGCAATTCGCTGAGCTTCTTTGTCTCTAAGCCACATGATTGTCCCACAGCATTCAAAACATTCATTGTAGTAGTCTATAAACAAAACAAAAGCATACCTATTACACACTAAAACAGCTTTAATAACAATTGTGCAATTAGGGATTTTGCACTATGCATGGCGAATAAATTATACTAGTTATGCAAGAAATGCCCTAACTGTAGCAGATACTACTTTTCTGCATATAGCACAAGTGTTAAGTTCTAATGCACACTTGACACAGGCTATCATGTGTCCACAAGACAAAAATACAACACCTAGTTCATCTTGAAAACAAATTTTACATAATTGTTGGTCACACGTTTGTATCTGTTCGTAAGACAAGTCTTTTCTTTTAGCCTCGTGTATTTGCTCCGCGTGTTCTAACTCTAAAGGCACTTTTAAGTCTTGTGCTGCAATCATGTTTTCTTTACGAATAGTGTTCACAAATTCATGACCTCTTAGTAACACCATGTATTTACAGTTTGGTAACCAACGAGCGTGTTGCACAAAAGGGTCATCAGTCATTTGCCAATCCTTTAAAGCAAATCCACGATAAAAACATATTGTTTTATCCCCTTCACCAGTATAAAAAAAATCCAGCTTTACTTAGCTGTTTGGTATGGTGTTTTAATATTAATGGCCAAACATTTTTATAAGATTCTAAACGTTTTTCAACAGAGCTGTACTCTGGGTGTGCTAGTGTTTTAGTCTTGCAAAATCCCAATTTTTCAAAAGCACATGCCAATTCAACACTGTCTATGGCATATGGACCACATATATCGACAATACCGTTGTTGGCTGGTAATACATTATTATTATTTATTTGTGATTCAGCAACGTAAGTAGCGGCCAATGGTCTTGTGGTTCGGTAAAATGAATACACAGGTATGTTACCCACTTGTTTTCCAAGCATGTAAGGACAACAAGGAGACCATCGCAAATGGTCTCTAAAGGGATCATCCCCTTCTTCCCAGTGTGAAAGTTCAATACAACAAAACACACAGCGCACCACATCTTCTCGGTTCAGGTAAAAAAAAACGGCTTTTGCAAATTCATGAGTCGACAAAAAGCCTACAGGCCAGGATTCAAATGTTAACCAACGGTCATGTTCTGATTTTAATTTTAACCCTCGTGGTAAACCAACTTGCTCACTTGTTGTATTTGGTACTAACGCCATGTGTTATAATAAAAACGTTTTCATATTGTAAGTTATTAACGTTGCACAAGAGCATAGAGTACTTCAAAGCATAATGCATGCTTGTTCACTGTCTGTTCATTACGTTAATGGCACATGACGACACCTAAAAGCAAACAAAATAACCCATCACTCACTCAATCAATCAATCAATCAATAGTTGTAAATAAAACGTTAACGTTAATTGGTATTAATATATCAAAACATCATTAAAAATAAACTGTATGTTGGCAATAACAGTAACCCATGTACTTATTTTCTTTTTATAAAGCTACAGTTATTTCCACCCCCCCCCCCCCCCCCTTTAACCAATATATAAACAAAAATGAATGTAATGTCACTTTGTTCACATTATTATGTTCAAACCTGTGGATATTCGTTGAGTTCATAGGGAACCACCCATAAATAATTTTTTTCTTTATTTTTAGAAAATCCAACATGGCCTTGTACTTTTCCCAGTCAACAACAACATAGCCATTAATCAAGAAAGCAATCATTGTCCCAGTCATGTACAGGTAATGAATTTTTTTTTGTCTACGAGTTTCAGTAGTGGTAAAATGGAATAGCATTTTTAAGTTAGACTTACCTGAGTTTTAAACAGTTCACTCTTTGGCAGTGGTTTCGCTTTAGTGCCATTGGGTTTTTTTTTAGCAACTGCTACGGCGGTAGGCTTTTCTTTCCAAGTTTCTAAAAATAAATAAAATAAACCGCTATAAATACCTAAATTCAGGTTAATACATGCATTTCATAAAATAAAACATAAAACAAAAAATGAAACAAGTTAGTTTTAAAAAAATCATTTCACCTTTACTTGCAGTGGCTTGTTCCTGTTTCCTTCTAGTGAGCTCAAAAGTGCAATGGTTTCTTCTCTCTCAGACATGTAAGGTATACCGGTTATCTGCAAACAAATAAATAAATAAAATCATTAATTACATAATCAATAAATAATTGCTTGTAAATATATATAAATCAATAAATGTATAAATGAATCTATACATATATAAAAATCAATGTAACGTGATAGTTTGTCTGTGGGTATGTCTGTATGTCTCCTATGCGTTCATATACCATTCGTCCGATTGCGATGAAACTTGGAAGAGATGTTGAGTACACTCCAAGGAAGTTTTCTGACTTAGTAAATCCATTTTACAATTGGTAGCGCTCAAGTAGATTCAACAAATGAGCGACGATGCGCGAAGCATTTCAACAAAGTCCCGTATGTGTTCATATACCATTCGTCCGATAGCGATGAAACTTGGGTGAGATGTTGTGTACACTGCAGGGAAATTTTCTGGCTTAGTACATCCACTTTACAATAGGCAGCGCACGAGTAGATTCAACAAATGAGCTACGACGCGCGAAGCATTTCAACAAAGTCCCATAAAATTTCATATACCATTCATCCGATAGCTATGAAACTAGGGTGAGATGTTGTGTACACTCCAGGGAAGGTTTCTGGCTTAGTACATACATTTTACAATAGGTATCGCACCAGTAGATTCAACAAATGAGCGATGACACGCAAAGCGTTTCAACAAAGTCCCGTATAAAGTCATATACCAGTCGTCTGATAGTGATAAATGTTTGGTGAATTGTTGTGTACACTCCAGGAAAGGTTTCTGGCTAAGTAAATCCATTTTACAATACGAAGCGCACGTTTATATTCAACGAATGAGTGACTACGCGCGAAGCGTTTCGACAACGTCCCGTATAAGTTCACATACCATTCATCCGATTGCGATGAAACATGGCTGAGATGTTATGTACACTCCAGGGAAGGTTTCTGGCTGAGTACATCCATATTACAATATGTAGCACAGAGTAGAATCAACAAATGAGCGACGACACGCGAAGCGTTTCAACCAAGTCCCGTATGCCTTCATGTACCATTCGTCCGTAGGTATGAAACTTGGGTGAGATGTTGTGTTCACGTCATGGAAAATTTCTGGCTTAGTAAATCCACTTTACAATATGCTGCGCACAAGTTGATTCAACAAATGAGGGACGACGCGCGAAGCGTTTCAACAACGTCCCGTATAAGGTCATATACCATTCTGCCGTTAGCGGTGAAACTTGGGTGAAATATGGTGGACACTCCAAGGAAGGTTTCTGGCTTAGTAAATACATTTCACAGTAGGTAGCACACGAGAAGATTCGACAAATGAACGACGACATGCGGAGCGTTTCAATACAGTCCCCTATGTCTTCATATCCCATTAGTCCGATAGCGATGAAACTTGGGTGAGATGTTGTGGACACTTACGTGACGGTTTCTAACTTAGTAAATACATTTTACAGTAGGTAGCGCACGAGTATATTCAACAAATGAGTGACGGAGCGCAAATCGTTTAAACAAAATCAGGTATGCGTTCATATACTATTCATCCGATTGCGATGAAACATTGATCAGTTATTGTGTACCCGCCAGGGAAGGGGACTTAGTAAATCCATTTCACAATAAGTAGCGCAAGAGTAGATGCAACAAATGGGTGACGACGCTTGAAGCGTTTCAACAAAATCCCCTATTGCGTTCATATAACATTCGTCGATTGCGAAGAAACCTTGATGAGTTATTGTGTACACGCCAGGGAAGGGCTTCGACTTAGTAATACATTTCTCAATACGTAGCGCACGAGTAGATTCAATAAATGAGTGACAGCGCACGAATCGTTTAAACAAAACCCCGTATACGTGCATATACCATTCATCCGATTGCGATGAATCATTGATGAGTTATTGTGTACACGCCAGGGAAGGATTTCGACTTAGTAAATCCATTTCACAATAGGTAGCGTACGAGTTGATTCAACAAATGAGTTACAGCGATGAAACTTTTGAAAGTTGTTGTGCACGCTCCCACGAATGGTTCTAAATTAGAAAATCCATTTTACGATAGCTTAGAGGCAGTTAACATGTTGTGTATCCAAAAGCACTTCAAGAAACAGAATTTCAACGCCAACACTTTCTTTGATTGGCATTGCAACGCATGCCGGGTACAGCTTGTAAATATATAAATAAATACCTACCCCACAAGGTTAAGTATTTTCCACCAACTCCAAAACGGTTAAACAAGACCAGGGGTTTCACGCAACGCAATGTGTTCAAAGGCTAAGTGAGAGAGGAAATGATATCGACATGTCTTTATATATGTTACGTTGCATGTATAATCATTTTTTCCCACGCTTTGAACATTCTGTTATCATGCACGCGGACAGATAACGTCCAAGGTGAACACCTGTGGCAGATCAAATTTCACATGAACTTGCATTTTGTTACGTACGAAGCAAACAGGATGTAACTTGTTTAGCGTACATGTCATCTCACACGTGTATGCATGCATTTCCCTCTTCCCTGCCACTACGATGGTCAGATTATTTCACCTTCAAGTGTCCTCAGCGTCTTTGTCATTTTCCATTGCACCTGTTGTCAAGTCAGATCAGCGCATTCCAATAAGCTCAAATGACATTCACCTCCTGCTCCTCTGCAAGTTTGTTTTCTGTACTCGCTTCGACCAACATAGAACCAAGTTCTCATCACCATTAACACGTTAAAGATCATCTTCGGGGTAAAGTATCTGAAAAAACGCTCCCTCGCTCTGTCATAAACCGACCTGTCGAAATAGCGATTAATCTATTGAGCACAGCCACCGTGGTCAGCGACAGGTTCGTTGAAACACACACATCCAGCAGTATCTTCTCTCTCAACCACCACGCTTCATGAATATTATAAACAGGTATCGGTAAAGAATTTTTTTTCAACATGTATGGCGTTAGGCCCTTTGTCAAAATGTCAAACATAGTTTCTAAAAGGGGGCGTGATCCCGAGTCCTAGGACACCTCGTACACGTCTCTAGCGTTATGGGTTTGCGAAATAAAGCAAAAAGTCTAAAATCATGGTTTTTCCTCAACATGGCTTTTCATTCCTGCTCATCACGAACATCCTAGGCAAGAGGGCAACGCAGTGAAAAAAATGACACCTCGCACTTGTCTCTAGGCTTATAGGTTCGTGAGTTATCAGCAAAAATCACAAAAAACACTTGTTTACCCCAAAATCGAGTTTCCAATTTTTTTTTAATATAACGAGTGGTCCATAGGAAAGAGAACGTCAGCCCGAGTCCTTGGACCCCTCGTACTCTCCTCTAGCATGATTGGTTCGCGAGATATAGCAAAAAAATTAAAATCACGGTTTTACCCCCAAAACATTCTGTTTCCCTCATTCTCAAAACGTTAACCTATTATCAAAATAAAGAGGGTTTCGAGACAAGCCATTTGACACGTCATAGGACCAAATCCGACCATGCATTCGTGAAATATCGGGAAAAGTCTAAAATCATGGTTTTACCCCCCAAAAAAGCCTGTTTCCCTCATTCTCAAAACTTTAACCAATTAATAGCATATATAGAGCTTCGAGACAAGCGATTAGACACGTCAGTAGTGGAGTACTAGGAGTTCTGCCCCACTTCAAAACCCCCCTTGCTCTACTACTAAGCCTCAGCCATGTTAAATATCTCTTGAACGCATGGTCCGATTTTGACAAATGAGGTATTGTTGGACTCGGGCTGACGTCCTCTTTGCTATGGACCACTCATTATATTTTTCAAAATTTTTTTGAAAATTTTTGTTTTCGAAAATAGGCGATAGTTTGAAAACCAAACAGGATAGAACGTTGTGCCATGGCTCAAACGAACAGTCTTTATGACCTTTATTTTTTGTAATAAAAAATTTTTATTTTTTATATTTTTTTGAAAACACTCGAATTTTGAAAATCCTATATTTTGGAAACTAGGAACTCTACAAAAAAAATTGTTTAACGTAAATCAATGGTCCCTACCCCCTCTACCCCCAAAATAAATTTAAAGTCTCTAGAATGAAAACCTGCAGTAGTGTGGTAAGGACAGAGCTGCTTATAAAAGCAAGTGGTGAGCCCCTGCGACCTTGGAATGGAAGGAGCCATGCTAGGAGGGCGTGCTTGGATTCGTTTTTTTCGTCTCGTTGTGCTCTTTACGGGAATGTCGGTGTCGAAAAGGTGAAAATCTGGAAACACAGTCTTTTTGGGGTAAAAACGTGATTTTAGACTTTTTGCTATATCTTGCGAACCAATCATGCTAGAGGCATGTTCGACAGGTCCAAGGACTCGGGGTGACGTCCTCTCTGCTATGGACCACTCGTTATAATTTTTAATAAAATTGGAAACTCGATTTTGGGGTAAACACATGCTTTTTGTGATTTTGCCGATATCTAACGAACCAATAACGTTAGAGGCATGTACGACGGGTCCAAGGACTCGGGGTGACGTCCTCTTTGCTATGGACCACTCGTTGTAATTTTAAAAAAATTGGGAAACGCGATTTTGGGGGTAAACACGTGTTTTTTATGATTTTTGCCGATATGTCACGAACCAATAACGCTAGAGACGTGTACGAGGTGTCCTAGGACTCGGGCTAACGCCCCCTTTCAAATGTGGTAGATATTTTTTTTCCAAAAAGATAATTCACAAAGGGCCTAACGCCATACATGTTGAAAAAACGTTTTCTTTTTCTTTACCTGTTTATAATTTTCATGGAGCGTGGTGGTTGAGAGAGACGATACTGCTGGATGTGTGTGTTTCAACGAACTTGTCGCTGACCAAGGTGGCTGTGTTCAATAGATCAATTGATATTTCGACGAGTCGGTGTATGACAGAGCGAGCGTGCGTTTTCTGATATTTTACCTTTAACGTGTAAACGGTGATGAGAACTAGGTTCTATGTTGGTCGAAGCGAGTAGAGAAAACAAACTTACAGGAGGTGAATGTCATTTGAGCTTATTGGAAGGCTCCGATCTGACTTGACAATAGGTGACGCTTGAAGGTGAAATAATCTGACCATCGTGGTGGCAGGGGAGTGTGAAAGGCATGCACACACATTTGTGAAACCACATGTAGGCTAAACCAGTGACATCCTGTCTTGCTTCGTACGTGACAAAATGCAAGTTCAGGTGACATTTGATCTACCTCAGGTGTTCGCTTGGGACGTTATCTATCTACATGTGCGATAACTGTTAACAAGTTACATCCTGTCTTGCTTCGTACGTGACAAAATGCAAGTTCAGGTGAAATTTGATCCGGCACAGGTGTTCGCTTGGGTGTTATCTGTCCACGTGCACGATAAGAGAATGTTCAAAGCGTGGGAATCGCTGAATCAGTAAAAAGTATAATGCAACTTGTCGGAATAATGTCACAACCAATAGATAGGCAAGAGCTGCAAACAGCAGTGGTGGGAGGTGAAGGGAGGGAGAGGGGAGGGGGTGATGTATGAGAGAACACAGGAGGAAAGGGAAAGACAAACATGTATGAACATGCATGAAGCGCGGAGCGCTGTACACATAGAGCTATAGGTGGTGTACAACATGTGTGAATAAATAAAAAGTACACAGGTTCACACAACATGTAGTTTATTGATCCAAGAATTAAACGTAGAGTTAAACCCTAACCATTTGACGTAGAGTTTATTTCCTTTTTGTTTCAACACTTTTTCCACAAGATAATGCTGAGGAAATGCTGTTTTCTGAAGTTCATGGAGATAAAATCTACCTTTTATGGGTTGATGGTTGAGGTCCTCGAGTAAATAGGTGACTGGACTGTCCAAGTAGACTCGACGAATTCGAAATAGTTCAGTCCCCCACTGAGGCGTGTAGCCCTTATTGAAGACAGACTTAAATTTGCTTACACGAACAAAATCCCCAATGTTCAGTCGGTGACGTTTAGGATCAGCTGCTTTTATGGGGTTAAACAGTTTATCCAATCGCTGAATATTTTTAGTCACGAGGCGTGGCTTGGTCCCAATCGTTCTATGTTTGGTGTCATTGTAACGTGATACTAGCTCAGGTAACATGTCCAACCAGCGATAACTGCCCTGAGCGGTAAACGCTTTCCACATATGGGTTTTCAATGTTCGGTTGAACCGCTCGACCACACTGGCTTTCAGATTGCTGTACGTGGTGTAATGGTGAATATCCTTAGATTTGAGAAAACTGGAGAAATCCTTGTTGAAAAATTCTTTCCCCTGGTCGGTTTGTAGCAACTGAGGTTGACGTTTGGAGTGTTGAATAATATGTTGAAAGGCCTTGGTAACTAGTGGACCAGACTTGCGACGCACAGGTTCAACAAAGGCCATTTTGGAATAGACATCAATGACGGTCAACATATAGCGTACACCGTCGTTAACGCCAGCATAGGGTATCATTTCAACCAAGTCAGCCTGCCAAAGTTCATCCACACCTCGTGAAATCACCTTGAGTCGCGGATAGTGACGCCTAGCTGGGCGATGCAACTCGTGAGCAATACCCATTTTAATGGGTGAGGGCTTAAACAATAATTTTGGCATTTCGAAGTTCTTGTTCAATTTCTTGAATTTCCCAATCGTGACCGGTGTGGCCAGCTTGACGTGAGGCATGCAACAATTGTAGCCGCTGGACGAGCTTATTGGGATTGTGCCAGTAGGTAACATCCACAAGGGGTTTTAATGGTTTAAAAGTCACTCCCGAAGCGGACACTTTACGACGAGTACTTTGACTGGTGGGAAACATTTTTGCAATGATGGTTTTATATTTTTGAGATATATTGGCATTCACTTGTTGCGTGGGATCATACTGTCTTTTGTGAGCATGGGTATCCAATAAAATGGATTTATATTTGTCAAGGTCCTCTGACGTATAATCATGGGAAGAGGGGGTCCGAGAAAAGAGCAGCTTTAACAGTCCTGGCGTTAATTTATAGTTGATGTTTTTAATGACAGCTTTAGTACGAGCAAATTTAATGGATGAATCGCCAATTTTAAAACTATCATCCTCATAGCGAACACCATACGTGGTATCTGTGTTTCCAATAAATAGATCGGTGAAATAGGGTTCCAATGTTGATCCATAATATTTTATTAAAATGGTTTTCAGTTGAGCTTTATGTTGAGGGGTGGCCAAGAGTTGTGAAAACGGAGACGCTCTGGAAGGGCAAGGTGTTTCGACCATGGCCAAGGATTTCTTTTTTCTCAAAAACTCTGCAAGGGGTGCGGCCTTTTTTTGAGGCGTAAACACTTGTTCCTCCTCATCCTCAACTTCACTATCACTAGTCAAATCTTCCACTTCCTCTTCCTCAGGGTCCTCGTGCAGCGTCTGCGTGGCTTGTGAAACGGTGGGTAGCGTTTCAGATGGCTTGAAAGAGGGTTTCAACATGGCTTTTAGTGGAGGTGCTAAATGTTGCTGAATAAACAAAGCATGATTGGCACGTGATTGTTTCAATTGACGAAACTTTTGGCGAATAGTATTTTTTGCTCTAATAATATGCTTTTTCAATTGACTCTCTGCTAACGCCATGGTGTCTTGACAAATGACTTGATGGCGAATGAGACAGGGCCTTAAATAGCAATAAAATGATCAAACCCTAAGCGATACCGTCCTTGGTTGAGTTCACTTTGTTTGTCAATCACTAAACAGGCATGACGTTGAGTGTTCCAGCACTTGGCACACAATTCTGTAAACATTTGAAAGGTCATATCCGGATTCACATGTTCATTATAAATGTGACGACTGTTCCTCTCGTCCTGACGAAATAAAACAATGACATTGGCATTGTCACGAATCAACTGTTTGGACATTTTAGAATACGTTTGCCCAAGATAGAAGCAATCGATATGTTTGTGTCGACCCATGCTGAAATAGCTTTGAATGATGCCTTGACGTTCAGTGGATACATCATCGAAAATCATGAGTGAATCAGGCTTTACCTCATCCGGTGAAATCACATTTTCTTGCATGGAAAATGTAAAATAACCCATATTCTCTTTTTGTAATCCAGACATGACTTGATCCAGAAACACGTAGAGGGGTTGGTAGAGAGATTTTGCAAAAATATAAATATTTTGAAAACGCAGACCATTGGGCGCTGTAATGAGCGTTAGCAAAAGATTAGTCTTTCCACAGCCGGAAGGCCCCACAATGATGCAGCGAATGGAAGATGGAAACAGTGAACCATGGCGTTGTTCACGTGATGTGGGACAGAGATGGGAAACCATGTCCCCCACGGGGAATGACTCTTGCTGCTTAATAATCTTCATTTCAACTAAGGCTTAGAAAGGCTAGCAGGCTGTCTATATACAGGACACCGAGCCTTGTCATAGAAACAGTAGACTGGTACTACAGGTTGACGATGGATGTCTTTGGACGTGCGTTGATGGCCAAAGCTAGGCCTGTCCCCATACATGATCCTAAACAGGAAACAGATCCTGCTAATAAACACTATGTGGATAGGTCAGTAGTGCCACGCACAAAACAGGGAGATTATGACTTTAAGGGAAAGCGGTTAACCCATGTAAAACATCCTCAAGTGTCTACAGACGTTACTACGAAAAAGTATGTGGATAACAAAGTGTATGAGTTTTATGACAAAGTGCCCCAGCTTATGGTGAATGGCTATAGCGCTAATCACCATCGGATTATTCACGTGGAAGACCCACAAGACGAAGACGATGTTTGTACCAAGCGTTACGTGACCCATGAAATGAAAAGGCTTTATAAATTTATCCCATCTGTGTTTTTAGTGTATCTGACAAATGAAAAACCTGTGAATGACAGAAACCATTTACCGCTAGTCCATGATCAGCACTTGACCTATGCGCTTGCTTCGGGTTTAAGCCACTATCGATTACACTATGATGGAACCATTCACATCAAATATGCCATACCTGATGAGAACCATTTACAAATAAAGATAAATGGTCATAGGATGTTGCTTCATAACCATGAAATGGTCAATGCAGGTGACGAATTATCCTTTTATCTCATGTTGACATGGGATGAAAAGCAAGCGGGAAAAACCATAAACGACTTCCCACTTTATGTGGAATTGGAATATACAGCCATGAAATAACCATCTGACGTTAGTTGTGATTTAAACTTTCTTGTGAAAGGTTGTGGGTCATTATCATCATGGTGAAACAAAGGTATGCAGTGAGAAAGACTAAAAAAAGGACTTTGTCCTTGGCAAAGCCAGGGCTTACAACATTCGAGGACAAGCCCTTGCGAAAGAAAAAAAGAAAAAATAATGTATTGACCATAAGGAAAGCCCTTCGAGCAGCACAGAGACAGGTTATTCCAAAACGTCGGCGACAGGTTTCAAACCAAGGGCGAGTGATTCCCGTTCCCAAACGAGCGGGATTTTTACCTGCATTATTTGCTGGTTTGGCTGCTCTGGGCTCACTTTTGGGCGGTGCCAGTGCAGTGGCGAAAACCATTAAAGCCGCGCAGCAGGGCAAGCAACAACTCAAAGAAAGTCAGCGACACAATGAAACGATGGAAGCGATTGCCATGGGGGCTAGAAATGCCAATTTAAAGCCAGCCTTTTATCAACAAGGATTTGGGATTTCACCATTTCGAAATATTAAAAAAAAAAAAATTTAACCTCAGCCATAGCGAGACATGCCCTGACGCATCAACAAGTGGAAAGCTATGCTAAACAACTAAAGCTTTCTCATTTTCGAGGTGTGTTTATGCGAAACCAATTACCCCCACGACCCTGGAAACAGGAATGTGCTGTTGTCAATTTGGATGATCACCGAGGACCAGGAACGCATTATGTAGCTTATGTCAAAGAGGGATCCACGGTATGGTACTTTGACAGTTTTGGGAATTTGCCCCCGCCCATGGAACTAGTGACCTATTTTGGAAACAGGATCAAGATATATTATAATGTGAAACGTGAGCAAACGTTTAACAGCCAACAGTGTGGACGTTTGTGTTTAATTTTTTTATATAAGACGCAGCATAAGCAAAAACGCCACCAGTATGTCGGTAGAAAGTAAAACGTTTACAGTGCATGGACGTGGACCTGAAGTCAGCCTAGACTTTTACCCGCCTATCGAATTGAGTGAAAAACCCTATGGTTTAGGACTTGTTTCTCTTGAAACGTACAATCGAATATACAACATACGTGAAAATGTGAACAACAAGTTTTACTATGATGATTCTGTGCTCACCCTGAACTCTGGTGGATACACGATCGATGATATTTATGAACACATTTATGTGGTGTTGATCAATCAGTATGGTTTAAAGTCATTTCTCGACGGAACGCACAAGTTTGAACTTGTAGGCAATACTAACACTCATCGCTGCAGTATTTTCTCTACCTTCAACATTGACTTTAAAACACACCCCGATTCCATTGGCCCATTACTCGGATTTAAACCACGTGTGTTGGAGCCCAACAAAAAACATGAATCGGACCATGAAGTGAAATTCATTGAGGACCATCATGTGTCGGTGACGTGTAATATTATTAGCCAAGTGTACACCAATCAAGAACCATCGCATTCGCTTTATGACTTTATTGTGACATCGCCCAATGGGTATATTATTCGTGAAAACCCTCCAGTGGTGCTTTTTCATGCTGTGGCTGTTGATAGTATTAGTAATATAACATTAAGACTGATCAATAGAGATCAACAACTCATTGATCTAGATTCCACTACACCAGTGACTTACAAGTTGGTGCTAAAGCCACTATGAAATTTGTGTATAAAGCAACAACACCGTCTAGGAATGGTGTTAGTTGTTTGCCGCGTGAATACACGTTAACATCTCAAGGCAAGCAGATTTTACAGCATTTGGGTTACCACGTCAACCCTTATAATGAATTCTATCCTAGAGATAGCGAACCACATCGAGGAGCAACCAGGAGTGGTAAGAATTGATCTCCATTCCTATCAAGCTCAAACACCTGGACTCAATAACAATGATGAAATTCAATTTGTTATCAACAACCAAGATATTTACACCCTACCGCATGAAAGTGTTATTCAGATTGAAGGTCGGCTCACCAAAGCCGATGGCTCTACACCCACTACATCCAAGTTGGCCAACCATGGTTTAGCCTTTCTGTTTTCTGAAGTACGTTATGTCATTAACGATATCGTGGTGGATAGCACTCGAAATGTGGGTATTTCCAGTGTCATGAAACTATACCCCTCTTATAGTGAGGAAGAAGGTAAAACACTTTGCATGGCAGCTTGGTGCCCTGACTCGACCAATGACTGGATGGTACACACCGATGGGACCTTTACTGGATATTTACCTCTTAAACTGGTTCTAGGCTTTGCCGAAGATCACCAACGCATTGTGGTTAACGCAAGGCAAGTGCTTTATCTAGTGAGAGACAGGAGTGATAACAATGCACTCAAGGGGGCCGACAATGCCCCCATCGATTCAAAAATTCAACTACAACGCTTGCTATGGAAAGTGCCTCATGTGACCCTTAACGATAGCAAAAAACTGGACATACTCAAAATGGTAAAGAGAGATATGCCTCTACCCATGGAATTTAGAAGCTGGGCACTCCATGAGTATCCGCTATTGCCCACCACCAACACACACAGTTGGTCTGTAAAAACAGCTCGCTATACAGAGAGACCTCTCTACCTGATCGTGGGTTTTCAAACGAATCGCAAGTATCAACAAACCAAAGATGCCACGCAATTTGATCACCTGCAATTGAGAAATGCACGTCTTTTCCTCAACGGAGCTGTGTTTCCCTATGAAGGACTGGATTTGGATTTTTCAAAAAATAAGTTTGGCCCCCTGTACGACTTGTTTTCTAAATTTCGATGGTCGTATTATCAAAAAGAGAACGGTCCCATGCTACTACCCCAAGCGTTTAAGGCAAGAGCACCACTGATTGTTTTTGACTGTTCTTACCTGGAAGAGTCTGTCAAGCCATCCAATATCGACATTCGACTAGATTTTGAAACGCATGACAATGTACCAGCCAATACGACGGCCTACTGTTTGATTATTCACCACAAACAAGTCAACTATTATCCACTGTCCAACCAAGTGACGAGTGTATAAATAACAGGTCATCCCACGTCAAGCCGCTCAGTCATGTCTTGCTTTAAAGCCTCAAGAGACGTTACATCCATGAATTTAAACTCTGAGGAACAACGTTTCAAGACTTTTGCCACATGGCCAGTGCCTTTCATAAACCCTCAAGACTTGGCGGCCGCTGGATTCTACTATTTAAAAACAAGAGATGAAGTGAAATGTGCCTTTTGTCCCATCATCATAGACCAATGGCAGGAGGGCGATGAACCCATGCAGGAACATCAGCGCTGGTCACACACCTGCCCCTACCTGTGCAGAATGAAAGTGGGAAATATACCCTGTCATTCAAGCTATCCCTCACTTGTGTCTCTGGGTGATGAAAAAAATACAAGTTATGATACATGTGGGCCGTATGGTATCCATGGTGCTTCGGTGAGCAGATCACCATCAAAAACGCCTAGTTTAGAGACATTGGGACATCATCGGTGTTATGGACGTTACAAACACAAGAGACTATTTTGTTGTATCAGTTGCTATCGTCCTTATCCTAAAATGAGAAAAGCCTGTAAGACGTGTTATGATAATAAAATGATGTAATTCTTAAATTCTTATTTTTGCATGTCCCCCTGTCCTACCCTAACCTTCTTTTTTGAAACTAGCATGGCAGGTAAGTCCATGCCATGATCACACGTGATCGTCAGTCAGTCGTCAGTTGAACTTGGTCCAGGCAAGCGTCAACATGTTGCGCACACTCATTGTGGATTGCCAAGGGTTTAAAATTGGTGACAACAAATTTATATTTAAACAAGTGGCCATAATCGATTGTACCACGTTTTGGATATCGCAAGCTACGCATTTGCTATTTAAACCACCCCATGCTTTTGATTTGTTGTGTGAAAAAGACCGTAAACAAACCCAGTGGATTGAAAATCATAGGCAACTAGACTGGAATCAGGGAACCATTTCCTATAAATATTTGGACGTGGTCATGAAAGCACACTTGTCCTCGGCCAATGTGGTATTTGTGAAAGGTAATGAAAAACGTCAATGGTTGCAACCATTTTTGGCGTCTTACTGTCAATGTATCGACCTCATGGAGTTGGGCTGCCCCTCCCTGCAAACGCTCATGGATACTTGTTCCTGTGGCAACATTACCCATACAGCCCTATCGCATGCGTGGCATCTCTTTCATTGGTTAACCACTCATGCCTGCTGGGAGTTGTTGAACAAAATTATAACTCAAGATTTACCTGTGAATGACGTCAGTGAGATTTCTACTAGCGACGTGTAAACATCTACAGCACATGATACCATGGAGAAAGGCAATGCTACGGACAAAGCCATCGGCAAGTTCTTTGTGTGCAAAAAGAAACTAGACAGTTTTACCAAAGAGGAACTCTTGGCACTGCCCAAGTCGTTCATTTATTATGTGGCCGCCAACGCGGTCAAAGAAATCTGGCAACATGTACCAAAATCATGGACTCAAGACCCTGTGTTGAGTGAATTGCAACCCTGTACGGATTACGATCACCATAAGCAAGTGGCCATGGCAAAAATACCGTCTATGCGTCAGTGTGCGACTTGCCAGCTAGTGAAACTGTATCACGGTCATAAAAGTCCGTGTAAAGACTTTGTTGAATCATTCCACGAGTGTCATGGCGAGAAAAAGCAACAACAACAACAACAAACACAAACATCGTCCACAGAGGAGGAGGAAGACCAAACCTTTTTACCATCGATGGAAAAGGATATGCCAGACCTGTACTGGCAATGGCGTCATTGACAAAGTGATTCAATACTTACCTTACGAAATCCATCTTCCAGGTTATCGTTTTTGCGGCCCTGGAACTCGTCTCGAAAAACGTTTACAACGTGGTGATGTACCCATTAATCTTTTGGATCAAGCATGCAAGGAACATGACCTTTCTTATCGCCATAGTCATTCTGGTTTAAGACATGTGGCAGATAAATTGTTATTGAAGAAAGCTAAACAACGTTTCACATCCAGTGATGCCTCAGTAGGTGAAAGGATGGCAGCCCTAATTGTCATGAGTGCTATGAAAGGAAAGTTGATGATGCATGGACATAAACATTGAGGAGTGAGGAATTGGGATTTGTTTGTATTCTATTTTTCTTTTGTCAATTCACTATGACTATGAAATAAAAACAAAAGTTTTCCAGAGCACGATGTTTTGTTATTTTTAATTTTAAGAAATCGTGATGTTGATGGCTGATTTTTTCATTTTACACATTTCACACATGATGAATTCCACACACTGTCATTTATCATTTTGCAATTTACAGTTTTTGAAAACGTTCGTTTCAAGTTTAACGTTTTTGATGATATGGATTTTTCCATTTTGCTGATGACACATTTTAAACAATGTCCGTTTGAAGTTTTTGAATTTTCAAATTTCACACATGGCCATTTCCAGTTTTTAAAAATGTCCGTTTTAAGTTTTGCTGTTTTGGTGATATGGAAACATGGAATTTCCATTTTGCTGTTTTCATATTTTTTCCATTTGGTGTATGTCGAAAGTTGAGATTTGACAATGATGTTGATGCGAGTGCTTGACCTTGATAATACTGCAATGTGTTGATGTGTGTTTGGAGAAACGTCGAGGTCTACGACTACTGCAGGTAAGACTGTTTTTACAAAAATAATGTCTTTTGACTGTCACATTTCAATGAAAAAACGAAACTATTTAAAACAAAATGAATATATAAGTGACCATTTACCCCCACCCCACCCACCCACTCTACCTCATCGTGTTTGCTCTGGTCAATCATACACACCAGTTTTCTCTCTCCACTCATACATTCACACCTGTCTTTGGGAACAAACACAACCACTTTATTTATTCCCAAAAGCACATTCTCGACATGCACACTCATTCCAAAAGAACTTTTTAGTTTATCATTTACATTACGAAAAATAATTAAATACTAGTTATTAAAGTTACTAAAAATCTTACTTATTTCATATTTACAAAAAAAACTCAACTTTGTACAGCGTTAAAAGAATCACACTATTTACCAATCAAAAAAATTTTAAAAAATAAGGTTGCACACAACTTTTTAAAGAGCAAAAGGTCCAAGTGAATTGTCACTATTTACAAAATCTACTATTTACAATGACAGAAACCAATATTTACAAAATTCTAAATCTACAAGTTACAAAAAGCCATGCCCCATAAACGATTAAACAGTGAAATCACACCTCCTCCTCGTTGCGATCATAACCCCAGGGCAGGCTAGTGAGCAGGTCATCAGCCCACACACGCTTGTTATCCATGGAGGCGAGGGTGCGTTTTCTCTGTTCCACAAGATACAAATGATGGTTGCTGGATTGTATCCTGCACTGTGTATGAGACATAGCTTTGCCAGTGCGTAAAACCGCTAAGTAATCGTCTACACGTAGCGATTTTACCACTGCCCTACCTACACCTTTTGCTCTCTTGGCTTCCTTACAGTCGAGTGTGCGGTAAGCATACATTTTTGAAGCCAAACCTACGAATTCCGTCATAATGGAATCACCGCATTCATCTTTTAAAACGCCCATTTCCTTCTTGTTCTTTATGGGCAGCTGAAACACGTTGTCAGCACTATAGCAAGAGGTGTCGAACCAGTCACTATGTTGCCTCATGACGTCATAGGGGTTGCAGTGGCGAATGTGGTAAATGAATGAGTCCGTGTCCATATACAAAAGAGAGACGTCCTCAAAATGGCGTTTCGCAAACTCATAGTGGAATCGATACATGACCGATTTAGAAAAGTCTAAAATGACTTGACCCAAGTAAATGGGCTTATCCATGGTCACGCTGGTCTTACTCATTTCAATAGTAGCCAAATCCTCATCGATAATTTTGATCGATTTGAAATTTGGCTTGGCAATGTACCGCCGGGCACCCCACCGCCCCTCCCAGACATTCATCAATTTAATGTCACGGTATTTGCGGACATTCTCCATAGACTTGCCATAGATGCAGTTGTTCATTAATTTAAAAAAATTAATTTCAAACTGCTGTGTTGCCATTTGTCGGTGCTCTGTGTTGAGTCGCATGTATGGCTCAAGCCATGCTTTTTGAGCAAAAGAAATACCCCTGTGGACTTTCTTCAACACCAAGCCTTGGGCGAGGCATTGCACCAACATTTGGATATGTAGCACATACCGATTTTTGTTGTAAAGTGTGCCCATGAGTTTTTCAGTTTTCACTTTACTGTCAGGGGGAACCATTTGCTCAAGACAGAATGGGAAATCGGCATGTTCATCATACAAGGATGATGGATATTCAATATCCACTTCTAGCACATATCCACGGCCTGTTTCTTGGCTAGCCATGTTCACATGAAATTCTGACACTTGTTTCTCTGTCAGCCAAGCAAACTTCCCATAGGGCAAAGGCTGACTCATGGCGTAACCGTACAAATTATTCACGTCATAGTACATTAAGTACGATTCTGGTTTGTCTGGTGAATAATCAGACATGTAGACATTGTTCGCTTCAGCATGGCGTTGGTTAAGTGACACAAAGCCGCCACGAATGCCCTTTTCAAAAAATAGAACCATGTCTACGTCAGTGAGTAAATCCAATTCCACTTGAGTGTATTTCAAAGCGGCATCGAACGAGAGTCCAGGACTCGTGTAATAGTGAGCCGGATCAAGACCGTAAATGTGTTGACACAAGTTACGGAATTTTTCAAACACATCAGTGAGCAGCAATACATCCAGTTTTAGGTAATGCAAAGCATATTCACTTAGCGTCTTCATGCCAAACACTCGCCAAACTTGACATGCATGTGCATAGTCTTCATCGGAAACGGTACTGCGTGTTAGTTTCGAGTAAAATTTCTCTTGTGGAGGGAGTTTTCTTTGCTTTAACACGTCCCAGCTGTTGCAGAAATCATACGGGAATATACCTTTCCGAATGCACAATTGAAATTGCTCAGGATCATTAAAATGCATTCTAGTATTTTTTAATTCCTCCTCATTCAAGCCATTCACAAGGCTGTCTAGCGAGGATGCCATAAACTTAAAGGAATCCAAAAATCGAATGCTAAAGTTGCTCAACCACCATGTCAGGGCTGTAAAACGCTCATGGTTTTGGGGAATAATGGTAAACGAGCCCTTGTTAACATGGCCCAATTCACGAATCAAAAACTGAATGTCATAATTCGCCAGATTGTGGAAAAAGACACCGATGAAACGAGGAGCTGGAAAGTTCAAGTTGCATTTACTATGCGCAGCTCCACGAAACTCCCCCGTAAAGTGCGAGTGATCACGAACGGTGTCTTCAGCATTGATCAGTGGCTTTTCGCAAATATGGCATGTCATGGCATGCTCATACTGCTGCTGTTGTTCTGGAGATAGGCTCATGGGTACTGGGTGGTCCAGTAATTCCTGTACATGGTCGGCCAACTTGACAAGTTCATCCAAGAACCATTTGGCACAATCTGGCCCCTCACGGTATTTGTAAACGGATTGTGTGGGGTCATGGGCACACACCACATTAAATCCTATGGCAAAGGGTTCATGTTTTTGAATGGGTGTGGTTGAGCTCATGGAGGGATCTGGTTCACATCCCGCCATGGGTGTGGTGAGAGCTTCGAAATCTGCATATACCACATAGGGAACAGTGTCACGCTTATGAATGTCCTTAAACTTTAACACAGCCTTGTCCCCTTGTGGCAATATCAATCTCACCGCTTCCTGAGTAACACAATCTACCCTATGACGTTCCAAAGAAGTAGGCGTCCAAAAGTATTGGAGACAACGGTCACAAATATGCTTTATACCATGTGCTTTGGACATTTGACTGCTTAGCAATCTACTCAGGCTTTTAATGAGGCAATAGTGATTCACTTCTCCTACAGATAAATATAAAAGATGAATGTGATGTCGTTTCGGTTCTTTTGTGGCATAAAGAGGACCCACAATCTCATCACCGTCAAGGCCATACACCATGAACGAAAAGTCCTGGTTGTCTCGTTCAAACCTATGGATCTCGGTTAAGTCCATAGGGAACGTCACTCGAGTTAAATTTAAAGTATGTTTCAATTCAACAAACTTGGCCTTGTACATTCCTGGTCTGTTAACATGACGATCTTGAGCTGGCTGCAAGTACGCAGCCACAGCCCACAGAAAGCAATCATTGTCATGGTTCTCAATATTCACCACAGCCTTTTTCGAAGCTATTGCTGGAGGTGTTTTAATATAGCTAGACCCAGCATTCAACGGGTTGAAATGACAAATGTTGATTTGTAAATGATGAATTTTGTCTAAGGCTAGACCACTCGGTCCTTGTTGCAGTTTATCAAATTTTGACAGCAAGGCATTCACCACGTGGGTTTCATACCACTGTTCCAAATTATGGGCTATGAATAGCTCTTGCATTTTACTGCAAATATAGAATGTCTCTTTATGCTCTACATCCTTCTTTTTATATACGAAATCGCACACTAGTTCTGTATTCACCTTTAAAGCCATATGCAACCTTTGCGCTGTACAAATTTCAATTTTAAAAATTTCAAAACAAGATTCTAAAAATTCTTTGGGAATCGAACTTTTTCTAACATTCACTATGCGGCCAGAGCACACACGCGATTTGAAACAACTGTTTAGGGTTTCCCAAGTTAACGTATCCGCAGCAGTAAAAGACATTATTTTGAAAGAACACACTCACCTGAGTTTAGAAATGTAGACTGTCTGACAATAATCCAAAAAACACACACGTTCCTGGTTATTCACAGAGGTCAAGCGTTTTCCAACACTCTAAAAAGAAATAAAATAAACCACCATAAGTATATCCATTCCATATAGTTTATGCATTTCATAAACAAAACAAAATCAAACAGGTTATATATTTAAAAAAACAAATCTCACCTTGACGTGTAATGCTTTTCTATATTCCCGTCTCGTGGGCTAGTATGGAAATGGTTTTCTTTTCTAGTTGTCTGTCTTTCTCTTTCTTTAATATATTTCCCACAGACACACGACAGGTAGGCTATACACGTTATCTGCAAACAAATAAATAAATAAAATCATTAATTATCTAATCAATAAATAATTGCATGTATTTATATAAAATCAATAAATATATAAATGAATAAATATATACCTACCCCACAACAAGGTTAAGTATTTTCCACCAACACCAAAACTGATAAACGCAGTGTGTTCAAAGGTAGTCACCTAAGTGAGCGTGGAAATGATAACGACATGTCTTTATATATGCTACATTGCATGTATAATCTTTTTTTTTTTTCCACGCTTTGACCATTCTGTTATCAGGCACGTGGACAGATAACGTCCCAGGTGAACACCTGAGGTAGATCAAATGTCACCTGAACTTGCATTTTGTCACGTACGAAGCAAGACAGGATGTCACTGGTTTAGCCTACATGTGGTTTCACAAATGTGTGTGCATGCCTTTCACACTCCCCTGCCACCACGATGGTCAGATTATTTCACCTTCAAGCGTCTTGGTCATTTTTTCCATTGCACCTATTGTCAAGTCAGATCGGAGCCTTCCAATAAGCTCAAATGACATTCACCTCCTGTAAGTTTATTTTCTCTACTCGCTTCGACCAACATAGAACCTAGTTCTCATCCCCGTTTACACGTTAAAGGTAAAATATCAGGAAAAACGCACCCTCGCTCTGTCATACACCGACCCGCCGAAATAGCGATTGATCTATTGAACACAGCCACCTTGGTCAGCGACAGGTTCGTTGAAACACACACATCCAGCAGTATCGTCTCTCTCAACCACCACGCTCCATGAAAATTATAAACAGGTAAAGAAAAAGAAAACGTTTTTTCAACATGTATGGCGTTAGGCCCTTTGTGAATTATCTTTTTGGAAAAAAAATATCTACCACATTTGAAAGGGGGCGTTAGCCCGAGTCCTAGGACACCTCGTACACGTCTCTAGCGTTATTGGTTCGTGACATATCGGCAAAAATCATAAAAAACACGTGTTTACCCCAAAATCGCATTTCCCATTTTTTTTTAATTACAACGAGTGGTCCATAGCAAAGAGGACGTCACCCCGAGTCCTTGGACCCGTCGTACATGCCTCTAACGTTATTGGTTCGTTAGATATCGGCAAAATCACAAAAAGCATGTGTTTACCCCAAAATCGAGTTTCCAATTTTATTAAAAATTATAACGAGTGGTCCATAGCAGAGAGGACGTCACCCCGAGTCCTTGGACCTGTCGAACATGCCTCTAGCATGATTGGTTCGCGAGATATAGCAAAAAGTCTAAAATCACGTTTTTACCCCAAAAAGACTGTGTTTCCAGATTTTCACCTTTTCGACACCGACATTCCCGTAAAGAGCACAACGAGACGAAAAAAACGAATCCAAGCACGCCCTCCTAGCATGGCTCCTTCCATTCCAAGGTCGCAGGGGCTCACCACTTGCTTTTATAAGCAGCTCTGTCCTTACCACACTACTGCAGGTTTTCATTCTAGAGACTTTAAATTTATTTTGGGGGTAGAGGGGGTAGGGACCATTGATTTACGTTAAACAATTTTTTTTGTAGAGTTCCTAGTTTCCAAAATATAGGATTTTCAAAATTCGAGTGTTTTCAAAAAAATATAAAAAATAAAAATTTTTTATTACAAAAAATAAAGGTCATAAAGACTGTTCGTTTGAGCCATGGCACAACGTTCTATCCTGTTTGGTTTTCAAACTATCGCCTATTTTCGAAAACAAAAATTTTCAAAAAAATTTTGAAAAATATAATGAGTGGTCCATAGCAAAGAGGACGTCAGCCCGAGTCCAACAATACCTCATTTGTCAAAATCGGACCATGCGTTCAAGAGATATTTAACATGGCTGAGGCTTAGTAGTAGAGCAAGGGGGGTTTTGAAGTGGGGCAGAACTCCTAGTACTCCACTACTCACGTCACACGTCCAAATCCGACCTTGCGTTCGAGAAATATCGGCAAACTTCGTAGGAAAGTAGGCGACTATCTGGTTCTCTCCTCACCACCAAAATCTCTTCTTATCAATCATTTTTTTAAAGAGCTCGCCCTCTTACAAAAATCCCAAGTGCGCATGCGTATAAAACAAAAACAAAATGTTAATCCATAGCGGCAGCCAGAAAAACGCATGCGCTATATGAGCAACAACGTTTAAGTTCATTTTAGCAGCGCACCTTATACATGTCGCATTTGAAAAAAGACTTTCACTAAAAAATTACATTTTCACCCCCTAGTAGGGGTAGGTTTTATTTAGGGGTTGAAATGAATAGTCCATTGGAAAGAGGGCGTCAGCCCAAGTCCAACGACACCTCATTTGTCAAAATCGGACCATGCGTTCGAGAGATATTAATTATTTTAACTTGTACAGTCGGGTACAAATAAAATGGGTGAGTTAGAAGCGCCACTATCCCTCTACTACCATATCCTATTTACGTAGGGGGAGGAGTACATTTTACTTTATAACTACATACTACGCTCTTCTGAATGAGATCTGTTGGTAAATAATAAGATTCAGTCTAACCATGTGGATCTGTATCTTCCAGGGTATTCTTTTTAGCCTATTTTCATTTATAAAAAATAGGCTTATGAGATCACCTTTTGTCCGTGTGTCTGTCTGTGTGTGTGTGCGCATGTGTGTGATTCGTGTGTGTCCCCCTAATAAAATCTAAACGGCTGGAGCAATTTCAATGAAACTCGGTAAATTGATAGCAGTTTTCCGGACGACCCCGACCGTGCCCTTCAAATTTTGTTACGTTTCACCAATCCAAAATGACGGTTGTGTGAAATATTTCACCAGCATTGAATATCTCCGAAACTATTACCGATATCACCCTGGGATATTGAACGGTGACTTTTGAAAACCTCGTAACTACAAAACAAACATGGCGGCCAAGCGAAGTTGCGACTTTTAAATAGACGTTTCTCGCGATTTAACCAACCAAACGCAATGAAACTTGGTACAGTATATGTTTATACACATTGTAATGCACCGACATCTAACTTCGTTCAATTGTTTACATAACCTCAAGATGGCGGCTGTGCGAAATATTTCACCGGCATTCTATATTTCTGAGACTATTACCGGTATCACCCTCAACGTTTGTACGGAGATAAAGGGCACTACTGGAAATTCATCTATGAGTCTTTCAAAACCGGTTAACTACAAAACGAACATGGCGGCCAAGCGAAGTTGAAAGTTTTAAATAGACTTTTCTCGCGAATTAATAATCTAAAAGCAATGAAACTTGGTACATCAAATGTTTATACACATTGTAATACACTGGTATCTAATTTAGTTCAATTGTTTACATGACCTCAAGATGGCAGCTGTGCGAATTTTAAAATTAAGTTTCTTTTCTTGTGTCGTAATCATGCGATCGAAGCAAAGGTTTGAATAATGAACCAACGCAATAATTTGTCTTTAATGGTATATGACTCTATGGCCTAAATATTTCGGATGGTCGCCATGTTGGATTGTTATATGTATATATAACAATCCAACATGGCGACCATCCGAAATATTTAGACGGTTCTCAAAATCTATGAGTCATGTACAGCATTGAAACTGATTTTTTTATGTTCATAGGGGCTATGAACATAAGTTCACCTATTGGACTTTCAATAACCTGGTGATCACAAATCCAACATGGCGGCGACGCGAAGTATAATTATTCACATGGACGTTTCTCGCAATTTAACCATCCGAGTGCAGTGAAACTTGGTACAGTAAATCCTTTTACAAATATTAATCCACTGGCATCTAATTTATTTAAATTGTTTCCATAACCACAAGATGGCAGCTGTGCAAAATTTTAAAATCTCGTTTTTACTTCTTGTGTCCTTATCATGCGATTGAAGTTTGAATACCACACGTACACAATAATCTTCATGTAACAGTAAATAACTCTGAGACCTACATATATAAAAATCCAACATGGCGACCGTCCACAATATTTAGTCGGTTCTCAATATCTACGAATCTATTAGAGCAATCAAACTGAAATTTTATGTTGATAGAGGCGATTAACATAAGTAGGATGAAAATAGACTTTAGTTCCTCACGTAACTACTTGTTATCATTGTGTGCCTACTATTCGTAATTGTGTCTTCCTTTGGTAGTTTATTTTTACAATCTTCTCCTCTTTTATATAATAATCTATTTGACTTTTAAAAAACTTATTCATCGTAGAACAGCTCAAATCCAATTAGATCAACAGAGCACAACAAAACATCAGTTTCAAGGTTCTTGGTTCTGTTATGCGTTTTCTCCAATCTGCGATACCGAGGAAGCAATTTATTCAAAAGTAAAATTTAAAATATTTATTCCATCTCTGAAGTCCTTAATATTGGTGGTTAGATAGTTCAATATTTCCTCCACAAGATGGTAGTTATAACCCAATTTCAGTTAACCTGGCGCTTGGTTCCTTTATGCATTATCTCATTAAACCCGCCTAGTCAAACAGTAAAGAAATGTTTAATTACATTATTAATCGTACATTTTTCGGTATTTCTCAGCGTGATTGATATTAAATCTTAAAACTAGTTAGCAAAGCCAAAAAATAAATGGATATCCTTACAAAAATTGTTTTAAATCAAAAATGAAAAACTTGCAAATATATTAAATGGCATAGGCCTATATTAAAAAGTGATAGTACAATGATATTATTAAAATAAGAGATCTACCTTATAAACTGCCTACCGTACGTCAGTACTCCATTAATTTTGTTCGATGCTGTATTGACAGAAGATGTCGCTGTCAGGAGAATGAAGAACCGTAAAAGATGTAGGCTAAATTGTCGCTTCAATTGGAACAAAATTTGTGAGAAAAATAACTAACAAATATTATATAATACAGTCTTCTAACCTTAAACATTCAGTCGATTTACAGCGGAGTAGACCAACAGGTAAATCGACTGGCTTTTATAGAGGTTAAATGATTGTATAATGTGCTTGATTGCTGTGTTCAGTAAATAACCTGCACATTGCGTTACCCATTAAACATCTAAAACAACAGAGTGGGCCATCAATCTGCCATAAATCTATGGCATGAGCCCGCCGGCTTTACTTCCCCTCCGAAGGATGGCATACTGAAGGATTTTAACGCTCTTAAAAATCCGACGATTTGAACCCGCTATCTTGGGCACAGCAGTTCAGCTTGCTACCAACTACGCCACCGAAGCCGCTATTCTTCTTCTTCTTTCTCTTTGTACCGTTAGATGTCGGGACGTTTCAACCATTTATTAAAGTTTCTTCTGTCGTGCGCCATTCTCTGAACATCACCCAAGGTCTTCCCTCGCTTCCTCATCAGTCCCAAGATGAACTCCTCCCATTCAATCCGTGGCCTTCCTCTTGATCTTCTTCCTGTAGGTCTGGCTCTCCACACCTGCTTCGCTTTCCTTTCGTCTTCCACTCTTTCTAGATGACCTATCCAGCCCAATCCTCTCCTCTCAATGGCATCCATTATTGGCTCCTGCTGAACCCTCTTAGTGCCAAGCCATTTCCTGAAATACTTGCCAAGAATGCCAAGCCATTTTCAATGGTCATGCAGACTATTCGAAAAAAAATCATAAATACCACATTGCCAACGATAGAATCATTATTTTTGCTTTGCATTATAACCAATACCTCATTCTTTCATACAGTATGTTCATAAAAGTAAATACAGCATCTAAACCTTTTTAATTGAGGTTATTCTGATAATTGTATAATTTTTCATTTTTTGTTGTTGTAAAAAATCAGTATTGCGCCTAAATTAAGGCCACATAAGAGTCATATTCGAAGAAACACTATGTTTCCAGCTGTAGAAAGGTCTTAGATACATCTGTAGGCAAGCTTCAGTAAGAAGAAAACAACTGCACCGCAATTTTGGCGGGAAGGCACGTGATTGGGGAAGCGCAAAGGGAGGGCGTGAATACAAACTCAAACCTATCGCGTAACGGACTTCGAAGGAAAGAAGTAGACACCGCACAGGCAAGCTTGAAACCTCGCCTTTCCAACAGTATGAAATAATCACGGACAATGCCTACAGAAATCTACAAATATAAGATAAACAGCGCGCCGATTGAATCGGCTTTGGCACTGAGAGCGTGAAGCTCATCTCTCACTGTGGTATTTCTAATATGGTCTCTTTGAGTTTTCCCGGCAACTTTCTGCAAGTATCTCATCTCAGCGGCGACCAAACTACTCTCCAGTTTTTTATGCACTGTCCAACACTCTGCACCATACAGGAGGGTTGGCAGAAGCCGCTATTAACTAGGTCAATTAATTAGTATTAGTAATAACTACTGCCCACCCCCGCAGCAGTTTGTCAGTCACTGCCATGATGATCCTCCCCACTCAATACTTCACGCTTTGGTCATCTCTCTCTCTCTCTGTGTGTGTGTAATCCGAGAGAGAATGCTACGAATCGTCGATTATAAAATCGACTAATCCTGGCCTCTCATGTGTTTGGCATGTTGGAAGTTACCTGTCAGCCGGCGGGATTGAACGCATTCAAGCTCTTATGTAAACAGCTCATCACTGAGGACTTTTAACTTTTCACGTCCACATTTCCGCTGACAGAATGAATGGATTTCCAATAATTTCAAACTGAAATATAAATCTACTTAGCAAGATTTCAGCCGAGCGAATTGGCCTCCAGCTCAACCACGCACTCACCAGCTCCAAACATTTCATTTGCGAGGGATCCAAATCGCTATTCGGTGCGTGATTATAATAATAATAATAATAATAATAATAGATTAAACATTACAAGACAGTGATTAAGCCAGAAGTACTGCACGCAGCAGAAACACTAACTATAAATTTTAAGTGCCAAATGGAAAAACTCGAGCTGAAGGAAAGGAAAATTTTAAGAAAAATTATAGGACCAAAATTTCAGGATAACAAATTTATATACATTAGGAATGAAACTCTCTACCAGAAAATTGAAAAACTCTCAGATCCATGCGAAAAAGGAGGATAAATTTTTACGGTCATCTTCTGAGAATGGATTCTAATAGATTAACGAAACAAATCTTTGACTTTTTCCGTAATCGTAAAACAAAACCCAACTGGTTTAAAGAAATTGAAAAAGACCTATTAGAATTGAAAATGACAGAATCGTCATTACTCGATCGAACAGCCAATTAATTACTAAAGACGAAAATATAAGGTTCCAAGACAGAGCTACACTAAAATCCAAACCCATTATCACGGAAGAAGAGAGGAAAAGAAGGTCGCAAAGTCTGAAGAAGTACTGGGCTCTACGGAAAGAACAGCGTACAGGGAATTGATTGATTCAACGAACCCCAAAGAGGATGAAACGAAAGAAGGAGAAGAAGAAGAAGAAGAATAGATTATTTTATTTTTCGTGTGGCTTCCTGAAAGGCCGAGTGTAGGTCTTTCTATTCGACGCCCTTGGGTGACCTGCGCTTCGTAATGAGGATGAAATGTTGATGAAGAAGACACACACACCCAGTCGCCGGGCCACGGGAATTAACCCCAGGAGATTAAAATCCCTAATGGCCCGGCCGGGAATCAAACCCGAAACTCTATGGGCCAAAGCCTAGCACGCTAACCAATGATGATAATTGTTGTTTTAAAGGGCCTAACATCTAGGTTAAAAAGGAAGGAAGCTTTTAGGTTTACGTGACTGTTAATGATTCGATCATGAGCCACGGTACCTCCTTTTTTACGTGGAATCCGAACCACAGGACATGGCATTTCACCCCGAAAATCTCACATGCATTGACTGGGAACATCTAGGTTATCGCTCCCTAATGATGATAGTGATAGATGAGATGAGAATGAAAACTATACGGTAACTAATACTAACTACAGACTAGAAGAAGAAATGGTCAACAAATAAAGGACAGGAAGAAAAAAAAATGCCCTCAACCCTCGAAGAATGAGGATTAAGAGCCTCGTGGTTTATTTTATTTATTTGTCGTATGGCTTTTAGTTCCGGGAGTGTCCGAGGACATGTTCGGCTCGTCAGAGGCTGTAGGTGCTTCTAGTGGACACCCATAGGGTGAGCTACAAGTTACGTTCAATTTCAAGTATTTCCAACTTTCACTACCAGATGTCACTGACACCTAATGATGAACGTTAGAAGTTTGATAGAGCGTTCCAACGAAATCTAACCTTGAAATTTACCTTCACACAAGTTTAGTCTGGGGAAGGATCTTTTACATGCCATAAATCCATGACATGGACCGCCGGCTTTACTTCCCCTCCGAAGGAAGGCATACTGAGGGATGTTAACGCTCTTAAAGAAATGCGACGACTTCGGCCGGGTTTGATCCCGCAATCTTGGGAACAGCAGTTCAGCATGCTATCAACTATGCCACCTATGCCGCTGGACTTGTGGTATTGAGGCATCACAAGCCAATGTTATAAGGTTTATAGTCGAATAAACTAGAATCTCAACCTCAGCCTCTCCGTCAGGCTCCCACACCACTGGCTAACGCGTCCTTAAATGCATCAAGAGTGATCTTATTGAAATTCCCTCTCCGTTTTTTCTGAGTAGATAAGATTTCAACTCATACTATAAGGAATCTGAGACTGTTATCCCTGACCACAGATATCACCGTGTTTCACCTTAATATTTCCCCAATCATAACTTATAGACTGCTTGTTATTGTGTCGGACTTCCAACCTTAAGCTTGCAGGTTCGTTCCTGTGATTTTTGAAAGGCGCACGTTACGTACAGACCTTCGCTCGACCTTGGCCGCCGGTCCCCTGCCAATAGCCGGCTGTATCAGGTTGGCGCGTGTTCCCCGGGAATTCCCTCGCTCTTCTGTAGACGAGTGAGCTCCGAGCTAATTGGGTGTTTCAGCCTTTTAGTGTTTTATAAAGCTTCTGTGTTCCAGATATCGTATTGTGTAGTGTTTTATTGTGATTGTGTACAGTGCTGTAATGCCTTATGTGAAATATTCGTTACGTGAACGAGTATATCTGCACAATACGTGCATAAAGTGCAAGAAATCGTGCGCAAGAACAAGACAAAAGTTTCGAATGAAATTTCCTGAGAGACCGAGTCCTATAAATCGGAAAATAAATCAACTGGCTAAGAGATTCAAATGTACAGGTTCAGTAAACAATAAAAATAGACGTACCGTAAGCTTAAATGTCGGTATTTTCTTACTGAAGCTAAATTAACCGGAGTAACCGGAGACATCATAAGGAGATGCCGGTTATGTTTGGCAGCGGACGGGGAACATTTTCAGCATCTACTGTAGGCATGGTGAGTGAAAATGCATGATACTGATTTTAAGCGCCGTATTCTGTCGTACATACGCGCGCGCGGCAGCCGGGAACTGAGCCGTCAGTGGCGGAGCGCGTGAGCGAGAATGTCCTTGCCAAGCAAAAACAAAGACCCTGTATATCTCCGAAACAATTATTGATAACACCCTGAAATTGTGTACGGTGATAGAAGATCCCCTATGAGACTTTAAAGAACCTGTCAACTACAAATCGAACCTGGCGGCCATGCAAAGTTGAAACATTTAAATAGACTTTTCTCGCGATTTAACCATCCGAGCGCTGTGAAACTTGGTACAGCAAACGTTTATACACATTGTAATGCACTGGAATATAATTTAGTTCATTTGTTTACATAACCTCAACATGGCGTCTGTGCGAAACTTTAAAATTAAGTATATTAATGATTGGATCGAAGTGAACGTTTGAATAATGAACCTACGCAATAATCGTCATCAAATAGTATATAACTCTAAGGCCTACATAATTATATGAAAATCCAACATGACGAACATCCGAAATATTTAGTGGGTTCTCAATATCTAAGAATCTATTACAGCAATCAAACTGTAATTTTGTATGTAGATAGAGGCAATTAACATAAGTATGATATATGAAAATAGGCTGTATAATTCTCCTCGGAACTACTTGTTCATTCATAAATGAAAATAGGCTAAAATTCTTCTATATAAGGGATATTGCCTAAATAAGCCAAAATAATAACACACTAAATAATACCCACAGGGGCCTTCTTGAAAAATGAGAATATGATTATGAATAACTCCAAGTGTTTTGAGCTACAAAATTAGTTGTAACATAGAACTTTCTAAGTGTCTGTGATCAAAGCCCCTCAATGAATCAACAACAACTTGTTAGCTACTACACAGTAGTTTCGCCAAACACCTTGACAATAGATATTGCACCTTCCGGACAGATCAAAGTATTCTATAGCTGGCGGCTGCTATTAGAATTCAACGCTGCAATCAGCAAAGCGGAATTCGCGTCACTCTTGACTGTCTTCAGTTTTTAGCGATTAAACCATTCAAGGAAAAGGCTCCAATTTTGCATATTGATTTTAAACAAGCAAGAGGGAGCGAGCCAAAGAGATCACAAATTAAAGATGGACTACCATTACGTACCCGTAGTCGACGAGTTTTTGCTGAAGGTGAAACGAAAAGTAGTGTACTTATTAACACGGTTAGGATTCATATGTACTAGGCCTAAAATGTTTCAAAATATGTAGTCTACATTTATATACGTGAATAACAACTAAAAAAAAAGATATTGAAGAAATTGATTTAAAAAAAAAGGAACGGAAAATTTTAAGAAAAATTCTTAGACCAAAGAAATGTGCTGACACATACCGATTACGCAGTAACAAAGAAGTATATAAAACATGCAGCAGAATCTCAGATACCATACGAAAACGAAGGATTAAATTCTTTCGACATGTTTCATGAATACCTGACGACAGACTCATTTAGAAAAGATTTAACCACTTCAACAATTCCTATAGAAAAGGTAACTCTTATGAAAAATGTTTTGCTAACACCAAGAAGGATCTACAAGGAATGAACATCACTGATCACAACATCCGCAGCAGAACCACTTTCAGAAATAAGATACACCCATTTGAGGGGTTCCTAGAGCCAGAAACAGCGACCAACAAGAAACAACATTGGACAGCTGAAAATAAAAAAGCTGTGAGCAAGAGAATGAAAGAATACTGGTGGCAAAGAAAACTGAAATCATCAAGAGTTATTTACGTGGTCCTCGATTATGATGATGATGCGTGAATATACAAGGTGTATCTTAATTATACCGACAAAAAAAAATCAGGGACGCTCTGCGTGTTATGTAAAAGACGATGCCGCAATCGGATTGGCGGAGAAAATTTTTCCCTCCGAGAAAATGAGGTTACTTTGTTACTTCCGGGCGCGCGATTCAAATCTACGAACTCGCCGTATTTGCTGAGCTGGAGAGCAAGCCGCTGGCCACCGCTGTGCTTCAGGCAAGGGAAGAGAGTGTGATAGAAGGTGACAGAGATATGCTGGCGGGCATGCGCAAGTTTCCTCGATCGCCTCGGCTTGCCGCATGCCCGCCAGCATATCTCTGTCTCCTTCTATCACACTCCCTTCCCTTGCCTGAAGCACAGCAGTGGCCAGCGGCTTGCTGCCTGGTTCAGCAAATACGGCGAGTTCGTAGATTTGAATCGCGCGCCCGGAAGTAACAAAGTAACCTCATTTTCTCGGAGGGAAAAATTTTCTCCGCCAATTCAATTGCGGCATCGTCTTTTACATAACACGCAGAGCGTCCGTGTTTTTTTGTCGGTATAATTAAGATACACCATGTATATTCAAAATATGGACAGTAAAATTAATTTAACTACTAAACATTACATTATGTTAATTTTAGAGAATACAAAAATACATTAAAAATACTGGATTCATACAAATTAAATTAATCATTTATTTTCAGTTCACTTACTCTTTATTTGTAATTCGTTCATTCATTGATAATTTCTGCTACCAGTAGGCTACAGTCTGTCACAAAATATTGTTTTATACTTTCGAACTGGGAGCTTCTCCTGTTGTCTCGCAAAAGTCATTTGAATTAGCCGAAGCTTCGCTCTACCGTACATGAGGTGATTGGCGCATATTTAAAATTCGCGGTATAAGCGAAGATATATTACCTGATTCTAGTTTTACATTACACATTTCCTCAAAACTTTGATTTCTTTAAAAATTGCGCATCAAAATCAAATATTCATAAAATCTAAATCAAATGCGTATCAACAATAAATTTACTTTAAAAGCTTCAACATTATCAGTAGATTACAAATTGCACCTTTCATCCAATTATCTACAGAAACAGCAGAGGAAAAGTTACATAACTAGGAAGACATTTCAAAATTTTCACAATAATTTTCGTTAGTTCAAATGTCCATAATTTTTGAAACGTATTATAAATTGCTATAATACGTTAATAACATGCAGCTGTGCTTGTTATTGGTAAACTGATAAAATGTGAAGTTTCATTAAGCAATTAGCTTGCCACGGTGGGTGAGTGGTTAACGTGTCGGACTACCAACCACAAGCTTGCCGGTTCACCCCTGGCCGCAGTAAGTGATTTTTGAAAGGCGGCAAATATTACGACACCATGTTATACGATGTTGGCATGTCAAAGAACCCATTTGAATTCACTGGCCGTGTTCATAATGGCAAAATTAATCTCGGGAGTTTCCGCCAACTCAAAGTTCCTCATTTCTCTACTAAAAAGCGCTATCGTGTTCAAGGAGCTTAGATATCTAACCTCCTTGACTTTCATAGTGCTTCAATGAACATCGAAATTCGACCTGCAAGCTACCCTTTGGGTGTCAAATAACAAAGCTTGCACCCGGCATCGAGGCCATGCGATACTGATATTATAATTATTATTATTTTATTATTATTAAGCAGTTGCATTGTTGGCTACTCAGCACTACCAGGTCCCATTAACCCTACAATGGAGGGTCTTCGCGACATCTGCTTCCCCCACTTCTTGCTTATATGCTTTGTTTGGCTATGCTAAAATACAAAGCCAATTATTCACAATAAAAAAAAAGAAGTTCCGTGACGAACTAAACAGCCTACGTTTCTTAAAATTTAAGATTCATGCCAATGATTAATCTAAATGGATCTATCTACAATAATGACGAAATTAAGTTGGTAATATCACAATTTCTAATTAGGTCGACATACAGTATACCTGGCATAATGTAGCCTAATAGAGCACTACAGTTGGCAGCCCTGGTCACTGAATATATTCTTAGTTCTATCTATTAAGGTACAGAATACAAAATTTGGTTGAAGTCCAATGGTTAGCATGAACGTTACACTCAGTTAGACATTGGATCTAACAGCACGCGTAAAATCATGTTGGCAACAATGGCATGCATGTGTTGGTTAGAAATGATCTGTGCCAATTTTGAATGAAATCCATAAAAGATAGAAGTTACATGCATTTTAAAATTGGACTTATCAGCAGGCTTAGAATCATGTCGACAGCACTGAGGTATATTAGTTACTCCAAATTAATATAGAATGTCAGGTACTATACGTGTGCATAGTTTAAAGCTGTCGGCTTGCATACTTTCTGATATATTGATATTAGGGTAACAAAAATAGAGACAGCATTTATTAACAGTTGGCAGCCTTGGTTTCTCATAAGAAGACGCAAAGTCATATCTGTTATGGTACACATAGCACATACAAAATTTTGTTGAAATCCAAATGATAGTATAGAAGTTACATGAATTTAAAATTGGACTTATCAGCAGGCTTAGAATCATGTTGGTAGCACTGACGTATATTAGTTACTCCAAATTAATATAGAATGTCAGGTACTATACTTGTGCATAGTTTAAAGCTGTCGGCTTGCATACTTTCTGATATATTGGTATTTGGATAAAAGAATAGAGAGAACATTTATTGACAGTTAGCAGCCCTGGTGGCTCTTAAGAATATGCTCAGTCATATCTGTTTATGTACACATTGCACATACGAAGCTTGGTTGAATTCCAATTGATAATGTAGAAGTTTTATGCATTCAAAAATTCGACTAATCACCGGACTTAGAATAATTGTTTGCGCCACTCTCATCTGTGGCCTCCTGGAAATTAAACTGAAATATTATTATCTATACGTGTGCTAATTTTGAAATAGCTCACATTCATACCTTCCAAGATATCCAACATGGAGCTCAAATTACAATTGCAATTTCTCAGCAGTTGGTAGCAATGACATCATTTAAATACGGCACTGCGATATTTCGGTATAGATCTTTGCTCATACCAAATTTTGTTTCGATAGCTGCAGTCGTTTAGGAGTTGATATGGGGGGGGGGGACACACTCACACACACAGACAGACAGACAGACAGACCCCCATTTTCCGGGATCGATCTCATAAGTCTACTTTTTCCTCATTTTTGCAAAATGTGAAAAGTAGGCTAATAATAATGAAAAAAATCAACATTAGACAAAAAAAAACAAAGAACAATCAAAGTTAGTCAAAATTTGTCAAAAAAGTTCAAAACGTGAAAAGAAACAAAAGAAATTCTCAAAATCTAAAAAACACAAAATTAGTTAAAATACAAAATAAACAATCTAAATCAGTCTAAGGAGTTCAAAAAGTCCAAAGAAACACAAAATATCAAAATTAGTAATAATAATGATAATAATAATATCGTATGGCCTCGGGTGCCGGGTCGAAGATTTTGCAATTTGCTACCCAGAGGGTAGCTTGCATGTCGAATTTCGTTGTTCCTTGAAACACTATGAAAGTCAAGGAGGTTATATACCTAAGCTCCTTGAACACTATAGCGCTTTCTAGTAGAGAAATGAGGAACTTTGTGTTGGTGGAAACTCCCGAGATTAATTTTGCCATTATGAACACGGCCTACTGAATTCAAATGGGTTCTTTGACATGCCAACATCGTATGATATGCGTGTCGTATTTTTTCCGCCTTTCAAAAATCACTTACCACGTCCAGAAACGAACCTGCAATCTTGTGGTTGGTAGACCGACATGCTATCCACTCACCCACCGTGGCAAGCTATCAAAATTAGTGAAAACCAACTAAAAAATTCAAAAAATAACTAGTCAATTTCTTTCAAAATGAACAAAAAATACTTTACATCTAAAAAACACAAAAACACAAAATTAGTCACAATACAAGAAACAATCCAAATTAGTCAAAGAAGTTCAAAAAGTCCAAAGAAACACAAAATATCAAAATAAGTGAAAAACAGCTCAAAAATTCAAAAACAATTAGTAAAAATTTGTCGAAATAGCTCAAAAAGTAAAAGAACTACAAAAACACTTAATATCTAAGAAACACAAAAACACAAATTTAGTCAAAATGCAAAAATAAAACAATCAAAATTAGTGAAAACCTGCTCAAAAAATCAAAAACCAATTAGTCAAAATTTGTAAAAAAAATACTTAAAATCTAAAAAACACACAATTAGTCAAAATACAAAGAAATAAATATTAGTCAAGATATTTCAAAAAGACAAAATTTGTCAGGATTAGGGAAACCCAGCTGAAAAATTTAGAAAATGTAAAAAATGGTCAAAATAAAAAATCAACAAAATCAATCAATATTATTCAAAAACAGTCCCCATTCTGCTGGCCTGGAGAGTGAAATAGATGTTGACGTAAGTGGTACTTATGATCAGTTTCTAGAATCGCAGTCGTCACCGATGCGAAGCGCTACCATTCTAGGGTTAACGATAAACTAAATCTTCTTGCAAGGAACTGTGTGCGTCATCGGAGTGGAGAGTCTGGGATCTCTGATTTATCTTGTAGTTAATATGTCGCTAGTGCACGCCCATGATGGCATCACTTTACTCCCCTGACAAATAGCTCGTGTTCCGACTCGACGTAGCGTATGCGACACCCGTGTCTTAGTATTCTCCACACATCCTCAACATCGCCTGCCTTTCGCCCTTGCTGCTGTAATAGGATACAGTCATCGCCAAACACAATAGCGCACCAAATCTCAGACAGAGGGAACTCTCATAATTTCATTTATCATTATCTATATAGAAGTCCATTTTAGGGTAATCTTGCAGGGTGTATAAAAAACAAGTAGTTCCGTGACGAACTAAAGAGCCTACTTTTCTTAAAATTATAGAGAACATAATATCAACAGTTGGCAGACCTGTTGACTCTAAATATATTCATAGTTCCATCTCTTAAGGTACATAAAGCACATGCAAAATTTGGTTGAGGTCCAAAAGATAGTATGCACGTTACATATATTTAAATATTGAATTTATCAGCATGCGTAAAATTAGGTTGACGACACTGCCATAACTGGGATGCTCAGACTTAAATTGCAATATTATTATCTATATAGGTCTATTACCAATTTTGAACATAATTTATTAGTATGGAAGTTACATGTAATTCAACATTAAACCTATCAGCACGCGTAGAATCACGTTGGCAGCACTGTCGTGTGTCGATCATTGAAAATTAACCTACATTTGCAGGTACTACTGTATATGTATGGAAAGTTTAGAACTAGTGGCCACCGTACTCTCTGATATATTGAGATTAGGATAAAAATGTATAGAGTGCATTTTTCAAAACAGTTGGCAGCCCTGTTGACACTTAAATAATGTATATTCATATCTACTCCGGTGCGCAACTCACATACCAAATTTGGTTGAAATCCAATACATAGTATGGACGTTACATGCATTTCAAGTTTGGACCTATCAGCAGGCATAGAATCATGTTAGCAACACTCTCATGAATGGGCTCCTGTAAATTAGTCTGATGTAATATTATCTATATGTGTGTCAATTTTGGAACAATTCCCATGCATATCTTCCGAGATATCCAACATAGCCCTCAATTTTCAATTGTGATTTTTCAGCAGTTGGTAGTAGTGACGTCATTTTCAAATATGGCCGTGCGATATTCAGCCATAGGTCTTTACTCATACAAAATTTGGTTTCGATAGCTGCAGCCATTTAGGAGTTGATGGAGGAGGAAACCCACAGACAGACAGACAGACAGATAGACAGACAGACAGACACACATTTCCGCGGATCGAACTCATAAGTCTACTTTATCCTCATATTTACAAAATGTGAAAAGTAGGCTAAAAAGTGCATTTAAGAGGTTCCAAAATGCTCAAAATATTAAACATTTTCAAAATATTGAGTTTGGGTCATACTGTATTAATCTACGGCCCTCCTTGTTTCTAATTCCTGAGACTATTTTCCTCAAACTTTCCCAGAATAGCGCGTCCTGCCAGTAAAGTACACTAGAGTACATTTCTATTGTTATTTCTATTAGACGTTAGATAATCAAATAGTTTCGTGACGAACTAAAAAGCCTACTTTTCTTATAATTTAAGATTCATTGCAATGATTAATCTACTGTATAAAGACTAATTTTGATCTTTTTAGCCTATTTTCAATTTTGAAAAAATAGGCTTATGAGATCACCTTTTGTCCGTGTGTGTATGCGTGTGTGTGTGTGTGTGTGTGTGTGTGTGTGTGTGTGTGTGTGTGTGTGTGTGTGTGTGTGTGTGTGTGTGTGTGATTCGTGTGTGTGTCCCCCCCTAATAAAATCTAAACGGCAGGAGGGATTTCAATAAAACTCGGAAAGTTCATAGTACTATTCCCGGCGACCTCGACCGTGCCCTTCAAATTTTGTAACGATTCAGCAATCCAACATGGCGGCTGTGCGAAATATTTCACCAGCATTCAGTATCTCCGAAACTATTACCGATATTACCCTGACATTTTCTAATGTGATAGAGGGAACTACTATAAGTTCACTTATGTGACTTTTAAAAACCTGGTAACTACAAAACCAACATGGAGGCCAAGCGAATTTGCGACTTTTAAATAGACGTTTCTCGCGATTTGACCAACCAAACGCAATGAAACTTGGTACAGTATATGTTTATATACATTGTAATGCACCGATATCTAACTTCGTTCAATTGTTCACATAATCACAAGATGGCGGATGTGCGAAATATTTCACTGGCATTCTATATCTCTGAAACTATTCGCGGTATCTCCCCAAAATTTTGTACGGAGATAAAGGGCACTACTGGAAGTCCATCTATAAGACTTTCAAAAACCGGTTAACTACAAAACGAACATGGCGGCCAAGCGAAGTTGAAAATTTTAAATAGACCTTTCTCGCGATATAATGATCCAAACGCAATGAAACGCAAATGTTTTTACACATTTTAATGCACTGGTATCTAATTTAGTTCAATTGCTTTCATAACCTCAAGATGGCGGCTGTGCGAATTGTAAAATTAAGTTTATATTTCTTGTGTCGTAATCATGCGATCGAAGTGAAAGTTTGAATAATGGACCTACGCAATAATTTTCCTTTAATGGTACATGACTCTATGGCCTATACATAGTCTATAACAATCCAACATGGCGACCATCCGAAATATTTAGACGATACTGAATATCTACGGATCTATTTTAGCAATCAAACTGCATTTTTTAATGTTCATAGGGGCTATGAACTTAAGTTCACCTATAGGACTTTAAATAACCTGGTGATCACAAATCCAACATGGCGGTGACGCGAATTATAAATATTCACATGGACGTTTCTCGCAATTTAACCATCCGCGTGCAGTGAAACTTGGTACAGTAAATCCTTATACGAATGTTAATCCACTGGCATCTAATTTATTTCAATTGTTTCCATAACCACAAGATGGCAGCTGTGCAAAATTTTAAAATCTCCTTGTTTTTTCTTGTGTCCTAATTATGCGATTGTAGTTTGAATACTACACGTTCACAGTAATCTGCATGTAACAGTACATAACTCTAGGTCCTACATATATAAAATCCAACATGGCGACCATCCGAAATATTTAGTCGGTTCTCAATATCTACGAATCTATTACAGCAATCAAACTGAAATTTTGTATGTTGATAGTGGCAATTAACATAAGTCGGATATATGAAAATAGGCTGTATAGTTCTTCACGGAACTACTTGTTGATCTTTTTGATCTTTTTTGACTAATTTTGATATTTTGTTTGTATTTTTTTGCTTTTTAGATTTTAAGTATTTTCTGGTTTTTCAATTTTTGAACTTGACACATTTTGATTGTTTTGGGGGGTTTTTGATTAATTTTGATTTTTCTTCTTTTTCTCTTTTTCCTTTCTTTATTATGACTAATTTGCTTTGGATCTTGAATAATGACGAAATTAAGTTGGTAATACTAACATTTTAATTAGTTCGAAATATACCTGAAAGAGTGTAGCCTAATAGAGTACTACAATTGGCAGTCCTGCTGACTAAATATATTCTTAGTTCCATCTCTTAAGGCACAGAATACAGATACAAAATTTGGTTGAAGTCCAATGGATAGTATGAACGATACATGCAGTGTTAGACATTGGATTTATCAGCGTGCGTAAAATCATGTTGGCAACAATGTAATGTTTGAGTTGCTCAGAATTAATCTGAAATAATATGATCTATTATTGAGCCAATTTAGGATGAAATCCATTTGTTAGTTTAGAAGTTACATGTATTTAAAAATTGGACCTATTAGCAGACTTAGAATCATGTTGGTAGAACTGACGTATATTAGTTACTCCAAATTGCCTACGTATGCAAAGTTTAGAGCTATTGGCTTGCATACTTTCTCATCATCTTCTTTGCATTTTCCCACTTATGTTGGGTCTGCCTTCCTGCAATGTTTCCTCCACTTCAATCGATCCATAACGTCTCGGGGGCGGAGTTTAGTGAGCCGCATGTCATCTCTCACCCTATCCAACCAGCGTGTTTGAGGTCACCCTCGAGGTCGACGACCCTCCACATTTAGTTGAAGGGTAGTCTTAGCAACTGAGGTTTCACTGCTACGGAGCACATGTCCATACCAGCGCAGACGTGATTCAGGCATTTTCTCTGTGATTGGGGCAACCTTGAAATCCTTCCGCACGGCATCATTCCTAATATGATCCAGTCAAGACATACCATTGGACCACCGCAACATCTTCATTTCCATTACATGAAGCATCTGTTCGTGCTTCGATGTTGTAGGCCAGCATTCAGATCCATAAAGGGCCACCGGTCTAACCACTGTGCGATATACCTTAGATTTTAAATGCACTGGAATTTTCTTATCGCATAGGACTCCAGTAACTTGGCGCCATTTCATCCATGCGGCAGTGACTCTTGTTTTTACATCAGGAATCGTGCTACAGTCTGAGGTGATGCATGACCCAAGGTATTTGAATTGGGTCACTTTATTAAGTTGAACCTCACCAACAGTGATCGTGCCATCAGTTTGGTCACCGCATTCCAGATATTCCGTCTTCTTCAGATTCAATTTCATCCCAAATTCTTCAAGACGTATCTTCCACTCTTGTACTTTCTGTTCGAGGCGCCCACGGGTCTCGTTAGCTAACATGACATCATCCGCATATAATAATGTCCATGGATGCCTGGTTTGGATGTCATTTGTGATGGCGTTCATGCAGAGTATGAAGAGCAAGGGGGACAAGGCTCATCCTTGATGGACACCAACAGTGATTTGGAAGGTATCGGACATTCCTGCTGCGCACCGCACTGAGCTTGTTGTCTTTCGATACAGAAGTTTCACCCAGTTTACATAGGCTTCCGGTACACTGTGTAGCCTCAGTGCCAGCCAGATGAGATCATGTGGTACTCTATCGAACGCCTTTTCCAAATCAAGAAAGGCTAAGTGAACGGTCTTCCTTTTCTCATGGTGTCGTTCCATCAATAGACGAAGTGCATGGAGAGCGTCTGTTGTTCCGCTGTTTTTAACAAAGCCACACTGGTTAGATGAAACAGTGATGATGTTTCGTAACCTCGCATCAAGAACACGTTCAAAAATTTTCATAGTATGGCATAGGAGGCGGATTGGCCTATAATTTGAGCATTCCAGTATATCTCCTTTTCCTTTCCAAATAGGAATTGTGATACTGGTTATCCAGGCCTCTGGTACTGTGTCTTCCATAATAATTTTGTTGAAGAAGTCAGTAAGCCATACTACACCTTGTTCCTCCAGGAGATTCCATACTTCGGCTGGTATATCGTCTGCACCAGGCGCTTTCCCCGACTTCATTTTGTTGATGGCAGTGGACACTTCTTCTGTAGTGATAATGGGCACAGGGCCGTGGATAGGGTCAGCTGTCGGTAGAGGTGGATGAGGGAACTCCGTATTGCATATATCCTCAAAATACTCCTTCCAGCGACATAGTATGGCATGTCTCTTTTGTAGGAGGAGCCCATTTCTGTCTTTGATGTTGATAACATGACCGAGATCGTGTGAGGCACGCTCACGAGCGCGGGCAAGTTTGTAGATTCTATTTGTGCTACCAGGCTTATCCAGCTCGTCGTAGATGGTTTTGAAATGTGCTGCTTTTGCAGTTGCTACAGCTCGTTTTGCACTGGACTTGAGAGCCCGGTACCTATCTAAATCCTCCAAGCTGCGTGTCTGGTGCCACGTCTTATAAGCAGCTTTCTTCTCCCTGGTTACCTGTTGCACATCATCATTCCACCATCAGGTCTGCTTGTCAATAAGGCGTCGATTTGGTTTGGTGAAACCTAGAGTGGATGTGGCATATGTCTTGATGGATTCGGACAGTGTGTTCCAGCCATCTTCTACTGATGACGTTGAAGAATTTGAAAGCGATGGTATCAATGCTTCTTTGATGGTAGCTTGATGTTCTAATAGTCTCCACCATTTAATACGTTCAATCTTCGTGCTTGGCCTCACAGATACATAATCTATATGGACTGCGGCATCTAATACAAGTATTCGGTGTTGAGGAGCAACGCTGTCATATGGGATCACTTTTGTATCCTTGATCATTGCGAGGTCTCTTCGTCGTGTCATCCAGTAGTCAATTTGGGATGTATGACTTCCACTATAGTAGGTGACAAGGTGTGAATCCCGCTTTCTAAAAAAGGTGTTAGTTACAGACAAATCCCACGCTACCGCAAATTCTAGGATTCGAATGCCATCATTGTTACGGCAACCATAACCATGGCCTCCATGATTTCGTTCAAATCCGTCTCTTTCATGACCAACATGTCCATTTAAGTCTCCACCAATGAAAAGAATTTCGCTATCATCAACAGCTTGAATGTGTCCCTCTAGATCGTTCCAAAACTTGTCTTTCTCTTCTTCAAGGCAACCAGTCTGTGGAGCATAGCATGACACAACTCGGATTAAACTGGTCCCCAAGGTTATCTGTATTGACACCAGGCGGTCGCTGATGCGTGCTACTTCAGAGACTGTGTCGCGAATCCACTGGTTTACAATGACACCGACTCCATTTGCACTTTTCTTACCATTATAGATTAGCTTGTAGCCTTCTCCGATATCTCTTGATTTTGCACCTGCCCATCGGGTTTCTTGAACGCAAGCTATGTCCACATTCCGGTGCTTCAAAGAGGCGGCCAGTTCTCGGCTTCGGCCTGTCATTGTCCCAATGTTGACAGTGGCTAGCCTGATACGATTTGATTTATGTTGGTCTAGCTTCTTTAGCCGACGTCGACGATGCGTCGGTAGCCCTCGTCCATTTTCCACATCGTTCGGGCGAAAACGGTGCGCGTCGCTTAGAGGGGACGCCCTAGCATTTATATCTGAATGAAGAGGAGTCAACTGCATGTTGGATACGACAAAAATACCTCAACCGACGTGTCGCTACGCCTGTCGTCAAGGGCATTTTATACCTACTGCCAGGTATTCATGAGGCCGCCCCTAACATGGAGAACAGACGCCTTTTGCAGCCGCTCCTAACATGGAGAACAGACGCTACATCTGATATATGCCCCAATTTGTGCATATACCTTTTACTCAATTATCCCGAGCACTAGGATGCCTCTTCCACCATCTACACTGTACCGAAGAATATCTTCTCCACTGTAGCTGCCGTTGAGGTCTTCACCGTAACCCTGGCAAGGGACCCTTACAAGGTACTACCAGCCGGGTCAGCTGGCCCAAGGTTTTTTTGAGAGGTGTTACTCCTCTAACACTCACCCTTTGTCCTGACTTGTGACAGGCAGAGCCTGGCTCCCCAATAAAGGGTCCAGGTTGGTGGGGTTGGCTTGCATACTTTCTGATTTATAGAAATTAGGCTAAAAATTGAGCGAGCATTTATTAACAGTCAGCAGCTCCGCTGGCTCCTAAGTATACGCATATTCATATATGTCATTGTACACAAAGCACATACTAAATTTGGTGGAAATCCAATTGATATTATAGATGTTACATGCATTTAAAAATTGGATTTATCATGTTGGCAACACTGTCATGTATGGGCTTCTAGAGAATAAATCTGAAATGTTATTATCTATGTGTGTGTAAATTTTGGAACACTTCGCATGCATAACCACTGAGATATCCAACATAGAGCTCAATTTAATTGTGATTTTTCAGCAGTTGGTAGCACTGACGTCATTTTAAAATATGACCGTGAGATTTGGTTTCGATAGCTGCAGCCGTTTAGGAATTGGTAGGGGGGACACAAATACAGACAGAAGGACAGACGGACAGACGGACACACATCTGCCCGGGTGATCTCATAAGACTACTTTTAGGTGTGAAGGATCTCCCCAAAGAAAGACCCAAGCTTTCAGCCGAAGAACGATTGAGAAGGAGCCAGAGGCTGAAAGATCTTTGGCAGGAAGCTAAACGAGAAGGAAGAAACACCTTAGAGAAGAAAACCTGAAGGGTTGTGTATTTGTAGTCCATAGTTGGCTGTATCAAATAATAATAATAATAATAATAGTTAACTTTAGTTTACCCCTTTATTGGTATTGGTCTGTATATTAACCACCTATGGAGTGTGGAAATTATTTAACTCAACGGCAATTTTTTCAAAATTTCATTTATACTTTTCATGATTTAATGCACTAATAGTACCTTATGCAACGAGCCTATAATGGCAATAATTAAGACACGAGTATGTTTATAAAACGAGCGTATGCGAGTTTTATAATTTCCATACGAGTGTCCTAATTACCATTATAGGCGAGTTGCATAAGACTGTTTATGTTCGACGATAATTATTATAACTATTTTATGTTCGAACATAAATATTCATAAATATCTGTCGAGATTTCGCCAGTTTTATGTACTGAAGAGAGCGCATGAGACGCAGGGAATGCCTTGTATTTGACCATGGCCTCCTCGATTACCCTACTATGACACTAGGCCAGGCAGTGAAATTTAAATTAGAAGGCCGTGGAACTCAGCGCATCTAATTATCTAATTGGTCAAACAACTGTTTCTTGAGCTCTGATTGGTGGGAGAAACTGTTTCATAATGAAAAATAGTGTTATAATGAGCCTCATTATAGTACAGTTCTCTGAACATAACAGGGTCGAACATAAAATGATTTTGAATAACGAAATTCTGACTGATTTAAATTCTCTATTTGATTCAATTAATTTGCACACCGCTGTACAATATTGTCAAAGATGATGATGGTTGAATCCTTCGGCCATATTTCAACAAATTTTATTTTGGAAGTGTTAATATTTCTGAAGATCAAATAGTATTTCTTTATCGCTTTGACCTAAGACGCTTGGTCATTAAAAGAAACAATAAACTTAAAAATTATAATAAAAAATAAATATGCTCGTAAAAATTAAAAATAAATACCCCAATAAATATTAAAATTATATATGTATATTAATTTCAAGATTATACTAATAATATTAAACAAACAGTTCCGTGAAGAAATATACAGCATATTTTCATACATCCTACTTATGTTAATATTTCATTAACACTTCAGTTTGATTGCTGTAATAGATTCGACGATATTGAGAACTGTCTAAATATTTAGGATGGTCGCCATGTTGGATTTTTATATATAACTAGCAGGTACCCGCGGCTTCGCTCGCGTCATAGTCGTGTCATATTGTTATTCAATGAAATGCAGGTGTACCCCCTTAACACCCCTTTAGAAACTGAATATCCAAAAACCCTTTCTTAGTGGACGTTTTCGACTTACAACGAACATATTCCCAAAATTTCATGTTTCTAGCTTTAATAGTTCTGGCTGGGCGATGATGAGTCAGTCAGTCAGTCAGGACACTTAGTTTTATATAATAGATAAGCATCGGCCCTAGTGGAAAATAATTCTATCACCTGAAACCAAAAATGCATGGGACGAAAAAAAAACATCAAAATATCATATTGGTTCCGGACCCTAAAAGACGTGAAAAATATAATAAAAGTATTAAAAAAAACTATTTTTCGAAATTTCATTCGAATCAATTTTTATGCCATTCCTGGGACTTAGAAAATTCCGGCCAAAAAGTACAAAATCATTAATAACTCCCTAAGTATTCGTCGTATGATGAAATAGCAAGAGACAAAAAAGATGTAATGTGTTATTGTCTACAACATAGGCCATGTATAGCTTTACACTCAGACATATTACGTTTCCTCCCCCCTCCCCATATTTTCACCCCTCCCCATGGGCCCCTTATATTGGATTTATGTAAAAACGGTCAAACACCTGTTTTGTTATTTTTTATGCTGACTTTTTTCCGCTGAGGTCCAAACTCCTCGCCTATGTCGTTTAAGAGATACACGCTCGGTTAGGAAACCTTCAACCCCCACTTTTCACCCCTTTCACCTCAAAATATACACCACATCGAAAAACCCTCAGACACGTATCTTCTTATTTTTAATGATGAGTTTATATGCCGAGTATCAAATCCCCCAATGAAAGCAATCTGGAGATATTGTTATTCAATGAAATGCAGGTGTACCCCCTTAACACCCCTTTAGAAACTGAATATCCAAAAACCCTTCCTTAGTGGGCGTTTTCGACTTACAATGAACATATTCCCAAAATTTCATGTTTCTAGCTTTAATAGTTTTGGCTGGCCGATGATGAGTCAGTCAGTCAGTCAGTCAGGACACTTGTTTTTATATAAGAGACAAGCTGTACCCGGCATGCGTTGCAATGCCAATCAAAGAAAGTGTTGGCGTTGAAATTATGTTTCTTGAAGTGCTTTTGGATACACAAAAGGGAGAGAAGGGAAAATAGTAGGAGATTTCGGATTAGGTGAAAGGAATGATCGAGGAACCAGACTGGTAGAATTCTGCACCGAGCATGAGTTGGTCATAGCTAACACCTTATTCAATAACCACAATAGAAGAATATACACATGGATGAGACCAGGAGACACAGGGCGTTACCAAATCGACTTCATTATGGTCAAGCAGAGGTTTCGAAACCAGATTTTGGATTGTAAAGCATATCCTGGTGCTGACATAAACTCTGACCACAATCTGGTCGTAATGAAATGCAGATTAAAGATGAAGAAACTGAAGAAAAGTCAAAAGCCAAAAAGGTGGGCAATAGACAGACTGAAAGAGAAGGATGTAAACGAAAGATTCAAGAAGAGTATAAAGGAAGGACTAATGAAAAACCCTAAACAAACTTCAATTGCAGACGAATGGGCACTTTTGAAGAATGAAATAACAAAATCCGCAGAAGAAAACATTGGTAGGAAAGAAAGAATAGGTAGAAAACCGTGGATCACTCAGGATATACTAGAATTGATGGATGAAAGGCGGAAACACAAGAATGTAAGAGATGAGAAGGGGAAAGCAGAATACAGACGTCTGAGAAATGAGGTTAACAAGAAGTGCAAGGAAGCGAAAGAAGAATGGTTGAAAGAGAAATGTGCAGGTATAGAAAATTGTCTGAAATTAGGTAAAGTAGACACAGCTTATCGAAGGATTAAGAATACTTTTGGGGAAAAGAAGACTAAGTGCTGTAATATTAAGGACACAAATGGAAAGCCTCTAACAGATAGGGAAGAAAAGGTTGAGAGATGGAAAGCTTACATAGAGAGTTTGTATAAGGGAAAGGAGATTGAGAATCATGTAATGGAAAGGGAGGAGGAAATTGATGAGGATGCGAAGGGAGATTTAATATTGAGATCAGAATTTGATAGAGCTTTGGAAGACTTAAGCCGGAACAAAGCACCAGGCATAGATGATATACCGATTGAGTTGCTACGCTGCATAGGAGATGAAGGTCTGATCAGGTTATTTCACTTGGTGTGTAGGATTTATGAGACAGGTGAGGTACCCCCTGATTTCAAGAAGAATGTAATCATCCCTATACCAAAGAAAGTGGGAGCTGACAGATGTGAAGATTACCGTACAATCAGCTTGATTACTCATGCTTCAAAGATCCTGTCTAGGATAATTTACAAGAGGATTGAAAGCCAGATAGAAACGGAGTTGGGTGAAGACCAGTTTGGTTTCAGGAGAAATGTAGGAACAAGGGAAGCTGTACTAAGTCTTAGGCTGATTTTGGAAGGTAGAATAAGGAAAGATAAGAGAACGTTCATGGCTTTTGTAGACTTAGAAAAGGCTTTTGATAACGTTGATTGGACTAAATTGTTTGACATATTGAAATCGATTGGAATAAAGTACAGGGATAGGAGGGTGATATACAATCTATACAGAAACCAGACAGCAGTCATTCGAGTTGAAGGACATGAGAGAGAAGCTGGTATTCAGAAAGGTGTAAGGCAAGGCTGCAACTTATCACCCATACTTTTCAATCTTTACATTGAACAAGCAATGAAGGAAATTAGAGAAAAATTTAAAGTGGGAGTGAAGATTCAAGGAGAAATAATTTCAACTCTGAGATTTGCTGATGACATAGTCATCTTGGCCGACAAGCCTGAGGATTTGAATGAGTTTTTGAATGGTATGGACTCCGTCTTACAGAAAGAATTCATGATGAAAATTAATAAATGTAAAACAAAAATACTGGAATGCAGCCGAAATAAATCAGAAACCTCTTCTTCTTCTTCTTCTTCTTAGCGTTATCCCGTAGGAACGGGGTCCGCTTTTCGGATCAATGCACGCCATTTCTTGCGATCTAATGCTTCGCGTGATTTCAAGTTTCTTGATCGTAAATCGGCGTTAATGGTGTCGAGCCACCGCAATTTCGGTCTCCCACGCTGTCTCTGGCCGTCGACCGTTAGATGGTAGGCCGAGCCGATGACTGAACTTTGTGGTGCACGGACAACGTGCCCATACCAACGGAGTCTCCATTCCTGCATTTTCTCATTGATTGGAGCCACGCCAGCTGTATGTCGAATCGTTGTGTTGGGGATATGGTCGAGCAGAGATATGTCTAATGATCTTCGCAGCATCCGCATTTCCATGACATGAAGTGAGTGCTCAGCACTTCTAGGTGCTGGCCAACACTCTGTACCATATAATGCAACTGGTCTCACCATTGTGCGGTATATCTTTGATTTTAAGCGGATAGGCATCTTCTTATCACAAAGAACACCGGTGACATCTCTGAATCGCATCCAAGTCGCATTGATTCGTGCTCGCACATCTTCATTCACAGAGCTGTCGCCATTCAATCGTGAGCCTAGGTATCGGAATGTATTTACCTTGGTAAGAGGAGCTCCATTAATACCTATAGTTCCAGGGGATGGAATCGTTTCGAGGTATTCAGTCTTGTGGATGTTCAAACGAAGACCAAATCCTTGCAGACGATCATGCCATGTCTGCACTTGGGTTTCAAGATCCATCCTGGAGTCTGCCGCAATCATCACATCATCAGCGTATAGCAATGTCCATGGGACACACTTCTGCAGGTCTCGCGTTATGGAATTCATGACGATAACAAAGAGCAGGGGAGACAGAGCTGAGCCTTGATGAACCCCAACTGTCACAGGGAAGCTGTCAGTCAGTCCTGCAGGGCATCGCACGTGGCTTTTGGTGTTGTTGTACAGCATTTTTATCCAGTTTATATACATTTCTGGAACTTGATGATCTCGGAGAGCGTACCAAATCATCTGGTGTGGTACTCGATCAAATGCCTTCTCGAGGTCAAGGAAAGCAAGATGTAGTGGCCTCCTTTTCTCTCGGAATTTCTCCATCAGCTGGCGCACAGCAAAGATTGCGTCTATCGTGCCACATCCCTTGACAAACCCACATTGATTTGCTGAGAGCTGTACGATGTTCCTCAGCCTATTGTCTAGGATACGTTCGAATATTTTCATAGTGTGGGAGAGAAGTCTAATTGGACGGTAATTGGTACATTCAGCTGGGTCACCCTTACCCTTAAAGATAGGTACTGTGATACTAGTTGACCAATCTGTAGGTATTTGACCACAGAGAATAATTGAATTGAAGAACTCTGTCAGCCAGGTGGTCGCGTTGTCACTAAGTTCCTCAATTTTCCAGATGTCTGCAGGAAGGTCATCTAGCCCTGGGGCCTTTCCATTTTTCATGCTACGAATGGCAACTTTGACTTCATCTTCAGTGATACAAGGTACTGGTCCAGCTGTAACATTGTTGTCTGGTATTTGTGGGTGAGGGAATTCAGTGTTGAATACTTCACTAAAATACTCTCGCCAACGGTGCAGAATCATCTTGCTATCGTGAAGTCGTCGACCATTCTTATCCTTCACACACATATAGTGTTCTATATCCTGACCTGCTCTACACCGTGCTCGGGCTAGTCGGTAGATAATTTTGTCTCCGTCTTTAGTTGTCAGTTGATCATATAAATGTTTGTAGTGATCTACTTTAGCCTCAGAAACTGCTATTTTTGCCTCCTTCTTGGTAGCTTTGTATTTCAGAAGATTCTCCTCAGTCGGTGATGTTCGCAACTGTTTAAAAGCTGCTTTTTTTTCATGCACCATTTCCTGTACCTTGTCTGTCCACAACCACGTCTGTTTGTCAATTCTACGTGTGCCGGGCTGTGTTACACCAAGCTCAGATTGAGCTATACTAGTTACGCAGTTGTTGAATGATGCCCAAGTATAATCCGTATTTACAGAATCAACTGGAGGGAACACAATCTTCTCACTGAATGCCACTTTATGGTCTTGTAGCTTCCACCATTTGATTTTGGCATGACCTTTCACATAGGGTTTTCTTATGTAACCTTTCATTCTAAGATCGGTAACTAGCAGTTTATGTTGAGGGGCTAAACATTCAGATGGTATGACCTTAGTGTCTATGACAATTGGGAAATCTCTCCTACGAAGTAGTACATAGTCAATCTGAGTATTGTGCCCTCCGCTAGTGTAGGTGATCAAGTGTGATTTGCGTTTCTTAAAGAAGGTGTTAGTGATAATTAGATCATTTGCTTCGGCAAATTCAAGGATCCTGTTCCCGTCTTCATTTCTGAGATCATAGCCAAAATTTCCATGGCATTCATACCCCTCGCTGGTACTGCCAACATGTCCATTAAGATCTCCACAAAGTAGAAATAGGTCTTCTTCATTGCACGTTGTAACGGCATCTTGAAGTTCGTTCCAGAATGTGTCTTTAGCTGTCTCATCACAGCCTGTCTGTGGGGCATACGCTGAAAATATATGTATACGGCGAGTTGGGGTGTCGATAACTGCTGACATGAGACGATCGGAGTAGCGATGTACAGCTGATACTTGGTTGCGAAGTTTTTCATTCACTACAATAGCGACTCCCTGGCTATTAGTCGTACCATGATAGATCAACTTATACCCTTCTCCAATATCTCTAGATTTCTGCCCTTTCCACCGTGTCTCTTGTAGACACGCCAGATCTACGCAACGAGATTTTAGGATTGCTGCCAATTCGCGACTGCGACCTGTCAATGTCCCAATGTTCCAGGAAGCAATACGCAATGGTTTATTTTGGACTCGCTTCTTTAACCAATTTCGTCCTTGAATTGGTAGCCCTTGCTCTCTTCTCACGTTGGCCGGGCGAGACCATCGCGCGTCGCTTTCGGGGGACGCCCTAGCATTTTCCGATAATTCAACTTGTGCCATTGATCCATGAGTTGCGACGGTGATAAACCGACCGGCCTGTCGCCCGGGCCTGTCATCGGGCATTTTAACGCTACTGCCAGCATATAATTCGGCCGCCCCTAACATGGGGTACAGACGCCGTTTGTAGCCGCCCGCTCCGGATCAGACGCTACAGCTGATATCTGCCCTCAAGTGAGGACGATACCTTGTACTCAATCCCGAGCACTGGGCTGCCCCTTCCGCCATCTACACTGTACCAGAGAATATCCCCTCCACTGTAGCTGCCGTTGAGGTCTTCACCGTAACCCTGGCAAGGGACCCTTACATGGTACTACCAGCCGGGTCAGCTGGCCCAAGGTTTTTTCTAAGAGGTATTACTCCTCTATCACTCCCCCTTTGTCCTGACTTGTGACAGGCAGAGCCTGGCTGCCCAAAATAATGGGTCCAGGTTGGTGGAGAAACCTCTATGGAGATCAAATTGACAGGTGAAAAGCTGAAGGAAGTAGAAGACTTCTGTTACTTAGGAAGTAGAATAACCAGTGATGGACGAAGCAAAGAGGATATAAAAAGTAGGTTGGCTCAGGCAAAGAAAGCTTTTCTACAAAAAAGGAATCTGCTGACATCGAATATAGATTTAGGTATTAGAAAGTCATTTTTGAAAGCCTTTGTCTGGAGCGTGGCGCTCTATGGAAGTGAAACTTGGACTATTGGTGCTGCAGAAAAGAGGAGAATAGAAGCATTTGAAATGTGGTGTTACAGGAGAATGATGAAGATCAGATGGGTAGATAGGGTTACAAACATAGAGGTATTAAGACGAGTGGGAGAGGAGAGATGTTTCTGGCGACTGCTAATGAAGAGAAGAGATAGGTTGGTAGGACACATACTAAGACACCCAGGAATAGCAAGCTTAGTTATGGAAGGAAGGGTCGAGGACAAGAACTGTAGGGGTAGACCAAGGTTAGAATATGTTAAACAGATTGCCTCAGAAGTAGGGTGTGGTAGTTATGTAGAGATGAAACGATTAGCTCAGGACAGGGAGGCATGGAGAGCTGCATCAAACCAGTCAAAAGACTGAAGACTCAAACAACAACAACATGTTAACTGCCTCTAAGCTATCGTAAAATGGATTTTCTAATTTAGAACCATTCGTGGAAGCGTGCACAACAACTTTCAAAAGTTTCATCGCTGTCACACATTTGTTGAATCTACTCGTACGCTACCTGTTGTGAAATGGATTTACTAAGTCGAAACCCTTCCCTGGCGTGTACACAATAACTCATCTATGATTCATCGCAATCGGATGAATGGTATATGCACGTATACGGGATTTGTTTAAACGATTCGTGCGTTGTCACTCATTTGTTGAATCTACTCGTGCGCTACCTATTGAGAAATGTCGAAGCCCTTCCCTGGCGTGTACACAATAACTCATCAAGGTTTCATCGCAATCGAAGAATGTTATATGAACGCAATAGGGGATTTTGTTGAAACGCTTCGCACGTCGTCACCCATTTGTTGCATCTACTCTTGCGCTACTTATTGTGAAATGGATTTACTAAGTCCCCTTCCCTGGCGGGTACACAATAACTGATCAATGTTTCATCGCAATCGGATGAATAGTATATGAACGCATACCTGATTTTGTTTAAACGATTCGCGCTTCGTCACTCATTTGTTGAATCTACTCGTGCGCTACCTACTGCAAAATGTATTTACTAAGTTAGAAACCGTCACGTAAGTGTCCACAACATCTCACCCAAGTTTCATCGCTATTGGACTAATGGGATATGAAGACATAGGGGACTGTATTGAAACGCTCCGCGTGTCGTCGTTCATTTGTCGAATCTACTCGTGTGCTACCTACTGTGAAATGTATTTACTAAGCCAGAAACCTTCCTTGGAGTGTCCACCATATTTCACCCAAGTTTCACCGCTAACGGCAGAATGGTATATGACCTTATACGGGACTTTGTTGAAACGCTTCGCGCGTCGTCCCTCATTTGTTGAATCAACTTGTGCGCTGCATATGGTATAGTGGATTTACTAAGCCAGAAATTTTCCATGACGTGTACACAACATCTCACCCAAGTTTCATAGCTACGGACGAATGGTACATGAATGCATACGGGACATGGTTGAAACTTTCGCGTGTCGTCGCTCATTTGTTGATTCTACTCTTGCGCTACATATTGTAATATGGATGTACTCAGCCAGAAATCTTCCCTGGAGTGCACACAACATCTCACCCAAGTTTCATCGCAATCGGATGAATGGTATGTGAATGTATACGGGACGTTGTCGAAACGCTTCGCGCGTAGTCACTCATTTGTTGAATATAAGCGGGCGCTTCGTATTGTAAAATGGATTTACTTAGCCAGAAACCTTTCCTGGAGTGTACACAACAATTCACCAAACATTTATCACAATCAGACGAATGGTATATGATATTATACGGGACTTTGTTGAAACGCTTCGCGTGTCATCGCTCATTTGTTGAATCTACTGGTGCGCTAACTATTGTAAAATGTATGTACTAAGCCAGAAACCTTACCTGGAGTGTACACAACATCTCACCCAAGTTTCATCGCTATCGGATGAATGGTATATGAAATTATATGGGACTTTGTTGAAATGCTTCGCGCGTCATCGCTCATTTGTTGATTCTACTCGTGCTCTACCTATTTTTAAAGGGATTTACTAAGCTAGAAACGTTCCCTGGAGTGCACACAAAATCCCAGCCTAGTTTCATCGCTATCGGACGAATGGTATATGAACGCAAACGTGACTTTGTTGAAATGCTTCTCGCGTCGTAGCTCATTTGTTGAACCTACTCGTGCGCTGCCTATTGTAAAGTAGATGTACTAAGCCAGAAAATTTCCCTGCAGTGTTCACAACATTTTACGCAAGTTTCATAGCTTTCGGACGAATGGTATATGAATGCATACGGGACTTTGTTGAAACGCTTTGCGTGTCGTCGCTCATTTGTTGAATCTACTCGTGCGCTATCTACTGTGAAATGTATTCACTAATTTTTAAACCTTCACGTAAGTGTACACAACATCTCACCCAAGTTTCATCGCTATCGGACGAATGGTATATGAACACATACGGGACTTTGTTGAAATGCTTCGCGCATCGTCGCTCATTTGTTGAATCTACTCGTGCGCTGCCTATTGTAAAGTGGATTTACTAAGCCAGAAAATTTCCCTGAAGTGTACACAACATTTTACGCAAGTTTCATAGCTATCGGACGAATGGTATATGAATGCATACGGGACTTTGTTGAAACACTTTGCGTGTCGTCGCTCATTTGTTGAATCTACTCGTGCGCTATCTACTGTGAAATGTATTCACTAATTTTGAAACCTTCACGTAAGTGTATACAACATCTCCCCCAAGTTTCATTGCTATCGGACGAATGGTATATGAACACATACGGGACTTGTTTGAAACGCTTCGCGCATCGTCACTCATTTGTTGAATCTACGCGTGCGCTACCTATTGTAAAATGGATTTACTAAGTCAGAAACCTTCCTTGGAGTGCACTCAACATCTCAGCCAAGTTTCATCACAATCGGATGAATGGTATATGAACGCATAGGAGACATACACACCCACAGACAAACTATCACGTAACATTGATTTTTATATATATAGATTGTGTACGTGTAGTATTCAAACTTCAATCGCATTATTAGGATACAAGAAATAAAAAAGATATTTTATAATTTCGCACAGATACCATCTTGTGATTTCGAAAAAAATTGAAATAAATTAGATGCCAGTGGATTCAAATTCGTATAATCATTTACCGTACCACGTTTCACTGCGCCCGGATGGTTAAATCACGAGAAACGTCCATTTAAATATTTATATTTCACGTCTCCGCCTTGACGGATTTGTGCTCACCAGGTTATTGAAAGTCCTGTAGGTGAACTTATGTTTATATCCTCTATCAACAGACAGAATTTCTGTTTGATTGCTGCCATATATTAATAGATATTGAGAACCGTCTAAATATTTCGGATGGTCGTCATGTTGGATTTTTATATATGTAGGCCATAGAGTACACTACTATTAAATGACAATTATTGCGTAGGTATATTATTCCATCGTTCACTTCAATCGCATGATTAATACACAAGAAATAATAAATTAATTTTAAAATTTCGCACAGCCGCCGTCTTGAGGTTATGTTAACAATTTAACTAAATTAGATTCCAGTGCATTACAATGTGTATAACCATTTGCTGTACTAACTTTCATTACGATTGGATGGTTAAATCGCCAGAAACGTCTATTTAAAAGTTTCAACTTCGCTTTACCGCCATGTTTGTTTTGTAGTTAACAGGATTTTGAAAGTCTCATAGGTAAACTATCAGTAGTGCCCTTTATCACCGTACAAAATGTCAGGGTGATATCGGTAATAGTTTCGGAGATTAGATTGCCGGTGAAATATTTCGCACTGCGGCCATGTTGGATTGGTGAGATGAAATAAAATTTGAAGGGTACGGTCGGGGTCGGCCAAAATGGTGCTATGATCTCACCGATTTTCATTGAAATCACTCCAGCCGTTTAGATTTTATTAGGGACACACACACACACATACGCACTCACACACAAACACGGACAAAAGGGGATCTGATAAGCCTAATTTATTTTCATCAATGAAAATAGGCTAAAAACATAACAATGGATGTTAAAATGTCAAACAAGTAAATTAACATGAATAATAATTAAAGTTAGGCTCAAACGATTAACATTTAATTTAAATAAATACATGCATGCTGAACTGCTATGCCCAAGATAGCGGGTTCAAACCCGGCCACAGTCGTTGGATTTTTAAGAGCGTTAAAAATCCTTCAGTATGCCTTCCTTCGGAAGGGAAGTAAAGCCAGCGGTCCCATGTCATAGATTTATGGCATGTAAAAGATCCTTTCACAGACTAAACTTGAGTAAAGCAAAATTTGTTAGGTTAGGTTTCGTCAGAACGCTCTATCAAAGTTCCAACGTTCACCACTAGGTATCATTGATATCTGGTGGCGAAAGTTGGAACTACTTGAAATTGAACGGAACTTGTAGCTCACCCTTTAGGGTATCCGCTGGAAGCAGCTACAGACTCAGGCGAGCCGAACATGTCCTCGGACACTCCCGGCACTAAAAGCCATACGATAAATAAATAATAATAATAATAATAATAATAAATAAATAATAATAATAATTAAATAAATACAAATGAAAAGTCTTTAATAATATTCCGCCCGATAAAGGTTCCTTTTTTAGCCCATTTTCATTTTATGATAAAATAGGCCTATGAGAGCACCTTTTGTCCGTGTGTCTGTCTGTGTGTGCGTGTGTGTGTGATGGTGTGTGTGTGTGTGTGTGTGTGTGTGTGTGATGGTGTGTGTGTCCTAATAAATTCTAAACGGCTGGAGTGATTTCAATGAAACTCGGTAAGATCATAGCACCATTCCGGCCGACCCCGACCGTGTCCTTCAAATTTTATTCTGTCCCACCAATCCAACATGGCGGCTGTGCGAAATATTTCACCAGCATTCAGCATCTCCGAAACTATTACCGATATCACCCTGAACTTTTGTACGGTGATAAAGGGCACTACTAGAAGTTGACCTATGAGACTTTCAAAACTCTGGAAACTACAAAACCAACATAGCGGCCAAGCGAAGTTGAGACTTTTAAAAAGATTTTTCTTGCGAGTTAACCATCCAAACGTAATGAAACTTGGTACAGAAAATGTTTATACACATTGTAAAGCACTGGCGTCTAATTTAGTTCAATTGTTTACATAACCTCGAGATGGCGGTTGTGCGAAATTTTAAAATTAAGTTTATATATCTTGTGTCGTAATCATGCGATCGAAGTGAAAGTTTGAATAATGAAGCCACGCAATAATTTTCCTCTAATGGTACATAACTCTATGGCCTATACATATAACAATCCAAAATGGCGAGCATCCGAAATATATTGACGGTTCTCAATATCTACGAATCTTTTACAGCAATCAAACTGAATTTTTTTATGTTCATAGAGGCTATGAACATAAGTTCACCTATAGGTCTTTCAGTAAACCGGTGAGCATAAATCCAACATGGCGGCGACGCGAAATATAAATATTTAAATGGACGTTTCTCGCAATTTAACCATCCGAGTGCAGTGAAACTTTGCACGTTAAATGATTATACAAATGGTAATCTACTGGCATCTAATTTTTTTAATTGTTTTCATAACCACAAAATGGCAGCAGTGCGAAATTTAAAACCTCGTTTTTACTTCTTGTGTCCTAATCAGGCGATTGAAGTTTGAATACCTCACGTACACAATAATCTTCATGTAATAGTACATAAATAAAAATGCAACCTGGTGACCATCTGAAATATTTTGACGGTTCTCAATATCTACGAATCTATCACAACAATCAAACTGAAATTGTGTATGTTGATAGAGGCAGTTAACATGAGTAGGATATATGAAAATAGGCTGTATAGTTCTACACGGAACTACTTGTATTTTTTTTGTCGTGTGGCCTCCTGAGAGGCCGATTCAGGTCTTTCTAGTCGACCCCGTGGGCGCCCTGCGCGTCGGGATGAGAGCTGGAGTGGATAAAGATGAATGAAACTGGACATGGATGTTTAAGGAAGCGGCCGTGGCCTGTCAGAAGGTACCGCCCCAGCGTTTGCCTGGTGTTGAAAATGGGGAAACCACGGAAAACCATTTCAAGGACGGCCGACGGTGGGGCTTGAACCCACGCTTCTACTGAGAGCTTGGCCCCTTGACCTAATGCTGCGCATTAGCCAGCGTAGCCACTGCTGTCGGTGATAAGGGGTTAATGCCGCCAAATGGGGATGTTTATGAAAGGGCTGTTAACATTATGCAATTTTAAAATGATTCATGAAGATTCAAGAATATCCGGTATTTACTTTCAAAAACCCAGTCTCAAAAAAAGGTAAATAAACATTTGAAAACTAGCGTGAGAGATACTTGACATTTCGGTGTCTCTCTCCTTAAGCGCACATTTTCTGAGACTATTTGGAGACAGTTTCGGTGGCGTAGTTGGTAGCATGCTGAGCTTCTATGCACAAGGTCGCGGGTTCAAACCCGGCCGAAGTTGTCGGATTTTTAGGAGCGTTAAAAATCCATACGCCTTCCTTCGGAGGGGAAGTAAAGCAAGGAAAGGAAGGAAGGAAGCTTGTAGTTTAATGTGACCGTTAATCGTGAGATCATGAGCCACGGGACCTCCTTTTTACGTGGAATCCGAACCACAGGACATGGCATTTCACTTCGAAAATCTCACATGCATTGACCGGGAATCGAACCCGGACCGCCTTGGTGAGAGGCATACAGCTAGACCGCTGAGCCACCACGCCCCCAAGGGGAAGTAAAGCCGGCGGTCCCATGTCATAAATTTATGGCATGTGAAAGAACCTTCCACTAATTACCCTTGCGTGAAGCCAAATTTGTAGGTTAGAATTGATAACGCTCTATTAGCACCAACGTTCGCCGCCAGGTGGTGACTGCGATGCCATCTAGTAGCCAAGTCCGCAATCTAGGTGTCGTGGACGGTAGCATTTGGTAGCAAAAGTAGGAACTACTTGAAATTATTGTCTGCAGATAACACACACTAATACAGCCATCTCAATTAACACCGGTTATCAGACAGATTCTACACACACCCAAAGTACACGGCGCAACAAGACCGCGTTGTCGCACCCACTAAACTAAGGAATCAACCAACAACCAAACTATTTGGACATTAAGATGGAATAGCTCTAAATGGATGATATGTCAGAACAATTGAATTGAATTAGATGCTAGTAGATTAAATGGTATGTACAGTATAAATGTAGGATGTTTGATTTGAATGAGCCTGGTTGATTAAATCTCGAGAAAATGATATTTAGATAATTTAACTTCGCTTGGCCGCCATGTTGGATTTGTACTTAACATGTTTCTTTTGTAGGCATGTATCTTAGTATTCCCTACCACCACACAAAATTCCAGGGTGATGATATCAGTAATAGTTTCAGAGATATAAAATGTCGGTGAAATAATTCGCGAGGCCTCCTTGATTGATTACTAAAAGGTATTTAAATTTGAAGGGTTCGGTCGGAGTCGGAAAAAATTGTACTATGTCCTTACCGAATTTCATTGAAATCGCTCCAGCCGTTTAGATTTTATTAGGGGGACACACACACACGAATGAAAGGTGATCTCATAAGCCTATTTATTCACAAGATCAAAATAGGCTAAAAAAATAGGAGACCTTAGACAATAGACTGAAGTTGGGAATGGTACCTATTTCAAGGACAGCCGACGGTGAGGTTCAAACCCATTCGTCTACCAGAACCGAGGTTAGACTTGCGCCTTATCGCACATAGTTACCGCTCCAGTCTCTGTTCCAATTTTTAAATATTTTATATCAAGTTCATTACACTTGAGTTGGCAAGAATAAATTCACCTCCCCCAGTTGGTAGTATGAAAAATATGCAGCTATTATGAAGCCAGGAGATGTGGGTCGCCTCGCGTGTTGCCATGGAAACGGGAATGCAGGGCAGCTGCTGTGAACTGGGTGAAGACAAGGGTCATGGCGAACATCAGCATTCTCCCATTTCATATACAGCGTGTTATGTCAATGCTCTCTCACTGTGCTAGACATCTAGCCAGACAACGGGACTTTAGAGGAGCTTCCACAGAACGTAGCCTCGCAGGTCGCAATTAGTCACCGCCAGATTTATAGCATGTAAGGGAAACTTTCCTTATTTCACACTATCCCTAATTTCACAACAATATATTGCGTTCTTGGTACGAAGTTGAGAACAGTAATTTCAAGCAGTTCAACGATCATGCAGCAGATGGTAGCATCTCTGCTATTACAGTATAACGTCCCTGTGTGATAGAACCACTGCCAGCCGGATCGCATCCCTCCTGGCTGCCTTAGACTGCCTGCCCATTCAACGCTCAGAGGCGTATAAGATAGGTTGCAGCACCAACCCGCTGTGATCACCGCGGCCTTTTCACTGCCAGCTTCATCGCGTCCCTCCTGGCTGCTTTAAACTGCCTGCCCATTCAACACTTGGAAGCGTACAAGATATATATTAATTGCAGATTTTATTTCTGATTTACAAAAGAGCACGCAGCAGTACGGCATTCTAAAATCCAAAACACAACTTTGCGGAAAACTAACAACAAACGGTTGAACATCGTAATTCAGCGAGGCTCCAAAGCCTTTCACACTCAAAGCAATGGCTTCTTACAAAGGAAGTTAGACCGTACCTAACCTTGCCGACAGTTCTACCCACAATGTACCCAAGAAATTCCAGAAAAGTTATGCTTCTGCAATACAGTTAACACCGAATAAAGAACAGGCTATTATTATTGACGCCATTAACATCAATACAAAACAAATGTCTGCAACAATGACTTGAAAATGTGGCGATCACAGAGGGTTGGTGCTGCTCTTAACGTCTATATTTGGAAACGAGGTTGTACGCATAAACCAATGCTGTAATCATTGAATGGGCGGGGAGTATAAAGCAGCCAGGAGGGATGCGATCCAGCTGGCAGTGGATAGAACAATCTGACGAGGAATTTCAGTTCCAAGAACTTTTGTCTTTGCTTGTCGGAACAAATTTACTGCGAAATCAGGCAAGTTTACCCAACCGATGACAACAGCGGGTCGGAAAGCCCTGGGTACTGTCTTACTACACTGGTCAAAAATAGTATTGTAAATTGCAAGCTCATGTATTTGTGGGCCAAATATAATACACGTGCTTTATCCGATAACAGATTTTATTTATTTATGTAGCTTATGGCATTACACATGGAACACAATAATAATAATAATAATAATAATAATAATAATAATAATAATAATAAGTGCATACTAGCAAATATTAAAATCTTATGTCCAGTCTATTTATCCAGTCCAGGCTCGATGGTATAGCACTGAAAAAGTCGTTAGGGTCACCTAAGTACGCTCTTAGCTTGCAATCTTCGACAGCGTGCCTGATGGTCTGGTTCAATGTATCTCAATCACAGCAGCGGTTTGGCCACTTCCTCCATTTGAGCAGGTTGTATGCACAAACTACATGTCCGATATCAGTGTGCGGTACAAACGTATTATCTTAGAGATAACACATGAGTCAATGTGCAAAAACGAAATTTCGTCATACAGCTATGAAAATACGACATCAGTTTAATTTTCAGGAGGCCATACATGACGGTGTTGCCAAAATGAGTCTAAGCCTACTGATAGGTCCAACTTTTAAATACATATAACTCCTACACTATCAATCGGATTTCAACCAAATTCCGTATGTACTTTGTATACATAAACAGATATGACCGAGCGTATTCTTATGAGCCACCAGAGCTGCCAACTGAAGTGCTTTATTAGGCTACATTATGCCAGGTATATTTCGAATTAATTAGAAATTTCAATATTACCAACTTTAACTATTTCGTCATTATTCTAGATAGGTCCATATAGATTAATCATAGGCATGAATCTTAAATTTTAAGAAAAGTAGGCTCTTTAGTTCGTCACGGAACTTCTTGTTACTTGTGGGGGAATCTCAAACAAAAGATATACAGAAACAATCCACGAACTCTAGAGGTTCTCGAGAACGAAATATCGGTGAGGATGAATTACAGCGAGTGAACCAAAACTTCCTACGTTGGTGCAAAGTGTGTTTAGAAATGGAAAGACAGCATTTCCAGCAACTACTCTGAAATTTATATAAGCTAAGTAATGATGAATGTTAAATAGCCTACGTTAAAAAGTTGGTTTATTGGCCTTCACGGCCCGTGAATCAGAACTCGGCAATTGTATCATTTCAAATGATCTTGTCGACTTCATCGTTATGCGTTACGGTTACGGCTTGTATGACGTCATCATGTTGTTCAGTGCATATGCACCGAGTCTGAGTTTACTCCTGGGGTCTGGCGTTATGCTATACGGAGACAGCGAGTGCGTGACGTCATGCAGCAGAGTGCACCTCCCGCCCTTTGTCCCCGAGCGGGAAGCCTAAGTTAAAAGGTAATGGAGTATGTTGAGTCTGAGTTTACTCCTGGGGTCTGGCGTTATGCGATACGAAGACGGCGAGTGCGTGACGTCATGCAGCAGAGTGCACCTCCCACTCTTAGTTCCCCGAGCGGGAAGCCTAAGTTAAAGGGTAATGGAGTCTGTTGAGTCTGAGTTTACTCTTGGGGTCTGGCGTTATGCGATACGAAGACGGCGAGTGCGTGACGTCATGCAGCCGAGTGCACCTCCCACTCTTCGTTCCCCGAGCGGGAAGCCTAAGTTAAAGGGTAATGGAGTCTGTTGAGTCTGAGTTTACTCCTGGGGTCTGGCGTTATGCTATACGGAGACGGCGAGTGCGTGATGTCATGCAGCAGAGTGCACCTCCCGTTCTCCGTTCCCCGCTCGGGACGCCTAAGTTAATGGGTAATGGAGTATGTTAAAAGAGTCCTGGGGGCTTCGAGCGAAGCGTGGAGTCCTCCTGAGCCTTTCTAACATGTGTAGCATTTGTAGCATGCGTCATTTGAAATGATATAAAGTCTAGTCTCTCAGACTGACTGTATCTTTTTTTTAAGGTATTTGCCGTGTTTTGTGTGGGGTTTCGCCAAGGATCACCAAGATGGTTCATCAGTGGGCTCTTGGTGTTCGTGTCCGTACCCCCACAGGAGTAGCGAACTGTACACTACCTCCCTTCATATGAAGCGCACGTGCGCCTCTCAACTGCGAGAGCTAAAATCTCAATCAGCCTTTCACCTCCCTATAAAGGCTTCCAAAACGATGGTATTGATGGGGGTCCGGGCTCGGAACACCTAGTGCCCGCTGATGAGCCAGCTTGGTGTTCCTAGGCGAAACCTCACACAAGACATGGCATAGACCTAGAAAAATTGCTGAGTATTAACGTTGAAATGTGTTAATGTGTAAAACTGCTGCTAACGGCAGTACCTTTCTGGATATACTGCTACACACATTGTCCCCCTGCCGTCACACGGCCTCTTCGAGGCTCCGTTCTATAGGAAGCACCCTCACTGTATAATGAACAACTAGTATTGTGCCCTTTTAGCAAGAAATATGCAAATCACAGTATGCCAGCATTGCTCAATTCGGGATTTTTCCGGGCTGCGGTAAGTTCTCCCACTCTGTGACTTACATATTTTGGATTAAATAGAGGATACACTTGCAAAAATAACAACAAAATCAACTCCTATTTTAACACATTTAATTAATCAAAATTATGGCGCTACAAACAATAAAACAAATAAACTACTGACCAATATCTTTCTACTTGTTCAAAGTGAACAAGGAATAGCATAAGAATAAAACAAATATTCTCTTTAAACACATGGTTTTCTTTAAAACCAACAATTCACGATTATTTTCACTTCCATAAAGTACTTATCTTAAAGTTCCATATAACTACGAGCTCCTTTGGCTCGATACTTTCCCATAATAATGGTGTCATACTTTTGTACACCTCAAGAATTTATTTTATCTTTTCTTATCATCAAAACAAATATATAATTACATTTAAAATTACTTGTTAATTATTCACTCCAAAATTTGGGTATTTCACATATTCTCAGTATTTACTATCTCTCTCAAGTTTTGCAAATTCACTACGGTGATCGGGAAACTATTTGTGTACTCCAAAGTCATAAAGATTACTTGACGAAGTCAAAAACTATGATTACTCCCGAAATCTAGTTATCTTCACAAAACTCGTGGATTCCTTATTTTCCATACAATATTACAATAGGGATTTTTATTTAATTCATTTGTCTTATAAGACCATTATCACATAAGAAAACTACGATCTGAACTGGCAAGCGATAACATCAATCTACAAGGACCTCGGTTCAACGCCCGGGTCATTAACAACTTTAACACTCACGGTGTATTTAACACTTCTTACAAGACGGTTTTTACCCACCCTCGCTCTATGAGGGTCAGGCCATTATACTCGAGCGTGATTTATGACAGGGAGAGCGGCTCCCTGCCTAGTCTACGGTTGGAGCTCTCTTCAATGCTTTTAAAACAAACCTTTATTTTATTTTCAGTTCTATGGAGAGACCTGGCATTTTAACTTCTCGTTTCACTTTCAACAATATTCTTTGGCTCATAAACCACTCTCGTAACCTTGACATTTATTAATTATGAAGGGTCCTCGTTGATTGGGGAAGAGTAATACACATTCAACGACGAATAATAAGGGGCTTTAACAACAAGAGGATTCTAGGTTCGAATCTCTTAACATGCCTCGGGAACCATTTCCACATTGGAGGACTTATACAAGACGCGATTTTAAGTCGGCCGTGGCCTACATGACATACGCTCAATAATACCATACATTTGCTCCCTTTTATATAATAACACACACATGGCCTCGTGATCTACGTCACAATTAGAGGACTTACAACATATCTCAATTCAATACAATCAACTACCCCTCATAAGTAATTTACCAAGTATATTTAAATTCTACGCATTCCTAGCGTGACTTTTATTTAATTGCGTTCCATTGCGCTACACATTACTTTACGGCCGAATGTCTTCCAAAGAACTGATAAATTTCATAGTAACAATTGATACATATCTCAATTCTTATATTTATCTTTTCCATTGACAATAAATCGCTCCATTTTTAAGAACATGCATTCACATCATGTCTTATACATTTGTTAAGGCTCCAACGCTCTATATTTTTATATCATTCAATTTAATCTTTATTTAGATTTCTTCACCTTGTTATTCACATCATGTTTTCATTCCTTACAAAAAGCTCAAAAGCTATTTCTTTCATATAATTCAAATTTACCTTTATGTAAATATCTTTGTTATAATTATTATTATTATGCTTGCTTTTATAACATTCATTAAATACACTGACATTTTATTCCATGCATTTCCTCTACAGGATTTATTATTTCACATAATTATTTATTATTTCTTAAAACTTTATTTTTGTTCAGATCGCGTTCTTATTTAGTTATTATTTATTTAAAAACATCCCTTTTACTCAAACCTCCGGTGGAATTGTACACAAAAATTTTCCCGACACCCAAAACATAATGAAAATCTTTACTCACATGTCTAAGGTCGTTTTCTGACCTTTATTCTCGTTCGATGTGACATTTTGGCCCACCTTCTTGACTTACTCCATATTGTACAAATTCATCTCGTGTACAAACATTTCTTGACACATATTCAATACATTTAACACTGACAACATTTTTAATACACTGGTGTATCCGTTTTGAACACACAATAAAACACTAAAAAATATATTACTTTTAACACACACTCTTGATATATTTACACTTCACAACTTTTGATCACTAGGCCGTCTTTTTCTAGCCTATCACACGTGACCTCTTAATCTCCCGTCTCCAAGGGTGAAATTTATTCAATGTCGGCTTCCTATCCTGCAGAATACGAAAGTCTCGAATCATCTACTACTTCCCTGGAATAACAATTCTTCGAATCCTGTTCCTGATGATCGGCTATTTCTCTAGCTTGAACGGCTCCCCTTTTAGATCTGATTTATCGATCCTAGCGAAAGTCTGTTCTGATCGAGGTCCCCTCGATAACCTATCGGTGACCTATGGATTTTTAGCAACTAATACTTCTCGAGTCTTAGTGCTTTAGAATAGTTCGTCTGCTTTCTTGAGACAATGTCTATAGTTTCCGTTCTTCTTTGTTTATTTGGTTCTCGCACTTCTAATTTTCTGGAATACGTTGCGAACCTTACTCTGTTTTTCCCTGTTCGGGTTCTTTAAAATTGATAAACTGTTTATCTCGCTATTCCGGTACTTCCGTATGTTATGATACTTTTGGTCGTTTACTGAAAGACCTATCGCCTGAATCCTAAGTTCACAGCCTGCTTTGGCTGTATTTTTGGAACTTTTACGGTAAACTTTGCCCTGTCGGACCTAAATCCTGTAACTAGGATTTTCCTAATTTTTCAACACGGCGATACTTTAATACTTCTTCTTTGCAACTCCTTATGGAGGCACGCAAGTTACTGATACTTCGACGCCCGTGGCTGTCGGATATTAATTCTGCGGTGTAATACAGCGTTTCTCCCCTCAAGGAGTACTGGTAAACTGCCTTCGATGTCTGATACAGCGTAACGTCCCCCTCACGGGCTCTTGAATACTGCATGAACTGATACAGCGTAACGCCTCCCTGGGCTATCGTAGACTGCATATACTGATACAGCGTGACGTTCCCCTCACGGGCTCTCGTAGACTGCATGATTGGCTTGGTGAGGCCAGGAGTTTTATACCTTTTCGTCAAAAAAAGATAAAATCCTAGTCCTTTTCGTGACCAACTTTTGAACTAATTGTCGCACAATTATAAAAATTATATCTCCAGAAAGCTCGTCTTCCAAACGTAAAATAATCTTCCTGTGCACGGAAATCGATCGTGCATTTCCGAGATATTAATTAATTCTTCGTCCTCAACTGTGTGGGTGGTGCTGTTCATTTTTAATTCTCCCACTCCTTGGGTCCCGGTGAATTCCCAATGACGTATGCTGCATTTGCATTTTTCTCCTGGACTATTATTAAAGGGTTTTTCTTTACACAAAAATCTTTAATCCGAAATGATACACCGTACTGTATCTGTTTACTTATTTTTATACTCGTAAACGGGTTAAATTTAATTATTCTTGTTCTGACTCAGCAGCGAGGTTGCCGTTTTTCTGCAACGTAAGAGCAATTTCCGAGTCGAGCTTCTTCGTCTTACAGTCCAAACTTTCCACTCGTTCTAATAATATCCATGACTGGCTCCTTATAAATGTCAAGAGGCATGAGCTCATCTTAGGAACACCTGGTCCCAACGCTTGCACAATGTTAGGCTAGAATCCTGGCTTGAAATCTCTCTCCGTTCCCTTAGAGACTGTATGATTCTTTCCTTCCTTTCAAAAAATACATGGATTCGACTCCCTTTGAAGCCTATGGTACATGGGTTCAGTATATAACAATTTAGACAAAAATTAAAGCAATCCAACATGGAGTCCACGCGAAATATATCACCTATACTCAATACCTCCGATGCTATTTAAGCATTCAAAGTGACATTTTGTATAGTGTTCGAGGATTGTTAAGTAAGGGCAAATATGAGACTTTCCAAATTCTGAGATACACAAAAACATTATGACGGGCAAGTGATTTTCAAATATTTAGAATAACTTTTCTGGCGATATAATGTGCAATGAAACAGGGCACAGCTAATCGTTATTCAGAGCTTCGTGTAGAGACATCTACCGGTAATGATGTTCAATTGTTCTCAAAAACTCAAGGTGCATCAGTTCGAAATTTTAAAACCTTATTTTGATGTGTAACATCTTTCCACTCGGTAGCTGGAAATTTTTGTGGGAGTGATTTGAAAAATGGGACGGTAGTGGATCGGAACGATCGAGGTGGCACCAGCTGGCACGGAAGTGTGCTCGAACGGAAGTATGCTACCTGGCAGTGGTGGATCGAACGGAAGTGTAAGACGCACTGCAAACTCGATCAATCGATCCAGCTGGCAGTGGTAAGATCCAGGTGGCAGTGGTAAGAGAAACAATAAGCGCGCGGTGTCGGAAATTGATACTATGACGTACTCTCGGCCATGTGGAATGTATATGACATACTGAACGGTTAACGCTCATGCGAACTCTGGTGCCAAGTGATTGAAACAAAGCACACGGTACATGTTCGAAGTCTACGTGTCAGTATTTAAATGGTAAAATGCCTTAATATCAAACATTGTAAGTAGTCGGCATTGCCGGTATTATGTTTCTGCACAATGGATATTCAAATATTAACCCACATAACGGTAATGCAGTCATCAATATAATATAATCGTTGTGGTTATACGAGAATTGAGCAAGCCTTCATGAACTATTGCTGAATACATTCTCTTTACTCACAAGAGGGCCTATTCATAAGGCATTTTAAACTCAATTTCACGCAGAAACATTATCGAAACAAGCAAAATATAAATGAAACTTAATTCCGTAATGCAGTATTATTGGCACGTGGAAATAAGTTACCATCTTGTGCACGATATTTACGTAGTCGAAATAGCCGAGGGGTGAGCGCCTTTGTCTGTGAATCTAGAGATCTAGGGTTCGAATTCCGGACGGGGTAGATATTTTTGCTACCAGATTATCATTTTAAAGGATATTTATCATATCAATGACTCATTTTAACAGAATCCATATGAAATTACGCGTTGGTCTGTGAATCAAGAGGACCTGTTTATAATGAATTTAAGGTTATGAGCGGTGTCTCGTCTATTAATCTAGTTGATCCATATCGTATTCTTTATTTAGGCTAGTGCTGGTGGAAGCTACAAATCATCTAATAAAATGAGTTCCGTATTATAAACTACAATATCTGTAAAACACTCCCTTTTACAATAGATTAATATTTGTGCCAATAATAGTATAAAATACCGGTGTATCAACAATTTTACGTGAGGTTTCTTCTATGTCAGATGTTACACATCATATGCAACTACTGTAAGGCTCGTAATTTTTCTATTTCTCGTATAAGAAGAGGTCTAGGGCAGGGTTGTCCTCTATCACCATATGTTTTAATCTATATATATAAGCTGCAGTAAATGCAATAAAAGAGAAAACGAAAGGACTAAAATTTAATAGAATACAGGTTCAAAGCATTCGCTTTGCAGATGATATTGCACTTTTAGCAAACTCTGCATGCGGAATGAATGGAATGTTAAACGTTTTTCAGAATTCCTTGGGGAAATTTTGGCTGCGAGTTAATTCTCGGAAGACAAAATTAATGGTGGTTGACAAATAGAAACAACCAATTTTAGCTAATATAATGTTGAATGGCAGTGCCACTGAACAAGTAACGGAATTTTGTTAGTTGGGAAGTGTGAATGATTATGACAACAGATGTATCACAGAAATTAAGGAAAGAATAGTGTTGGCGAAGAAAGCCTTTCAAATAAGAAGAATTTGCTGCTCAATGAGCACCTCGACTTGAAGATAAGGAACTCATTTCTTAAGACATTTGTTTGGAGTGTGTTGACCTATGGTTGTGAAACATGGGCACTTGGGAAAAGAGAAAAATCAAAATTTGAGGCAGCTGAAATGTGGTTTTGGAGACGAATGACCCGAACAAGCTGGATGGAATGAAAGACAAATAAGCTTTTTTGAACCAAATTCAGGAGAATCGATGCCTGTTGAACACCATCAAGAAAAGGAAAGCAACATTCATGCGACTCATACTCAGACATGACACTCTCCTCCAGGTAATCTTTGAAGGAATTTTTTTGGAAAGAAAAATAAGGGGACGTCCAAAACAATCGTAGCTCAAGAACAGTGTCAAGAAAATGGAATGTGACTCGTATGCCAATATGAAGAGAACTACTGAAGACCGTAAGAAATGGCTGCAACGACAAGGCTTTTAACCTTTAGAAGCTGGTGATGTATTCAGGCGATGTCTGATGGGCTGTAGTTCACTTTTCGTAAATCATAGAACCGGGGCATTTGACTTTCCTAAAAAGTAATTCTCGTGGCTCGTTACAGAAAGAAGCCATCTCGTGTAGTACAGTACAGCTGGAATGGGTTTGTTCCAAAAACCGTGCTATGGTTGGCTTTTTATAAATCATTAGAAAAGCACAAAAAAAGCTTAACTCTAGATTTCTGAATAATTTGTAGTATCATGTTCTCGTAAAACTTAAAAAAATTGAAAAGCGTTTTTCTAAGAATCTACGTATTTTAAAGAAAAATTTTTTAAACAACAAATGTAGAGGATATTGCCACCTAAAATTTGTCTCACTGAGGTCAAGTCATACGTTTAGAAATGCAGAAGCTAGGTGGCGCCAAAGTTTCCAAAAAAGTGTTTTTTCACTTTTTGTCCTAGAATTTTTTTTTTTTATTTTTTTTTTTTTTTTTCACAAAAGAGTGAATCAGAAATGTGTTCCTCTAAAAATTGTCTGCAACATTTATTCAAACGTTTGTTTCCTCCGACTTACCGTTCCAAAGTTATAGCGCAGCAAATGCAACGCTGCGTAGTCAAGGCTACTATTGTTACTGCGGAGAGAGCGGTGGGCACAATTTAGACCGGGACCGGTGTCGGACAATTTTCACACTTCGGCAGACTATAACATTGGAACGGTAAGTCGGAGGAAAAAATGTATAAATAAATGTTGTAGACAATTTTAAGAGGAAAAAATTTCAGATTCGCGCTTTGGAGAACAAAACATTTTTTCTAGGACAAAAAGTGAAAAAAACATTTTTTTGGAAAATTTGGTGCCACCTAGCTTCTGCATTTCAAAACGTATGACATGACCTTAATGAGACAAACTGTAGGTGACTATGTCCTCTACATTTTTTGTTTAAAAAACTTTTCTTTAAAATGCGTCGATTCAGAGAAAAAAGCTTTTCAACCTTTGAGTTTTCCGACAAAATAATCGTGCAAATTATTCTGAAATTTAGAGTTAAGCTGTTCTTTTGCTTTTCTAACGATTTACTAAAAGCCAACCATAGCACGGTTTTTGGAACAACAGGGGTTTCTTCTGTGCAGCTGTACTGTACTAGTGGGAGGAATCTTAATCACCGATATTGAAAGCTATTATATTTTATCACGTGACTTCTCGTTGTAATAATGTTGGTGAAGACTTAGGTCGTACATTATGCAACAAGCCTATAATGGCAATAATAATTATTTTGGGCGAGTTGCATACGACTGTTAATGTTCGACGATAATGATAACTTTATTTTATGTTCGAACATAAATATTCATAAATATATGTCGAGATTCCGCCTATGTGTATACTGAACAGAGTGTATGGGACGTAGAGATTACCTTGTATTCGACTACGGCCTCCTCGAATACCCCCACTATGACACTAGCCACGCAGTGAAATTTAAAATAGGAGGCCGTGGAAGTCAGCGCAGGTGTGATGCTATCCTTACCTAATTGGCCAAACAGCTGTATCGTAATGAAAATCTTGAACTCTGATTGGTGGAGAACCTGTATCATAATGAAACTTGAACTATAATGAGCCTCTTTAAGATGCAGCTTTCTGGCATATGAAAAATGAAAATCCACAGCCTGCTTCCAGTCGATCGACCGGGTCAGGGAATGGAATGAATGAAGCCCCCATCTAGCGGCGAGGACAGGAACTGTGCCGGCTGCCGAAGCCTGTCGCACTCCCCCGGGGCAATGATTAAATGAATGGCAGATGAAATTAAATGCTAGTGGAGAGTATTGCTGGAATGATATTGTGACAGGGAAAACCGGAGTACCCGGAGAAAAACCTGTCTGCCTCCGCTTTGTCCAGCACAAATCTCACATGGAGTGGCCGGGATTTGAACCACGGACCCAGCGGTGAGAGGCCGGCGTGCTGCCGCCTAAGCCACGGAGGCTCAGTTTTCTGACATAAAATATTTACATTTTGCCATGGTCGAACATAATAGATATTTAGTACACCACATTGCAAATCCTTTTAATTGGCACGAGAGTTCTTATTGTTGGTTGGTTCCTCAGTTTAGGGGCTCCGACAACGCGGTCATGTAGCCTCGTGTACTTTGTGTGAGTGTGTAGAATCAGTCTGATAACCAATGTTAATAATTGTGATGACTGTATTAGTGTGTATTATCTGTAATTCAGGTAAAGACTGCAGACGATCAATTAAAGTAGTTCCTACTTTTGCTACCAAATGCTACTGTCAACGACACCTACCCGCGAACTTGGCTACTAAATGCCACCGCGACTGGAACCTAGCAGTGAATTTTGGAACTTAAAAGGAAGTTAATAAAATCTACCCTACAAATTTAGCTTCGCACAATTATAGTTAGTGAAAGGTTCATTTACATGCCTTAAATATATGACATGGGCCCACCAGCTTTACTTTCCCTCCGACGGAAGGCATACTGAGGGATTTTTAGCCTACTTTTCACATTTTGCAAAAATGAGCAAAAAGTAGACTTATGAGATCGATCCGGGAAAATGTGTGTCTGTCTGTCAATCTGTCTGTCCGTCTATCCTTCTGTCTGCCTGGCTGTGTGTGTGTGTGTGTGTGTGTGTGTGTGTGTGTGTGTGTGTGTGTGTGTGTGTGTGTGTGTGTGTGTGTGTGTGCCCCCTATCAACTCCTAAACGGCTGCAGAAATCGAAACCAAATTTAGTATGAGTAAAGATGTGCACCGGAATATCTCACGTCCATATTTGAAAATGATGGCAGTGCTACCAACTGCTGAAAAAAACGCACTAGAAATTTGAGCTCCATGTTGGATATCTTGGAAGGTATGCATGGGAGCTATTCCAAAATTGGCACACATGTAGATAATACTATTTCAGTTAAATTTCCAGGAGGCCATACATAACAGTGTTGCAAAAATAATTTTAAGCCTTCTGATAAGTCCAATTTTTAAATACATATAACATCTACACTAACAATTGGATTTCAACCAAATTTTGTATGTAATATGTGTACATAAAGAGATATGACTGAGTGTATTCTTAAGAGCCAACAGGGCTGCCAACTGTTAATAATTGTTCTATATATCCTCTATATCAAAATACCAATATAGCTGCAAGTATGCAAGTAGACAGCTTTAAACTATGCACACGTATAGTACCTGACATTTTAGATTAATTAATTAATTTGGAGTAACTTATATACTTCAGTTCTACCAACATGATTCTAAGCCTGCTGATAGGACCAATTTTTAAATACATGTAACTTCTGCACACTCAGTTGGATTTCATCCAAATTTCGTATGTGCTATGTGTAACATAACAGATATGTATATAAGAATTGTTAAGAGCTATCAGGGCGGCCAACTGTTAATAAATGCAGTCAATTTTTTTACCCTAATAACAATATATCAAAAAGTATGCAAGCCAACAGCTCTATACTTTGCACGCGTATAGTACCTAACATTCTAGATTAATTAGGAGAAACTAATATACGTCAGTGCTGCCAACATGACTCTAAGCATGCTGATAGATCAAATTTTAAAATACATGTAACTTCTATACTAACAAATGGATTTCATCCAAAATTGGCACAACAAGAGATCATAATATTTCAGATTATTTCTGACCAACGCATGCATGACATTGTTGCCAACATGATTTTACGCGCGCTGATAGTTCCAATGTCTAACTGCGTGTAACGTCTATGCTATCCATAGGACTTCAACCAAATATTGTATTCTGTACCTTACGAGATGGAACTAAGAATATATTCAGTCACCAAGGCTGCCAACTGTAGTTCTCTATTAGGCTACATTATGCCAGTTATATTTCGAAATAATTAGAAATGTCAATATTACCAACTCAATTTCGTCATTATTCTAATTAGGTCCATATAGATTAATCATTGGAATGAATCTTAAATTTTAAGAAAAGTAGGCTCTTTAGTTCGTCACGGAACTTCTTGTATAATACTCACTCACTCACTCAGAAGGCTTCTATGGGACACGAAGATCCCGCGACGAGCTCACAAGAAGCCTCCACTGAACTCTGTTCTAGGCGAGTTTTTGCCAGTTGTCCACATTCTTATGTCTACAAAGTTTGGAGATTTCATTATTCCAGTAACTCCCTGGTCTTCCTACGGCCTTTTTCCTCTTGGTTCTTTATTCGAGGCTTGTAAGACCATCCTATCATCTCCCATCCATGGGGCAGATGACCTCGTAGTTCCGCCCCTTAAAACAACAATAACTAACTAACATCTCTCATCCTTAGTAAATGACCAGCCCATTGAAGTCTTCTGGAGTTAATGATGTTCAGTATTGGTGCTTGCTTTGATAGTGAGTGGTTTTTTTTACACGCGACTACAACTTTATTTCTTTTACTTGGTGCGAAGTTTTCCCTGCACCCAATACTCCTGCATGCGTTCGCTGGCCTGTTTACGCTGTTCGTCCGGCCAGGCTCTTCTTAGGTCTTCTTGCGGCTTGAATCCCTTCCAAATTACTCAGTATGTTCCTAAATCTATTTCTCTCTAACAGTTGGTCTTCAGAGATGTTCAATCTTTCCATATCCGCCTTTGTTTCCTTAATCCATGCTGTTGTGGTCTTCTTTCTCCAGAAGTAATCAAATATCCGTTTGGTGAGTCTATTTTGGTCCATTCTTCAACCTCTTCTTCTTCATAGTCTCAGAGACTCTTTCTACTTTCTGGTAAACTTTTTCATTACTTTGAAGTTTCCATCAACTTTCGGTTTGAACAGCACCCATAATTTTTCTGAGGATTCTCCTTTCCAAGACTTTTTTTTTTTCGGCCTTGAGATGCGAGGTCAAGAAATGGTCCAAAAATGTTCCTATTTTTTAACGCTCTTAAAAAATCCGACGATTTCGGCCGGGAAAAATACCAGTGGGATATATGAAAATAAGCTGTTTAGTTCTTGACGGAACTACTTGTTAGCCTACTTTCGATTTTTGCAAAAAATGAAAGTAGACTTATGAGATCAACACAGGGCGAAAAAAGTGTGTCTGTCTGTGTGTGTGTATGTGTGTGTGTGACTCTGTGTGTGTGTATGTGTGTGTGTGTGAGTCTGTGTGTGTGTGTCTGTGTGTGTGTGAGTGTGTGTACTCTGAATGTCTGTCCCCCCTATCAATTCGAACACGGTGAATGCGAATTGAACGAAATTTGGTACAAAGGTATCACTAGCAAAGGACACCTCAGTGTCATGTTTTATATCGCCGCCATCTTTACTAAAACTGAATGGCGGCCACTCAAACGTTCAAAACGTAAAATCAAATAACGACTAACCAAATCATCCGATCTCTACCAAATTTGGTAACAACATACCTTCGTATAGGATGCGTCTGGTGACCAAACTACAAGGTCGTCCGCCATACCATTTCAGGATGGCGGCCGTGCGAATTATGCAAACTTTATAATCCATATCATGGGACCCACCAGTTCCGATTATGGAGCCGAGAATCGTTTTAACTGTTCTAAAGGAAGAGGCACGTTCGAAATTAAAAGTTTATTTTGTAATACTATAGTGCAGACGTGATTTTAAAAAGCTGAGCTGATTCAGTAATAAGACAAGATGGCAGCGGATATCTTGTGCCTGACTTATATTTCACTAATTTGAGTATTGCATGCAATATAGCGTACTGATACAAAATAAATAAACTTTGTATGAAATGCTTTATATATAAATAATATACTCCAGTGATGAAATCGTTTAGTATAAATCATTATTTGCTAACAAGTTCTATGTAAGTCATTTTATATAGAACGATATTCGTTGACACAATTAGCTCAGTGGTAGAGCGTTAGCCTATCGCTCAAATGCCTATGGTTCAAACCCGATCAGAGCTAGGATTTTTGCTTGAAATGTTATATGTTTATTGTTTTGTAATGACTCAGATTTTTAAAATTAAGCGTTATATTGTGCATATTATGGTGTAAAATATATATTTAATTAAAACATAATTCGCCAGCAGATTTACTCGAGACATCTAGCTGCCAAAAAGGTAACTGCACGTCGACCTACTTATTAACTTCCAGATTTTATTGAAAAGTTTCTTCTTCTGGCCGCTAGAATGCACTCGCTCTGTTAGGATTATATTGTTCGATATTTCACCACTAGATATCACGACTAGTCTACGTGGGGCTCCATTGATTACTATACCATTGGCATTCTATGCGCATCGAATTTGAAGAATGACAAGATGATACTACGATACATTTTTACTTTTTATTTTAAAGGGTTTGTAACAGCCTATTTTGCGTTACTTGAAAATGTTATTTGAAGTAAAGAACAAAACGATTTCACATAGTAGTTTGTATACACACGTCTCTGTAGGGTCATGGAAAGATTGTTAATTCAATTAGGGTTTTCGATTCCCGGTCAAAGCATGTGAGATTTTCGAAGTGAAATGCCATGTCCTGTGGTTCGGATTCCACGTAAAAAGGTGGTCCCGTGGCTCATAATCACAAGATTCACGGTCACGTAAAACTACAATCTTCCTTCCTTTTTTTTCAATTAGGGTTGTGAAAGCCATTCACAACCAGACGTGTAAAGACATGCCTCAACTCAAAGTTGGATGTTGCCCACGGCAGGTCGTATATGTAATAATAATAATAATGTTATTGGTTTTACATCCCTTTTAACTACTGCTGCTTTTAGAGACACCGGGGTGCCGGAATTTTGGCCCGAAGGGGATCTTTAACGTGCCAGTAAATGTACTGACACGGCTCCCTCGCATTTGTGCACCCTCAAATGCCAGCTGACTGCGCCAGGATACGAACCTGCAACCTAGGGCCCAGCAAGCGAGAACGTTACCGCTGAGCCACGCAGCCAGTCCGGTCGATTATATCTCCAGATCCATAACATTCTTGATATACTTCTTATCTTTCTTTCTTTCTTTCTTCAATGATGGTAGCAGTTTTTATCTAGGTTGTGGCGTTTGGTAGAGGTAAATCGTTTCTAAGGTCTTCAACAAAGAATAGTTCTATTATACTCTTTGATAATAACGAGTTATAACTATACTCATACATTTAGGAGAAAGTAGGCTATATGTTCTTTACTGAACATCTTGTTTTTAGTATTTAATTGGGCATTAATGCCCTAGCCCTGCCTTGCTAGACGCGCCTTCTCTCTTCGTTCCGCTGACAAACACAAGAGATTGTGCGCCCATGTGAACTGGGAAGCTGTGTAAACAAATCATTTTATCTCCAAGTCGCAGGTGTGAAAAGAGGATGACCCCCCCCAACGTAAGGAGAGACTGGGGCGCCCCAGGGGGAGGTCGTATTTAACTATGGAAAGCTAAACAACCCATCAAAACTCAGCCACGTTTCTAGGTTTGTAACGTGTCATGTGTGTGGTTTCGCCTAGGACACCAAGCCCCAGCGCACAGTGGGTCAAAATCGAAATCTAGGAGGACAAAATTATTTATTTTCATAATAAAATAATCAAAATTTACTACACATACTGCATTCTCATATAATTGCCACTCACTATTCTGGGATATAAACGCATCTTAGTGTAATCTGTCACCACTGTTCGAGCAGTCTGAATTGGAGGGTGAATGGAAGTTGCTGTGGTTTGGTTGTCTTTGTGGTTAGTGTGATACTTTAAGATGGAACATGCAGCTGAAGGTATGATCTTTGTAACGTGTTTCAGTTATTAATGGGCGTAATTTTTACGTAATTTTAGCTATATTTGCATTTTATAATATTTAAATATTATTTTTAAAATTACAGTATATATTCACTTAGATTTTTAGTATGTCACTCTGCGTCACTTACTACTTAATGTTAAAATGTAGATAATGTATTGTAGTTTACGCCAGTTATAAGATTTTTTGCATCTTTTTGCAACTTACTTAGTTATCTTACGTTTTAGAAGATGCCACGCAACCAGTTCTCACACCTTTACAATTGTTTAAAGCACTGGGTTGGACGATTATGTCAAACGTGGAACTTTGTGACTTTGTTAAAAGTAAATTAGGGGTAGAAAATTGTTCTGAAGAGATAACTGAATGCTCTATCTAACTCCTAGTCATAGACAATTTCTTGCATGTGTAGACGTAGCTTAAAATAGGGCTTAACTGATGTTTATTATGAAGTAAACAAATTATATACGTTGCTTTCAATCTAAATTCATGAAAACGTAAAAATAATGTTGTCCCCCTAGATTTTGATTTTGACCCACTGTGCAAAGGGCTCTTGATGTCCCCGCCCAGACCCCCACATAAAAATTGCTGAGTTTTAATTCAGTGGCCGTGAAAGCCGATATACCATCTTTTTGGAAGCCTTCATAAAGAGGAGGTTATGGCTGTTAGAGCTTTTAGTTCCCGCAGTAAAGAGGCGCAGGTGCGCTTCATAAAAAGGGAGGTAGCGCGCAGTTCACTACGCCTGTGGGAGTCCGGGCGCATACACCAAGGGCCTGCTGATGAGCCAGCTTGGTGTCCTAGGCGAAACCCCTCGGAAGACACTGCACAAACCTAGAAGAATTGCTGAGTTTTAATTCACTGACTGTGAAAGCCAATATACCATCTTTTTGGAAGCCTTCATAGGGAGGTTATGGCTGCTTGAGCGTTTAGTTCTCTTAGGGAAGAGGCGCAGATGCGCTTCAAAAAAGGGAGGTAGCGCGCAGTTTGCTACGCCTGTGGGAGTCTGGCGTGGACACCAAGAGCCCGCTGATGAGCCAGCTTGGTGTCCTAGGTGAAACCCCTCGAAAGACATGGCACAAACCTAGAAGAATTGCTGAGTTTTAATTCACTGGCCGTGAAAGCCAATATACCATCTTTTTGGAAGCCTTCATAGGGAGGTTATGGCTGCTTGAGCGTTTAGTTCCCGCAGTGAAGAGGCGCAGATGCGCTTCAAAAAAGGGAGGTAGCGCGCAGTTCGCTACGCCTGTGGGAGTCAGGCGTGGACACCAAGAGCCCGCCGATGAGCCAGCTTGGTGTCCTAGGCGAAACCCCAAACAAGACACGGCACAAACCTAGAAGAATTGCTGAGTTTAAATTCACTGACTGTGAAAGCCAATATACCATCTTTTTGGAAGCCTTCATAGGGAGGTTATGGCTGCTTGAGCGTTTAGTTCTCGCAGTGAAGAGGCGCAGATGCTCTTCAAAAAAGGGAGGTAGCGCGCAGTTCGCTACGCCTGTGGGAGTCTGGCGTGGACACCAAGAGCCCGCCGATGAGCCAGCTTGATGTCCTAGGCGAAACCCCAAACAAGACACGGCACAAACCTAGAAGAATTGCTGAGTTTAAATTCACTGACTGTGAAAGCCAATATACCTTATTTTTACAATTTGACTTATTAAATCAAGTGTACGTAAACCAGAGGGAGTTAGAAAGTATGTGGTTTGTACCGAAATCTTCCAAAAGGTAAAAAAAACAAATTTCAAAAATTTCTTTCGGCCTAACTGCAGTTCCGGAAAATTTGACTAAAATTTGTTATTTCTTTACTCGTTTTCTATTTTACTAAAATCCTAACCGAATTAATTTATTTACATAATGCTTTCTTTAGTGTGTTTCTTTGTCCAATACCCTCCGGCGTATTTTAGCCTACTTTCGATTTTCGCAAAAAAAAATGAAAGTAGACTTATGAGATCATCACAGGGCGAAAAATTGTGTGTCTGTCTGTGCGTGTGCGTGCGTGTGTGTGTGTGTGTGTGTGTGTGTGTGTGTGTGTGTGTGTGTGTGTGTGTGTGTGAGTGTGTGTACTCTGAATGTCTGTCCCCCCCCCCTATCAATTCAAACACGGTGAAACAGAATTGAACGAAATTTCGTACAGAGGTAGCACTTGCAAAGGGCACCTCAGTGTCATGTTTTATATCGCCGCCGTCTTGACGGAAACGTAATGGCGGCCACCCAAATGTTCAAAGATTAAATCAAATTACGACTAACCTAATCATCTGACTCGACCAAATTTTGCAACAACGTGTATTTATATGGTGAGCGTCTTTTGACTAAAATACAAGGTCATCAGCTCAATAGTTTGCAGATGGCGGCAAAGTATGTGTGCAAATCGATTCCCCGTATCAATTCAAACACAGTGAAACCGGAATGAATGAATTTGGTACAGAGGTAGCACTAGCAAAGGACACCTCAGTGCATGTTTTATATCGCCGCCATCTTGACGAAAACGTAATGGTGGCCACCCAAATGTTAAGAGCTTAAATCAAATTACGACCATTCTAATCATGTGATCACTACCAAATTTTGCAACATTATACCTATATGTACGAAGAATCCTTTGACTGAACTACAAGGTCATCAGCTCAACAAGTTGCGGATGGCGGCGATGTATGTGTGCAAATCGATTCCCCCTATCTATTCAAACACGGTGAAACCGAATTTAACGAAATTTGGTACAGAGGTAGCACTATCAAAGGGCACCTCAGGGTCATGTTTTATATTGTGCCCGTCAGAGGAGCTATCAGGGTTGCCAACAACCGAAATTACATCCCTAACACCTCACTTGTCGGACCCATGTGCCATGAGGATCAGGTGAATTTCTTATAGGCCATAGCGGCACGAGATACCATGATCCAAGGGATCCGTGGTAACATGGTTCTCCTGTCATCGGCTGTGTTCTCCGGTCCTCTCCTTCACATCATGAAGTTTAGCAGTTCGTCTCCACAGGTGATGAGTAATAAATATCGTCGTACACGTGGTTATCAGGAAGTGGCATATTTAAATATGAAGTAACCACTTCAAAATACGGAAAATGGGCGTAGCACAGTTTCACTGAAGCTAGCTTTAATATGGTACCAACTTCACTGCTTTTACACGGCGCAGATGATTTATAAATTGGCCATGCACTGTTATCTGCTTCACTATCACAGATTTTAATAGCCCACAAATCACGTGGCATCGAAGTTGTATGTTACAGAAATTAATCACTCTTGCAATGATAGCAATATTCGTAGTAGTGAGTGTTAGAATAATTCACTGGATTAATTATAAATTCACAATAATTGACATATTTGCTCGTCACTTGACGATGTTGAAATTTCCACAACTCGTGGTTGAAAATATGGTGTTCCTCGTTGCACGATTATAATCACTTTCCAAAAATTCACAATTATCGTGGCACAAGCCTTCTCTGGCTGTAATATTCACTCGAATGATGAACAGTTCGTTGCAGAATATTGTGCGATGCACAACGATTACTTTCCTCGCCTTCCAGGCGGACTATGTCCTCGTCTTTTAGACGGACTTTACAAACACATCCAATCTGGATGGAAAATCAAACACATGTGCTAGGAGCTCTGTCCTGCGCTGCGAGAACTTGTGAATACGCTAGTCGTGCAGCGACTGGTTGGTTCCTATTCGCGTATCTGCGATGTTAATACCTTACCAAGAGTAGAAATATTATTCTGAAGAATGTTTGAATGATACAGAATTACAACATGAGAATATCTGAGCTTCGTAGAAAATAGAAGTGTCATAATTAAGCCTCAGATCATATGAAAATGGTTTTCAGCATAATCAAAAGATCAACCATTTATAACTCCAAAGAATGTTAGCATGTAACGACAGCATGGCTGGTCAGTGGGTACGTTCTAAGGTGATGCATCAAAATGCATTGCAATAAAAAATATGACATGAACCAGTGCTTAGCAGGTTCAATATCGCCGCCATCTTGACGAAAACTGAATGGTGGCCACCCAAATATTAAAAGCTTAAATCAAATTACAACCAACCTAATTATTTGATCTCTACCAAATTTTGCAACAACATACGTTTTTGTGGGAAGCATCTTTTGTCTGAACTACAAGGTCATCAGCCCAATAGGTTGCAGATATGGCCATGTATGTGTGCAAATCGATTCACCATATCAATTCAAACATGTTGAAACCGAATTGAATGACATTTTGTACAGAGGTAGCACTAGCAAAGGGCACCTCATATTCATGTTTAATATCCGTATAACACGTTGTATTTCAACAAGCTACTACAACCAACAATCAAATATACTCCTTGAAAAGGACAACGAGTTATTACAATACCCAGGCATTTAGAAGAAAGTAGGCTATATGTTCTTTAATGAACATCTTGTTGATTTTTTGGAAAATCTTCACACTTGAATTAGTTCTAAGGGCTTAAGTGAAACTCATAATGGTAGAGGCAAACTGCTAATCTAATCGACCGGATATGGTTGAGTTTCTGTTGAACAGTCATCAATCTACCGCGTGCCATCATGCCGGCACCTCGTAAGAAACGTTTAGTGTGGAGAAAACAACGAAAATTAATCACAAATTTACCAACAATATGATTCAGTGATGAGCCGGGTTCATGTCTATGACATTGAAGGATGTTTTCAACATTGAGTTTGGCTACAACTGTGGTTTTAGCCTATTTTCATTCTATGAAAAAATAGGCTTATGAGATCACCTTTTGTCCGTATGTGTGTGCGTGTGTGTGTGTCCCCTAATAACTTCTAAACGGCTGGAGCGATTACAATGAACCTCCGTAAGATTATAGCACCATTCTGGCCGACTCCGACCGTGCCCTTCAAATTTGATTGTGTCTCACCAATCCATATGGCGGCTGTGCGAAATATTTCACCAGCATTCAGTATCTCCGAAACTATTACCGATATCACCCTGAAATTTTGTACGGTGATAAAGGAACCTACTAGAAGTTTACCTATGAGACTTTCAAAAAACTGGTAACTACAAAACCAACATGGCCGCCAAGCTAAGTTGAGTCTTTTAAATAGACTTTTCTCGCGATTTAACCTTCCAAACCTAATGAAACATGGTACAGCAAATGTTTATACACATTGTAATGCCCTGACGTCTAATTTAGTTCAATTGTTTGCATAACCTCAAAATGGTGGTTGTGCGAAATATTTCAAGGGCATTCAATATCTCCGAAACTATTTATGATATCGCCCTGAAATTTTGTACGGTGATAAAAGGTACTGCTACAAGTTTATCTATGTAACTTTCAAAAACCTGTAAAGTACAAAACTAACGTGGCGGCCAAGCTAAATTGAAACATTTTAATAGACGTTTCTCGTGATTTAACCACCTGAGCGCAGTGAAATTAGGTACAGTAAATGATTATACACATTGTAATGCACTGGCATCTAATTTAGTTCAATTGTTTACATAACCTCAAGATGGCGGCTGTGCGAAATTTTAAAATCTCGTTTTTACTTCTTGTGTCATAATCGTGCGATTGAAGTCTGAATACCACACGTACACAATAATAGTACATAAATAAATAAAAATCCAACTTGGCGACCATCTGAAATATTTAGACGGTTCTCAATATCTTCGAATCTATCACAACAATCAAACTGAAATTTTGTATGTAGATAGAGGCAATTAACATGAGTAGGATATGTGAAAATAGGCTGTATAGTTCTTCACGGAACTCCTTGTTATTTTTATCTTGGGGAGTTTCGTCTACACAATGTGCGATGTTCTTTATGGATGACAAATCGTGTGTTGTTATTCGCAGTGAGTGAGTGAGAATCAATATCCCGGGGCAAAATGGTGAACGTGTTTGTATCCACGTGTCAGACTCAGAAGGGAGGGGGGGGGAGGTCGATACGGCTTTCAACTGAAATTAACGAGGAACCCCCTCAAGTAGTTTGCTTAAGAAGTGTGTCAAAACACGCTCGTTTTATTAAGGCGAGAATCTGATGCGCATCCTGACTAATTGATACAAGGTGGAAGGCGCCGACAAGAGCACTTATAACGTAATGGTGCAGTGGCCAAGCTACCTTTTATTATTAATATTAATATTATTATTATTATTATTATTATTATTATTATTATCATATAAGTTATTACAAAGTCATTTTGGAAAGTCTTTGTCTGGAGCGTGGCGCTCTATGGAAGTGAAACATGGACAATTGGTGCAGCAGAAAAGAAGAGAATTGAAGCGTTTGAAATGTGGTGTTACAGGAGAATGATGATGATAAGATGGGTAGATAGGGTTACGAATGAAGAGGTATTAAGACGAGTGGGAGAAGAGAGACGTTTCTGGCGACTGCTAAGACACCCAGGAATAGCAAACTTAGTTGTGGAAGGAAGGGTTGAGGACAAGAACTGTAGGGGTATACCAAGGTTAGAATATGTTAAACAGATTGCCTCAGATGTAGAGATGAAACGACTAGCTCAGGACAGGGAAGCATGGATTGCTGCATCAAACCAGTCGAATGACTGAAGACTCAAAAAACAACATGTTCACCATATCGTTGGGTACAATTTACCATTTCATCGGCATGTGTTGTAAGATGGAGTGGAGTTCTCTATACTGGTATGCAAATTATGGTATTATTATTATTATTATTATTATTATTATTATTATTTATTCAATTCACCATTACAAACATGGGTTACTCTAAAGCACGGGTTAAACCAAGTGCTTTACAGCAATACATAAAAACTATAATACAAACTATAATACATATCATGTATATACAAAATATAAGAGTTCATTATCACTCATTCACAGCAAGGAAGGACCGCACAATATTGCATGTGGACAATAGGACAGAATGCTGCATACTCTTGTAGATGGTCGGCGGAAGATCCTGTTCCTTCAGACTCTTGTGGAGTGTGTGAGTTATGAGGCCGTTGACTGACAAGATTACAGGCACTATCCGGACGCAGTTCATCTTCCATATCCTCTTGATTTCCTCTGCAAGCTGTCTATATTTGGTGATTTTTTCATTGTGTTTACGTTCGATGTTGGTGTCGTTGGGGACTGCTATGTCTATTATAAATGTAGTGCCATCAACCTTATTTACTAATATGATGTCTGGTCGATTGTGATCTATTGTTTTATCTGTCACAATACCAGTGTCCCAGTATATTTTACACAGTTCATTTTCGAGGAGGGATGGTGGATGATACTTGTAGTAAGGGATATACTCCTCAGTTAATTTATATTTCTGTGCGAGTGCTTGATGAATGATGCCTGCAACCTGATTGTGCCGTTTTGTATATTCAACTGATGTTAGTATTGGGCAACCTGCAGTGACATGGTCAATGGTCTCGAGATGAATGGCGCATCGCCTGCATTTGTCTGAAATTACACTGGTATCTTTGATGATGTATTTCTTGTAATTTTTTGTAGCAATGACTTGATCTTGGATGGCAATTGCGAATCCCTCTGTTTCTCCAAACAGTCGACCACTTTGTAACCACATACACGATGCGTGTTTATCAATACTCTGTTGGGATAGGTTGCTGCAGTATTTTCCATGGAGGGTCTTTTCTCCCCATGCCTTTTCTTTTTCATGTAAGTGTAGTGGCTGGCTGATATGATCATCTGAGGATGTACGAAGGTTCAATACAGTGTGTTTATCAGCATGTACAATGGCTTTATGGAGAATGCTGTTTTCTTTTCTTTGATAGAAATATCTTCTTAGGGTTTTAATTTGGTTCCGGAGCAAAATTTGTAAATCCAGTGCTCCTCGACCTCCCATCTTTCGTGGAAGAGTGACCCTTTCTTTACAGGCGTTTGGATGATGTAAACGGTAAGTAGTGAGAATCGTCCTTGTTTTTCTCTGCAGGCTTTCCATTTCTGTTGCTGACCATTTCAGAATCCCAAATGAATATACTAGGGTTGGTATAGCGTATGTGTTAATAGCTTTAATTTTGTTCTTTGCACATAGATTGGTTCGCAGCACTTGATGTAGTCTTGTGGTATATTTTCCAATGAGTTCATCTTTGATACTTTTATGATCCAAAGTTGTATTTTGAGCAAATCCCAGATATTTGTAGGTTTCTATTTCAGTCATTCCTTCAATTAGAGATCCTTTGCGTAGCTCATGTGGTTCAGAAGTTGCATATTTACCTCTTTCAATTGTCAGACGCTTGCATTTCTTCACTCCCAACGTCATTCGGACATCGGATGAATATGAATCTATTATATTTAGCATGGCATTCATTTGAGTCTCACTGTGTGCATATACTTTGAGGTCATTCATATAAAGGAGATGGGATATTGTGTATTTCCTGTTGTAGTATTTGATGTCAAATCCGAAACCGGTGGATTTTAGAATTTTAGAGAGAGGATTGATGGCTAAGCAAAACCATAATGGGCTTAGCGAGTCTCCTTGATAGATACCACGCTCAATTTTTATTGTGTCCGATGTGACATATTCATTGTCTGTCCGAGTATACAGTACTGTTTTCCAATTATCCATTCTGACCTCCAGGAAGTGAATTACAGCAGGGTTAATCTTATACATATGGAGGATTTCTTTCCCTTCCTCCCTTGGAATCCTTCCATTTTTAGCTCGTTTTGCCTAAAATTATCTCTCTGTGGTGTATCATCTTCTCTGATATTGGGGGCGTGGTGGCTCAGCGGTCTAGCTGAATGCCTCTCACCAAGGCGGTCCAGGTTCGATTCCCGGTCAATGCATGTGAGATTTTCGAAGTGAAATGCCATGTCCTGTGGTTCGGATTCCACGTAAAAAGGATGTCCCGTGGCTCATGATCTCAAGATTTACGGTCACGTTAAACTACAAGCTTCCTTCCTTCCTTTTCTCTGATATTGTTTCTTTCCAAATCCTTTTTGACTTCTTGTACCCAGTTTGTTGTTGACTTCTTGTCCACAGGAATGTGAAGATCTGCTTGGTTAACCTACTGCCATCCATCCTGTACAAATGTCCACAAAATAGCAATCTCCTCTTCCGTATTGTTTCTGATATATTTTCTATTTTTCGATATTGAACCCTTGCAAAGAAGCATATGAGACTCAATTTCGGGGGGTGTAAGAGTCCATTTCGTAAAGTTGTTGTTAAGCGCTTCTTATAACATGCAGGGTAACATATAACAAAATAACATGCAGGAAAAAGTGAATACCAGGATTAAAACATATGAATTTAATAACAGATCAACAAATTTACACTATTTACAACAACAACAAAAACAAGGTCTCCCAAATGACACCCACTTGAATTAAATAAAATTGCCAAATTAGGCCTGATCTCAGGAGAGATCGTAAACATCTGGACCAAATGTCCCTAAATACTGCAATGACATGTGCGTGCGCGGCTTTTCTACATGCGTTACGATGTGTACAAATTAATGCGAGATCCGTTACCATCCAGTAAAACTTCAGGGGACGAATCTGCATTGTCTTAGAGCTAGACAGACACGAGGAACCAATTAAATACTAATTAAACTAATCCGACACTTCCTACACTAAATAAACAAAAATAATTTCCGCGTGAAATTGGAATCAAAGAATTGCCGAAGCAAACAACATTAACGCCTCAAATTAGGACTTTTCAAATCAACACAAGTAAATCAACACGTGACCAATCAAGAAAATACACATATGGCCGCTTGCCATTTTTACGAGAAAAAATACAAAATACACCCAACGGTGTCACAACAGACAAATCTAACAATGCAAACAAATGAAATGAGTCACAGAAATCACTAGACTCAAAGCCAACATTTACATCATAAACAAATATTTCATTTCATACGATATGCGGTAATTCGTAACGGACATGGCGAACTCCCAATTTAATTATGATCCAATGACCATTAAAAGAACAGGTTTGCTACAGATAGCTTACAGGGGTCAGTCGGTCAGCTGGACTGCCTAAACGATGAATCACCAGACATAGACGGGCGCAAAGTGGAATCTGCTCATCTGTCAACCCACGTGTCAATTACCTCGACCTGCCTTAGCAATGGCTCGAGTCTCGAAGAAGCGTGCTCCCAAAGCACATAATATACGTGTGTGTGTCAAAATAAATATCTTAGTATTTCCCACGGAAATCCAAGAATTAGCACTGGACAAGGTACAGTAGCCTCGAAGAGCACTCTGCCTTTCCATAAAAATACAACCACAATATTTGAGGGCGATAGGCACATTCTACCCCTCATCACGAAGAATCAATACACACACCTTGACACAAGACACACACCAGAATCACACGTATGGGTTTGACAGAAACCTGAAATAAAGGACATAAAATATTTTCCACCGACTTGCGCTCCCAATCTAGTCCGTGACTAAAGAACCTGAAAAGGACTCTCAAAAAAACTCAAAAAAAATATAGAACTAAGGTGTTCTACAGTGACATCTTAACTTGTTGCGCTCGACAACCCTAGTATGAATAAAAACCTGTTCGTAAAACATCTAACAACTTTTACCCCCTTTTCCTACTAAAATTGAATTTGAATAAAAGCACCATTTATCGACCATGACGAATTTCGCATTCGCATGAATAAAATCAAAATACACACGCCGTGCATACTAATAATGACTCATAAGAAAAATATACAATCAAACAAACACTTTGGCCACGTGCCAACGTATATTTAAATATAACAGTGCCGGCGCACAAAAATCTAAATACACAAGAAAAACAATGAATAAAATATTTACAACGTTCCCGCGGCTAATCTAGCTACATATTGAATAAATCAATGGTTTGTACATCACCGTGCAGCTTGTAGAAAATCAACCTCCATCCCAAGGCATTTCCCCACGGGAAATCTACTCGTTCATCGTCAACGTTCTGGTAGAGGCGTAGCACTTCATTCCACCAATTGACCTTCCTGTAGACATCTTGGCGTGGCTTCTTGGAAAGAAATGTTCAAAGTTATTATTCTACCTAGCTAGAATCGATATGAGCTACTGACTTTCACTCAAAAATAATGTCCTGGGCGATTACTCAACGTTGAACTGGCCCTATCTAAGCATTTGCTTACTTCACACGCACATATACATCACTCAAAATATAACACAAAATTTACAGAAAATATTACACTCTTCGTTCACCACGCAACTGGCTTTTAACAAGTCTCAAATTACGTCCACCGCGTAGCGCTTATCTCAACTAGAGATCTCCCTCCGCTAAGCGTGAACTCTGCTCCCCAGAGCACAATAAAATGTTCGTTCAAACAGACGTGAAGTATGCTCACTAGAGCCTGATAAAATCGTGTCTCAAACTGGCGTGAACGATGCTCCTCGGAGCCCGATAAAGTTGTGTTTCAAACTACTCATCACCGATCAATTTATTAGAAACTGACAGAAAGGAGTGGAGTGGGGGCAATCTGTGAAAATAATCTGTAATTTTCAACTCACTGACTTGGGACTAGTAGCAATCTTCTTCTTTCCATCCAAACGTCTCAATGGACTCATGCGGAATCCTATCGCATCGGCGGTTCTTCATACACGTGTTTTAGCGCTTTTTTTATGGTACGCAAATCTCCGCGTAGTTTAGGCGTCCTCTCTCCTGATTCGCTGATTCAATCGTGTATCGGTTGGAACTTCATTTCTGGCACGCCCATAATGACGCCGACTTGGCTGCGCGTTCACCCTTATTTGTTCTTGAACTCGGCTTACCCGGCCATCGACAGGAATAACTACCACGCTACTTCTGTTGCAATCGTTGCGACACACTACCTGTCTTCCCTTTGTCAATCTCCAACATGTACTGCCTGGATATCAGTACTAATAATAATAAAAATCATGAAGACCTATTGATCGGCAAATCAATAAGGGTTCAATATATTTCATCATTACTTCTTAATTTCCAGAATTCTGCAGATTTTGAATTACCGAGTATTTTGCGTGTAATTATTCTTTCTACTGCTTCTAAATTATCCAATCTGTAGTTGAGTACGAGACATTCACTCGCATGCAGCCATTCCGGTTTGACTACAGTGTTGTTGTGCTGTATTTCAAAATCCTTAGACAACCACTTTTTATTGTGGGTATTCCTAGTTTTGCCATACGCTCTTTCGTATTCTTTCTTCTACAGCATATTTTTTCCAAACCATTTTCTTGAATGATTTCCCATAAATATTTGAACGTCCTTACCCCCTTCATTTGACCAATTTCTGTTACTAGGATTTCTGGAGCATTTTCTATGTTTGTCATAAATTTGGTTTTTTTTTTTTACAGAAATTCTTAAACCTGTTATGTTGGATATCTCTTCTAGGAGATGGGCCTTTATTGCTGCGTTTACCAGCTTTTCAGAAAGTATGGCAAAATCATCTGCTAATGCTAGGCAGTTTATTTCAATAACTCTGTTCTTTTTTTTTTCATTCTTATTGGTGATAGCTTATGTTCTTCCAGTTTTTCATTCCAAATTCATACTACTTTCTCTAGGACGCAATTGAAGAGGAGTGGAGACAAGCCATCACCTTGCCTTACACCTGTATTTATTTTGAATGGTTTAGATATTTCACCCTGAAATTTTATTTTTAATATTAGTGTCTGTGAGGGTGTCACGGATCAGGTTTGCCAATTTTGATTTAACTCTAAATTCTCGTATTACATTATCTATAGTTTTCCTATCAACAGAATCAAAAGCGTTTTTAACATCTACAAATGTCACTACTATGTCTTTAGAGTTCATTAGCATGTGACGGATTATGGACATCAGGTTGAATGCCTGATCTGAACAATATCTTCCCTTCCTAAATCCACTGTGATATTCACTCAAATGATGACCAATATTTGCTTCTATCCTGTTTAGTAATATTGTTGAGAATATCTTATAGGCCACTGGCAAAAGGCAATAGTTATTAATTCTTGTTTGTTACCAATCTTGTGAAAAGGATGTATTTGGGCCACTTTCCATTCTTCTGGGATCTTCCCTGTCTTCCAGATTGTTTCAAAGATGATTTGTAGGTCGTCTATTATTTTTGGTTAAGACCACTTTATAAATTCAGCTGTCGGCCTCTATTGTCGGTCTCTTTATCCATATTCTTTGTTTCTGAACTGGCCCGTAGATCTTTCTCAGTATTTTTCTCCCTTTTTCCTAGTTCCTTGATCTTTGTTCTTCCTTTGATTGCTGTCGTAATTATAATTATATATATAACTAGCAACCCAGTCCGGCTTCGCCCGGCAACACTTGTGAATGCATTACGTGATAAGCGCTTTTCTACGATGTCAATGAATTACGATCTATATCCGTTTTACGTCTCGGCATGATGCGTTAAAATCACTGACTAGTCTATTAACTATATTATCATGGAGATGCATGTACAACAAATTCTTGTAAGACGTAATTTCAGAATGGCGAGGTGCATGAAACACAAATCCCCTACCGTCCAATCTAAAAACACTTATAGTGGACGATATACTGAATATAGAGATGTGCTCTCGTGTACGTTTTTGTAGAACTTTTCATGCTGAACAATTCTTACACTCATTGTATATTGATATTTTTAACGGTTTGCCCAGCGTAAGCTTAAAAAGCGCACGGACGTCAGGATTTTTTCGACTTTTTCTCTGAAATCGTTACTGCTTGACTTTCTTTGATCATAAATAAATTATTTTCTACAGTAACCTTCCTCGAGGTATCCTTTACAGAATGGTGAAAACCACATCGAAATCCATGCAGTGGTTCTCGAGATTACCCGTGACATCCAAGAATCGGGGACTTTGTTTTATACTAAGTAGAGATTATACGCCAATCTGTATAATTTAATATAATCTAATCCCCCTTCCGTCCAATCTTAAATTGACTGCGAATTTTTCGGCAATAGGTTTGCCCGCTAGCTAGGCTGTAACAGGGATGATAGACTCGCCCTTAGCTAGCTCATAAACTGTCGCCTCAGTAGTTGAATGGACATGGTTGGATAGAAAAAACGCTTATAGTGGGCGGTGTATTGAAGATAAACATATGCTCTCGCGGACTGTTTCGTAGAACTTTTCATGCTGAACAATTCTTACACTCATAGCATTTAGATATTTTTAACAGTTTGCCCAGCGTAAGCTTACAAAGCGCTGGGACGTCATTTATTTTTTCCAACTTTTTCCACTGAAATCGTTACTGCTCGGCTTCTTTTGATCATAAATAAATTATTTTCTACAGAAATCATCCTCGAGATATCCTTTACAGAATGGTGAAACCCGCATCAAAATCCAGCCAGTGGTTCTCGAGTTTACCCGTAACATCCAAGAATCGGGGACTTAGTTTTATACTAAGTAGAGATTCGCTGGGACCATCAAGGACCACGTTAAGTCTTATGGCATTTGACACTGAACTTGGCCTTCTTCAGAGCCCAAATTTCGCTCATTCTTTGCGAGTGGGCCTGCTTACGCTTCTCTGTCCAAGGGGCACCGTGTCTTATCTTCGGTTGCTCATCTCGGTTTGGCCCGTTCGTCAATATTTTCTTGCGGGAGAGATCTCTGTTAAGGGCGTCTTCAGCTGAGATATGTAGCATTTACAGGTCTTCTTTGGTATTTCTAAACCAGGGGATTGTGGTTTAGGGTTTGAATCAAAAAGTGGAAGATCTCTTTAGTAAACTTTCTTCCGTCCATTCTTTTCAGGTGATCATAAAATCGTGCCCGTCTTTTTCGGATTATGCCAGTAATTTTCTCTATTTTGCTGTAGACTTCCTCGTTGGATCTCTTTTGATGGATTCCATTTTTGTACTTTGATCCCAAGATTATTATTATTATTATTATTATTATTCTTTATTTGTTTCACCCAACTTTGAGGTACATGAAATCAATCACTTTTATTGTTTTGAGCTTCCTTTTAGCCAAGTATTGCCTCATCCTTTGAGATCTTGCTTCCCTTTCTTCGGCAGAGATGTAGATTGTACGATTTTGTTTAATTTTAACTTGGAACCGTTGTTTCTTATTCTTGGTGATAGTTTTGGCTGTTTCGTCCATGAGCATGGTGTCTGTAATTTGGAGTTCCACGAGGTCTTTCTGTTTCCATTTTATTATTACTATTTTGTACGGTCACAAGTGTGAGTAGCCTACTAGCTACCTGATACTGTGCATCACTTGCTGTCTATATTCAGTATAACACGGGCGTAGCAATATGGAACTAAATCGAATCATTGGATAACCCAATTGAAGCTTTCAGCGTGGCTTGATGTACCAGATGCATGAGCTAAATCAAGTTATGTGCTGATTCGATTGGAAAATTATTTGTTGTTTGATGGATTTCCAAACACAGGATGTGATCTGCTCCTCTATTTTATTATTATCCAGCGAGTAGCGTTAGGGACTGTGGCGGCTCGTCTTCTGCACAGCCAGGGGGACCTGTCCCGGGCACAGAGACTTATGGACTCCATTTCTCGTTATCAAGAATACAGGCGGTGTTCTAATAGTTTATAGAGAAGAAGATTACAAGAAATTGTTGTCAATCAACAAAATGTATTATACACTGTTTATTGGCGACTTCGGTAGCATGCTGAGCTTCTATGCCCAAGATCGCGGGTTCAAACCCGGCCAAAGTCGTCGGATTATAAGAGCGTTAAAAATCCCTCAGTATGCCTTCCTTCGGAGGAGAAGTAAAGCCGGCGGTCCCATGTCATAGATTTATGGCATGTTAAAGAACCTTAAACTAATTACAGCAGTGTGAAGCTAAATTGTATAGGTTAAGAATGTAAACAACGCTACGTTCGTTGCCAAGAGCTGCGGTGGCGTCTGGTAGCTAAGTTCTGAACTAGCAGTGGCGTTTTGCGGCAAAAGTAGGAACTATTTGAAAAATTCAAAAGTCCTTACTTGAATTTTAAAAAACAGATAACACACTCTAATACAGTCATCAAAATTAACACCCGTTATCAGAATGATTCTACACACACGCAAAGTACACGGGGCTACATGACCGCGTTGTCGCAGCCCCTAAACTGAGGAACCAACCAACACTGTCTTATTGCTTATTTCCATTTATGAAAAAATAGGTTTATGAGATCACCTATTGTGCGTGTGTGTGTCCCAAATTAAATCTAAACGGCTGCCACAGTGGGTCAAAATCGAAATCTAGGGGGACAAAATTATTGTTACGTTTTGATCATGAATTTAGAGTGAAAGCAACGTATATAATTTGTTTACTTCATAATAAACATCAGTTAAGACCCTTTTTAAGCTACGTCTACACATGCAAGAAATTGTATGACTAGGAGTTGGATAGAGCATTCAGTTATCTCTTCAGAACAATTTTCTACCCCTAATTTACTTTTAACAAAGTCACAAAGTTCTACTTTTGACATAATCGTCGAACCCAGTTCTTCAAACAGTTATAAACGTGTGAGAACTGGTTGCGCGGCATCTTCTAAAACGTAAAATAACTAAGTAAGTTGCTAAAAGATGCAAACAATCTTATAACAGGCGTAAACTGCAAGACTTTATCTACATTTTAACATTAAGTAGAAAGTGACGCAGAGTGACGCCACTTACTAAAAACCTAAGTGAAAATATAATTTTAAAAATAATAGTTAAATATTTTATAATGCAAATATTGCTAAAATTACGTAACAATTACGCCCATTAATAACTGAAACACGTTACAAAGATCATACCTTCAGCTGCATGTTCCATCTTAAAGCATTACACTAACCACAAAGACAACCAAACCACAGCCACTTACATTCACCCTCCAATTCCGACTGCTCGAACAGTGGTGACAGTTTTACACTAAGATGCGTTTATATCCCAGAACAGTGAGTGGCAATTATATGAGAATGCTGTAGAAGTAATAAATTTTGATTTTAATTTTGAAAATAAATAATTTTGTCCTCCTAGATTTTGATTTTAACCCACTGTGGGCTGGAGTGATTTCAATTCAATTCAACTCGGTAAGGACATAGTATTATTTTGTCCAACGGTGACCGCGCCCTTCTATATTTAATACGTCTCACTAATCCAACATAGCGGCTGTGCGAAGTATCCCACCGGCAATCTACAGTATATCTCCGAAACTATTACTGATATCACCCTGAAATTTTGCGCGATGATAAGGAATACTCAGTTAAGTTCAGCTATGTGATGCTTAAAACATGGTAAGTACAAAACCAACATGTAGGCCAAGCGAAGTTAAAGTAATTAAAAGGCATTTTCTCGAGATTTAATCAACCCAGCGCAGTGAAACTTGGTACGATAAATGTTTATACAAGATTTAATCTACTGACATCTCATTCAATTCAATTTTTCTCATAACAACAAAATGGCGGCTGAGCGAAATTTATTTCCTTTCTTTTCCTAATCATGCGTTTGAAGTGAACGTTTGAATAATAAACCTATGTAATATCCTTCATCTAATGGTAAAAAGTGACAGTCAGTCTGAAAGACTAGACTTTGTATCATTTTAAATGCTGCAAATGCTGAAAAATGCTAGAAAGGCTGGAAGCTTCGAGCGAAGAGCGCGCGGGGACGTGCCCCTTCCATCCAGTCTAAAAACACCAATAGTGGGCGATGTATTGAAGATAGAGATATGCTCTCCCGGACTTTTTTGTAGAACTTTTCATGCTGACCAATTCTTACGCTTATAGTTTATTGATATTTTTAATGGTTTGCCCAGTGTAAGCTTAAGAAGCGCACGGACGCCAAGTTGGTTTTTGACTTTTTCACTGAAATCGTTACTGCTTGACTTCCTTTCATCATACATAAATTATTTTCCACAGAATCTTTCCTCGAGATATCCTTTACAGAATGGTGAAAACCGTATCAAAATCCATCCAGTGGTTCTCGAGATTACCCGTGATATCCAAGAATCGGGGATTTTTGTCTTATACTAACGAAGTAGAGATTGTCGGGGAACACATGCACCAAGGGGTACTATGACGTCACACACCTCAGTGCATCTGGCTACATTTCATCCCGTCACCGTAACGTAACGCCAGACCCCATCGTAACGATGAAGTCGACAAGATCATTTAAAATGATAATAACTCTAGAACAATCCAACATGGAAATCATTCAAAATATTTCTACGGTTCTCAATATCTCCGATTCTATTACAACAATGAAACTGATAGAGACTATTAACATACGCTCACCTCTGGACTTTTCAATAACCTGACAGCTTGCCACGGTGGGATATATGAAAATAGGCTAATTAGTTCCTCACGGAGCTACTTGTTTACATATGCTATTGAGATCACTGAATATATTAATCTATACTAAGCAGTCTCTGCCTAATTAATTACTGTGTCTAGAGGGATAAAATGAACCTAACTGTTGTTGCTTAACCTTCACCATATAAATATACCTTTGGGTGAATTTACCGCGATCTTAGTTCTTGACACCCGAAAGAATTTAGGCCTTACAGAATTTCGGTACTTAAAAATAATAGAAATTTCTGAAGTTGCTTTATTTTCTTATTTATTTATTTACTTATTTATTTACTTACTTATTTATCTATTTATTTACAGTACTTACTTATATCGACGTTATAAAAAGGCAGGCATCAGTAGAGAGATAGAGAGAAGAAGATTACAATGCTTTGGACACATTATCAGAGCAGAAGGTACTCTCCCGAACCGTGTGTTCAATTTTCAACCAACGGGGAAACGTCCAAGATGTCGACCAAGAACGATATGGAAAGATCGAGTTATGTTGGCACTGAACCTGGTGGATCCAGATGCAAAATGGAAGATGTCAGGGATAGAAATCGTTGGTCTAATATATGCAACCATTATTTGAGAAGCTGAAATCATTCTCCCTGTTATGAAGTATAATGTTATATTATGTTATGCTTGCTATTGATTAGCCTACTTTTCACATTTTGCAAAAATGAGGAAAAAGTAGACTTATGAGATCGATCCGGGAAAATATGTGTCTGTCTGTATGTATGTCTGTCTGACTGACTGGCTGGCTGTGTGTGTGTGTCCCTATCAACTCCTAAACGGCGGCAGCAATCGAAACCAAATTTAGTATAAGTAAAGATGTATACCGAAATATCTCAAGCCCATATTTGAAAATGATGTCAGTGCTACCAACTGCAGAAAAAACGCACTAGAAATTTGAGCTCCATGTTGGATATCTTAGAAGGTATGCATGGGAGCTATTCCAAAATTGGCACACATGTAGATAATACTATTTCAGTTTAATTTCCAGGAGGCCATACATGACAGTGTTGCCAAAATAATTTTAAACCTTCTGATAGGTCCACTATCAATTGGATTTCAACCAAATTTTGTATGTAATATGTGTACATACACATACATGACTGAGCGTATTCTTAAGAGCCACCAGGGCTGCCAACTGTTAATAATTGCTCTCTCTATTTTTTTATCCAAATACCAATTGAACCCAACGGTGTTAGGCTGACTGGTGACGAACGTGGATCTCTGAGATAGATGTGTACAGACTAGAGATACCAGCAAGGAACGAACACATGATCCTTTGAGGGAGTTTAAGCTATAAAAACCCCTAGAGAAAATAGACATTAAATCACTGTTGTGATATGAACAAATTATGACATTATTTGTTAATATAATGCAGGAAATAGCAGAATACTGCAGTATTGGGCTGTAGGATGTATAGAATTCAGAACTTAGCGCAGAGAGTTTGAGCGCTTGACAGTTTGTAAATGGCTCTAGAATTTAGGCGTGGTTTCGTGGAGCCATGTCAGTCACTGTGACCTACTTATGCCGTCTGGAGCAGGTCAGGAAGGTAATATATGGGCAAGTTATTCCCCTTTACAGAATGAAAGGTCCAAGGGGATGAGAAGATACCAGTGTAATTTAATGATTACTCGTGATTGGAGTAACTCAGAGACATGAGGATTGCACCTATGTGAATGTATAGCCGGGAGGCTAATTATCAAGCCGTTAAACATTGAAATCGAGGCAGATTTAATGTAACGCGCATTGACACAGTAGAACTGAGGTTAGCGACAGGATCCGACCATGTCTTCGGGGATGAACCGATGACGCCGCGTGGGGAAACGCTGGCAAAGGCAATTAATATTAATTAATTGGCCGATCGATCCTCGAGCACACAGACGGATATGTGATCAGCGAGGAAAAATGAACCATACAAACGTTATTTCAAGACCAGAAATATACGGAGAGAGGAAATTACGCTGCAAGGAAATTTTCTACCTACTTTTTGTCTCCAAACGAATATAAGGTCAGGGGAGAGAACAGTCGGGGTCAGTTGAACCGTACTTGAGTGTATAGAGCATGTCGCCCGAGTCCAGAGTGGGGCGCGCGGACTTTAACAGTTTAAGTGCATCAACATAATAGCCATGCAGTAAGGCATTTATTAATAACAATTATTAAGGACAGTTGTGCCATACTTTTATAGTCGGCATTACGAATGACTACTATCGAGCACGCAGGAAACGTACCGTGTGATATACACGGTAGGACAATTGAAAGTGGTAATTGCACAAGTACAATGTACAATGGATGAGCGCAAGATATAAACTATTGGTTAGACATATAATAGGATGTCGGATTGCGCAGATATAAACTTTGTTATGCGATTGGTGAAATTTCGCAGGAATACCACTGTAATTAATGCTCAGGACGATGTGGAAGCATATTTATGCGATATCAGGAAAGTTATCTAAGGATAGAAATTGATAGACAGATTGGGGGACCGCTAGGAATCCTTAGGCAGAGAATCGAGACTTTTTGGACGAGATGCGGGATAGCAGCGGAGAATGGATCGTCAACGCCTGCATTTTTGATATTCTGCAAGGAAGGGTCAACCATTAAGAAATGTACATAGTGATCGTGTGATTGTAGTCATGATCATTTAAATATATGTAAAATTAATAGTGTAATAAGTGATATAACGTGTTGTGTTAAGAAGGAAGCAACAGCTTCGACATGGATGAGCAAAATACAGTGTGTTTTGTAAGGCAAAAATTATGTAAAATGTGTGTGGAAAGTGTAAGAATGCCTTGCTAATTTGCAAATTATGGCGGGCATTACTGGAGGAAATGCGTGGTCGGAGCCACCAGATTAACCAATGTGAGTACCCAAAAACCGTGATTCTATAGTAATTATAGGCCACTGTATGTTGAGTGATTTCAAAATGTATAGAATATGCCAATAAGAGTCAATTTTAGGAGGTAGAACCTCGAGATATTAATGTTGTGTTGATTTTAGTCAAGTTGAGATGTCTTTGTACATCATTGAGTGGATAAATCGTTACCACTAATGTAAAAATGGCAATTCAGTTATATAGAAAGTTAACGTATCGAACACGGATGTTCGGTTATTGAATATGGTTACGTTGTGTCGGTTATGGGAAAAATTTCTGTCAGTAATAATAATAATAAGAATAAATGAATACGCATCAGGGAAAATGGTTGTAAGAAAAATATATATGCTAATTGGAATATTTGTGTATCCAAGCGGTAGTATTATGCGTGTTGGGCTAAGTAGAGAAATTTAATATCAGAGTATATTATGATAATGGAAATAAATATGCAAGAATCTAGGAAATGGAAGGGTTTAATAGAGAATTGAATTCGCAGCTTGATGAATAAGCTTGTAAGAGTAATTGATAGAATTATCGTACTAATTAAAGGACGGGATCATATCACCATGGTCACGGGAGCCAGGTAATCTACGCGACGTGTGAAATCTCGTATAGCCAAGGGCATACAGAGATATTATTTGCCAGAGCGTATTTAGTGAAAATGAAACCCTAGCTCTGTGGATTGCTATGAAATGTTCCAGGTTCGAATCCAGTGGTGTATGGGAGGATAACAATGGACACCTCAGCATGACACCTGATATCGACCGAGATCTAGCTATTGAATAAATTCAGCTCCTGGGAGTGAATTTTTGACGGCAGGATGTGCCTGACCGTGTCATTTAACAAGATGCCGGCTAGCCCAATTCTACAGGTGTATGATGAATCTCGTTCCTTCATATAATGTAAATGGACCTGTTGAGGCCAGCTATTAATATCCTAAGGTTAGGAATAAATGCTTAAACAATTCCATACCCTATCTTGCATACAGTTTAGTTAGATTATATGGGATGTGTAGATCAGTGAGACTGCACTATTGAATTTAAGGCCACATGCTACTGCTTGGAGATAAAGAAAGAGGGAATATAGGGAGGGACGGAGCAAGTGTTTTGTTACCGCCCAACTCAGACCCATTGTATACAGGAAGAGCCGAGGGAGAGATTTTAAACGACCCTTGCAGGGTGACATTTAGAGTTGAATTGAAACCCTGTTTGTAATAAAAGAATCATTGTCGTATTGTATAATGAATGTGTGTGGTTTGAAACACATTGATAATTAAGGATCATTCTGATAACTTAATACTTGGCAAACTTATGAGTTGTTGAAAGTTGCATTTTTATACTGACATTGTCACCTCTTTCCAAAGGTGGATACTAGATGCCATAGGCTATGCCCCCGCAAGGGTAGCATAATATACCATCCGACACAGCGGTAACGGAATCTTTGAAATTGAATTCATGACGGCATACAGTGGAACTGCAGAAAGGGGTATAATTACAAGTAACAGTGGAGTTGCAAGTAAATATGATGCGCAACCCGTAAATTGGTTAATGCATGGTAAAGCATATTGGTGGGAAGAGAGATACAGAACACAATTGTACGCATAATGTAAATTAGGATGTGTTGAGAGTAAACAATTAGATTGTGACAGTTTTATGTGTAATTTGTCAGTGCATCAGCGCACTCGAGAATGAATTTTATGTTAATCTCATGGTAAATGACTGAATAATCATTTGGATTTGCTAGGATAAAGTGCGAATATTGGTGGATGGAAGGAATAATTTTGCATTGTTTTGTGTTATATTGTTGGGATTGTGTTTTTGTTTGTGTGAACCCATGATTTAGAGCTCAATTAAAGTCTTTAGAATAGAGTTGTGCTGTATTATTGTAGAGTTGATACCTTTTAGTCTCAGATCAAAAATATGCAACTGCTCAGTGGGTGAACGGTACACGCCTGAGGACTGATGCTGGCTGGAGGCAGAAGCATGTTTTCCATGGAAATTACTCACATGGGTACACAATATACCAGAAAGTATGCAAGCCGACAGCTTTGAACTATGCACACGTATAGTACCTGACATTTTAGATTAATTTGGAGTAACTAATATATGTCAGTTCTACCAACATGATAGGACCAATTTTTAAATACTTGTAACTTCTATACTATCAGTTGGATTTCAACCAAATTTCGTATGTGCTATGTGTAACATAACAGATATGACTCTAAGTATTCTTAAGAGCAATCAGGGCTGCCAACCGTTAATAATTGCTCTCTATATTTTTTATCCAAATACCAAAATATCAGAAAGTATGCAAGCCGACAACTTTAACCTATGCACACGTATAGTACCTAACATTTTAGATTAATTTGGAGTAACTTATATACGTCTGTGTTGCCAACATGATTCTATGCCTGCTGATAGGTCCAACTTTAAAATACATGTAACTTCTATACTGACAAATGGATTTCATCCAAAATTGGCACAACTAGATATCATAATATATCAGATCATTTATGACCAGTACACGCATGACATTGTTGCCAACATGCTTTTACGCGTGGTGATAGATCCAATGTCTAACTGCATGTAACGTCCATTGGACTTCAACCAAATTTTTATTCTGTACCTTAAGAGATGGAACTAAGAATATATGCAGACACTAGGGCTGCCAACTGTAGTGCTCTATTAGGCTTCATTATACGAGGTATATTTCGAACTAATTAGACATTTCGATACTACCAACTTAATTTCGTCATTATTCCAGATAGGTTCACATACTGTAGATTAATCATTGGCATGAATCTTAATTTTAAGAAAAGTAGGCTCTTTAGTTCGTCACGAACTTCTTGTATTGTAATCAAGAGTTGTATTCCCTTGTTTATCTGATATGAGTCTTAATGGCCTGTCACATGCAATAAATGATGATGATTTATTTACTTATTTATTTATTTAATTAATTATTTATCTATTTATATATTTATTTATTTACTTAAGTAATTATTTACTAATTTATTTATATATTTATTTATTTATTTACTTATTTATTTACTTATTTATTTACTTATTTTACTTATTTATTTATTTACTTGAAGCCTCCGTGGCTTAGGCGGCAGCACGCCGGCCTCTCACCGCTGGGTCCGTGGTTCAAATCCCGGTCACTCCATGTGAGATCTGTGCTGGACAAAACGGAGGCGGACAGGTTTTTCTCCGGGTACTCCGGTTTTCCCTGTCAATAATTTCATTCCAGAAACACTCTCCACTATCATTTCATTTCATGTCATTCATTTAATCATTGCCCCAGAGGAGTGCGTCAGGCCTCGGCAGCCGGCACAGTCCATATCCTCGCCGCTAGATAGGGGCTTCATTCATTCCATTCCTGACCCGGTCGGAGACTGGAAGCAGGCTGTGGATTTTTCATTTATTTACTTATTTATTTATTTTCCTATTTGTTTATTTATTTATTTATTTATTTATTTATTTATTTATTTATTTATTTATTTATTTATTTATTTATTTATTTATTTATTTATTTATTTATTTATTTATTTATTTATTTATTTATTTATTTCTAGAGGTAAGTGAATTATTTACAGTAAGTTCTTAAGAAAGCAAATGAGTTGTGGACTTGTTGGTTCTGTGCAAGAGAGGGCTATGTAGTCTTAACAAAGCAAAGATAAAAAAAGAATGTGACGTCAATAAATAAAATAATAAACAAGTGAAGGCTGGACCGGGTGTTGCTGTGTCAGTGTCCGGGGCAAGCCGCTAGCCCGGAACATGTGGGCGTGCTGTGGGTTGCAGCCTTGCCCGGGGCAGCTCCATTCACAAGAACCAAACTACGTGCAGCTTTAAAAATAACCCCTGGCACGCTGCCAACAGCGCTGCTCCAAAAGGCAGAGAGATTTCTAGCCATATTAGCAGCCCTCGAAGTTCAGAAAAGGCCTAGAAATGCTCTAAAAAATGCATTATAAAAAGGCTATTTTTTTTATTTTCCAGAATTATATTTATTTTGGAGTATGCGATGTTAATAGGAACACTCACGTGCAATAATGGGTTATAATAATAATATCGTATGGCCTCGGATGCCGAGTGCAAGCTTTATTAATTGACGCCCAGAGGGCAGCTTGCATGTGGAATTTTTATCGCTCCTTGGAGCACTATGAAAGTCAAGGAGGTTAGATATCATAGCTCCTTGACACCAAAGCGCTTTCTAGTAGAGAAACGAGGAACTTTTGTAGGCGAAGGTTGGTTTGTTGGTTCCTCAGTTTAGGGGCTTCCCCGTGTACTTTGGGTGTGTGTAGAATCTGTGTGATAACCGGTGTTAATTGTGATGGCTGTATTAGTGTGTGTATCTGTTTTTTAATTTAAGTACAGACTGCAACTTAGAATTTTTCAAACAGTTCCTACTTTTGCCACCAAACGCCACCGTCAACGACTACTAGGCCTAGTTCAGAACTTAGCTACCAGAGGCCACCGCAGTCGGCTCTTGGCAACGAACGTGGAAACCTAAGAGCGTTGTTTACATTCTTAACCTATCCAATTTAGCTTCACACAGGTGTAATGAGTGGAAGGTTCTTTAACATGCCATAAATCTATGACATGGGACCGCCGTCTTTACTTCCCCTCGAGATTAAGTTTGCCATTATGAACACGGCCTACTGAGTTTAAATGTTTTTTTTTTTTTTTACATGCCAACAACGTATGACGTAAGTAGCATGACTTTTGTCGCCTTTCAAAAATCACTTACCACGGCCAGGAGCGAACTTGTAAGCTTGGGGTTGGTAGTCCGACACGATAACCACTCACCCACCGTGGTAAATAATGGATTGATCTGTTTACACCATCTTTGAAGATAGCATGATATTCTGTTTCTCCATTCCTTCATGGGGAAGAGAAAAGGAACCTGTGAGTGTAGATCAGTCAACAATAAGAAAACTGTATTCGGCTTAGCCCAATTAATTGGGAGCCAAACAGGCTCATTTTTTGTTTTGGTCGTGGATTTAAAACTGGAAGCCCTTCCTGACGCCTCGTGATTTTTCAGGTGAAAATTACACCCCGCTGTCACCGGGATTTGAACTCCAGCCATCCGGGTGAAAGACGAGCCGCTTAGCCACTGCCCCATCACGCTCTCCCAGATCAGTCAACAATGCAACTGCTTAATTAAAGCTTCATTCTTGAAAAAGTGAACTTTTAAGTAATGAAGATGATGATAATTAATGTTTTAAGGGGACGAACATCTAGGTTATCGGCCCCTAATGATTTGGGTGATAGTGAAAGATGAGATGAAAATGAAAACTAACTAATACTAACGACAAACTTTCATACTAGAAGAAGAAATGGTAAACAAATAAAGGATAAGGCAAATAAAGGACAGGAAGAAAAGAAATGCCCTCAACCCTTGAATAATGAGGATTGAGGGATTTCGAAGGAAGGAGAGCCATGAAAGGCAGATAGGAAAGGGAAAGAGGAGAGCGCCCGCCCCAAGGTCAGAGGAAAAACGGGGCAAAACGGACCCAGCTCAGGAATCCCTTGGGTTCGCCAACTCCCAAACTCACCAGCCGTGAGCCCTTGAGGGTGTAGCACTATCCAGGGTGCACCAGAAGTGGTGGGGCTACACACACCCTGCCTCCTTAAGGGCCTTGTGCACAAGGCAGGAGATCACATGAAAAGAAAAAGAAGGCTGACCCCTAGATCAGGAAAGATGAGACAAGGGCCAATTAAGGCGGGAAAGTGAAAGACTCCCTAGGCCTCGGATACCCTAATACCGTCGGGGTCGGAAGAAAACAAGAGTTGACCAAGAGATGTTGACAGGAAAGAAGACGGAGAGGAACCCGGCACAAGTAAGTGGAAGCAATGACAAACTCAGCTGGGGTACCGTGGTCGCCAACCCACGTCCCACAAGATGTGAGCCCCTCGGGGAGAACTGTAAGTAAGCAATTGCGTAGGACCACGGGTAACCTCGTGTATGTTATGGGCTCCTAGTAACGTCCATGCACTGGGTAAAGTAAATATTTAGATAACGAAGTCGTCCGCCAATATTATAGGAAAATACATAAGTTCGCATAATTTTGCATATTCATTTCCACTCGAAGTGTTTGAGCCAGCGAGGCCAACTGTATTAGATAATGTAATATTCATGAGCCTCTTGTAATAGAGCGAAAAGTCCATTCCACTCGACTTGACTCCACCACGCTGCAAGTATCCACGATGGGATCATTTAACACAGTCATTTTCTTATTTCAAGATGAGGATCCGTTAAAAACAAGTAGTTCCATGACGAACTAAACAACCTACTTTTCAGAAAACGTAAGATTCATACCAGTGTTTAATGTGTATATGAGTCGGCCAGCTGCAAAACTCGTTTAATCCACTTGTGAATAAGAATCATTTTCATGAGAAACGTTTCTCTAGACTTTGCCTCACGTATCTTTTGTGTTTTTTGTTTTCTACTTTTTTTTTGTTTTCTACTTTTTTTTGTTTTGTTTTTTGTTTTGTGTTTGTTTTCTGCATTTGCTTTTTCTTTAATTTTGCGTTTTGCTTTGTGTTTCTTGTTTTTTGGTTTTCTGCTTTTGCTTTTGTTTTTGAATTTTTCTTTCCGTTTCTTGTTCCTTGTTTTTGGTTTTATGTTTCTTTTCTGAAAAATCAAAATAAAACAAAACAAAATGAACAAAATCAAATCAAAATAAAACAAAACAAAATAAAACAAAATACACAAAACAAAATAAAATGAAACAAAAAACAAAACAAAAATTAAATAAAACAATTCAAAACCAAATAAGACGAAATAAATTAAAACAAAACAAAATCAAAATAAGACAAAACAAAACAAAATAAAATTAAGTAAAATAAAATAACATAACAAACATTAAATAAAACAATTTAAAACAAAATAAAACGAAATAAAATAAAACAAAACAAAATAAACAAAACAAAATCAAAATAAAACCAAACGAAATAAAACAAAATAAACAAAACAAAATAAAAACAAAATAAAATAAAACAAAACAAAAATTAAATAAAACAATTTAAAACCAAATAAAACGAAAAAAATTAAACAAAACAAAATCAAAATAAAACAAAACGAAATAAAACAAAACAAAATAAAATAAAACAATAAAACAAAAATTTAATTAAACAATTTAAAACCAAATAAAACTAAATAAAATAAAACAATACAAAATCAAAATAAAACAAAATTAAATTAAATTAAATAAAGTAAAATAAAATAAAATAAAACAATAAATCAAAAATTAAATTAAACAATTTAAAACAAAATAAAACGAAATAAAATAAAACAAAACAAAATCAAAATAAAACAAAACAAAATTAAATTAAATTAAACATAATAAAACAAAATAAAATAAGTTAAAATAAAATAAGCTAATTAAATAAATAATTTTATGTTCGACCCTGACTATTATATGTTAGAAAACTGTACCATAATGAGGCTCATTATAACACTATTTTTCATTATGAAACAGTTTCTCCCACCAATCAGAGCTCAAGAAACAGTTGTTTGACCAATTAGATAATTATATGCGCTGAGTTCCATGGCCTTCTGATTTAAATTTCACTGCGTGGCCTAGTGTCATAGTAGGGTAATAGAGGAGGCCATAGTCAAATACAAGGCATTCTCTGCGTCACGTGCGCTCTGTTCAGTACATAAAACTGGCGAAATCTCGACAGATATTTATGAATATTTATGTTCCAACATACAATAGTTATAATAATTATCATCGAACATAAACAGTCGTATGCAACTCGCCTATAATGGTAATTAAGACACTCGTATGGAAATTATAAAACTCGCATACGCCCGTTTTATAAACATACTCGTGTCTTAATTATTGCCATGATAGGCTCGTTGCATAATGTACTATTACGACATGATCCTTATTCACAAGTGGAGTAAATGAGTTTTGCAACTGGACGACTCAAATCAGAAATGAAATGTTACATTTGATCTATCAGTGCATATGAAATCATGTTGACAACAACGCCATGTACAGGCCCAACCAAAAGTTTACGGACACCCGCAAATGTCATGTTCATTATTCCTTTAACCATACTTTCAATCTCACGCATACGAATGGTTGCATACAGGGACCTAGAACGTGTTCCGAGGAACATTTTGTGAATTTATTATGAAAATATCACTGTTAGTTTTGAAGTTACGATTTGTTTTGTTTAAGATTAATGTGAAAAATGTGTGTATTTTTTCATATTTGAAGCGATCTGGACAGAACACTATGAGGATTACATCCACTATTATGGTTATGAAGAAACACATACCCCTGTAGAATATTTATAATTGCAATAGAACAAAATACTGTGTTTCCATTAAAAAATAGCACCAGTTTTATAGCCGGAAATAGAACCGCGGAGAAAAATCAACAGGCCAGACATATATTATTTGTTTATGGATTAAAACATTGAAAACTAATATACTCGTACTTATCCTGTGGTATTGTTACTAAGCGACGTATGGCAACGTTGCAAAGCAAGGCGAAGGCAGAGCGATGTAAACAGTGTGACAATCAGTTTGCTCTGATCTCATGTGTAACAACGTAACCTCTTATTACTCTGCAGTGCCTTCGCTCTTATGAACTAACCAAGAACAGCAACAAGTGCTCTTGAAGCGTGTGACAAAAGTGTTTTCTATATCTTTTCTACCCTTATCAATTTTTTTGTGAACTTGCCTCTCTCTGTAGCTACTGGTACTGCCGAACGGAGTTTTAGTTGGTTGAAAACATACTTAAGAAATTCTACTCCTGATTACAGACCCAACGGTCTAGTATTGTCATCTATTCACAGACATACATCTCACTGACGATGAAGTTATAAACCGATTTGGTAATGCTCCAAGAAACCTTGACTTTATATTATAGTGTAAGTTGTAAATCAAAACAGTAATCTTAATTATTACCATGTAAACACTATCAAGTGAGCATGTTGATTGTATTAATAAAAAGTAGTGTAACATAAAATGGTCTTAACCTACTTGTGTTTGACATTAACCAAACATAAAACATCACAACAAATTGGTTGAAAAGCGATGCCAGATAGCCTTAAAACTCATCATTTCGCACCAAATTATACAAAAGTTTCCCGGGGAGAACCCCGGACTCCCTATTTTTGGGGCCTATACCATGGCCCCTAACCTCCCCCCGAAATAAAACTCTGTATACACCCCTGCAACAGACAGACATCCTTTGTCTTAGGAGGAAGCTATTCTTGATCCAATACAGTGCTGCAACTGTAGAACTACAAAGTGAAACATAAAGAATCTCCGTAGCTTGAAGGGTCTCCCACCCAGCTAAGGACAAAGAATGTCTGTCTGTGTCTTTTTTCTGCGGTTTTATTTCGGGCTATAAATCTGGTGCTATTTCTTAATGGAAACACATTCTTGTGTTCTATTGCAATTAAAAATATTCTACATGTATCTGTGTTTCTTCATAACCAAAATTGTGGATGTAATCCTCATAGCTATCTGTCCAGATCGCTTCAAATATGAAAAGATACACATTTTTTCACACTTATCTTAAACAAAAAGATTTGTAACGTCAAAACTAACAGTCATGTTTTCATAAGGGTCCGCCCCAGAGGTAGTGGATAAAAGGGGGGAAAACGGACCCAGCTCAAGGATCCCTCGGGGTCGCAAACTCCTGAACTCACCAGCCGTGAGCCCTTGAGGGTGTAGCAATATCTAGGGTGCACCGTAAGGGGTGGGGCTACATCCTTGAGGGCCTTGAGCAGAAGGCAGGAGATAACATGAAAAGAAAAAGAAGGCTTACCCCTCGCAAAAGGAGGGTATCAGGAAAGAAGAGACAAGGGCCAATAAAGGAGGGAAAGCAAGAGACTCGCTAGGCCTCGGAAACCCTAATACCGTCGGGGTCGGAAGAGAACAAGAGTTAGCCAAGTGAGGTCGACGGTAAAGAAGACGGAGAGGTGCCCGGCACAAGTAAGTGGAAGCAATGACGGACTCAGTTGAGGCCCCGTAGTCGCCAACCCACGTCCCACTAGATGTGAGCCCCTGGGGGGTCAAGGTACTAGACCATGTGTGCAATGTTTACAGCTGTTGGCTTGCATACTTTCTGATATAATGGAATTAGGATAAGAAATAGAGAGCACTTATTAACAGTTGGCAGCCGTGATGGCTCTCAAGAATACGCATAGTTATATCCGTTATGGCACACAAAGCACATACGAAATTTGGTTGAAATCCAATTGACAGTATAGAAGTTACATGCATTTAAATATTCCTCCTATCAGCAAGCATAGAATCATGTGGTATCACTGTCATATATGGGATCCTGAAAATTGCTATCAGCCCAGAGGTCCGGGTTCGATCCATGACTCTGCCAAGAAAATTAAATTCTGGTTAGAGATCTGGAACGAGGTACACTTCGCCGCGTGAGTAAAAACTGAGAAGAGGTTGCTCGATTCCCATCTCAGTCATCCCGGAAGTGGTTTTCCGTGTTTCTCCACTTTCACTCAAGGTAAATGCTGGGATGATTCCTAACTTAATGGTAGAGCCGCTTCCTTCCCAATCCTCGTCTGAATTACAAATGCAAACACTCTCACAGACACCGCAAGAATACGGGTTATCAGACATTCTTTATTTTAATTTAGTTAATGAATTAATAAGTATATGGGGCTAAATTACCAAAATATCAAAGCACCTCAAATGAAACAACAACCTTTTAGTCGGTTACCACGAGTGTGCCCCATTAGATTGGACGGGGAGTGGAGTAGAATAGACGTCAATAGAGGTATTTCATGAAATCAGCTAAGTCTATAAAATCACATTATCAACCTAGTAACATTTAAGTGTTTTATAAGAGATTATCGTAATTAACCAATAACAAAAACTCATTACGTAAAAAAAGAAATGTTTACAGTATAATAATAATATTAATATTATAATATCGTATGGCCTCGGATGCCGGGTGCAAGCTTTGTTATTTGACACCCAAAGGATAGCTTGCATGTCGAATTTCGTTGTTCCTTGAAGCATTATGAAAGTCAAGGAGGTTAGATATCTAAGCTCCTTGAACACTAAAGCGGTTTCTAGTAGAGAAATGAGGAACTTTGTGTTGGCGGAAACTCCCGAGATTAATTTTGCCATTATGAACACGGCCTACTGAATTCAAATGGGTTCTTTGACATGCCAACATCGTATGACATGGTGTTGTAATTTTTGCCGCCTTTCAAAAATCACTTACCACGGCCAGGAGCGAACCAGCAAGCTTGGGCTTAGTGGACCGACAAGTTAACCACTCACCCACCGTGGCAAGCTATTTGTATAGTAACTAATGGTTAATAACAAAACAGATCAGAACGCAATAATTTCGCTACATTAGAAGTTAACGATTCTAAAGTGTCTTCATATTTATACTCATAAAAAATACAAAAATAAAAGACGCAACATTCATGGAATTGTAATAAACTGTTGTTGTTGTTTCTTTTTAGGGGGCTGAGTGACTAAGCGGTAACATTCTTGCCTGCTGTTCCCAAGGTTGCAGGTTCGAACCCTGGCACTGTCAGTGGGCATTTGAGGGTGCACAAATGTGAGGGAGCCGTTTCAGTAAATTTGCTGGCACGTTAAAGATCCCCTTCATGGCAGAATTCCGGCACCCCGGCGTCACTAAAAGCCGCAGTAGTTAAAACGGACGTAAAACCAATAACAGTATTATTATTATTTTAGGTGTGTGTGAGTGGAATTTGTGTGATAACTTGTGTTATTATAATGGCTGTGCTAGTATTGTAAATTGGGGCTAGGATTGGGAAGGAGGCAGCCGTTGCCCTAAGTAAGGAACCATCCCAGCATTTGTCTGGAGTAGAAGTGGGAAACGAACCCTCCTCAGCTCAGTTTTTCCTCACGAGGCTGTTCCAGCCCGGAATTAAATTTCTTGGTAGAGCCAGGAACCGACCCTGAACCTCAGCGGTGACAGCCAATAATGCTAGCCACTACACCACGAGATGGATAATAAGTAGGGCCCGGATTCTTAGGTTTTTACCTATATTTTTCCCTTACTATTAAATATTTTAAATAATTTTGTGAAATATGATTATTATTAACTATTTTGGCAGAAAGAGTGCCTTGAATTTAGAATTCAAATATGTAAAGTAATACAATAGTATTGTTAAAGGATGTTAAAGAAAACTTTTTTTATAATTATAGACCTTTTATCCTCTGAAATGGCCATACTCGCCTTCAAGTTGGTTTCTAATTCACTCATGTTAGACTGAAAGTTATTTTCTAAACTACTTATGTTTGACTGCAATTTACCCTCTGAAGTAGCCATACTAGACTTTAAATTAGCTTCTAAACTAGACATGAAGAAATCGAATGACGGCGTAGCAACGAAATTGAATAGTTTGGAAATTCGATTTGAGGAAGGCAGAAAATATGTCAAAAGGCTTAAAACCGAAGTTGGTGTTGTATATGCCGGACTTAACTTGACACGTGGTATATCTGTCGTGGTTAATTCAAACGTGAAGAAGACACTGATGACAGTAGAGGCAGTTCGAGCCGAAATAACAACGAATACACAGAGTATTCAGGATATCAGGAGCGAATTAACCGAAACGGCTGCGAATCTTAAGAGAGATAAGCAAATTTCAGTTGCGGAACTTAAGGTGGACATAGATATCGTCGAGGGAGAATGTGCAGAACCCCTCGAGGGGTAAACATTTCTTTTTTTACGTAATGAGTTTTTGTTATTGGTTAATTACGATAATCTCTTATAAAACACTTAAATGTTACTAGGTTGATAATGTGATTTTATAGACTTAGCTGATTTCAGGAAATACCTCTATTGACGTCTATTCTACTCCACTCCCCGTCCAATCTAATGGGGCACACTCGTGGTAACCGACTAAAAGGTTGTTGTTTCATTTGAGGTGCTTTGATATTTTGGTAATTTAGCCCCATATACTTATTAATTATCCGATTCCTCGAGGGTAAAATGGACGCACAGGATGCCGATTATCCTCGAACGACGATCCTGGCAGCTGACTATGTATTGTATCAACGACTCCTGTACAAGTTCGTTGATCCTGGCCATACGCAACTTCGTGCAGTGATACCCCAGACATACCAAAATTCGCTTACCCAGATGGTACATCTTGCTATTGGACACGGGGGCACGGATAAAACAATCGCAACCATCAAGGAAACATTCACATGGAAGGACATTGGAACCACGGTTAGGAATGTTATACGAACGTGTGATACATGCCAACGTAATACATTTCCTACTAAATTATTAAAGGAATCCCCACGACCTATTTTACCCACAGAACCGAGAGAATTGTACGCTCAGGATATCTTTGGACCAATTCCTAAGTCTGGTAGAGGAAACCGATTTGTGGTGGTGACAATAGACGTTTTCAGTAAGTATACGATGTTGCACCCCATACAGAAGGCCACGGCACACCAGATTTTCCAACGAATTAAACGGCAAGTAATACCTGAAGCAGGTAAGCCACAAGTTTTGCTTACCGACCATGGGTCGCAGTACACATCCGCAAAATTTTCTGATGCTATGGAAGAATTAGGAATAGGACATCTCCTATCATCCATTCGACACCCAGAGAGCAACCCTAGCGAACGCGTTGTCAGAAATTTCAAAATTCTGCCGCATTTACTGCGAAAATGAACATTGGAAATGGACAGAAGTGCTAGTCGTAATGGCACGTTGCATAAATTACACTGTCATGAAAGCAACGGCCAAATTCCAGCCCAAATACACCTTGGGATCACACCCAGAAGATTCTGGCACAATGTCGTAACATTACCACCGTGTATTCAGCCATCAATAGCTAGCAGGATCGAAGCAGCGCGAGAAAAACTCAATAGACAAGCTGAGAAACGCCTTAGAAGGGTGAGAAACAAACGCTTCAGAAGACCACTGAATGTGGGCGACTTAGTCCTGATTCGCCGACCTGGGATATCAAATCCTCAAGAAAGAGTGTACCATAAGTTTGTGTCTCTATTTTATGGCCCACATCGAATTGAAACTGTCTATAACAATGGTAGTTACGCCATATTTGACTTCAATACCAACGAGAGAATTGGGGTATATAACGCTTCCAACCTCAAGAGATAGCATCGTGGGGAGTAAATAACTTGCCGAATGTAACCTGTTAAATCACTGTATTGCTGGAGGAATTAACAACGGAAAAATAAAAATGTCTGCCAAAATTTTTATTTTATCGACGAAGAGGCATATGAAAGGAAGCTTGTAGTTTAACGTGACCGTTAATCATGAGATCATGAGCCACGGGACCTCCTTTTTACGTGGAATCCGAACCACAGGACATGGCATTTCACTTCGAAAATCTCACATGCATTGACCGGGAATCGAACCCGGACCGCCTTGGTGAGAGGCATACAGCTAGACCGCTGAGCCACCACGCCCCCCTAAGAGTCATATGAGACCGAAAGGCTCATGACCCCATGACCGTTTCCGGCTCATCAAAAATTGATTGCCGAGAAAAAATCCCAAACAAGCTCAACCACACGTCGAACCATGGAACACCAACCAACCAGGGGAAGTCGCCAGCTGAAGTAACATACTTATTTAATAGTGAGATTATGAACCACAGGACAATTAAGACAACAAGGGCACTCCAATGATTTTTTCCTATAATTTTTTAGAATACTGGTTGTGTAAATGATATGCTGGGTTATAAACGGTTAATTTACATAGTCAGGAAACGACTCACGCAATGCCCGACCATGAAGAGGAAGAAGCACTGGTCGCCATGACCTGGACAGTAGTGTGTCATGTCGTGTGTAAATGAAAAACGCCGCAACTGGATCTCCGGTAATGAACAGGGTGAGGACGAGCAGTCCATTAATATTACTATTATCGAACGGACCGGTATATTTGGGAAGTGCATTGAAACTGTTATTCGTGACTAGTCGAACTGTAAATTGTCATAATTGTGAAGTGCTATTATCAAACTCATGTAATTGTGGAGTGAGAAAAGTAGTAAAGTCTGTGTAATATGATGCAGATGCGTCAATAAAGTCAGTGGCGGAAATAGAAAGGCAATTTTGAATATCCGCACAGTTTAGAATCAGTGGAAATTTTACAACTATTGTTCCGATAAAATCAGTGATTCAGGCTTCTACAACGTGTAATACTACTACCATCATGGGGACCTATAACTACACGAAAGCTACCGCCATCCTTATGGCAGCAGAAATGTCCGAGTAGACCATTCAACCATGGGAACAGCCGATGCCTAATAATACCATGAGGAGGAAGAAACGATGGTTAGGTCGGTGAGTGAACCGAGGACCAGGTTCAAATCGAGAGCCATCCATCTCATACAACCAACCATGAACGAGTAAGTCAAATAAAACCATTTATGTACGGTAGAATTGTGGTGGATAATTAGCATAAGATATTGGCCGCACGTATTCACACAGTTGGTCATAGGCAGGATTTGTTTTTTGGTAGTTATGTAATTAACTATTATTTCGTGTCGGTCTATTTCTCTATGACAATTTGTAAATATACTGATTAAGAAAGGCATTGGGAGTACTCTGCATAAATTGAAGAAGAACGCCGCAAATTAACTTCATGTACCTAAGCAAGGTGGAAGTGTGTTATTCTCGAACACACGATCCTTGGGAAGGTATGGCAGTCGATAGACACGACGGAATGACTACAGTATAATTTATTTAAGCATTTTTAATATATTCAAGTCACTACAGAAGAATGACATATCTATATCTTTGGTCTACCTGGAATACAACATTATTCTTTCTTAAGCCAGAAGTGTGGCGTTATTAAAATCGTACATCTGAATGTGTGGATTTAGAACTGGTTACGAAGCAAGTGGTGAGCGTCTGAGCTCAATTGTTTGTCAGCGGGAGAGTGTATTGGGACCTTGAAAGCTGTAGCAGACACTCGAAGATACCGAGCGCAAGCAAATGCGTCATTCACATGTCACACTATACATCAACTGAAGGCACACACACACTCAATACTACACTTAGCGTAGAACTGCACAGCAGTATTTTCTCAATGAACTTACACTTCCATAAGGTTAGTAAATTTGTTAAGTAAAATGTAACTTGTATTAGATTGAAACCATTATTTAAGAGCTGTAACCAGCTGTTCTGGGCAGACTTTAACTTATTTTTGTACAGACCGAGGATGTATCAGACTAGGGCAACGTGCTAGATTGTGATTGGGTAATTTGTTCCACATGAAGACGATGCATTATCGCTCATGGTGATGTTAATTAGGTGACAGGTGATGTTTATACCACTGTCGACCGTTCTATAAGGTGTGTGTGGGGTGACCACACGTATTAGTATTTGTAAACACGAGTCCAGCGGTGACTGGCGTGTATTGAAGTTGAGCGGTGATGCTCAAAAGAAGATTTTGATGATGCTGTAGAATCGAGATGACTGATGCTTCTCGAGGTGAGAGTTTATTGAAAAAAATGAAAATCCACAGCCTGCTTCCAGTCTCCGACCGGGTCAGGGATGGAATGAAGGAAGCCCCCATCTAGCGGCGAGGATATGAACTGTGCCGGCTGCCGAAGCCTGTCGCACTCCTCTGGGGCAATGATTAAATGAATGACAGATGAAATGAAATGATAGTGGAGAGTGTTGCTGGAATGAAATTTTGACAGGGAAAACCGGAGTACCCGGAGAAAAACCAGTCTGCCTCCGTTTTGTCCAGCACAGATCTCACATGGAGTGACCGGGATTTGAACCACGGACCCAGCGGTGAGAGGCCGGCGTGCTGCCGCCTAAGCCACGGAGGCTCTGTGAGAGTTTATTAATGGGTTTTATTCTGTTCTTCGTGTTGTGCCCGTCCCGGAAATATGTGCGATGACCCGGCCAAAAATTACACCACACAATTTCCGAGGAAGAACAGGGGAGGGCAATAAAAAATAGCAGGAAAAAACGAATTGCCTGAATTCTAGTTTGATAATATAATAAAAACGGCTCGGGTGGCACGAGACAGAGTATCTCCGGGTCGTTACGAGGTGGGAAAGAGGGCGCCATCAAACTAGAGTTCGCAAGGACACATTCCTGGAGAGGCCAGAGTTAAAAGAAGGAAAATAGAAATGACTCAGATAAAAGAAATTTAAGAAGGTAAAGACAAATGATCCTTATTTATTCATGGATTCAGCTTGCATTAAAATTCCACACCCTGCCTATGATCTCGACGGCAAGAGAATCCCTAAGATATGGTGTAATGTCTTTCTGAATCTTGCCAAATCGGATCAATAAAAAAATTACATCATAGGACTGAAACGAAAGCCAACTAAAAGTCTCTTCTGTCGCTGCAGGGATTTTTCGGCGCACACGACACGAAAAATTAATAACACTCATCCCTGAGCGACCTAATTTCAATTACATGAAAAAAAAAATACACCATCAAATAATCAAGCTAATGCGCCCTGTGATGTGAAACTGCTTGCTAATGAATTGATATCGGCATTGTACTACCGTAATTGCACACAAAACAGTCTATCCAATTGTCCAAACGTATTTACAATTATAACTGACAATAATATAATACGAACTCATCTAACTCAGTTCCAAAAATCAAAAATTGTCAAAATCAGTTCACTGATTATCAGGATCAGTTCAAAAATAAATCTATTAATCAAATCGAAATCCTTAATTCAATATCTCATGCTCAATTCAAAATCTTTTAGTGAATCCTAAACTAATAATCTTGTTCAAAATTCGATAATCTTTTGTCAATTCAATAATCATCCCTAATGCCCGCAATTATTATAATAATCCTTACATGGTCTCGTGGTCTCGAATCCACAACTAGATTCAAGAATAATCCAGAATCAAACTCCATCAAATGATTATTGAAGTATCAGTGCAACCATACTCGATGATTTCGTTAAATTGCTCAGGCAATTTTTGATCAAAATAATTAGTAAAGAGGACAGAGCAAGAAAGATTAAATTTTGCCTCACGAAAGCAATGAGCCTTTGTCAAAATGAGCCATAAATTCTCTAAGAGAGACCAAATAATTAGATCAAAATATTTAAACATCATGATAGGATTATAATAATTAATGATAAAACATGTCATATCATTTGCCCACAAATCGTTGCACTAAGGCAATAGCCCTCTAAATAACTCGAGCAACATGTCACAAAAGATCATGGCCCATCAAACTATCATTCAAAACCAGAAAGAAGATCATGTGAGCATTTCTGTACATAACATCAATAATTCCCATCACAAATATAATATCCAAGTGGCAAATCTAATATTTAATATTGACTATCTTCACACTCAAAATGTGGCAACCAGAATGCATAAATCGAACAGTCGGATCTGAACAGATATGCATCCAAAATATTAATAATTCAATCGAAATGTGAACGGCTCAAGAAAAAACTCACAAAGTCCTCAAATGAGACCCCCAAAGATCGTCCTAGAAAAGATCTGGAGTTCAAGAAAACATCGCACAGACGGCAAAGTCATCCTAAGGCTTCAACATCAAATCCCCAAAGAAAATGTGGACAAAAATAAACACCCGTGCATCTGATGCGCACTATCTTAAAATCCTTGGATAAAACCATAAATCGAAAAAGAATGCATCATGAAAGAAACGCAGAAGAAAATAAAAAACATTGAAATAATTGCCATCGCAATTATGCAAGAGAAAATAATAATAATAATAATAACAATCGTAAAAAAGCAATCATTATCATCATTAATCCCAACAAAATTCATTAGACTCCGATGTGTACAATCAGATAATGCTCTTGCCATACCGCGGAATTACACAAAGTCTAAATATTATCATGTGCTCTGGAGTGCAACTCATTATGGGAAGATTCAATTCATGTGGGTTGGCGACACATTTTTACCTCCTGGCATCTTCGTTAGGCAGAGACAAACCTCTTCTGCTAATTTAATAGAGTGTAAAGATCCCTGATAAGTGTTCCCTGGTGTCGTGTTGGCGGCAGGCGTCTGCTTGCGAAGATCGTCGCGACACCTCCTGGATCAAAGTTACATCCCTCCATCACGTCTTCTGCGTGTTTTAATGTGCCATGGTGTAATTAGAAATATTCGACACTGTATGTCTCTCCTTCCTCACGAAGACATTTACTTCATTAATATGTTGCCCCATTATTTTAGAGTAACACGCCGCCACAGTTCCAATTCGATCTAGAATGTTCAGAAGTGAGATTGTGTTCAGTGTAATTGGCAAAGACTGTTCAAGAAGTCCGGCGTGAAGCAATGTCCAATGAACTATGTGAACTATTACAGAGTTCCAATGATGCCTAAAGCCATGTTCACTTGCCATCACGGCTTTGATTAAATGTGCAATGTTCTGTCGCAATGATGTCCCAACTGATTTCCATTGAATAGTGTGTAAGCTTGTAGAACAGGATGAGAAATATCCAGCCCTCAGACTGTGTATCACTGCTGCTGTATGCTGGTAATGTTTATATGATTTTTCAACTTACGTGGCTCCAACTTCTTCTGTATGTCAGTGCAAGTCCCAATACTTACGAATATGAACCATCACTTTCACACTGCCGTTTGCTTGCGATTTGCAAGTGACAAACTTGCATCTAATAGCTCGCCCTTATGACTGAAAGAATACAACACACACAGCGATACCGGTCCACACTAAACATGTTCTGGACACGACCAGAATCAAACATAAGAATGAGCAAGCTCGTCTGGCGATCACCTGCCAAGCGGCCTCGCTATCCTCCCCTCCGTAAGGGGGTGGGGTTAGCTCGCATATACCTCTCCTTACTCCCGGCCGTGAAAGCATCACACAAGTGCACTGACCTCTACCGGTCATTCGGGGAAGATCAAACCACCGTGACGAAATATTTGCGGCCCCCGGCCGTTCACGCAGCACCGTAGCTTAGTGGTCATACTCCAAATCGGGTACATCTCTCTCCTTCCTCACGAAAATAAAGTTGTCAAGCCAAGGAAGAGGAGCTTGATGAGTTTATTTTAAACATTATTTTTTTAAGATCCAAAAATCCACATGATCATGTACACGATTTCCCAAATAAGCATCTTTTCAACAGCTTCCTGTCTATTCTAGAGCAGTATGATATCTCTTGATGTTGGCTGCATTGAACTTTCCCACGATGAATTTCTCTTGACTGTGTTGTCCTCTCGAGATGATTACTGAATTGCTTCCTATCGTTCTGTATCAAGAACTCCCCGGTAACTCATTCCGACTTGTACGACGATTCGTATCTTCCCTCGGTGTTACGTTTTTCTCTCTGGACGTTGATTCCCCAGAGTTTCGAATTTGTACTTCTGTAGGTGCGCTGGGACGATGTTCCTCTTTCAGTTGTCGCACGTATTCTTGGCTTTCCCTATGCCTTTCGTTCAACTCATCATGACTACGCTCGTTCTCATTTGATCGCTGGTTGTACTGGTTATACTCACGATTATACCGTTCTCGATTGCAATTGCTATATCTGCTTCTTCCCTGGTATCTCGAATTCCTATTATTATAATAAGGATATCCACCCCTTCTCCGGTCATTGAAATACTGCCTACCATACTGTCTTGGGTTATCCTGGTTCCTTGAAAAGTTATCGGTTTTATTCCCAAAACTTCTTGGCTCCAACGATGGATTTTGTTCTGTTTGCACCGCATTATCTATCACTACTGCGTTAATTTGCCGAGTATCTCTTTGATCATTCCTCGGATGTCTCGGAATCATTTGCGCACTGGTATAATCCAATCTTCTCAAAACATCTTCGCAGTGTTCTAGCGTTTCGGCGCCTGATGCTATCAAAGTACGCTGTACCTCTATAGGAATTTGACGTGCTATTGCCCGTATCAGTTCTTCTTCGGGTAATGGAGGGGTAAGGAACTGCAATTTCGCGAGTTGTGACGTGAAATAATTGGCGTAATGTGTTGGGTTCGATATAGAGTACCTCTTAGAGTACATTTCGGCTCTTATGTTGAGTTGGTCCTCCGAACTCCAAAATCTTTGTAATAGGGCATCTGCAAATTCCTCCAGGTTCCTGAAATTTCCCCGAAACGCGCGAAACCAAGTTAACGCGGGACCTCCTAAGGCACGCTCAATTACTCTGAGTTCGCGGTCTCTGGATATCCGGTTTTCAGCTATATATTCTCGGATATCACGAATAAATTCAACTGGTGTCAACCCGGTATTTCCTGCAAATTTCCTAGGCTTATCATCAAAATTTCAGATGATCGTGACGTGTCCCCTTTGACGTTCGCTATCCGTGGGTGTTCCCAAGATCTGATTCGAATTTTCCTGGACATTTCGATTTATTGTGACATATTCCCTCTGATGCTCACCAGTTGTAGGCGTTTCTAATGTCCGAACTGAATTTTCTTGATTGTACCTTACTTGCATTCTTCTACTATCTCCCGGAGTCCTTCAATACGTAAACTACTTAATTCTGACTCCAAAAACGCTATACGGTTCTGTTGTCGTTCTTGTTGAATCCTAAATTTTGTTTCCATATCCTCTATCGATGCTACCGTATTGGTTCTGGCACTAGCTTCTATGTCCGATTTTAATTTTTCAAACCTTTCCTCATATTGAACCCACACTGTTTCAACCTTAGTTTCAACTCCTTTGCATGAAACATCCATGTTTTCTTTAAGTTTGGTCTCCATCGTTCCTATGTTTTCCAAGAGCTCGCTTCTTATCGTTCCCATGTTTTCTACGAGTTCGCCTTTTATCGTTCCCATGTTTTCATCTATACTCTCTCTGGCTGTGTCTAATCGTTTAACCACTGCGTCTTCCATATTCTGCTTAAATAATTTCAAGGTTTTCTCAACTCTATCATCCACTTGATTCATCCTATCGTCCACACCTGAGTCCAATGTATCAATGTTACCTTGTATCCCATCTTCCAAGGATTTTAAGTCTGATTTGACAGAATCTAAAACCACGGTTTTCATCCCCTCTAATTTCGATTCAAGTCCCGCTATACTATCGTTCAGATTCGACTCAAGATTACTCAAACTACTTTCGAAAGAATTTTTGTTTGCCAACATTTTATTTTCTAAGGAAGTCATATTCTGTTTCATATTACATTCTACAGTAGCTACATTCGTTCCTATGGCTGGTATCCTTTCCTTAAAATTTAATTCTAAATCATTCATATTCGCCTCAACTTTGGATACCTTTGACCCAACAGCAGCGATATCTGATTTAATATCTTTTTGCATTTTATTCATATCTGCTCTCAAACTGTCTATATTTTTTCATTTTTTGTATCCATGGAACTGATGCTTTCCCTTAATTTACTTTCTGAACTTGCCATACTTGATTTCAAGTTGGTTTCGAAATCAGTTATGTTTGACTGCAATTTAGTTTCCAAGTTATTTATATTCGACTGCAAATTAGCTTCTAAACTAACGGTATCCGACCGTAACTTCCTTTCTAAATCAGTTATGTTTAACTGAATTTTATCCTCTGAAATGGCCATACTCGCCTTCAAGTTGGTTTCTAATTCACTCATGTTAGACTGAAAGTTATTTTCTAAACTACTTATGTTTGACTGCAATTTACCCTCTGAAGTAGCCATACTAGACTTTAAATTAGCTTCTAAACTAGTAGTCTGTTCGTAAATTATTTTCCAATTGAGTCATTTTTGAATATATTGCTTTAAAATTGTCCTCCAATTTGGAAAACATATTCCTCATTTCTTCCATCGTTCTAATCCTGCAAAGATGATACCATATAACACAAACAAACACATGATAGAGACACATCACCTTGACCCCAGCCAGAGTTGCAGAGCACATGACCACATTATCTTCCATTCGAATAAATACGATTCAAAACATTAAAGCATGACATCCAATGTTAACTATAAGTCCAATTCAATAGATCAAAATAACAACATATGTGTCCTTCTTAAGAAAACGAATTGCATCAACTGCCAGTAAGTTAAATGGAGTACCAACAAATTAAATCGAGCCCCACGTGAATGGGTCGCCACATCTCCTCCTGTGCCCGTCCCGGAAATATGTGCGATGACCCGGCCAAAAATTACACCACACAATTTCCGAGGAAGAACAGGGGAGTGCAATAAAAAGTAGCAGGAAAATACGAATGTGCCTGAATTCTAGTTTGATAATATAAGAAAAGCGGCTCGGGTGGCACGAGACAGAGTATCACCGGGTCGTTACTGGATGGGAAAAAGGGCGCCATCAAACTAGAGTTCGCAAGGACACATTCCTGGAGAGGCCAGAGTTAAAAGAAGGAAAATAGAAATGACACAGATAAAAGAAATTTAAGAAGGTAAAGGAAAATGATCCTTATTTATTCATGGATTCAGCTTGCATTAAAATTCCACACCATGCCTATGATCTCGACGGCTAGAGAATTCCTAAGATATGGTGTAATGTCTTTCTGAATCTTGCCAAATCGGATCAATAAAAAAATTACATCACAGGACTGAAACGAAAGCCAACTAAAAGTCTCTTCTGTCGCTGCAGGGATTTTTCGGCGCACACGACACGAAAAATTATTAATACTCATCCCTGAGCGACCTAACTTCAATTATATGAAAGAAAAAAATACACCATCAAATAATCAAGCTAATGCGCCCTGTGATGTGAAACTGCTTGCTAATGAATTGATATCGGCATTGTACTACCGTAATTGCACACAAAACAGTCTATTCAATTGTCCAAACTTATTTACAATTATAACTGACTATTATATAATACGAACTCATCTACCTCAGTTCCAAAAATCAAAAATTGTCAAAATCAGTTCACTGATTATCAGGATCAGTTCAAAAATAAATCTATTAATCAAATCGAAATCCTTAATTCAATATCTCATGCTCAATTCAAAATCTTTTAGTGAATCCTAAACTAATAATCTTGTTCAAAATTCGATAATCTTTTGTCAATTCAATAATCATCCCTAATGCCCGCAATTATTATAATAATCCTTACATGGTCTCGTGGTCTCGAATCCACAACTAGATTCAAGAATAATCCAGAATCAAACTCCATCAAATGATTATTGAAGTATCAGTGCAACCATACTCGATGATTTCGTTAAATTGCTCAGGAAATTTCTGATCAAAATAATTAGTAAAGAGGACAGAGAAAGAAAGATTAAATTTTGCCTCACGAAAGCAATGAGCCTTTGTCAAAATGAGCCATAAATTCTCTAAGAGAGACCAAATAATTAGATCAAAATATTTAAACATCATGATAGGATTATAATAATTCATGATAAAACATGTCATATCATTTGCCCACAAATCGTTGCACTAAGGCAATAGCCCTCTAAATAACTCGAGCAACATGTCACAAAAGATCATGGCCCATCAAACTATCATTCAAAACCAGAAAGCCGATCATCTGAGCATTTCTGTACATAACTTCAATAATTCCCATCACAAATATAATATCCAAGTGGCAAATCTAATATTTAATATTTAATATTGGCTATCTTCACACTCAAAATGTGGCAACCAGAATGCATAAATCGAACAGTCGGATCTGAACAGATATGCATCCAAAATACTAATAATTCAATCGAAATGTGAACTGCTCAAGACAAAACTCACAAAGTCCTCAAATGAGACCCCCAAAGATCGTCCTAGAAAAGATCTGGAGTTCAAAAAAACATCGCACAGACGGCAAAGTCATCCTAAGCCTTCAACTTCAAATCCACAAAGAAAATGTGGACCAAAATAAACACCTGTGCATCTAATGCGCATTATCTTAAAATCCTTGGATAAAACCATAAATCGACAAAGAATGCATCATGAAAGAAACGCAGAAGAAAAAAACATTGAAATAATTGCCATCGCAATTATGAAAGAGAAAATAATAATAATAACAATCGTAAAAAGACAATCATTATCATCATTAATCCCAACAAAATTCATTAGATTCCGATGTGTACAATCAGATAATGCTCTTGCCATACTGTGGAATTATACAAAGTCTAAATATGATCATGTGCTCTGGAGTGCAACTCATTATGGGAAGATTCAATTCATGTGGGCTGGCGACACATTTTTATCTCCTGGCATCTTCGTTAGGCAGAGACAAACCTCTTCTGCTAATTTAATAGAGTGTAAAGATCCCTGTTAAGTGTTCCCTGGTGTCGTGTTGGCGGCAGGTGTCTGCTTGCGAAGATCGTCGCGACGCCTCCTGGATCAAAGTTACATCCCTCCATCACGCCTTCTGCGTGTTTTAATGTGCCATGGTGTAATTAGAAATATTCGACACTGTATGTCTCTCCTTCCTCACGAAGACATTTACTTCATTAATATGTTGCCCCATTATTTTAGAGTAACACGCCGCCACAGTTCCAATTCGATCTAGAATGTTCAGAAGTGAGATTATGTTCAGAGTAATTGGCAATGACAGTTCAAGAAGTCCGGCGTGAAGCAATGTCCAATGAACTATGTGAACTATTACAGAGTTCCAATGATGCCTAAAGCCATGTTCACTTGCCATCACGGCTTTGATTAAATGTGCAATGTTCTGTCGCAAAGATGTCCCAACTGATTTCCATTGAATAGTGTGTAAGCTTGTAGAACAGGATGAGAAATATCCAGCCCTCAGACTGTGTATCACTGCTGCTGTATGCTGGTAATGTTTATATGATTTTTCAACTTACGTGGCTCCAACTTCTTCTGTATGTCAGTGCAAGTCCCAATACTTACGAATATGAACCATCACTTTCACACTGCCGTTTGCTTGCGATTTGCAAGTGACAAACTTGCATCTAATAGCTCGCCCTTACGACCGTAAGAATACAACACACACAGCGATACCGGTCCGCACTAAACATGTTCTGGACACGACCAGAATCAAACATAAGAATGAGCAAGCTCGTCTGGCGATCACCTGCCAAGCGGCCTCGCTATCCTCCCCGCCGTATGGGGCTGGGGGTAGCTCGCATATTCCTCTCCTTACTCCCGGCGTGAAAGCATCACACAAGTGCACTGACCTCCACCAGTCATTCGGGCAAGATCAAACCACCGTGACGAAATATTTGCGGCCCCCGGCCGTTCACGCAGCACCGTAGCTTAGTGGGCATACTCCAAATCGGGTACAGTGTCTAATGACAATATTAAATACACTTCCAATAATTAATAATAATAAATAATAATAAAAAAATAATGAAATAGTTTAATTTTGAAAGGAATAAATAATTAATAATTAAATAAATAATTAAATAGTTTCGAACTTCAGTTTTTTTGAATAATGTAATTTTTCGTATGTTGTTGTGGTTGTTGTTATGATTCGATCTTCGATTTTTCACCTGAGGGTGATGCTTCTAAATACAATTAGATCAAACTGACACACCTTCGAATGTAATTTCTAGGCGAATCCACGGAAGCCTGGACTTTGCAAATGTAACGTCCGACGTGACGGTGTTCACGCTGTTGCCAACCTTAATTGACATACATTCAGATGGCAATGGTCTACAAAGAGTCGACGATTTGTGTAGGGAGGATGTTGAATATAAGAGTGTATTCTATTTTGTGTTTATGGTTTGTTGACTTGTGTTCCCATTTGTTACTGATGTATTTTTAGTGAACCAATTGTGTGATAGTTTTGTTTTTTTCTGCATAGGCGCGTCACGTCTATGATTAACTTTCCGATAGGATCATATCAGAACATAACCTTAACGTTAAATGTCAGGGATAATACCATCATAGCCTAGTTTCATACACATTGTTTTGCTTTAGTTAAATTTCTCATTGTAATTGCTTAGGGCTGAACTTACGTATTATGCCCTTAGTTTGCTGTTTTTTGTTTTGTTTTTTGTATAATAGGACTTCATAAGGGGGTAACTTAACATCATTCAGGGACTATCCATCATGTATTCAGGTTAGCGGCTTATCCGATTCTTACCCTCAGAAGTAGGTTCGGGTGCTGTTTCTGAATAAACAAAGACAGTAACTTAAGACTGGACTTCTTCGTTTTTTTTTTTTTTCTTAGCTTTGTTGTTTTTGATGTGCTTTCTTGGGGCAGTTCATAGCATTTTCACATCTCACTAACACCGATCGACCCTGAGGTAACTAGTCCCGTGCGGGCTGACTTGAGAGTGCACATCTGATCCTTTTAGGGTTGTGGGTTCGGTGGATGGGGGTGTCGAGAGGCCGTTGCGGTCAAGCGGTCTTCCGACATCCTTGTCTGGCGGGCACAATATGTACATTGAAATAATAATAATAATAATATCGTATGGCCTCGGGTGCCGGGTGCAAGCCTTGTAATTTGACACCCAGTGGGTAGCTTGCATGTCGAATTTCGTTGTCCTTTGAATCACTATGAAATTCAAGGAGGTTAGATATCTAAGCTCCTTGAACACTATAGCGCTTTCTAGTAGAGAAATGAGGAACTTTGTTTTGGCGGGAGCTCCCGAGATTAATTTTGTCATTATGAACACGGCCTACTGAATTCAAATGGGTTCTTTGACATGCCAACATCGTATGGCATGCGTGTCGTATTTTTGCCGCCTTTCAAATATCACTTACCATGGCCAGGAGTGAACCTGCAATCTTGGGGGTTAGTAGACCGACACGCTATCCACTCACCCACCGTGGTAAGCTAATGAAATAATGAAAGAATGCAAGGCGGTAACCATGGTAACAGAATCTCACAGGTCCATCTATTTCTGTAAGACGCAATGCAATTCCAATTATTACATTACTGTGAAAGTTTCCAGACGGTTATAAGGTTATCACTGAACCAAATTATGCTGTAAAATTCATCAATACATACAGTATAATGCGCTTAAGGGGGTCAAGGGGCACTCTAGAATTTTTCACGCAATTTGCAAGTGTGAGTGTGGTACGAAAGGTCTTTTTCACCCGACTATAAAGGGTCTCCGAAAACCACATTTGAAGGCCCTTAAATTAACAGTGTATGTGATATCCCCAGAAAACTAACTTCGCTCTGATATACCTATGAAGAAATGACAAACCCCTAACCACTGCACCAGTAGCTGAATTGATAAAGTCTGATTATTCATACCAAGGATAAATCAGTCATAGCATTCATGATTGAGATTTTGCTAAGTGTACTCTTTTCAACTCGAATATTCGCGGGCGAAACCGCGACGGGTAATGCTAGTGTAGAATATTTATACTCTCGTTGCAATCAGATTTTCTACTAACAATTAGGCATTAATGTTAAGCTTTCCGCAGTTTATGCCAACTTTTGCTACACTTTAAGCATAAAAACCAATTCTGCCTATTAAAAATCTAAAAAATTAACTATTTTCGTATGTTTTTCAAACCCTAAAATGACAATTGAATCGGTCATTTCTAAAAGGCCCTTTCTGACATGTTACTTATTGCTGTTCTAAGGAGCATAACTAAGAGGTCATCTGCCCCTTTTCTGACATGTTTGGTGAAAATGAGTTAAGCATGGATTGGGGTTCTTTTTTCACCATGTCAGAAAAGGGACAGATGACCTGCTAGTTACGCCCCTTAGAACAGCAATAAGTAACATGTCATAAAGGGCCTTTTAGAAATGACCGATTCCATTTTTTAAACCTAAAAATCCGGTCCCTATTAATAAGGTACTATCCGAGCATTTGCACGGAAGAGCTTGAGGATATCATTATGAAAGTTAAAGAACAGAGTGAAACCATGGCTTTGTACTTGAATATCAACAAGACAAAACTAATGACGTCAGGTTTACCATCAAACATTGGGATAGATAGTAAGTTAATCACAGAGGTGAATAGTTTCTGTTTGTTGGGATCAACCATTAGTAGTAGTGGCTCATGTAGCCAAGAGATTCGCCGAAGACTTGCCCTAGGAAGAGCAGCTTTTCAATGCCTGGATAAGATCTTCAAGTGTTCCGATGTTTCTTTGCCTACTAAAATTAGAATGGTTAAGGCACTAGTCTTTCCCATAGCTACATATGGTTGCGAAAGCTGGACCATAAGGAAACGAGATAGGAAGTATATTGATGCTTTTGAACTCTGGTGTTGGAGAAGGATACTGCGTATTCCTTGAACAGCCAAGAAGACAAATGTATGGGTGATTCACAAAATCAAACCAGATCTGTCTCTCGAAGCATTGATAACACGATCACAGCTGTCATATTTTGGACACATTATAAGGAGTTCTAAGCCTCCGTGGCTTAGGCGGCAGCACGCCGGCCTCTCACCGCTGGGTCCGTGGTTCAAATCCCGGTCACTCCATGTGAGATCTGTGCTGGACAAAACGGAGGCAGACAGGTTTTTCTCTGGGTACTCCGGTTTTCCCTGTCAAAATTTCATTCCAGCAACACTCTCCACTCTCATTTCATTTCATCTGTCATTCATTTATTCATTCCCCCAGAGGAGTGCGTCAGGCCTCGGCAGCCGGCACAGTTCATACCTCGCCGCTAGATGGGGGCTTCATTCTTTCCATTCCTTACCCAGTCGGAGACTGGAAGCAGGCTGTGGATTTTCATTTTTCATGAGGAGTTATGATTAGTTGGAAAATACAATAGCCTATTATGCTTGGAAAGGTAGAAGGGTCTCGGAGACGAGGGCGGCCAGCATTGAGATGGATCGACTCCATCAAATCCTACATGAATAGGTCAGGGAAGGATCTGAAGTATATGGCTGAAGACCGAATCATATGGAGACAGTCCATCCATGCAGTCGCTAGGAGTCGACACCGACTTGATGGCACCTGATCATCATCATCATCATCCCAGCATTTGCCTGAAGGGAGTGTGGAAAAACGCGGGGGAAGAACCATAGTCAGTATAGCCGCTGTCAACTCCGGGATTCAAACTACGGACTTGCTGCTGCTTCCATATGCAGTTGTGTTGAGCGCTTTAACGTGTAAGTATACCCAGCTCAGTGGCTTTGAAAGAGCAAACCCTCCTATTGTTCTGACGCATCGCACTTGATGAAAACACCTACACACATTCGATTCATCAAACAACCAACAATAGAATTTTATTCAGTTAGCGTGTTTGCGTGCCCTTCTGTTGACGATCTCCTGCGCTCTTCCGCACAGAATCACTCCCTTGCAGGGATTCATGTTGAAGGTTCTTGCAACAAAAGAAGCTAATATACTGGGAGCTGTAGAGACTGCTCAACTTGATAAATTTTGAAGCATCCAACGAGAGACACGTGGTATTACAATGGAAATAAAATTAAGACCGTCAACATTTTGGATGTACGAGGGCTGTCTTTTAAGTAAGGGCCTTTTTTTAAGCCCGTAGTTATTGCGCACGCCACAACAATCGTGCGCGCTATCTCCCGGCATCCTTTGCGAACAAGCAAGCGACAGTTGCAGCTGTGTAGCTAACCTGTACGCTGAACTGTGCATCTTTACAATGTTCAAGATTATTGATTCGCCCGCCGCGTGTGAGGTACGGTCTGTGGTACATTTTTTGAGTGCAAGAAACATGTCGGCTGCAGACATTCATCGTCAGCTTTGTGAGGCGTATGGTGATAATGCAATGACGGAAGGTAAAGTGTGAAAATGGGTACGCGAGTTCAAAAGTGGCCGTGAAAATGTTCATGACGATGAACGCTCAGGTCTGTGATAACAGATGGCTTGGTGACTGTAATTGACACGAAGATTCATGGTAACCACTCTATCAATGGATTTCCCTCAAGTGTGAATTCTTGGTTGTCAGAGCAGGCGGCAAACTTTTATGCAGAGAGATTTCAGAACTTAGTTTTAAGATATGACAAGTGCCTAAATAAACATGGCAACTATGTAGAAAAATAGAGGAAGGTATGTATAACCTGAGCCTCCGTGGCTTAGGCGGCAGCACGCCGGCCTCTCACCGCTGAGTCCGTGGTTCAAATCCCGGTCACTCCATGTGAGATCTGTGCTGGACAAAACGGAGGCAGACAGGTTTTTCTCCGGGTACTCCGGTTTTCCCTGTCACAATTTCATTCCAGCAACACTCTCCACTATCATTTCATTTCATCTGTCATTCATTTAATCATTTCCCCAGAGGAGTGCGACAGGCTTCGGCAGCCGGCACACTTCATATCCTCGCCGCTAGATGGGGGATTCATTCATTCCATTCCTGACCTGGTCGGAGACTGGAAGCAGGCTGTGGATATTCATTTCATGTATAACCTAAAAATAAATGTGGTTTCAAAATAAAATGCTCAGTTAATTTTATTAAAAAACGGCCCTTACTTAAAAAACAGCCCTCGTATGTATTGTCTGCGCGCCAGGAGAAGTCAGTTGGACTCGCTGCGATGGTTCAGCTGTGCGCTTGCGTGGTCTGTCTATTCCTGACCTAAGTACTGTATTATCGACAGTCAGTTACTGCTACCTCCAGCTTTAAGTATGTACTCTGTCATTGGAGGGCCCTTTCCACTTTTCCTATTTGCAGAGAACAGATTGCAAATATAGAAAAATCTATATGTCTTTTTTGTTGTGTGGCCTCCTGATAGGCCGAGTGCAGGTCTTTCTAGTCGACGCCCGTGGGCGACCTGCGCGTCGGGATGAAAAATGGAATTGATGAAAATGAATGAAACTGGGCAATAATGTGGAAGGAAGCGACCGTGGCCTGTCCGAAGGTACCGTCCCAGCATTTGCGTGGTGTTGAAATGGAAAACCACTTCAAGGACGGCCGACGGTGGGGCTCGAACCCACGCGTCTATCGAGTCAGCAAAGAGCTTGGTCCCATGACCTAACGCAGCGCTTTAGCCAGCGTAGCCACTACTGTCGTAAGGAAAAACGATAGCGTGAATGAGAGAAGCTGGCAGTCACCGACATGATGTTTTTGAATGCGAGGGAAGACAATGCATTACAAGGAGTTATTATTGTTGTTGTTGTTGCTTATCTAAGAGGTTGCAATATCGTGATCATAATATAGCCCCGTGTATTTAGATGTGTGTGAGATTTGTGTGATAAACTCTATTATTGTGATGACTGTACAAGTTTGTGTATTTGTAGATCAGGGATTGAATTGGGAAGATGCGGCCGTGGCCTTAAGTTAGCTAACTTCACGGCTTTTGCCTAGAGTAGAAGTGATTGTACTAAATTGTTTGACATTTTGAAAACGATTGGAATAACGTAGAGGGATCTACAATCTATACAGAAACCAGACAGCAGTCATTCGAGCTGAAGGAAATGAGAGTGAAGCTGGTATTCAGAAAGGTGTAAGGCAAGGCTGCAACTTACCACCCATACTTTTCAAGCTTTACATTGAACAAGCAATGAAGGAAATTGGAGAAAAATTTAAAGTTGGAGTGAACATTCAAGGAGAAATAATTTCAACTCTGAGATTTGCCGATGATATCGTCATCTTGGCCGACAAGCCTGAGGATTTGGAAGAGTATTTGAATGGTATGGACTCCGTCTTGGGGAAAGAATTCATGATGAAAATTAATAAATAAATAAATAAATAAATGTAGAACAAAAATATTGGAATGCAGCCGAAAGAAATCAGAAACCTCAAAATAACCAGTGATGCACGCAGCAAGGAGGATATAAAAAGTAGGTTGGTTCAAGCAAGGAAAGCATTTCTACAGAAAAGGAATCTGTTGACATCGAATATAGATTAAGATATTAGGAAGTCATTTTTGAAAGCCTTTGTCTGGAGCGTGGCACTCTATGGAAGTGAAACTTGGACTATTGGTGCAGCAGAAAAGAAGAAAATTGAGGCGTTTGAAATGTGGTGTTACAGGAGAATGATGAAGATCAGATGGGTAGATAGGGTGACAAACGAAGAGGTATTAAGACGAGTGGGAGTGGAGAGATGTTTCTGGCGACTGCTAATGAAGACATCCAGGAATAGCAAGCTTAGTTATGGAAGGAAGGGTCGAGGACAAGAACTGTAGGGGTAGACCAAGGTTAGAATATGTTAAACAGATTGCCTCGGATGTAGGGTGTGGCAACTATGTAGAGATGAAACGATTAGCTCAGAACAAGGAGGAGGCATGGAGAGCTGCATCAAACCAGTCAAAAGACTGAAGACTCAAACAACAAGAAGTGGGGAAACCAAGGAAAACCTAACTACAACTTAATGATGAGGACAATTGGTTGGTTGCCTAGTTTTGGGGCTGCGACAACGCGGGCATGTAGCCTCGTGTACTTTGGGTGTGTGTAGGATCTGTCTGATAACTGGTGTTAATTGTGATGGCTGTATTAGTGTGTGTTATCTGTAATTAAGGAAAGGACTGCAGACGATCAATTTAAAGTAATTCCTACTTTAGTTACCAAATGCTACCGTCAACGACACTTAGCAGCGAACTTGGATATTAGATGCCACCGCAACCGGGACCTGGCGGCGAACGTTGGAAATTAATAGAGTGTTAATCACGTAGCGAGGATGGAGCATAGAAGGTGGACGCACAGACTAACGATGTGGGACCCCAGAACCGGCAGGAGAAACGTAGGAAGACAAAGGACACGCTGGGCTGACACATTCAAGAAATTTGCCGGACCACAATGGACAAGAAGAGTAAGAGACAGACAAGAGTGGAAGACCCTAGAGATGCTCCTTTTCAAAACATAGTGTATGCGAGGAAAGGAAAGGAGCAACTCAGTGCAACATAGAGAACCTTTAAATACAATAGCGATAATGTATTGATGACAGTTAAAACGCTACTAAAATAAAGTGAACTTGCTAGAAACATTAACAATTTTGCAAATATTAGATATAAAAACAAGAATACAGAACATAGACAATACTGTAACTAGGTTAGGAATAGGTATATCAACAGTTATAAGAGCAATTCAAGAACAGAGACTAACATGCCAGAAAAGTGCACCACTAGGTACCTCACTACTCTTTAGGACTGCTCACCTAATGAGTGTAATGGAGCAAAATCCCTGCCTAGACAGGAGGCCATTGCCCTTAGGGGATTTAAGGGCTGTATTTATTTATTTATTTATAATCAAATCTAACCCACAAATTTAGCTTCGCACAGTTGTCGTTAGTGGAAGGTTCTTTTACATGACATAAATCTATGACATGGTCCCGTCGTCTTTACTTCCCCTCCGATGGAAGGCATCCTGAGGGATTTACAACCGTCTTAAAAAATCGGACATCAGGGTTTGAACCCGCGATCTTGGTCATACTGTATCGTGTGTGTTGCTTGGATAGCGCTACATAACCCATCCCTTTGATCAAGGGCAAAGGGCAGTGAGTGCACTGTGCACCTAAAAGCTATTTACACATACAGCTAGCCGTCAATCAATACAAGTTTGGAGGGCTGGCCGCTAATTACATCTCTACGTGCCAGGGGAATGGCTCCAATTACCACTAATGAAATTTGAGGTAATCAACAAGTTTCCAAGAACTTCCTTAACATTCTCGAGCCACTTGCATTACTGACCTGACCTACAGTTTGCTGTTGTTGATTCATTTAGGTTTTCTCTTTAACAAGTAGCCTGTATACTTTGGTATACATAGGGTGTCTTTTATGTACCTTTGGAGAATGTAGGCCGTGTAGGGGACGGGTATAGAAGTAATGTGAGATAGGGGACTTGGGGTCGGAGCGGCCTCCTTAACTCCTAATATAAGGGTTGATTCAGGCCCCCCACCCTGTAAGTTAGGTAACCGACCCAAGCCTCTATTACCTTTCTCAACCCTTTAACTCTTGGCAAGATTCATTTCACCATGTGGCGCTGGCGTAATGGATAGCATTGCTCTGTGAAAGGCCGGTAGTCCCGGGTTCGATTCCGGGCTTGGGCCAGAAGAATTTTTAAATGTTTTATGTTATTTTAGGAAGGAAGGAAGGGAAGGAAGCTTGTAGTTTAACGTGACCGTTAATCTTGAGATCATGAGCCACGGGACCTCCTTTTTACGTGGAATCAGAACCACAGGACATGGCATTTCACTTCGAAAATCTCACATGCATTGACCGGGAATCGAACCCGGGTTATTTTAGGTGTAAGGTATTTAAGCTTGATCTTCTTCTTCTTCTTCTCCTCCTTCTTAGTCGTTTACCCTCCAGGTTGGTGGAACCCACGGACTGAGCGAGGGAACTCACCTCTACCGCTTCTACGGGCAGTGTCCTAGATGATGATGATAATGATAATTGTTGTTTTAAGGGGCCTAACATCTAGGTTATCGGCCCCAAGTGTGTCCTAGTGCTGGGAACATCTAATCGGAGTGGATACAACTGGTGAGGTGTGATTGGCACCTCGCCCAGGCGGCCTCACCTGCAAAGCGAACAGGGGCCTCATGAGGGAAGGTAATGGACGGTCAGGATGGGTAGGCGAGGAGGAGGGAAGGAGGCGGCCGTGGCCTTGAAGAAGGGACCATCCCGGCATTTGCCCGAAGACGAAGTGGGAAACCACGAAAAACCACTTCGAGGATGGCTGAGGTGGGAATCGAAGCCCCTCTACTCATTTGGAACACCCGAGGCTGAGTAGACCTCGTTCCAGTCCTCATACCACTTTTCAAATTTCGGGGCAGAGCCAGGAATCGAACCCAGAACCTCCGGGGCGGCAGCTAACCATGCTGACCGCTACGCTATGGAGGCGAATTTAAGCTTGATACCTTCGGTAAATTAAATCGATCTTTGTGCACTTCGAGGCATTAAATTGTTCAAGTCCGTTATTACGTTTAAATCACGTTGATTTGCAAGAGAAAGTAAGGTTTAGCTAGGCTAAGCATGCTTAGCTTAATTTTTGCCGTAGGGTAATCATTAGAAGGCACAATCTTAAAACTACCACAGTTTCGTAATTAGTCACAAAGTTCCTTTAATAGGCAATAAAATTACAAAACAACAACAGCAGTGATTTCATCAAATACAGTGGAACGTGGTTAATTCGAACTTCTATAATTCGAAATCTTCTTTAATTCGAATTTTTCCCTTGGTCCCTAGCATTTTATATACAATCAATGCTAAAAAGTCGTGGTTAATTCGAATTATATTTTGGATAATTCGAAGTTTTTACGTGTAAAAAGCCGATCTTGCCATCTCGTACGAGGACTTTGTCAACGTGGAAGAAAATGTCTCAGTTTGTGGTGAGCTGACTGATGGAGAAATCATCGCCGATGTACTGAACTCCGAAAAACAAGATGGTGACGACGCATCTGGCGATGAACTCATGGAGGAAGTTCCCTAATAAACTGTTCCGAATGCAGCCCAAGCAACAAACCACATCACAGAACTCAGGCGTTTTTTAAAGTAGAAATGATGAAAGTGATTCTGTTTTCGTTCCTTAAATTTGTTAAATTCTTTTCTGATGGCCGAGAGAATTAATTGTAGGAAACAGGTAAAAGTCTTAAACCTTTTTTGAAAAACAGTAGATTTCTCTACTTAACTAGGTTGCTGGATTACTACAGTCGTTAAAAAGGTGAATAGTACATTTTATTATTCGAAACGTTTGAGATTACAGTCATTCAGTACCGTTGTTTGTTAATCTGCTTTGTTGAACGTAAATCAATATGTAAACGTAATACATAGTTTATAATCACTTAACTTGTTAAAAACCCACGTAATATTATGTTTAATAAAGGTTCTTCGATGAAAACGTAAAATTTGCATATTTTCTCTACCCTTTTGAAAGAACTTTCTTAATTCGAATTTTTGGATAATTCGAATTTTTTTACTGGCCCTTGAGGTTCGAATTACCCAACTTCCACTGTACTTGTGAAAACAAAATGATATGAGTATTTTTAGCCTACTTTCCACATTTTGCAAAAATGAGGAAAAAGTAGACTTATGAGATCGATCCGGGAAAATGTGTGTCTGTCTGTCTGTCTGTCTGTCTGTCTGTCCTTCTGTCTGTCTGTCTGTCTGTCTGGCTGGCTGTGTGTGTGTCCCCCTCCCTATCAACTCCTAAACGGCTGCAGCAATCAAAACCAAATTTAGTATGAGTAAAGATGTGCACCGGAATATCTCACGTCCATATTTGAAAATGATGTCAGTGCTACCAACTGCTGAAAAAACGCACTAGAAATTTGAGCTCCATGTTGGATATCTCGCAAGGTATGCATGGGAGCTATTCCAAAATTGGTACACATCCAGATAATACTATTTCAGTTTAATTTCCAGGAGTCCAACAATGACAGTGTTGCCAAAATAATTTTAAGCCTTCTGATAGGTCCAATGTTTAAATGCATATAACTTCTACACTATCAATTGGATTTCAACCAAATTTTGTATGTAATATCTGTACATAAACATATATGACTGAGCGTATTCTTAAGGCCACCAGGGCTGCCAATTGCTAATAATTGCTCTCTCTATTTTTTTTTATCCAAGTACCAATATATCAGAAAGTATGCAAGCCAACAGGTTTAAACTATGCACACGTATATTCTGACATTTTAGATTAATTTGGAGTAACTTATATACGTCAGTTCTACCAACATGATTATAAGCCTGCTGATAGTACCAATTTTAAATACATGTAACTTCTATACTATCAGTTGGATTTCAACAAATTTCGAATGTGCTATGTGTACCATAACAGATATGACTGTAAGTATTGTTAAGATCAATCAGGGCTGCCAACTGTTAATAAATGCTGTCCATATTTATTTACCCTAATATCAATATATCAGAAAGTATGCAAGCCAACAGCTCTATACTTTGCACACGTATAGCACCTGACATTGTAGATTAATTTGGAGTAATTAATACAAGGCAGTGCTGCCAACATGATTCTATGCCTGCTGATATGTCCAATTTTAAAATACATGTAACTTCTATACTAACAAATGGATTTCATCCAAAATTGGCACAACAAGATATCATAATATTTCAGATTATTTCTGACCAGCACACGCATGGTATTGTTGGCAACATGCTTTTTCGCGTGCTGATAGATCCAGTGTCTAACTGCATGTAACGTCCATTGGACTTCAACCAAATTTTGTATTCAGTACCTTAAGAGGTGGAACTAAGAATATATTCAGTCACCAGGGCTGCCAACTGTAGTGCTCTATTAGGCTACATTATACCAGGTATATTTTGAACTAATTAGATATTTCGATATTACCAACTTAATTTCGTCATTATTCTAGATAGGTTCATATACTGAAGAATAATCATTGGCATGAAAAGTAGGCTGTATAGTTCTTCACGGAACTTCTTGTTTTGTATCAGTTCATGACAAGATTACGGTTCTTTTCGTGAATTCAAATCAGAGCTGAACAACTGGTCATGTTACAAAACGGAGGTAGTGTTTGAATTCATTACAACAATTGCCCGAATCAACCCTTATTTTAGGGGTTAAGGAGGCCGTTCCGACCCCAAGTTACCTATCTCAAATTACTTCTATACCCGACCCCTATACGACCTATCATTTTCCAAAGGTACATAAAAGACACCCTGTATAGTGCATCCTTGCAGGGCATGACACACGGTTGCTATTGTTGTTGTTGTTGTTTGTGGTTTGATGCAGTCCTCCATCCCTCCCTGTCCTGAGCTAATCGTTTCATCTCTAGATAGCTACCACACCCTACATCCGAGGCAATCTGTTCAACATATTCTACCCATGGTCTACCCCTACAGTTCTTGTCCTCGATCCTTCCTCCCATAACTAAGTTTCCTATTCCTTCATGTCTTAGTATTTGTCCTACCAACCTATTTCACCTGCAAGCGGCGTCTTCTACTGCTAGGTTAATGAACCAAATTAAAGGAGAGTGACTTGGGCAGCTTCGTAAGGTAGACTTCTAAACAAATTTCATGTATAGGCTACATTTCACCAGTATTATTCATAACTTCAGTTTTAGTAACAACTTTCTTTCTATTGTGTAACGTTTAATTTGTATGTGAACTCTTCATGTTATTTTAAATCAAAATTTTGTCCCCCCAGGGGCTCACATCTAGTGGGACGTGGATTGGCGACCACGGGGCCCCAACTGAGACCAGCATTGCTTCCACTTACTTGTGCCGGGCTCCTCTCCGTCTTCTTTCCTGTCGACCTCACTTGGTCAACTCGTGTTCTCTTCCGACCCCGACGGTATTAGGGTATCCGAGGCCTAGGGAGTCTCTTCCTTCCCCGCCTTAATTGGCCCTAGTCTCATCTTTTCTGCTACCCTCCTTCTGCGAGGGGTCAGCCTTCTTTTTTTTTCTTTTTAGCCTATTTTCATTTTATGTGTGTGCGTGTGTGTGTGAGGTGTGTGTGTGTGTCCCCTAATAACTTCTAAACGGCTGGAATGATTACAATGAAACTCGGTAAGATCGTAGCACTATTCTGGCCGACCCCGACCGTGCCTTTCAAATTTTATTGTGTCTCACCAATCCAACATGGTGGCTGTGCGAAATATTTCACCAGCATTCAGTATCTCCGAAACTATTACAGATATCGCCGTGAAATCGAGTACGGTGAAAAAGGGCACTACTAGAAGTTCACTTATGAGACTTTCAAAACCCTGGTAACTACAAAACCAACATGGCGGCCAAGCGAAGTTGAGAGTTTTAAATAGACTTTTCTCGCGATTTAACTATCCAAACGTAAAACTAGGTACAGCAAATGTTTATACACATTGTAATGCACTGGACTCTAATTTAGTTCAATTGGTTACATAACATTAAAATGGCGGCTGTGCGAAATATTTCGCTGACATTCTATATCTCCAAACCTATTACAGGTATCACCCTGAAATGTTGTACGGTGATAAAGGGTACTGATACAAGTTTATCGATGTAACTTCCATAAACCTGTAAAGTACAAAACGAACATGGCGGCCAAGAGAAGTTAAAACATTTTAATAGACTTTTCCCGTGATTCAACCATCTGAGCGCAGTGAAATGTGGTACAGTAAATGATTATACATATTGTAATGCACTGGCATCTAATTTCGTTCAATTGTTTACGTAACCTCAAGATGGCGGCTGTGCGAAATTTTAAAATTAAGTTTATATTTCTTGTGTCATAATCATGCGATCGAAGTGAAAGTTTGAATAATGAACCTAGGCAATAATTTTCCTTGAATACTACATAACTCTCTGGCCAATACATATAACAATCCAAAATGTCGAGCATCCGAAATATTTAGACGATTCTCAATATCTATGAATCTTTTACAGAAATCAAACTGATTTTTTTAATGTTCATAGAGGCTATGAACATATGTTCACCAATAGGACTTTCAGTAACCTGGTGAGCACAAATCCAACATGGCGACGACGCGAAGTATAATTATTTAAATGGACGTTTCTCGCGAATTAACTATCCGAGTGCAGTGAAGCGTTGCACGTTAAATGCTTATACAAATGTTAGTCCACTGGCAACTAATTTATTTCAATTGTTTGCATAATCACAAGATGGCAGCTGTGCGAAATTTTAAAATCTCGTTTTTACTTCTTGTGTTCTAATCATGCGATTGAAGTTTGAATACCACACGTACACAACAATCTTAATGTAATAGTAAAAAATTAAAATCCAACCTGGCGACCATCTGAAATATTTAGACGGTTCTCAATATCTACGAATCTATCACAAACTTCAAACTGAAATTTTGTATGTAGATAGAGGCAATTAACATGAGTACGATATATGAAAATAGGCTGTATAGTTCTTCACGGAACGACTTGTCATGTTATCTCCTTCCTTCTGCTCAAGGCCCTCAAGGTGGCCGGGTGTATGTAGCCCCACCACTTCTGGTGCACTTTAGATATTGCTACACCCTCAGGGGCACGGCTGGTGAGTTCGGGAGTTGGTGACCCCAAGAGATTCTTAAGCTGGGTCCGGTTTTCCCCCTTTTATCAAGTACCTCTGGGGCGAACCCTCTCCTCTTTCACTTTCCTATCTGCCTCTCATGGCTCTCCTTCCTTCCAAGTCCCTCAATCCGCATTCTTTCAGGGTTGATGGTATTTCTTTATTTGCCTTGTTCTCCTTTCGTTTTCCATTTCTTCTTCTAGTATATAAGTTAGTAGTTGATTTTAGTTATAGTATAGGCCTACATTTCATTTTAACGATCAGTACATCATTTGGGGCCGATAACTTAGATGTCAGGCCCCTTAAAACAACAATTATCATCATCATCATCTTGTGAGGATATCCATTCCACTTCATCATATTAAATACTTAACTATCAACGCTGATGAGGATATCATTGTCATATCCACGAAAAGGTGGATTACACAATAGATAATACCATTAGTCAATAAGGATAAAACTGTTACCAATTTAAAAACAAGAAGTTACGTGAAGAACTATACAGCCTACTTTTCATGCCAATGATTATTCTACAGTATATGAACCTATCTAGAATAATGACGAAATTAAGTTGGTAATATCAAAATATCTAATTAGTTCAAAATATACCTGGTATAATGTAGCCTAATAGAGCACTACAATTGGCAGCCCTGGTGACTGAATATATTCTTAGTTCCACCTCTGAAGGTACAGAATACAAAATTTGGTTGAAGTCCAATGGACGTTACATGCAGTTAGACACTGGATCTATCAGCACGCGTAAAAGCATGTTGCCAACAATACCATGCGTGTGCTGGTCAGAAATAATCTGAAATATTATGATATCTTGTTGTGCCAATTTTGGATGAAATCCATTTGTTAGTATAGAAGTTACATGTATTTTAAAAATGGACATATCAGCAGGCATAGAATCATGTTGGCAGCACTGCCTTGTATTAATTACTCCAAATTAATCTAGAATGTCAGGTGCTATACGTGTGCAAAGTATAGAGCTGTTGGCTTGCATACTTTCTGATATATTGATATTAGGGTAAAAAGAATATAGACAGCATTTATTAACAGTTGGCAGCCCTCATTGCTCTTAACAATACTTATAGTCATATCTGTTATGGTACACATAGCACATACGAAATTTGGTTGAAATCCAACTGATAGTATAGAAGTTACATGTATTTAAAAATTGGTACTACCAGCAGGCTAATAATCATGTTGGTAGAACTGACGTATATAAGTAACTCCAAAATAATCTAAAATGTCAGAATATACGTGTGCATAGTTTAAAGCTGTTGGCTTGCATACTTTCTGATATATTGGTATTTGGATTTTAAAAAAATAGATAGAGCAATTATTAACAGTTGGCAGACTTGGTGGCTCTTAAGAATACGCTCAGTCATATCTGTTTATATACAGATATTACATACAAAATTTGGTTGAAATCCAATTGATAGTGTGGAAGTTATATGCATTTAAACATTGGACCTATCAGAAGGCTTAAAATTATTTTGGCAACACTGTCATGGTTGGCTTCCTGGAAATTAAACTGAAATAGTATTATCTACATGTGTGCCAATTTTGGAATAGCTCCCATGCATACCTTGCAAGATATCCAACATGGAGCTCAAATTTCTAGTGCGTTTTTTCAGCAGTTGGTAGCACTGACATCATTTTCAAATATGGACGTGAGCTATTCCGGTGCACATCTTTACTCATACTAAATTTGGTTGTGATTGCTGCAGCCGTTTAGGAGTTGATAGGGGGGGGGGACACACACAGCCAGACAGACAGACAGACAGACAAACACACATTTTCCCGGATCGATCTCATAAGTCTACTTTTTCCTCATTTTTGCAAAATGTGAAAAGTAGGCTAATAGTTCACGTATACGCAGTTTAAGATATAATCTAGGCAAGTTTCCAAATCTGCAATTGGGAATGCGATGGATTGAGTGAGATGAAATCAATAGGAATCAGAGCGCTCTCTCTCTCTCTCCAAGTTCATTATTATATTTGCATGTTTCTCAACTCGAGCAATATACGCAGCTTCCTCTCCCTCGGGTTGCTAATCCAATCCCTTACAGCAGGCAGGCTTGTGACTTCAATAACCTATTTAACTGAGACACGGCGATCAATACCATTTAAACCCGAGCACTGCTAGTGGATACTCGCCTTCTCTATATCCGAGTAGAGATGATATAATATGCGTTACATACAGTAGCCTGCTCCAAGATCGTCTTCGCATAGTTATTTCAGTTCTCCGCATTCTGTTCTGTGTACGTCACCCTCATTCGCTGCCCCAACTACAGACTCTGTTGACTTCGATTTTTAGGCTGTTTTAGAGGTAAATTGACATGCTCATTCCAAAACTGTAATTAGTTTTTTTCCCATCTCGTCAAGTTTTTTTTTTCTACAGTTGTTGCGCATGCGATTACGCGGATATACGAAGTATCCGTGTTTTCTGTGTATGTGGGACAGCAGAGCTCGTGAGAAGCATTGGGTGCAGTCAAAGTGGCCGCCAAGATCTGACCTGAAACCTGGATATCCAAACATTGTAAGTCAGCCACTTGTCGACAGAAAAAAACATTATATTTCCGCCTTTGCTTATAAAACTAGGCCTTATGAAGCAATTTGTTAGAGCTTTGTCAACTGAAGGGGACTGTTTTAAGTATATCATTTCGGCATTTCCTAGCTTCTCATATGAGAAGATAAAGGCTGGTGTCTTTGATGGGCCACAGATTCGGCAACTTATTAAAGATGAACAATGACCGAACTTGAAAAGAATGCTTGGTTGGCATTCAAAAGTATTGTCAAGGACTTTCTAGGAAATACACGAGCCCAGAATTACCTCGAAATTGTTCAACAACTCTTAGAGCGCTTTAAAAAGCTTGGATGTAACATGAGTATCAAACTACATTTCTTACATAGCCATCTTGCTAACTTTCCAGAAAATCTTGGTGCTGTTAGCGATGCACAGGGTGAGAGATTCCACCAAGATTTGAAGGTCATGGAGGCAAGATATCAAGGTAGATGGGATGTGAGTATGATGGGTGACAACTCTTGGAGAAACAAGCGAGAATGTCCCCAGATTGAACATTGTAGGAAAAGATGGTATATTGGCTTTCATGGGCGGTGAATTAAAAACTCAGCTGAGTTTTAACTGTAGGAAAAGTTATAAGTGAAAATTTGTAGCCTAATATTTGTTTTTATTATTTGTATAAACACAATTTAACTTTTAATATTATTATAACCTTTGAATGAATGAATAAAATATTCTAATATTCTAATACGTTTGGTTAGTACCCACTTTATTTTCCTTTGTATGCCCAGTTTGTATGACTTATAGGGTAAAGAGAGAGTATCCTGTAGCTTAAAAACTTGACGTGATAGAGAAAAACTGCTAACATTTTTGAATTCAGAGACCAAAAATTAGTTAAGAACAAGTCACAGATCTAAGGCAACAAAATGGCGGTTCCCCAGTGTTATTTATCTACGACTCAGTGCTCCGGTTCCTCATGAATACAGTGTATTTACATTATGGTGTTTGACGCCATTTTTCAGTGTTGCCTTAGTAAACAAAAGTTTGGTGCTTTTCAGTCGGTCAAGCGATCATCATCAGATCCGTTACTCTTAGGCTATAAAATCTATGACCTGAAAATATGGGTGAAAATATATACAATAAGTAGACTACACTTATTTAGTTGAAGTATTAGTAATGCAGCCGGCACCGTGGTGTTGGGGTAGAGCGCCTGCCTCTCATCCGGAGGCCCCGGGTTCGATTCCCAGCTCCGTCAGGGATTTTAGAAACTGGCGTGAGGTGCACTCAGCCTCGTGAGAACAATTGAGTAGTTGTCTGACAGTGAGGCAGCGCCCCTGTCACGAAAACCAAAATTAACGGCGCTGACCACGCGTTACCCCAATATCTGCAGGCCAAATGGCTGGGCAGCGGTCGCTTGGTAGGCCTAGGCCCTTAATGGGCTGTAGTGTAAGGGGTTATTTATCAGTAATACAACTCGACAGTATTTGTTAGTTGTGGTCTATGTGATGTTTTATTGAGATACTGGAAGTGGTAATTAACCTCCGGAATTTGCCTGTGTACATATTGTATATACAGAGAGTTTGTTTTATATGCGACGGGGACCCTCGCTTGCCCGCTCGCCCGCGTTGCGCGTCTGTCTCCCGCCAGGCACTTTGCCGTTAAGTGGCGCTGGCGCGGCACTGAGTCATTGAGTATAGGAATTTGTATTTACCTAGTTCACAGCTGGTGCTGAAAATGTTCGCCATTCACTGCTACACATCGCTGGCACCTCTTTATGAAATTGTCATTCACTTTCTGAAGATCCTCAGCACCGATTGACTGTATTTCAGCTGTAATATAGCCTTTAAGCTCATTTATAGTGTGAGGGTTTCTCGCATACACTATGTTTAAGTCTAGGCTTCGCGGGGGTCACACGTTCCGACTTATAATCCTAGTACCAAAAATGCGACGCAATTCTGTCATGGATGCTTCGGCAGTGTCAGCAGTGGCAGAATCTTGTTGAAAATAAGTTGGCAATCGCTCACCGTAAGTCAGTTCGTCAAAAAATTGGTCAAGGATCATATTGAAGTACAAATTTAAGTACAAATTCCTATACTCAATGACTCAGTGCCGTTCGAGCGCCGCATAACGGCGAAGTACCTGGCGGGAGACAGAAGCGCAAGGCGGGCGAGCGGGCAAGCGAGGGTCCCCGTCCCATATAAAACAAACTCTCTGTATTTTCACCCATTTTTTCAGACATAGATTTTATAGCCTAAGTGTAATGGATCTGATGATGCTCGCTTGACGATCGAAACTGGTCATCCAAGTGTATTTATTAATCTCATGTTGTTGTTTTTTTTTTTTTTTTCAGGATTAGAGAATAACCCATCTCAATTGGGCACAATGGTGTTGACCGACTGAAAAGCACCAAACCTTTGAATACAGTGCCTCCATCAACGTTATCATGCCCAAGGGCTCCCCAGTGCCCTCTCCGTCTCAGTGCCCCCCTCCCCAACCCCCTACCCAACCCCCTCCCCTCCCGTTACTCTTATTGCACGTTTATTGTGTCTTTCTTTTTCGCTATGAACACTCCACAGACAATATTCAACAATTTTACCTTTCTGTGCACAATTTTTGCACTTTCGCTGTCTATTATGCTTTTTTTTTGTTGTTTTTTTCTTTACTGTCTTTATTTTGTCACCAAATGTTTATCTCTCTACTTTGTTATTTGTCCTTTACAGGAGTGAACATTACGGACACTACTGAACTTTACTTTCCGTGCTCAGTTCTTGCACAATCGCTTCTTTCTCTGTTTCTATGTACTTCGATAGTTGTTGTATTTTACCCACAATGCATTTATGTCTGTATTCTTATGTTCAATAAACACGGCCAATTCTGGGGGTTGCGGTGACCTCTGCGCCACTTCATTCTTTCATTTTCTGTACGTGTGCTTTAGCATACTCTTCCCCCCATTTTTCTACTCTTACTCTTTTTGATACCCTTTGGCCTAAGGGCTACATGTTTAGCCGACGGCCCGCCCTCACTGCGATTTGCGGAGTGCAGGAATGAAATATCATAAGATAGATAGATAAATATGCGCTACTATTCACGTCATGAACTTGTATAATTCAGTATAATAAAGTACAGGAATTGGAGGGTGATCTATAATCTGTACAAACACCAGGCGGCAGGTATTCTACCCGAAGGACAGGAGAGAGAAGCTAGTATTCACAAAGGACTAGGGCAAGGCTGCAACTTACCACCCATACTTTTCAATCTGTACATTGAACAAGCCATGAAGGAAATTAGAGAAAACATTTAAGTAGGAGTAAAGATTCAAGGAGAAATAATCTCAACTCTGAGATTTGCTGGTGATATTTTCATCTTACAAGGAGAGGTCGCCATTTGGTTTACTAGAAAAGCGTTGAAATTTGGAGGGTTTGCTCTTCATAAAGAAATAGTTTGCCCCTGTACGAGCATGATTGCCAATGGGCCTTAGTGTGTTCAAAATTGAAAGTTTAAAATCAATCCTCAAACTTTTGTAGTCCTATTCCTGCAGACGTTCCCGTGGCGGAGATCGGTACAGGCCATGTGGCTATGGGGAATGTATATCACGTACGGTTTAGCTCAAGGTTTGGAGACCCCATTTAAGATATTCCTACAATAAATCATCTTCAAGTTGTCGTTCTTTGATGTAAAAATATTCATTATATCATATTTGCTGAAAACAATTACGATTTATTAAATCTTCATACTTTTGCTGTATTGTTATTTAATGTAAGCACTCCAGGTACTGTCGCCCATCTGGCTATGTGGAATGTATATTGCATCAACAAACACTCCAAACAACGTAGGAATTCATATATTAACACCGACTACTAACAATAATTCAAACTTCGTTGGTCTAAACGTATCACTGAGAGAAACTCATTTAATATACCTAGCAAGCCAGTAGTGGATATCATATTTGCTTTCAAACCAGGAACAGGCCTCGGAAAGGACGGATGCAAACGACGACGACCCGGATATGCTAATGGACTACGAGTTGGGACATTAAACATACAGACACTGACAGGAAAAGTGGAGGAGATTGTAGATGTGATGGAGAGAAGAAAACTGGATGTACTGGGCTTGGCAGAAACAAGATGGAAAGGAGAAGGTCGCAGAGAACTGTGGAAAGGGTACCGGTTGTACTGGAGTGGGAACAGTGAAGGAAGGAGCAGCGGAGTAGGAGTAATTGTGAGAGATGGAATGAAGGAAGAGGTAAAGGGAATAAGTGACAGGATCATGAAGATCAGAGTAACTGTAAAGGGAAGAAGCCTGGAGATAACCCAGGTATATGCCCCTCAAGTTGGATGTACAGCTCAAGAGAAGGAAGACTTTGAGGAGGAGCTACAACAGCAGTTGAATGGTCAGAGCATCATTGTCATGGGAGATTTGAATGCACATGTAGGAAGTGAAAGGCAAGGATATGAAAATGTATTGGGAGCAGAAGGATGGGGTAGCAGGAATGAAGAAGGGAGAAAGTTGCTGGATTTTTGCAAGAGAAACGGTTTAGTGGTAGGCAACTCCTGGTTCCGGAAGAAAGAAAGCCACAAGGTAACGTGGTACAGCAGTGATTTAACAAAGAAATTTTGGTAGATTACATGCTGTACGACTGGGAAATGAAGAGAAGTGTCAGAGATATAAAGGTAATACCATCAGAGGCCTTAGATAGCGACCACAGAATACTTGTAATGAACCTGGGAGTTGTTAAGGATAGCAAGAGGACAGAGTACCAGGAAAGGAGAATCAAAGTATGGAAACTCAAGGAAAAGGAAGTCAAGGAAGAATTCCAGAAGATAATAAGGGAAAGGATGCCAACAGACAATCCTAAAACAGGGGAAGAGGAATGGAAGCAATTCAAAAACACAATGGTGGAAGCTGCAGTGGCAGTATGTGGAAGAACAAGCAACAGAAAGCGGTGTAAATAGACACCATGGTGGAATGAGAGAGTAAAAGAAGCTGTGGGAAGGAAGAACAAGGCTTTCAGAGTGTGGTTCCAGGAAAGAACTGATCTGGCAAGGGAAGATTATAAGATAAAGAAGAAAGAAGCAAACAAGATTGTCGCAGAGGAGAGGAAGAAGTGGATGGCAAAGTGGACAGAGATGATGGAGGAAGACAGCAGAGGAAATAAGAAAGTACTTTATGGGATGGTCAAAAGTAAGAGAAGAGGTCTGCGAGAGGATGTGGTAATGATGGACAAAAACGGAAATGAGGCACACAACAAAGAGACACTCAAGACAGTGTGGAAAGAGTACTTTGAGGATTTGCTGAATCCAAATGGTCATAGGGAGGAAGACAATGTATTGGAAGATGGAGAAGACAACACAGGAATGGAAAAGGACCTGACTTGGAGAGAAGTGGAAATGGCTATAGACAAGATGAAAGGAGGAAGGGCACCAGGTGTGGATGAAGTGAGTGTTGAAATGGTGAAGGCAGCAGGGGAGGTTGGGAAACAGTGGCTGTACCGTGTGATGAGGGTGATATGGAAGGAGAAAAAGACCCCAGACGATTGGAAGAAAGGATTAATTATCCCAATATTTAAGAAAGGAAGCAGAAAGGAGTGCAGAAATTACAGGGGAGTCACACTCATACCTCACTGTGAAAAGATATTAGAAAGTAGAATACGAGCCAAAGTGGAGAGAAAATTGAGAGAGAAGCAGTATGGATTCAGACCTGGGAGATCAACAGTGGATCTCATATTTTCAGTGAGACAGCTCCAGGAACACCACTACGAATTTGGAGAGGATCTGTTGATGGCCTTCCTGGACATCGAAAAGGCCTATGATAGTGTGTGTAGGGAGAAGGTTGGGAAAGCAATGGAAAACATGGGAGTGGAAAAAGGGACTGTAGGCAGAGTGAAGGAGATGTATTGTGGAAGTGTGAGTTGTGTGAAAGTTGGAGGGGAAAGAACAGACTGGTTCAGACAAATGAGTGGCCTGAAACAGGGTAGTGCGCTGTCACCCCTTCTCTTTATTGTGGTTATGGACGAGGTAATGACACGGATAGCAGGAAAGATAGGAGAAGATAAGATGAAAGCAATGGTGTTTGCAGATGATCTCATGGTCTGGGGAAACAAGGAGGAGGAAATTCAGGAGCAACTGAAGGCTTGGGAAGAAACAGTGGGAGAGTACGGATGGAAGTTCAACATCAGTAAATGTGAGATCCTGTTAACAACCAGGAAAAAGGACAGACCAATGAGTGGGATAACACTTGGAGGTGGACAGCTGAAGAAGGTGGAAAGTCTCAAGTACTTGGGAAGTATAGTGGAGGAAAATGCGAGAAATGACAAAGAGATTACGGAACGTGGCAGACAGGCAGAAGCATTTCTGAGAAGCATTAGGAGCTTAGTGTGGAATAAAGATGTCCCACAAAAAATCAAGGAAGTGTTATACAGAAGCTACTATATCCCGATACTGACCTATGCTTCAGAAACGTGGACAATGAAGAAAAGAGACATACGCAGAATACAGGCAGGTGAAATGAAGTTCCTGCGAAGTAGGATCGGAGTAACAAGAAGAGATAGGGTGAGGAATGATAAGGTCAGGGAAATGGTGAAAGAGGAGCCCTTGCAAGGTAGGATTGAGACATCAAGACTGAGATGGTATGGACACTTAAAGAGAATGGATGAGAAGAAGATTCCCAAGAGGATACATGAGATGCAGATGCAGAAGAAACGACCAAGGGGAAGACCAAGAGATAGATGGCTGAAAGGAGTGGAGGAATGTGTCAAGAAGAGAGGCGAGGACTGGACCAGAGTGACAGCGGAGAGGTGGTGGGAAGAAAGAACTAAGTGGCGAGGCTTATGTTCCAAACAGACCCAGCCTGGGGCTGGAAACTGTACGAGATGATGATGATGATGATGATGACTGCAGACCTAATTTTTAATCGCGTCTATACTTGGCAGTGCGCTCTATCGACAAAAAGAGGCCATTTTCAATAACATCGCTGACATGGGTTCACTAACTGGCCGGTATAGAGTGCAGCTCGCATCGCATACGGTTTGTGTATTTATGCTTTGACTTTTGCATTTTCTGATGTACTGTATAATTGTGAGGGTTTTGGATTTGATCCTTATTAACAAAGAGTTGTTGATCTGAAATCTACAGATTAATTGATCTGCCGGAGAGTTCGGTCGTTTCCGAAGTGCCCTTATATTTGTGTAAGTCGGAAATTATATCTTTAATTAGTGAAGTGTGTTCTGATGCATTTGTTCTGAGTGACGATGTTTGTTCGTGCGCGCAGTTGTTGCGCCTTCATTATCGTTTTCTACATTGGTCTCACCGCATACCGGATTATTTATCTTGTATAAGCGATCGGTATTCTGACCTATCCATTGTGTTTTACGAGTTGCTGGATGGTGTGTTGGATTCCCTTACAAGACTGTTTCTGATTCGGGAACTGAAGTTAAGTTCTGACAGTGATATGTTTAGACCGTCTACTTGCAGTGATATTTGTACCGATATGCTAGTTCTGACAGTAGAGGTTATGATCGGCCTGAGCGGTCAAAGAGGTTAATTGAGAATAGACATCGAAGTTATAGGAGTCGATCTCTGTCAGATATTCGTGACTCTAAGGAGTTGGATAAGGAAGCTCTAACGTCATATTCTCGTAGGTTATTATTTCTCCAAATGTTGTCACCGCGACTGTGTCAGGTAAGTCTGATAAATATTGCATTGTGTGTTTACCAGCAAAGGGTAACTGATCTTGAATGTCAGTTGTTCTCCGTGAATCGAGAGAGCGCCACTGGCAGTTCTAGTATGAATGTTGGTCCTCAGGCTTCTGGACATTCTAATGATGATAATTCTTCTGCTAGGGAGTTTGGGACTCCTAAACAAAATATCGAGGCGTTAAATTATCATCTATCCTTAAAAAATAGATAACTTGAGCGTTCATTCTATGAAACAAGTTGTGAATTTCATTATTCATCTTTTGGAAATGTATGATAGTGCTTCTGTATTTCATTTCAGTTAGATGCCAGTCAGTTGAGTTTTTCAGCAGCCGTGCACGAAGCAGCTCCAGAACCAACCTCCGAGCAGCGAATACCGAAAGCCGATGAAACTTGATGATCCATCTGCCGCCGAGACTCTGACTCATCGATACCATCTTCCTTACCCAGCCTTCAATTAACTCCCTTCCCGCCCTGCATTATTCAAGCAACGATACCCTTTCCTAACCGTTGCCTATTATCGCCAACAATCAAGTTTCAAACCCACCTTCAAACCATTCCAAGTCAAGCGATCCCATCTTCCTGAGTTGCCGCCAAGCCGTATGTTAAAGAAACTTGGGTGGGAATCACTGGAGGCTAGGAGGATGAAATCTAGACTCTGCGCTATGTACAACACGTATACAAATCAACCAGCATGGAGTGAGCTTAGCAAACGATTGGGAAAGCCCACTTACATGGGTAGGAGCGATCATCCTTTCAAAGTTAAGGGCCGACCACAGCGAACAAATTATGGTAACTTAAATATTCTTTTGTAAACCGTGCCATTGATAACTGGAACTCTCTACCTGCTGCAGTCTTAGAGCCTTTTCCCAAACATATAGGTGTGTTTAAGAAAAGACTGACTATTTGTGTAAATACTCCAGTTTAATTGTTGTATAATTGTTATTGAATTGTTATGTATAATTATTTATTTGTTATGTACACACATCAAAAAAAGTTTTGCATCACCTCGGTTCCAAGAGTTCCGGAACCGTTAAATACAAAGGGAATAGAGATCAACACAAACAACATTTCAGCTCGTTTTATTGCTCATGAGACCCACACATTGCATGTTGTACCATCATACAGCTAGACTTTCAGCATTTGTGGTCCAGATTGCAGTACACACCACTACCTCTAATACCCAGTAGCACGTCCTCTTGCATTGATGCATGCCTGTATTCGCCGTGGCATACTATCCACAAGTTCATCAAGACACTGTTGGTCCAAATTGTCCCACTCCTCAACGACAATTCGGCGTAAATCTCTCAGAGTGGTTGGTGGGTCAAGACGTCCATAAACAGCCCTTTTCAACATATCCCAGGCATGTTCGATAGGGTTCATGTCTGGCGAACATGCTGGCCACTGTAGTCGAGCGATGTCGTTATCTTGAAGGAACGCATTCACAAGATGTGCACGATGAGGTCGAGAATTGTCGTCCATGAAGACAAATGCCTCTCCAATATTCTGCCGATATGGTTGCACTATGGGTCGGAGGATGTCATTCAGGTATCGTAAAGCCGTTTCGGAGCCTTCCATGACCACCAGTGGCGTACGTCGGCCCCACATAATGCCACCCCAAAACATCAGGGAACCACCACCTTGCTGCACTCGCTGGACAGTGTGTCTAAGACGTTCAGCCTGACCAGGGTGCCTCCAAACACGTCTCCGACGATTGTCTGGTTGAAGGCATATGCGACACTCATCGGTGAAGAGAACGTGATGCCAATTCCGTGGGGTCCATTCGGCATGTTGTTGGGCCCATCTGTACCGCGCTGCATGGTGTCGGGGTTGCAAAGCTGGACCTCGCCATGGACGTCGGGAGTGAAGTTGCGCATCATGCAGCCTATTGCGCACAGTTTGAGTTGAAACACGACGTCCTGTGGCTGAACGAAACGCATTATTCAACATGGTGGCATTGCTGTCAGGGTTCCTCCGAGCGGCAATCCGTAAGTAGCGGTCATCCACTACAGTAGTAGCCCTTGGGCGGCCTGAGCGAGGCCTGTCATCGACAGTTCCTGTATCTCTGTACCTCCTCCATGTCCGAACAACATCGCTTTGGTTCACTCTGAGACGCCTGGAAACTTCCCTTGTTGAGAGCCCTTCTTGACACAAAGTAACAATGCGGACGCGATCGAACTGCGGTATTGACCTTCTAGGCATGGTAGAACTACAGACAACATGAGCAGCGTACCTTCGTCCTGGTGGAATGACTGGAACTGATCGGCTGTCGTACCCCCTCCGTCTAATAGGCCCTGCTCATGCATGGTTGTTTACATCTTTGAGCAGTTTTAGTGACATCTATGAACAGTCAAAGGGACTGTATCTTGGATACAATATACACAGTCAACGTCTATATGCCGGAGATCTGGGAACCGAGGTGATGCAAAACTTTTTTTGATGTGTGTATATACAATTTGCCACCGGGGGACACACCCCCCATTGCAAATAAATGAATGAATATGAATATGAAAAAACTCTTTCCCTCTCTCCCCCTGCAGCCACATAATTAATTAATCGATATTAATTAATTATTAATTAATAATTTAAACCAGCTCGTCAACTGTCGCAGCCCCTCTGCCTAAACACTGGAAACCTTTGACGACTGGTATTTTTCTCTTGGGCGAAGCCGAAATCTACGTTCCCTAAGGTCTGCCAAGCATTTGACCAATCATACATATTCATTATTACACTCACTTAACGATCACCACTTTTAAACATGTACTCCTCACGCAAACACAACCCTGAAGAGTACGATCCAGCCGATCCCGGCTGGGATACCTTCAGGGACACGCGTACAAACACTCGCTCATCAACCCGCACCAACTGGATACTAGAGATGGATATGACAGCGCAACTGTATGCTGACAATCCTAAAGCGGAACCTCCCATGTGGAGCACGATGCTTATGACCCACCCTCCCCGGAATCTCCATCCAGATACACTTAGACAGGCCATCTGCCACGCACTTGCGCCCCATGCCAAGATCATCTCATGTATAGAGGAGACATGCCAGCATTATGTCTCAATCATCCCTACTCACCAGAGACATCTCAGAACCTTGAGTGAAGCACTTCAGCGACACTCAGCCATTCCCCAGCATTTTTGGGTGTGCCCATATCCAACAGATCCTCAAAACGTGCACACTCAAACTGAAATCCAGGAGACCAGTGAGGCGCAATCTACCCAAACCATCCCAATTCCACTCCTATGCCTAAATATCCTTCATCCAAGGAGACCCAAACCGTTCACACCCTTTCCTTAACTCCTGTACAAACGATTTCAGTCATCCCAGTCAAAATCACTACCAAAAAACCCAAACTCACTCCTCCTACCGAATCCGCCCCTCCCCCTAGCCACCCATATCTCTCACGCCACTGACCCAGAGCCAAATAGCCCTATAACAACCTCAAACTCAGCCCAAAACCAGCCCTCTACTACAGAACACCAACCTTCTACATCTGAACAAGCGTCACGCAAACACAAGTCCAGAAAGAACCCTAACACAGAAACTAGGGCGTCGCAACGCCGCCCACCGATTACACAACATTCCTCACCCATTTTCCAGTGCTACAAATGTCAGCGCTTGAACCACGACGCCGCGAATTGCAGGCATGCTTCCCGCTGTAATAGGTGTGGCGAAAATCATCGTCACACAGATTGCAAGGTGCATAAGAACAGCCCCACGTGTGTAAACTGTGGGGGCAATCACGCGGCGAGCTATGGAGGCTGTCGGTATATTAAAGACGCCATCAGGCAAAGGCATAGAGCACAAACCAGACATCGAACTCGCCCCGATATACCTTCACTAATCTCACTCAAAATAGCCCCCCCCCCCCCCCCCCTTCAGTTCAGCCCGCCACTGCACTCTCCCAGCTACTTCAATTGATAACTCAACTCTCGCTACAATTACACTAGCCCGTTTGCAGTCGAACACAGGACTCCTAAATACTGCGTGCCTGCCCGGGGATCGAGCCAAGCCTGATCGCCTGGGATGTCGCGCACCGACCTGTGTATCGACTGAAATTAGCCCTCATGACACCTATACAAGCCCAAAAAACAACAGTTCATCAGTCAAACAAACCAAATATACACAAAATAATATCCTTTTAACATTTAAATACTTAAAACATTGTAATTACAGCCAGGCAGCAGCCAAGCATTTACATGGCCCTGATTGGCTGTCGCAAGATCAGACTAGCCATTCAGGGAAGCAGCTCTTCAAATTCAAACTCCCCGCCTCAGAACTACATTCTAATCAACAATAACTCAGCCGATACTCTCACTTCATTGTTACCACCCGTCCTACGGCCTCGCGGGGCATCTGCCTGGGGGTTAGCCACGGCCGACTCACTCAGGATGGTGTCGTGTGGGCCGTGGGATCGACAGAAAACATCGCAATTTACACATACTACAATTCATTTTCAATCACTCCGACCCCTAATCCAAAGCGAGGCTTATTATTATTATTATTATTATTATTATTATTATTATTATTATTATTATTATTATTATTATTATTATTATTATTATTATTATTATTTTAATCAAAAAACCTACTATAGGTCTGTCTTTTCTCCTTCTCAACAAAATCAACCCACTAGTGGTCTCTCTTATTTCCTAACAAATTAACTTCAAATCCAATATATTAAAAATTTATTTTCTATTATCATTATTATTATCAATCTGAAGCTGCCGCTGTACACGATTATAGAAACATCCATACCATGGCGAGCGGGGATGATAAGTAGCCTTGCTCCATCTAGCATAATATGCGAACATCATCCCCGCACTGTTGTAAACAAACGAACGAAATAAACGGTCATTAAATAAATAAATCCCTTAGCAAAATTATATAAGTCAAATGCGAACAAATGCAAATAAATCATGAACAATCCCTTAAACAAGTCAAACGAACAATACATTCAAAATTAAATTAAAATCTTCTACGACCAAAGTTTTTATCAAACTTAACTTACTTTACAGTCCAAATTAAGAATCAAATCCAGGCAGAGGAGCGCTTGTCGCACCGGCACCTGGCGCATAACACAGCCACGGTCGCTCGCTTCGCGAGCCGACCGTGACTATGTCATAACAGACTAGTCAGTTAGATGCTACACAATCATCATATGCGACTACTGTAAGGCTCGTAATTCTTTTTTTTTTTTTTTTTTTTTTTTTTTTTTTTTTTTTTTTGGCGTGTGCAACCTGTCCGATTTCAATCAGCAATTGTTTGTGCACCGTTGAATATTTCCCACACTCGCGAGACATCACAAACATGCGAAGTAGCAGCTTGGACGACAAACAAATAAACCATCCCGACATTTTCCTGAAGCTGCACCTAAATTCCTTTCAAAGATGGCCGATGGTGGGGTTCCAGCTGTCAGTTGTAACTCTTCAGTCGGTCAACACAAATTTTCCCAAACGTACAATGTATATAATACGAATAATAAGTAAATGATTCGAAATAAGAAGTATGCCTACTTCCAACAGCTAGCCAGAAACTTGAATGCTAGGAACACCTGGCAGCAACTCAGGTCGGTAGGTATTGGGAGGCGCACTACAAACTCCAATACGCATGATATTAATCCCAATGAATTAAATGCTCACTTTGCTCGAGAAATAATTAGTACTGATCCGCAAATAATACAAACAACAATAAATTCACTGCAATGTGTCCCACTACCTCACCTACCGTTATTCAAGTTTCGTAAAATAAAAGAAACTGACGTAAAAAAAACACAATATCTATCAAATCACAAGCAGTTGGAGTAGATGACATACCATCTCCCTTATCGTTAACCTGATAGAGGTAGTACTGCCAATTATTACGCATATTTGTAACACATGTCCTTTAGAAGGTTCTTCCAAACAATATGGAAAGATGCTTTAGTTATTCTAGTTCCGAAAAATTCACTTGCAAATTCTCCATCCGACTATCGACCTGTATGCATACTTTCCTCAATGTACAACATACTACAAAAACTTATGCATGAACAACTTCTCCAATACTCACTACTTGCTCCGTTACATTTTTGGATTTGAGAAACGACATAGCACATCTACTGCACTCATTAAGATCACTGATTACATAAGACAGGCAATGGATGAGCGTAAAGTGACTATACTCATTCTTCTAGACTTCAGCAATGCATTCGACTCCATTGATACAGACATACTTATGGCTAAATTGCAATCCTCCCATCATAGCCCCGTTGATCTCAACTTATTCGCCTCCTATCTTCATAACCGAAGACAACGTGTGCTCCTTAATGAAAACAGAACTGAGTGGAAGTTCAAAATAAATGGAGTACCTCAGGGTTCAATTCTCGGTCCCCTTATATTCATTTTATATCTGAACGACATCTCATCGAAACTGGAAAACTGCAACTACCATCTATATGCAGACGACCTTCAGATTGCCACGTTAAAGTAAATCACATTGATTCGGCAATTGAAAATATGAATCTAAATTTAAAGCGGATCAGCCGCTATGCAGCTGAAAATTCTTTTGCCATCAACCCAATTAAAACACAAGCTATCGTAATAAGACAGACTTAATTGCTTTTCCATTTTCACAGTAGACCACTTTCCTTAATTCAACTTAATGGTGTTGCTATCCCGTTCTCTAAATCAGTAAAAAGTCTTGGAGTCACACTAAATGAAACATTAATTGGGATGAGCCCGTTACTAATACATGCAGGAAAGTTTACTCGTCACTTCATCCAATTAAGACTCCCCAGTCCGTTCTACCCCGTAACTTGAAAATAAACTTACCACTAAAAAAACTTTTTTTCAACCACCTGCTTTCTTTGACATTTTTTATCTATATCGGCTGATGAAGGGGCGAAACCAATTAGACCTCGAAACATATTCCCAATGACCACACAGTGATAATTTATTAAAATAAAAGGAATTGATTAGGCGGAACTTTAGCCACAATTATTACTAATATGTCAAACGTATTTGCATTATATTACTGGAAATCTCTATTCTGTTCAGATCAAGCAAATTATAGTAACGAGGTAAGTAGACTATTTTTAAGCAAAAGTATCGGTTGGGTTATTCCCTAATCCTAAAATAAAATACATGAGATTAATAAACATGTATGTAATTATTCTTTCACCTTCGCCCTAACAATCGTGTTGACCGACTGAAAAGCAACAAACTATTGTTTACTAAGGCAACACTGAAAAATGGTTTCAAACACCATAACAATAACACAGGCCTGCGAAATTCAAACTTTTGAAAAATACAAGAGGATTTATCGCTAATTTTTATGTTATTTGGTGTGCTTGTTTCCAAAATACACTCACTCACTCACTCACTCACTCACTCCGTTGGCTTTTCTGGGACGTGACGATCCCGTGCCGCTCTCACTATCTGCCTCCATTTCCTCCTATCCAGCGCAGTATTCTCCCATACAGTAATACCCATTTGTCTGCAGTCAGAGGTCACCTCATCTTGCCATCTACTCCTAGGTCTTCCAGGGGGTCTCGAGCCTTCGATCTTCTTCTCATACACCTGGCGAACTATTCTGGCAGCGTCCATTCTGATAACATGCCCTGCCCATTGCAGCCGTTTCGCTTTCATGATGTCCACTACTCTGGGTTGATTGGCCAACTTGTACAGCTCATGATTTGATCTAAGAACCCATCTTTGTGTTTCCTGGTCAAAGATGGGGCCGAAAATTTTTCTATATATCTTGTTTTCGAAGACTGTAAGTTGGCGTTCCTCCCTTTTGGTCACACTCCATGTTTCGGCTCCGTATAGCAGTACCGGCCTGATGATCGTGTTGTATAGTTTTAGTTTTGTTTTCCTGGTCAAAAGTTTGGAGGAAAGTAATTTATGCAGGGAAAAGTAAACTTTGTTTGCATTCCGCAATCTAATTTGGTGTTCAACTTGTCTTCTATTGCAGTCATTTATATTTACCCCAAGGTATTTGAAGTTTGGCGTGTTCTTAAAGGTAAAATTGCCTATATGAAGGTTGTTGCGTTGGTCTGTAGTCATGTTTTCTCTCTGTATGATCATGTATTCTGTCTTCTCTTCATTAATCTTTAGACCTATTTTTGCAGCAGTTTCATTTAATTTCCAAAATGACCTCCATATTTCCCCATCACATCAGGATTTTTTGTGAAATCGATAACGGTATTTTTTGCTAAAATCGAGAAAAAACAAGATGTTCAGTAAAGAACATATAGCCTACTTTCTCCTAAATGTATGAGTATAGTTATAACTCGTTATTATCAAAGAGTATAATAGAATCATTTCTTGGTTGAAGACCTTAGAAACTATTTACCTCTACCAAACGCCACAACCTAGAAAAAAAACTACTACCATCATTGAAGAATGATAGATAAGAAGTATCTCAATAATGTTATGGATCTGCAGACATAATCGACCGGACTGGCTGCGTGGCTCAGCGGTAACGTTCTCGCTTGCTGGGCCCTAGGTTGCAGGTTCGTATCCTGGCGCAGTCAGCTGGCATTTGAGGGTGCACAAATGCGAGGGAGCCGTGTCAGTAGATTTACTGGCACGTTAAAGATCCCCTTCGGGCCAAAATTCCGGCACCCCGGCGTATCTAAAAGCAGCAGTAGTTAAAAGGGACGTAAAACAAATAACACTATTATTATTGTTATTATTACATAATCGACCTGCCGTGGGCAACATCCAACTTTGAGTTGAGGCATGTCTTTACACGTCTGGTTGTGCATGGCTTTCACAACCCTAATTGAATTAACAAATATTTCCATGAACCTACAGAGACGTGTGTATACAAACTATGTGGATATTTTCGATTGCTATTTGCCTGAAATAAAAGTATTAATTAATAACCTGAACTAGCTCCAACGGCTAGAATTCAGTTACTATGTGAAATCGTTTTGTACTTTACTTCAAATAACATTTTCAAATAACGCACAATAGGCTGTTACAAACCCTTTAAAATAAAAAGTAAAAATTTATCGTAGTATCATCTTGCCATTCTTCAAGTTCGATGCGCATAGAATGCCAATGGTATACGGTACTAACCAATGGAGTCCCACGTAGACCAGTCGTGACATCTAGTGGAGAATTATCGAACAATATAACCCTAACAGGCCGAGTGCATTCTAGTGGCCATAAGAAGAAACTTTTCAATAAAATCTTGAAGTTAATAAGTAGGCCGGCGTGCAGTTACCTTTTTGGCTGCTAGATGTCGGGAGGAAATCTGCTGGTGAATTATGTTTTAATTAAATGTATATTTTCCACCGTAATATGCAAAATATAACGCTTAATTTTAAAACGTCTGAATCATTACAAAACAATAAATATATAAAATTTCAAGCAAAAAATAATAGCTCTGATGGGGTTTGAACCATAGGCATATGAGTAATAGGCCAACGTTTTACCACTGAGCCATTTGTGCCAACGCTCATCGTTCTATATAAACTGACTTACACATAACTTGTTAGCAAATAATGATTTAGACTAAACGATTTCATCAGTGGAGTATATTATTTATTTATAAAGCATTTCATACAAAGTTTATTTATTTTGTATCAGTACGCTATATTGCATACAATACTCAAATTTGTGAAATATAAGTCAGGCACAACATATCCGATGCCATCTTGTCTTCTTACCGAGACGGCTCAGCTTTTTAAAATCACTTCTGCACTATAGTATTACAAAATAAACTTTTAATTTCGAACGTGCATCTTCCTTTAGAACAGTTAAATCGATTCTCGGCTCGATAATCGGAACTGGTGGGTCCCATGATATGGATTATGAAGTTTGCATAATTCGCACGGCCGCCATCCTGAAATGGTACGGCGGATGACCTTGTAGTTTGGTCACAAGACGCGTCCTATATGAAGGTATGTTATTACCAAATTTGGTAGAGATCGGATAATTTGGTTAGTCGCTATTTGATTTTACGTTTTGAACGTTTGAGTGGCCGCCATTCAGTTTTGGTAAAGATGGCGGCGATATAAAACATGACACTGAGGTGCCCTTTGCTTGTTCTACCTCTGTACCAAATTTCGTTCAATTCGGTTTCACCGTGTACACACACACACTCTCACACACACACACAGACAGACAGACAGACAGACACACAATTTTTGGCCCTGTAGTGATCTCATAAGTCTACTTTCATTTTTTGCAAAAATCGAAAGTAGGCTAAAAATCCCTTGAGTTTAAACTTTTTATATCAAATTGTGGTGGAGTTTCTAGAAGAAACTCACATAAAATAGACGATTGACCAAGAGGAACAAATGAACGTTCGAAACAAATTTTAAACTGAGGAAAAAACAAAACAAACAAAATGTTCTGTGGGGGTCCAGGCGGGCACACCAAGAGCCCGCTGATGAGCCAGCTTGGTGTTCTAGACGAAAACCCACACAAGATACGGCACAAACCTCGAAAAATTGCTGAGTTTTAATTCACTGACCGTGAAAGCCAATATACCATCTTTTTGGAAGCCTTCATAGGGAGGTTATGGCTGCTTGAGCTTTTAGTTCTCGCAGTAAAGAGGCGCAGGTGCGCTTCATAAAAAAAGAGGTAGCGCGTTGTTCGCTACTCCTGTGGGGGTCCAAGCGGGGACACCTAGAGCCCGCTGATGAGCCAGCTTGGTTTCCTAGGTGAAACCCCACACAAGAAACGGCACAAACCTAGAAAAATTGCTGCGTTTTAAACAAAGTGTCTATTTAAGTGCGTAGTGTTTTCCCTTCTTCTATTATGTTCTATCTCAGGTAAATGTTCCTAAAAATCCAAGTACAATTGAATTTTTCAAGAAAACGTGACGTGAAACAACTTTTTAATTACTGTTTTTGTAATCAACACAGATTTCACACAGGTATCACTTCCCTTGTGCAGTATTTTTTTCATCGCTGGCCTGTAAACTGCGCAATAGCCGCTCCAAACAGATGCTCATTATTGGTGAGCCATGCCTGTACCATTGATCGCATCTCGCCCACGCGCGCCACACAGATCCACTGCGCATGAGCACCACTCTTCTTGCTGGTCGATGCAGGTGAAACTAACGCGTGCCCCCACGCAGCGTTTTGCTGCTTCTAACTAACAGATGTTTTCCCCCAATTCATGTTTTCCATCCCCACTCCTCCCACTCATTCATTCCTATACTGTTCAATGTATTATTGTACAGCCCTATTTCAATAATTAGGTATTATAGCAGGATCTTTTCCAGCAGGGGTGGCGGGGGAGATGGGGAGGGGGATGACAAGTAACATTTTTTCATTTCAATACCAACCTGTCACTAGGTGATGATGCCACGTAACCCCCTACCGCAATTTTTATTAGCCTATTTTCGTTTATGAAAAAAAATAGGCTTCTGAGATCACCTTTTGTACGTGTTTCTGTGTGTGCGTATGTGTGTGATTCGTGTGTGTGTGTCCTCCCCGTAATAAAATCTAAACGGCTGGAGCGATTTCAATGAAACTCGGTAATTTCATAGCACCATTCCGAACGACCCCGACCGTGCCCTTCAAATTTTGTTACGTCTCACCAATCCAACATGGCGGCTGTGAGAAATATTTCATCACCAATCAATATCTCCGAAACTGTTACCGACATCACCCTGTAATTTTGTACGGTGATAAACGGTACTACTAGACGTTCACCTATCTGAATTTTGAAAACCTGGTAACTACAAAACCAACGTGGTGGTAAAGCGAAGTTTCGAATTTTAAATAGATGTTTCTCGCGATTTAACCAACCAAACGCAATGAAACTTGGTATGTGATTTTACACATTGTAATGCACCGACATCTAACTTCGTTCAATTGTTTACATAACCTCATGATGGCGGCTGTGCGAAATATTTCACCTGCATTCTATATCTCTGAAACTATTACCGGTATCACCCTGAAATTTTGTACGGAGATAAAGGGCACTACTGGACGTTCATCTATGAGACTTTCAAAAACCGGTTAACTACAAAACGAACATGGTGGCCAAGTGAATTTGAAAGTTTTAAATAGACTTTTTTCGCGATTTAACGATCCGAACGCAATGAAACTTGGTACAGCAAATGTTTATACACATTGTAATGCACTGGTATCTAATTTAGTTCAATTGTTTACATAATCTCAAGATGGCGGCTGTGCGAATTTTAAAATTAAGTTTTTATTTCTTGTGTCGTAATCAGGCGATTGAAGTGAACGTTTGAATAATGAACCCACGCAATAATGTTCCTTTAATGGCACACGATCTATGGCCTATACATATAACAATCCAATATGGCGACCATCTGAAATATTTAGATTTTTCTCAATATCTACGAATCTATTACAGCAATCAAACTGACATTTTGTATGTTGATAGTGGCAATTAGCATAAGTAGGATATATGGAAATAGGCTTTCTTCACGGAACTACTTGTTATTTAATTTCTTACTTGCTTCGTAGTCACCTCCGTAGTGTAGTTGCCAATAAACTACGTAACCAAACATATCTTACCATTTCATAATAACTTCGTCGTCACACCTATTTCCAAAGTTCTCTCTACCTGCAAATACTGATTCAAGAGGAATAGTTTAGGCTATGTAACATTAGGCTACACCTCTCAGGTAACCTTAGAGATTGATTTTTGTTCAGTAAGTCGGAAGAACAAGCGCTCCAGAACGGCTTCAATATTACCGAAGCCTATTGTTGCCATGTAATGCGGCCTGCATCACGTCACCCCTACTAATGTTCTGGTGCAGAATTGCGAGCTCCTCATAAATTGCAGTCACGGGGAGTAATTAGTGCAAAAAGATTTCTTAGGCCCCTTAAAACAGTTATCATCATGACAATAGTATGCCTCTGTATAAGGGCGATGGTGTTGGTGCAGTACATTGAGGTTATCAGCTGCAATAAGCGTTGCTGCTTTCAAATTTACTTTCATTTTTTCCGATCCTTATCCTTGAGCGCTCCAGTTCTGTAAAAAAATAAATCCACCGGGCGAAGACGGGCACTACTGCCAGTTCATTATATGGCTACTCTGAAATCGTTGGGTGCATTATGGCATGACTGGGAGGAGTAGCTCTTTTTAGTTAAGAGATTTGATCCATAGAAGTTCCCTTTTCTTTTAGATTATGATAATGATGATAATTGTTTTTTTAAGGGGCCTAACATCTAGGTTATCGGCCCCTAATGGGTTAGTTGATCGTGAAGATGATAATGAAATGTAAACTATAACTAAAACTAACTACTAACTTATATACTAGAAGAAGAAATGGAAAACAAAAGGAGAATAAGGCTAATAATGGCATTAGGAAAAGAAATGCCCTCAACCCTCGATTATGCGGATTGAGAGACTTGGCAGGAAGGAGAGCCATAAAAAGGCAGATAGGAAAGTGAAAGAGGAGAGGGTCCTCCCCACAGGTAATGGATAAAAGGGGGAAACCCGGACTCAGCTCAAGAATCCCTCGGGGTCGCCAACTTCCGAAGTCACCAGCCGTGAGCCCCTGAGGGTGTAGCAATATCTAGGATGAACCAGAAGTGGTGGGGCTACATACACCCGGCCTCCTTGAGGGCCTTGAGCAGAAGGCAGGAGATAACATGAAAAGAAAAAGAAGGCTGACCCCTTGCGAAAGGAGGGTATCAGGAAAGATGAGGCAAGGGCCAATTAAGGCGGGAAAGTGAAAGACTCCCTAGGCCTCGGATATCCTAATACTGTCGGGGTTGGAAGAGAACAAGAGTTGACCAAGAGAGGTCGACAGGAAAGAAAACGTAGAGGAGCCGGCACAAGTAAGTGGAAACAATGCCGGACTCAGCTGGGGTCCCGTCGTCGCCAACCCACGTCCCACGAGATGTGAGCCCCTGGGGGCTTTTCTTTGTGAATCATCGTCATAATGTTCATTTCTTAAAAACAGGTAAAATGTAGTTGTATCACCAGGTATCGACAAAAATAAAAATCAAGCAGTTCATTAAAATGGTAATGTTAATCCAATTCGCCGATTTTCTAAATAACTGGAGATATTTTCAAATTACTAAGTTAAAAAAAACTGTGGAATTGTCCCTCCATATAAATCAGTTGGCGGCTTCGGTGGCGTAGTTGGTAGCATGCTGAGCTTCTATGCCCAAGGACGCGGGTTTTTAAGAGCGTTAAAAATCCATCAGTAAGCCTTCCTTCGGAGGGGAAGTAAAGCCGGCGGTCCCATGTCATAGATTTATGTCATGTTAACGAACGTTTTACTAACTACACTTGCGTGAAGCTGAAATTTGTGGGTTAGTGTTTATTAATGCTCTTAAGTTACAACGTTCGTCACCGGGCGCTAGTTGCGATGGCATCTAGTAATAGCGAATTCACAGCTAGGTGTCGTGGACGGTAGCCGACCTTACTTGAATTAAAAGCAGATTTATTTATTTATTTCATTATTTATTTATTAATTTACTTATCATATTGCTTTCAGTCGTGGTATTGGGGTAGCACGCCTGCCTCTCACCCGGAGGCCCCGGGTTCGATTACCGGCTCCTTCAGGGGTTTTAGAAACTGACGTGAGGGCTGTAACGGGGTGCACTCAGCCTCGTGAGGACAATTGAGTAGCTGTTTGACAGTGAGGCAGCGCCCCGATCACGAAAATCAAGATTAACGGCCGAGGGCACCCGATGCGCTGATCACACGTCACCCCAATCTCTGCAGGGCAAATGGCTGGGCAGCGGTCGCTTGGTAGGCCTAGGCCCTTCACGGGCTGTAGTGCCAGGGGTTATTATTATTATTATATGGCTTTTAGTGCCAGGAGTGTCCGATGACATGTTCGGCTCGCCATAGGCTGTATCTGCTTCAAGCGGACACCCATAGGGTGAGCTACAAGTCCCGTTCCATTTCAAGTAGTTCCAACTTTCGCTACTAGATGTCACTGATACCTAGTGGTGAACGTTGGAACTTTGATAGAGCGTTCCAACAATATCTAATCTAGAAATTTTACCTTCACACAAGTTAAATCTGTGGAAGGATATTTTACATGGCATAAATATATGACATGGGCCCGCTGGCTTTACTTCCCCTCCGAAGGAAGGCATACTGTAGGATTTTTAACGCTCATAAAAAAATCCGACGACTTCGGCCGGGTTTGAACCCGCATTCTTGGGCACAGCATACTACCTACTTCACCACCGAAGCCGCTGAAAACAGATAACACACTCTAATACAGTCATCACAATTAATACCGGTTATCAGACAGATTCTACACACACCAAAAGTACACGGGGCTACATGAGCACATTGTTGCAGCCTCTACAATAAGCAACAACAACAGAAAGAATTTAATACGGCATGAGCTGTATCAACAATTCTCCGCCATATCCGATACACGACGCGACGTGACGCGGCGAACATTCAACAGGCGGCCGGCGGGCAATGGCACTCGCTCCTGCCCAGCTGTTTGCCGCGCAGGGCCGGCGGGCAATGGCACTCGCTCCTGCCCAGCTGTGTGCCGCGCAGGGTCGGCGGGCAATGGCACTCGCTCCTGCCCAGCTGTTTGCCGCGCAGGGCCGGCGGGCAATGGCACTCGCTCCTGCCCAGCTGTGTGCCGCGCAGGGTCGCCTCTCACAGGGGGACAGCGCCTACTCGTCCAAATTTATGGTATATGGAGGGCTTGGCCAGAAATTAAAGTGACAGAAGTGTGAACCTAAGATAGAAATAACATTTCATGAAGTATAAACACATGGATAATCAGAGTATCGCCGTGGTATACCAGCTAATCCTAAAAAATGTTGAGGGGAAAATGTTAGATTTACACCTACACCTACAAATATAATTGTAAATTGAATTCTTAATCATTTAGTATTTAGGGATAATCCTGTAAATAATGGATATCGTTGAACAAATAGCAAATACAGCTCCTATAGAAAGAACATAATGGAAATGGGCAACCACATAGTAAGTATCATGTAAAATAATATCAATTGATGAATTTGCTAAAACTACTCTTGTTAATCCTACAATAGTGAACAAGAAAACAAACCCTTAAGCTCAGAAGGTCTGTAATTAAATTGTGTTCCATGAAGAGTAGCTAGCCATCTGAAAATCTTAATCCCGGTTGGCACTGCAATAATTATGGTGCCTGAAGTGAAATAAGCATGCGTATCTACATCTATTCCAACTGTAAATATATGGTGGGCTCATGCGACAAATCCTAGTAAACCAATGGCAAGTACCTAGGTATAGCATAAATTATCTCTAATGTTCCAAATGCTTTTTTTTTTCACTTTCTTGACTAATAATATGTGAAATTATTGGCATGGTTCGAAGAATGTAACAAAGAACTTATATAAATTGGTATTCCGGACTGCAAAATTATGAACAGTTGTGAATTCAGACACCTAATCAAAAATTACCAGGGATTTAAGGTAGGGGCAGAACCCAAAAGACGGAGGGGACCTCCTTCAGAAGATCGGAAGAAGGCGCTGAGTGATGGGCTCAAGAGATACTGGCAGGACATCAAAGCTGGCCGACGATCTAGAACAAAATATTGATTTTGATTGTTACTCCGTAGTCCATAATGGCTCAATTCGAATGTAAAAAAATATGTGAAATTACATCATGTTAAAATTAAAATATAAACTTTTGGGTGACCAAAAAATCAAAATAAGTGTTGATATAGAATGGAGCCTCCTACTCCTTCAAAGAATGAAGTATTTAAGTTTCGGTCAGTTAATAGCTCTAGCTAAAACAAGTATAGAAAGAAGTAAAAGTAATGCTGTAATTCCTACAGCTCCAGTTGGCCAAGCGATTAGAAAAAGACATAGTATTTTTGACGCGGGTCAGGTGGGGCATGAACCACGTATGTTTATTCTTTTGTTTTTCTATAGCAATTTTAAAACCACCATGAAATTGTAAAATTACGCCGTTTATATCGTGTGCAAGAAGCCGAGAAAATTACTCTAAACCCGGTTTTTACGATGAATATCGCCCCAGCACGTGTAAATCATCAACTGTATCTAACTGTAGCCAATCTAATATTATATACGACACTCTCGTTTACGCCTTACTTGCAATCCCTTCATGGAAATGTATTTCCCATCCCTAATTTTCCTTTGCCTTTCCGTTTCATGACTTTTATGCAAATATTAACAGATACAATATATTGAGCATTATTTTGGTTTTATTTTATTTTTAGTCTGTTTACCGTCCAGATTGGCTTTTCCCTCGGACTCAGCGAGGGATCCCACCATTACCGCCTCTAGGGTAGTGCCCTGGAGCTTGAAACACCTGGTTGGGGGATACAACTGGGGAGGTGGGACCAACACCTCGCCCAGGTGGCCTCACCTGCGACGCGAACAGAGCCTTATGAGGGATGGGACGGGATGGAAAGATTGGGAGCGATAGACAAGGAAGAGGGAAGGAGGCTGCCGTGGCCTTACGGCAGGAACCATCTCGGCATTTGCCCGTAGACGAAGTGGGAAACCACGGAAAACCACTTCGAGGATGGCTGAAATGGGAATCAAACCCCCTCTACTCATTTGGACCACCCGAAGCTGAGTAGACCCCGTTCCCGTCCTCATACCAATTTTCAAATTTTGTGACAGAGCCGGGAATCGAATCTTGGACCTCCCGGGTGGCAGCTAAGCACGCTGACCACTACACCACGGAGGCGACATTTAGTTTATTTGTTCCCCCAGGGGCTCACATCTAGTGGGACGTGGGTTGGCGACCACGGGGCCCCAGTTGAATCCGGCATTGCTTCCACTTACTTGTGCCGGTCTCCTCTCCGTCTTTTTTCTGACGACCTCACCTGGTCAACTCTTGTTCTCTTCCGACCACGACGGTATTAGGATATTCGAGGCCTAGGGAGTCTCCTCCTTTCCCGCCTTAATTGGCCCTTGTCTCATCTTTTCTGATACCCTCCTTCTTTTTATTTTCCTGTTATCTCCTGCCATCAGCTCAAGGCCTTCAAGGAGGCAGGGTGTATGTAGTCCCACCTCTTCTGGTGCATCCTGGATATTGCTACACCCTCAGGGTCTCACGGCTGGTGAGTTCGGGAGTTGGCGACCCCGAGGGATTCCTGAGCTGGGTCCGGTTTTCCCCCTTTTTTCCATTACCTCTGGGGTGGACCTTCTCCTCATTCACTTTCCTATCTGCCTTTCATGGCTCTCCTTCCTTCCAAGTCCTTCAATCCGCATTCTTCGAGGGGTGAGGGCATTTATTTTCCTCTTGTCCTTTATTTGCCTTATTCGCCTTTCTTTTTTTCATTTCTTCTTCTAGTATATATGTTCGTAGTTAGTTTTAGTTATAGATTACATTTCATTATCATCTTTACGATCGTCCACATCATTAGGGGCCGATAACCTAGATGTTAGGCCCCTTAAAACAACAATTATCATCATCATTATTTATTTGTTTATTTATTTATTTACAAATCAGTACACGTGGCTGAATAACTACGATGTCCAAGCCCCTCAAATGAAAAATAAACAACAACAACAACAACAAAAGTCCTTTTCTTGTTCTACTACGTAAGTTAGTAGTTAGTTTTATTTCTAGGTTTTTTCTTTTCATCATCATCATCATCATGTTTCGTTGTAACCCCAACCATTCGGGGCCCATAACTTAGATGTTCAGTAAGTCCCTTAAATCATCAATTATCAACATCAGTCCTCGGGGTCTACATAATACAGCTACACATATTCCTAAAGTCACCACAGAAATACAGGTTATCGGATAAATTATCACACACCCAACTATACGGGCCTGATGACCAAGACGTCCCAACCCCTTAAAATGAATTAAATGCAACCTTAGCGGATGTAGCTACCCCGATCGGTAAGTCAATAACACTGACTTAAATTCATTAAATAACAATGACAGGGACCACTCTGACGTCACGCCGAGGATCAGTGCAGTAAATGATAGATTACCTTGTTAGTGCAAGTCACAGATGGCCATTCCATTTTTAGAGCTGGAATTCATTATTTATGGAACATGGAAACGTGACAAAAGAGCTTGTCCGCTTTGGGAAGAGAAATTCTTCAGCTAAAATAGAGAGCTCGTATTTAGGATCGGTGCTAATTGAACAATTTGATCATGAACAGCGTAATGGCGCAGTGGTTAAGCTGTTTGCGTCCCACTCAAGTGGACCGGGTTTCATTTCTCGTTAGTCCATCTCGTTACGCATTAGCCAGCAATCTTGACCGCCACCGTGGAGACCAAGCTTTGATTACCGGCTCTGCCAAGAAATTGAATTCTGGTCTGAGGACTGGAACGGGGTACACTCAGCCATCATGGAAGTGGTTTTCCGTGGTTTCCCCACTTCAACTCCAAGGAAATACCTGGATGGTACTTAACTTAAAGCCACGGCCGCTTCCTACTCAAATCCTACCTCGATTAGAAGTACACACACCCAAGTACACGAGGCTACATGACCACGATGTCGCAAAGACTCTAAAGAATCAACAACAACAACAACAAACAACAACAACAACAACAACAACAACAACAACAACAACAAACAACAACAACAACAACAACAACAACAACAATGATTCCCGGTTAAAACATCATACATTTTCGAGGTGAAATGCCACGTCAATTGCTTCGGATTCCACGTGAATTGGATGTCCAGTGGCTTATGATCGCCTGGTTGAGAAACAAGTTTTTTTATTTATTTTGGTCATCGGCCCCGTGTACTTGAGAGTGTGTGAATTTGTCTAATAACTAGGGCCCGGATTTATATGCACTAAAAAACCTGAAAATATGCATGCAAATATGCACTAAAAAGTTAGAATATATGCACGGAAAATAATGAGATATGCACTTAAAACATGCAATTTTATTCACTTACCTATTTACAGGTATCATTTGTTGCAAAAAGTAGCATCAAAATAGGTAACTAGTAGTCTTTCAATGTTTTCTGGAGACAAACTATGTCTATTGTCCGTCAAAATGAGTTTATAGGCTGAGAATGATCGTTCTACATCAACTGACGTGATTGGACAGTACTTATACACGGGCACCAAAGTTTCGGAGCATACATCTGGCAAGGATACCCTAGTTCCACTCAAGTATTGATTAATTAACTTAATCTTCTTCAGTCCTGGGTTCGAATTCAACACCTTTTCTAACTTGCATTTAATCTTCTCTCCAATTTCGCCTGGAGCGGAATTCAATGAAGATGCAGCTTTCTCAACGAGATCAAGTGATTCATGGAGGGGAGTACCAGATGATTCTAAGCTCTCAATGGCTTTTGGAAGTTTAGAAAAATGTGCATGAATGAAATTCACATCTTGATAAACAGTAGCTGTTTCAAACACAACTTTTGCATCACGAACACACGCAATATGCTCATCTTCAAGTTTTGTAACCACTTCTTTCACTTCATTAAAATTCTCCTGATAAAATGATACTGCAGATAACCATGTCCCCCACCTAGTCAGGACAGGTTCAGGTGGCAAAGGAACTTCAGGTAGACAATCTTTGTAGAACTGGACACGAGCTGGTGCTTTCAGAAACAGCTTCTTCCCACATCCAATTAAATTGTTAACAGCTGGAAACTGTGTGCGTATTTCTTCTGCAATGCGATGTAATCCGTGCGCTAAACAGGTTACGTGTATGAGTTTCGGATAAAATACTTGGAGGGCCTTTGCTGCTTTCAACATATACGAAGCTGCATCTGTGAGCAGTACAAGCACTTTACAACAATTATCCTCAATTTCAGATGGCCACAATAGTCGCAGAGAATCATTTACAAATCTTGCTATTGTGCTATGGTTGGTTTTCTCTAGTACTTTACAAGCAAGAAGATGCGGCTTACCGGGTTCGTCTGGATGTAATTTACCAACCACAAAATTTGCTATGTAACGGCCACATGAATCCGTTGTCTCATCCACCGATATCCAGACGTAGTTCCTTCCGATATCAGAACGGATCAATACCAGGGTAGATTCATATAGCGGAGGTAGGTAATTTTTCCTAAGAGTTGATTTATCTGGTATTTTTTGATTTACACAATATTTCTCAAGAAATGATCGCAGAACTGGATTGTTTAATTTATTCCATGGAATGTTGCTGCATACGAAAGCCCTACAAAGATCATTTGAAAATGTATTAAGAATACCGGACTTAGGCTTTACCTGCGTAAGAAGTAGTTGTTGTGGTATGCTGTTCTTCTCCTCCTTTGCTTTAATATGAGCAGTTGTTTTTGAATGCTGTTCAAGCTGAAATTTCTTTTCACATTTTACTTCCTTTGAGCAAACTTGACAGTACACGATGACACCATCTGTTGAATAGTCCCTATTACCCGACACCCACTGATTTAGTAAATCTCTTCTCCTGCTCTTTTCCTTAGGCACTTTTAGAAACTAACACTTGAGATGCAGGGCATTAAACTGGAACGTAACTAGTGAACTGAAGATACTTCTGTCCTGACCAATTGCCCAACCCCCTCAGATTATTATCTACTGTGGTAGAGAAAGGAATTCCGGGAAGTCCAGCCAGCCTGCCTACCCATACCTAAGCTATCTGTTGCCATTTTCAGTTGTGAAAGTAAAGTGCCGTTACACAGAGAGTCGAAAACACCAATTAGTGAGGGATGCACAGAATATAGGCAACTAGCTAGGGATGCACAAAACAGAATTATTTTAGTAGTTCTTGTAATTGTCCTTAAATTCAGACATATATACCGGAATATGCTGTTACGTCTGGAATATGCACTAAACCTCAAAATATGTCAAAATATGCATATGCATATGCATTTTTAAAAAATCCGGGCCCTACTAATAACATGTGTGTAACTACACTGGTCAAGAAAGGTTTTGCATATTGCAAGCTTATGTATTTGTGGACCAAATATGCAGTAATACACGTGCTTTATCCGATAACAGTTTTTATTTACGGTTGTGAAACATGGACACTTTGGAAAAGAGAAGAAACAAAACTTGAGGCAGCTGAAATGTGGTTTTGGAAACGAATGACCCGAACAAGCTGGATGGAAAGAAAGACAAATGAGCTTGTTCTGAACCAAATTCAGGAGAATCGATGCCTGTTGAACACCATCAAGAAAATGAAAGCAAAATCATGGGACACATACTCAGACATGACACTCTCCTCCAGGAAATCTTTGAAGGAAAAATGTCGGGGGGGAAACCAAGGGGACGACCAAGATAATCGTATCTCAAGAACATTGTGAAGGAAATGGAATGTGACTCGTTTGCCAATATGAAGACAACTGCTGAAGACCGTAAGAAATGGCAGCAACGACAAGGCTTTTAGCCTTTAGAAGCTGGTGATGATGTAGCGTATGGCAGTACATATGAAACATAATAATAATAATAATAAGTACATACAGACACATATATAGGATGGATGAGAACAGACTCACTAAGAAGATTTTCAATATCGTGAATGCAAGTAAATTAAAGACCAGTTGGATAAAAAGAAGTACATGAAGACATGGAATTACTTAAAATCTCTGAAGACGACATTAAGGACAGAGAACAATTTAGAAATAAAATCAGAAACACGAAAATTGTACAAGTTTCAAGGAAGGACACATCAGGGGAAAAATGGACAGAGGAAAGGAAGAAAAAGCACAGTGTACTAATGAAGAGGTATTGGGAAGAAAAGAAGGGAGGAAAAGGAAGTGAAGCTGTGATTGGCTCAAATTCTCACGCTCTCCTGAAAGGGAATAATCGGAAATAATAATAATAAGTACATACAAGCACCTTATGTCCAGTCTATCTCCCCCAGTCCAGGCTCGAGGCTCGATGGTGTAGCACTGAATAAGTCGTTAGGGTCACCTATGTACGCTCTTAGTTTACAATCTTCCACAATGTGCCTGATGGTCTGGTTCGATGTATCACAATCACAGCAGGGGTTTGGCCGCTTCCCCCTTTTGTGCAGGTTGTATGCACAATCACAGCAGGGGTTTGGCCGCTTCCCCCTTTTGTGCAGGTTGTATGCACAATCACAGCAGGGGTTTGGCCGCTTCCCCCTTTTGTGCAGGTTGTATGCACAATCACAGCAGGGGTTTGGCCGCTTCCCCCTTTTGTGCAGGTTGTCTGCACAATCACAGCAGGGGTTTGGCCGCTTCCCCCTTTTGTGCAGGTTGTATGCACAATCACAGCAGGGGTTTGGCCGCTTCCCCCTTTTGTGCAGGTTGTATGTACAAACTCCATGTCCGATAACAGTGCACGGTACAAACATGGTTGGGTGGTGGGTTCCTCAGTTTCGGGTCCGTGACAACGCGGTCATGTAGCCCCGTGTACTTTGGTGTGTGTGTAGAATCTGTTTGATAACCGGTATTAATTGTGATGGCTGTATTAGTGTGTGTTATCTGTTTTAATTCAATAAGGACTGCAGACGATAATTTGAAGTAGTTCCTACTTTCGCTACCAAATGCTACCGTCCACGGCACCTAGCTGTAAACTTCGCTACTACTAGATGCCATCGCAACCAGCGCCCAGTGACTAACGTTGGAACTTAAGAGCGTTAACCTACAAATTTAGCTTCACACAAGCGTAGTTAGTGGATGGTTCTTTTTCATGCCATAAATCTATGACATGGACCCGCCAGCTTTACTTCCCCTCCAAAGGAGGGCATACTGACTTAGGCTGGGTGTGAACCCGTGACCTTGGGCATAGAAGCTCAGCATGCTACCATCTACGCCACCGAAGCTGCCACGGTACTAACGTGTTATCTTAGAGTTAACACAAGAGCCAATGTGCAATGTCTTCATACAGCAATGAAGATACGACTCATTATCAGCCTTCAGGAGCGGAGTCCAGTAGTTTGCTTGGATGTAGTGTGGAAAATCCCGGGTAAATCACATTCAGAATGGCCGGTATTCGAAAGTTCAATATCCAGATTTGTAGCTTCTCCTTCCTGTCGTGGTACACGAATTAATGCACTCAGCTACGATGGTTGGTCATGCACCTCCGAGTCTAGTACTGTGATTATCAATTAATATGATAAAATTGGTCCGGCCATCTCAAACATAAAATGCTAGCGTTTCGCTCCAGTGTGCCGTTGGGCTCGTCAGTTGGTACAGACACACCTCACCAATACGCATGGCTAGCACATACTGAGAAGCCCATCACAAGACCAATTTTATCATATTAATTGATAATTTATCTGATCAGTCGGAAATTACATCATATTCCCGTTTGGGAATATTCATAACCTACTGTATTTAGTACTGTGATGTCACAAGCCCCGTAAGTGAATTATTAACAACATGATTTCCTGGAACTTGGCTGTCATTATACAAGTCAGCTCGGGCCGCTGTGCTTGCTATTACTAAATTAGCTTGGCTAATGACACCCACTCTCCAGTTAGAATATAATATACAGGGTGTAACAAAAATGTGCGGCACAAAATGCTGGACACATTCCTCACACGTAGACGAAGAAATTATGTTATATGAACATGGGTCTGGAAATGCTTTGTTTCCATGTTAAACCTCATTGTCTCCAACTCATTAAGCATGGGAATCGCACAAGAACAGAACGTTACAATCGTGGGGAGCGTGCACTCTTGGTTACGTTGTCAGTATCGTAGGTGCACCGCCAGTGGTTTGTTTTACATGGCCCTGTTGCCATGCGACTTAGCAGATGTGCCTTTAGCTGTGCGACAAAACATGTACTTTATGCACGATGGAGCACCTCCTCATTTTAGTGTTAATGCCCGTCGGCTTCTAAATAACAGATTTGGTTACAAATGGATAGGTAGAGGTGGACCAATTGCCTGGCCTCCACGCTCTCCGGATCTAAAATCACTAAACTTTATTTGTGAGAGCATTTGAAAGTTCTTGTGTATCGAATCCCAGTACAAGATGTTCAGAGTCTCCGTGCCCGTATTATGGAAGGCTGCGAAACCATCCACAGTACTCCAGGGATACATCAGCGCATCCGAGATTCACTACGGCGGTGTGTTGATGCACGGAGGGCACATTGAACATCTTCTGTGAGAAAGAGTTGCATGTGGTTTGCTGGTACGTTCTGTTCTTGTGTGTTTCCGATGATAAATGAGTTGGAAACAATGATATTTGTCTTTGATTTTTATATTTATTTGTTTATTTATTTATTATTTAATAACATGTTAACTACAGTGTTGCCAACTCAGGTTATGGGGGTGAAGCTGATTCCAGCCCGTGGTGCCCCTGCATAGGTACTTGGACTCAAATTTCCAGCACTCAACTGAACGTCAGCATTCCAGGAACATAGTATACCAGAATGGTCTATGATAAATGAAAAAGGCTCTTATCAGAGCCAAAAATGATTATAATTTCTGTGAACATTGAGGGAATTTCTATAAATAAGGAAGAACTCTTACATGACATATGCCATAAACACAATTGAGACGTTTTGTGCATACAAGAAAACGCACAGAGACATTAACCAACGCCGACCTAAAATTCCAGGTATGAAGCTGGCAGTGGAACGTCCTCATGGCCAATATGGTATTGCTATTTTCATGAAACCAGACATCATGATCCAGGCGATATCCATTTCAGAAGAAAATGATATAGAAATCATTACCGTAGAACTGAGCAATATGATCATTTTCTCAATACACAAACCACCTAAGTCACAGTTTTCATTCAAAGTTCCTGACAATTTAAGTTCGCAAAAAGTGTTTGTTATCATTGGTGATTTTTTTTTCAGAATTCTTATTTATTGGTAAACAATTGTCCTGCAGTATGTATCATTAGTTTTACATCTCTGAATGAAATAAAATATTAGTCACTTTTCATGAAATGTTCACTTAAAGAGTTCACCAGAAGTTCTCCACTCATGTTCTGAACCGTTGTAATCATTTCTTGCATATCCATATTCCCCATTTGTGTCTTATAACCTGAAATTATAAATAGGAATGCTCTCTCACAAGGACCAGACCCTTCGTTGCTCTTCTTAGCCATATCATTGAGCTCAAGTCCGCCCTGATGACGTCACTGTAGATCGAAACGAGCTTTCTTCTTCAGCTGTTCTATGTTTACATTTCCGTCCTCGTCCATCACGTTAAAAGCTTGCATCATGCACGAAATAAATCATTTGGTATTGTTTTGTATATCTTTGCATCTAACATCTTTATAGAACTGGGCCAAATCTTTCAGAGTTGTGTTGGTTTTTGAGAGGCAGTTTTCAGTGTTTGTAACGAAACATCCCCTCAGTACTGTTTCAAAATTTGGCCGTCACATCCGACAATCAAAACTGAAACAGATGCGTTGCAAACTTCTGTACACTTTTGCTTTGAACCATTGTCTAGCGTATTCTTCTGATGGAAATTACAAAATCCCTTAAGGAGCCCCCACCTCTTTCGTGAGCTGTTATGTTCCAGTCCACTGTTGCCGCTATAAACCAGGTTACAGCGTTTTGTTTTGGTTTCCCAGTAAGTTCAAAATCGCAAACCATTATGCGCTCCGCTGGTAGGTGGTTTATCCCCGTATGTATTCTCCGCAGTATAGCAGTCGTCCAAGTCCAAACTGTTCGAGCCCCTTGGCAGGATGTCACTCGATGCACTAATGTGTCGACATCTCCACATCGTCTACATTGAGCATCCTCAGCCATATTGTGACGTATGCGTTTACTCGCTGTAGGCACAATGTCGTTGATCACAGAGTAGAGTGTGGATCTCCACTGTGTTGGGATGTATGTATTTGAGGCGTTCAACCAAATCGTTCTCCAATGTCTTTGGGTGAATTTATGTTCTATTGATAGCGGCTTCTGTTGCCCCTTCAGCAAATATGTGTTAAGATTCTTCGTTGAATTAAATTCCCCCTGAGTTTTCCTTTCCTGAGGTAAACTGTCTATTACATTCATAACGGCACGAAAAGCCGGGTGTATGTGTCTATATCGCCCATTTATCGTCATAAGTGCTGGTGGGTGAAGAAAAGTCAATTCTGTTTGACTCCGCGTTCCTGACATTGATCGGAGGATGGTGCGTCCTAAGAGGGCTTTACATTTCATATCGACACAGGTTAGATTGAGGCCTCCTTGGAGATTTGGCAAGTATAATTGATCACGGGTGACTCTGTACAGCGATCCTCTCCAGAGGTAGTGACCGATACACAATTCTAAACGTTGGCTAATTTGTTTCGTTGCAGGTAAGAATTGTGCGAGATACCATATCTTGGATAAAACAAACACATTAATGTGCCATACTTTCTGTATGAGATTGAGGGACCTGGTATGTTGCAGGAATAAGGTATGCCTCACTTTATTGATTACCATCGCCCAGTTTTCACTTATCATATCTTTAAATTTGTTCTGGAAAATAATTCTCAAAATCTTCAGCTTTTGCACAATAGGGGAAGATCGAGTAGGTGTGGGTAACGGATGTTGCCCAAGCAACATCATTCCAGACTTAAATGGATTGACTTGGGATCCAGATGTTTGCTGAGACTCGTTTATGATAGTCAGCATACGGTCTTCGTCGTTTTCCTCTGTGAGAACAATGCATACATCATCGGCATATGCTCTTACTGCTACTTTTTTCTCATTGATCGTCAGACCTGTTACATTCTGGTTTATCCTCCAGAGGAAGGGTTCCAGTGCTATGATGAACAGGATCATAGAAAGTGGGCATCCTTGACGAACAGATTTTCGGATGGGTATTTTCGATGTGAGATGTCCATTAATGATTACTCTAAATTGTGCTGTTCTGTACAGTCCTGTAATGCATTTAATCAACCCGATAGGAAACCCAAGGTTTGCATTGTAGACCATAGATATGAATGTTTTATTCTATCAAAGGCCTTTTGAAAATCAAGACTGACTAGTGTCGTAGGGGGAAGATTAGAAGAAGTTTTCTCATGTAGAATAATAATATTGCTTAACACTAACAAGTTCGAGATGATATTGTTTCCTGGAGTCTCACAGGATTGCCACTGCCCTATAATTTGTAGAATTTGCGGTTTGATTCGGGATGCTATGATTTTTGTAAAGATTTTGTAATCTGTATTGAGAAGTGTGATAGGTCTGAAATCCTCCATTCCAAGTGGTCTTCTGATCTTCGGAATTAAAATAATAATTCCTGCAGTTAATTCTTCAGTTATGATATGTGGGTTTCTCATAATCTCCAGGTAAATTTGAAGAAGATCTTCTCCTAGTATATTCCACATTAATTGATAGAATTCATATGGTATTCCATCAGGTCCAGGAGAGCGGTGACGTTGAGTTTGGCTTAGTGCTGTGAAAATCTCCGCCGAGGTAATATCACTTACCAGCATCGATCCATCCTCTGCGGTCAGTCTGGGTAGGTTTTGTTGTAAGGTCCCATCGGTTTGCTCGCTATTTAGTTGGACGTCGGCGAAAAATGTTGTGAAATACTTTGCACCAATTTGAAGGATATCATCCATGTTCGACTGAGTGCAGCCATGCTCGTCCCGAAGTTTAGTAATGGTCTTTCGCTGCCCTTTACGCCTTTCTGTTAAGATGTGGAACAGTGATGAACGTTCTTCTTCTATGACTGAGGGAATCTTTGCTCGAATACATGCACCCTTTAAATAATTTTCCTGAATATTTAAAATTGAATGTTTAACTTCTTTCATTTCACCAAGGAGATCGTCGCCATTTGCTTGCTTTTGCTGAAGTTCATATAATACATCATAATAAAAGTTTAAAGTACTTCTCCTCTCCCAGGCACGCTGTTTTGAAATTTGCTGGAAAAACTTTTTATGGCAGGTTTAACAACCTCGATCCACCAAGTGATATGATATGGATATTGCGACCTTTTACTGCGCAGCTTCATCCAAAGGGTTTCAAATTTGTTTCGCATATCTTGGTCGTGAAGGAGGGATGCGTTTAGTTTCCAATAACCGTGTCCATATATAGGTGGTCGTGACGTAGTTAAATACTTCAAGTACAGTGCGTGATGGTCACTGAAAGATACTGGCACTACTGTGGAACTATGCAGGCTATCTCGCATTCCTCGTGCTATATATGCCCTGTCTATTCTAGATGCTGATCCGGCAAGATAGAAAGTAAATTGGACGTCGGTTCCATGTTTAAGTTCCCACACATCATGGAGGTTAAATCCGTCTACGAGACTTTTGAGGCTGCGGCAGTTGTTGAAAGCGCCGGTTTGATCTCGAGGGTTTAAAACACAGCTTAAATGATATTATTGATCGGGCCCTGGAGAAAGTATCTGATGTCATCTTCAAATAAATGTTCTCTTGCCAGACGACCTTGTGATCCAGAAGGGGCGTAGACATTAACAATTAATGTGTCATCACATTGCTGAGCAATTATTCTGCCACTCGGATGTAATTCCACTTCCGAAACAATTAACCCTGATCTGTAAATGACAGCTGTGTCTCGGAGAGATGGGCCAACATTTGTTATGAATTCGTACCCACTCAACCAGTCCAAGTTTGGATCATTTACTTCCTGAAGCAATAAAATGTCAGTATCATAAGTTCTGAGAAAATCCTGAAGTAGAAAACGTGTCGTTAAACTTATGATGCCATTGATATTTAAAGTCGCAAAACAACGCAAGACACTCATATGCAAAGAACAAAAGGATGAAGGTGACGTGCATCAGTATGTTTGAGTGCATTTAACTGACGATGAGCAATTATTTTAGGGGATCATTGGAGTGATGTTTTACTGGTGTGCACTTCCGGTGATTTACGGCGACTACGTGATGCACTTCGTGTTTGTGTGTTATATAATTTATCTTCTTCCCTCGCAGTGTTTTTGTTGACAGTTTTTATGGGAAGATTATGGGTGTCCTTAATGTTGGCTTTATCTGTGACCTTGGGTTTTGCTCCTGTTTGTGGAGGCAGGGCACTTCCACTGACGTCCGTGACTTTCTTTTTACTTACTCTGATTGCAGCATCAGAGGTGGAAGTGAACTCTGCCCCCGATGTAGTAGATAGGGTTTCCTGAACTATGTCAGTGCTTTGCACGTGAAGTAATTGGGAGCGAACGGTATCGTTAGCTGGAGGGTGCTTCGAATGAACTGAGACTGTTGGGAAGCCTATTACGTGTGTGTGTTCTCGTTCTTCTTGTATGACATCCTGAAATTCCATGTCTTCCGACCACGTAAATTGGGTTTTGGGTACGTCAGTAGTGACAGGTCCGTCAATAGTATCTGGCTGCTGCACAGACTGCTGTGTTGGATGGCTGGTGTGTCCCTTTCCCGTGCTGTCCGATCGTGACGTCATAGTTCCCACTTCATTACTATGTAAAGTAATCAGGGATGTTTCAACTACGTTATTTGATGGGTGAGATACTTCCGCAATACTATCTGTGTTTGTGGAATGGGGCCTGTTATGAAGGTCCTCTGATATGGTTGGATATTCAGGGGAAAGTACTGCAGTTTCCATGTCCGTAGTGTTGCTTAGCGTACTACTCCCTTCAAGACTTACCCAGCACCGTGCTGTTTGTTTGTTGTCTGACATGAAATACTGGACGATTCCTTCTGTTCGGACAGTCTACTTGTAAGTGGGAGGTTTCCTTGCAATAAAAGCAGTATTTAGCTTGTCCTTCATATGTCAACACAACTTTATAATCATTGACCGTCAAATATGATGGTATGGGGTATTTAAGTTCAATTGTTACGATAGTATGCCATTACTTACAGCAAAAAATTAATATGCTTCATTCCAGCACTCGTTCCGTATGTCCTTGACAACTCCGTACGTAGAAATCACGCGAGAGAGCCTTTCGTTGTTGACTTCGGGAGGTAGATTAAACACACGTACACGTTTTGTCAAAGAGTCTGCAGCAGTGATAGTTATCTTCGTGGTGTTACCGCTAGTTAGCCGGAAGGATTTCACACCTTCATGTCGAGATAATATGTTTTCATAAAGTAAGGTGGACACTAATTTAATGTACACTGTATTTTCCCCGTTGTTTAGTTGAATCGCTAGTACTTGATCTCTATTAAGCTTCAGGTCGTTTGCTATCCACCTATGTATTTCAAGTGGTGTCGGTCTGTTGTTTCTTTCTTCAAAAGCGCATTTAATAGTGTTTTTCCTGACATTCGCCATTTTTACTAGTTCAAAAATACAATACCCTATCACGGTAAGCACTTCCGAGTACGTCTTAACCTCGCGGCTAAACTCGGAACCTCACACGACGTATGTCGCTAAGTGACACTTCCACTCTTTCTACTCTATGGAGTTCTCCAACGCAAAATGTAACAAAATGGCGCAGTTCTCAATCGTTGATGCCGTTTGTAATATATGTGGTTTCTTCTATATTGTATATGGTATTTATATTGTATGTAGTAAAGTTTTAATAGATTTAAGTTACCTTCCAACCAAGCTCTAGTCCTTGTGTATATTTCTTCAATATTTCCTTCCTTTTCCAGTGGTTATACCAGTAGTGTTTAGCAATACTTGATAAGTCAAGGCCATCTCGATCAACAACCTAGCATAGCCATAGCAACTGACAGCAATGGCTACGCTGGCTAAAGCGCAGCGTTAGGTCATGGGGCCAAGCTCTCTGCTGACTCGGTAGACGCGTGGGTTCGAGCCCCACCGTCGACCGTCCTTGAAATGGTTTTCCGTGGTTTCCCATTTTCAACTCCAGGCAAATTCTGGGACTGTACCTTCTGACAAGCCACGGCCGCTTCCTTCCGCATCCTTCTCCAATTTCATTCACCTTCATGAATTCCATCTCTCATCCCGACGCGCAGGTCGCCCACGGGCGTCGAATAGAAAAACCTGCACTCGGTCTCTGAGGAGACCACACGATCAAAAAAGAATCCATAGTAGTGTGTGGGGATATTCCCACGATGATGAAAATGGGGAAGCTGTTTTAAAATGGGCAGAATTACTTCAGCTGTCCCTCATACATGACAGTAAACTCCCTTCATCATTTAACAGTGGAAGATGGAAGCGTGGCTACAACCCAGATTTCATATTTGTAAGTGAGAGTGTCACCAGCCAATGTGTGATATCGGTTTGTCCGCCCATCCGAAATATTCAACATCGTCCCATAATGTGCCAGCTATTTCCAGCTGTCAGACCACAGACTGTCCCTTTTTGAAGAAGATACAACTTCAAGAAGGCTAACTGGACACTGTTCACCTCATTACTTGATGAGAAGATCACCACAGTCAGTCCCATTCCAGAATCCTATGAGCAATTCATTGATGTGATTAAAGTATGTTACAATGCAGCCATCCAGAGAGGATGTACAACAAATTACATACAAGGTCTTACTCCTCAGACAACGACTCTTTTGTCAAATTACTGCAAATCATTTGACGAAGATCCTTTCAGTGAGGAAACTATTGCTAGCGGACAACGTGTTCTCTCTTCCATTTCAGACTCAAAACGACAACAGTGGTTAAATCTTATGGCAGATTTGGATATGGGAAGGAGCAGCCAGGAAGATTGGAGGTTTCTTAGACGCCTTAACAATGATCACAAAAGAACTTCTTCACATTCTAATGTATCTGCCAACCAAATTGTTAACCAACTTATTGGAAATGGTAAGTCTGGAAAGACACTCCAGAAACCTAAATTGAAGTTGGTAAGGGACCATGAACAGGAAGGCAACATGTTCCTTAAACCCTTTGTACTTTCAGAACTGAATATAGCTATTAATTACTGTAAGAATGGAAAGGCGGCTGGTCTGGACGGAATTTGTGTGGATCAAATCAAACATTTTGGACCTGGGGCTAAAGAATGGCTGCTAGAATTGTTTAATAACTGCATTACTACCTGTAAAATACCCAAAATATGGAGGAAGAGCAGAGTAATAGCGATTCTCAAACCCGGGAAAGATGCACATGATCCTAAGAATTATAGGCCTATTTCATTGCTCTCCCACCTTTTCAAGATACTGGAGCGAATGATTCTAAGTAGGCTCACAAAGGTAATTGAACCGTTCCTAATCCCTGAAAAGCTGCACTTCACAAATCCTACATCTTACTCAGCATATTGAAGATGGATTCCAGAACCGGAAGATCACAGGGCCAGTCTTCATTGACTTAACAGGTGCTTATGACACAGTCGATCATCACTTACTGCTGAATAAACTCTACTTGAGGACAAAGGACTATTAATTAACTGAAATAGTCAGGTGTCTTCTTCAAAATCGTAGACTCGTTGTAGACTTTGAAGGGCAGCACAGCCGTTGGAGGAATCAAAGAAATGGACTGTCCCAAGATAGTGTTCTGGCTCCTATCCTCTTTAACATATACTCAGGGTCATCGAAAAATAATGCCTACATTTCTAAAAAGTATAGCACCGAAACCCTTTATGTTAAACGTGTAATTCTTTCACTGAACGCCAGCTGGTTAAAGTAAGTTCTGTTTTGGAGGGGACGTGACCTTGCTATGCGCAAACTACATGCGCGGTAGCCAAGGTCGGCCGGGGGCGCGCGCGCCAATGAAGTCCTGACCTAACCCCTTTGGATTTTTTTTCTGGGGGTACATTAAAAACATTGTGTATGCAGAAGAAATTCGGGATTTGGATCACCTGCGGGAGCGAATTTCTCCCGCTATCTTGACAGTTACTCCTGAAATGATTGCACGTACCAATCCAGCCATTGGGAAAGCGTGCGTTCAATGCTGATGTTGGTGGTCGGACTGGCCTAGAATTTTTCTCTACGATCCCTGTTTCCTTAAACTGATTAAACCATCGAATGACAGCTTTGTAATCAGGTGCAGTTTGTCGGGCGGTGCAGTCATTGGTGCGCGCGCGCCCCCGGCCGACCTTGGCTACTGCGCATCTAGTGTGCGCATAGCAAGGTCACGTCCCCTCCAAAACAAAACTTACTTTAACCAGCTGGCGTTCAGTGAAAGAATTACACGTTTAACATAAAGAGTTTCGATGCTATAATTTTTTGAAATGTTGGCATTATTTTTCGATGACCCTGTATACAGATGACCAGCCAATACCAGTAGGTACTCGACGCTCGTGCCATTACCGTCCAGGCGGATCACTTTGAAGTTGTGGAAATACGTCTATCTGAAGCTTTAGAGGAACTAAGTGATTATTATAGAGGAAACCAATTGAAACCAAACCCTTTGAAAACACAAGTCTGCGCTTTCCATCTCAAGAAGAGACAGGCAAAGAGGAAACTGCATGTAACGTGGGAAGGCATGCTGTTGGATCACTGTGCGAATCCCAAATATTTAGGGATTACATTGGATCGTGCACTCACGTATGAAATACATTATCTTCTTCTTCTTCTTCTTTTCCCGCTCATGCGGGGTCGACGTTTTTGGCAAGTCTTTTCCATTTCCCTCGGTCCCAAATGGTGTTTTCGGTTAACTGCTTTTCTGCGAAGTCTTCCCGCACGCAGTCCATCCATCTTCTTCTAGGTCTGCCTCTCTCCCTCCTGCCCTCCAGCTCAAGATCCAGCACTCTTCTTCCCACATAGGTCTCATCCCTGCGCTTAATGTGACCATACCAGAGCAACCGCCTTTCTTGAACTTTCCTTGATGCTTGGGTTACCTTGACACTTCCTCGTATGAAGCTGTTCTTGATGTGGTCTTTCCTAGTAACACCACACATCCATCTCAGCATTTTCATTTCGGCTACATCCAGCCGTTTATTTTGCGACTGTACTATTGGCCAAGTTTCTGCTCCATATAGCATGGCAGGTCTCACCACACTTTTATATGCTCTCCCCTTTACTTGGACATTTAGTCTCCTGTCACAGAGGACACCAGACAACCTTTTCCAGTTTAACCAGGCAGCCTGAATTCGGTGGGTAATTTCCAGGTCTAGATTGCCATCGTCAGATACCGTTGATCCAAGGTACTTGAAACTATTACTTGCTTGGAGCTGATTTCCGTCCATATTCACACTGTCATTTCCGTTTCCACCGAGGCACATGTATTCAGTCTTATTCCGGCTGATTTTAAGACCCCTGTCCTCTAATGCTTTTCTCCAGTGTTCTAGTTTAAGTTCGAGTTGTTCTTGATTAGTGATACATAGTACATTGTCATCTGCAAATATCATGCACCAAGGAGCAGGTTCTCTAAGGCTTTCAGAGATAACATCCATTATCAGATCAAAGACATAGGGACTCAGTGCAGATCCTTGATGGAGACCAACTTCAACTGGTATGGTTCCCGTTAGCCCTACACTGCTTCTAACTTGCGTCTTTGCCCCATGGTACATGTCCTGGTTAATGCGCACATACTTCTCTGGTACTCCCTTGAATCTCATGCATCTCCATACTTCTTGACGGGGGACACGATCATAAGCCTTCTCTAGATCTATGAACACCATATGCAATTCTTTCTTCTTTTCCCTGTGTTTTTTCATGAGCTGTCTCAGAGAAAAAATGGCATCTGTGGTTCCTTTCCCTGGCATAAATCCAAACTGTTCTTCTGCTATTGTTGTCTCTTGCCTAAGCCTACCTTCAATGACTTTTTCCCAGATCTTCATAGTGTGCGACATGAGTTTTATTCCTCTGTAATTTGCACAATCCTGAATGTCCCCCTTTTCTTTATAGATGGGAATTATGGTACTCTTCCGCCATTCGTTGGGCATTATTTCCTCTTGAAATATTTGTTGGAATAGGCTCAGCAACATATCTATTCCCTCTTCTCCCAGGCATTTCCAGGCCTCTACGGGGATTTCATCGGGGCCCGTTGCTTTTCCACTTTTCATTTTCTTCATAGCAGTTACAATCTCTACCCTGCAAATGTTAGTTGTTAAATTATAATTTTGAATACCATCTTCAAACACAAGCCTTTTATTCTCCTCATTAAGCAGCTTTTCAAAGTACTCCTCCCATCTCTTCTTAATTTGGTTCTCATCTCGAATTACCATTCCTTGTTCATTCTTTATTTGCTTGATGTGGGTAAGATCTTTTGATGCTCTGTCCCGTGCCTTAGCAATTCTGAAGAGCTTTGCCTCGCCTTCTTTGGTCTCTAGATTTTCGTAGACTTCATTCCATGCCATTGCCTTTGCTCTTCCAACTGCTCTTTTCGCAGCTTTGTTTGCTTGTCTGTAGTGTTCTCTGTCTTTGGTCATTCCAGATTCTTCCCAGGCCTTCTTGGCTTGTTTTTTCGCCTTGATCGTATCCTGGACCTCATCATTCCACCACCATGTTTCTTTATCAAGTGGAGCGCCTTTCCCAGACGTCTTACCCAGAACTTCCGCACCAACTTTCCTGATAGCCTCAGCATTTACTGTCCACCATTTCTGAACTCCCTCCACTAAATGTGTTTCTTGGAGCACCTTGTCCTTGAATTCACTTCCCAAAATTGGATCTTTTAATCTCCACCATTTGATGAAATACATTATCTAAACACCAAAAATAAGGTATCCGCAAGAAACTGCCTCCTTCGCAAATTATCTGGTACCAGCTGGGGGACTCAAGCTCAAACAATAAGAACCACTGATTTAACACTCTGTTACTCTGCAGCAGAATATGCATGTCCTGTGTGGTATAGGTCGTGTCATACCAAGCAGGTTGATACTGCATTAAATGAAACGTGTAGACTTATCACTGGCTGCCTGAGACCCACGCCATGTGATAAACTGTATTGTTTAGCAGGCATTGCACCCCCAGATATCAGAAGAGAAGTTGCAGCTAAATGTGAGAGATCTAGGGTTGGCATGTCTCAAGCCATCCATTGTATGGCCTTCAACCAGCCTACTCTCGACTGAAGTCCAGAAGAAGCTTTCTTCACACAACTGAGTGGCCAACTGACAAACCTCAGGGTTTGAGGATTACATCTTGGTTGACCAGAAGCCCCCACATTACTCAGTGGATGGCTCCATCTGAAAGGCTCCTAGCAGGACATACAGAGGCTTGGACAACTTGGAAGTATCTCAACAGATTGCGATCTGGGGTTGGCAGATCCAAGTCCAACATTCATAAATGGGTTTTTTGTTGCGACTCGGTCCTTTGTGAATGCGGTGAAGAACAGACTATGGGTCATCTGCTTCAGTGCAGTCTGTTTCCTATACTGTGCACCATGGAGGATCCGGTGAAGGCTACACCAAATGAACGTGACATGGCAAAACATTGGTCATGCATTATTTAGAACCTTAAATGTTCAAGTTTTGTCATTTTTGTTGCCCATTTTGTACATAATTTCTTATGTAATATTTTTGTTCCTGACACGAGTAAATAAATAACTCAGGTTATTAACAAATCTCCAATCAGTAGTCAAAACTCACTATAATACTATGTGATCAATAATATTCTTTTTAACTCCTTGATTGCTAAATCTCTATCTAAACATTATTTCATTTTAAATATTTTGCCCCAACAAATTTTCGGAACAGTCACTAGAGAGCCGTGTTGAGGCCAACCGCAGTACTGATAAGGCACCACGGGTTACGGGAAATGAGAGGAGAGCCAATGCCTGCTCATGTCCTCCATACTAGTCACTGTCGGGAGCCAGTACTCCCGCTGTGGGTCGCGGCCCGAGGGTTGTGAGCATGTCTGGAGTCTCTACACGCTGCGCGTTGACCGAGGGCGACCGCAAACAATCTTGTAGCGTAACAATGTTAGTGCTACTTGATGTCACCACACACAGTCTAGACCGCACAAGGGCATGCCCTCATTCTTCAACTCCCCAAGGTTCTTAATAACATTATCTTCCTACATCGTAACAAACTCGTCGGCATTTCAACTCTAAACAATTCGAGCATCCTTAGACATACTGCACAGTAAAAAAATCGATTTTACGTCAAGAAACTGTGGTTTAACTCTACAATACTAACATACTACGTAAAATTTACGTGTATGAATAATTTAACTGCATAGAATTTCCTCTATATCTGTCTCCACCCTACCATGTTCCAGCAGTGCTTCTACTGGTCTATGGTGGTGATGTCAATGCTTTTGTTATTAATGCCAATCAATTCTAGGGGCATAATCATGGGGCAAAGAATTGCCTGGAAACTATCCTTGAATTTAACAACATATTGGTTTCTCCATGGCAATACCAAAGAGGTGGGGAATTTGATGTAGATATGTCACGTCACTTCAGAGGGATTATAAAATCAACCTCATAAAGACCAGAGACAGTATAAGAGGCTGGAGAGATTACGTACTGCTATTTACGTCAAAGTAAACGACTTCTGTATTTGTTGTATTTAAGATGGAACTTGGCGTATTAACCTTCAAAGGCCACAGGGGATTCATAGAATAAAGTGTTACATACGAAAAATATATTAATTTCAACCAATTTAACTAATTGGTGCCTTAGCACAAAGTTCGTAATGTAGGCCTACGTATATTTAACGTATTATCACTATTAAGCATCAATTGAGTTATGTACTATTACATGAAGATTATTGTGCACGTGTAGTATTCAAACTTCAATCGCATGATTAGGACACAAGAAATAAAAACTTTATTTTAAAATTTCGCACAGCCGCCATATTGAGGGTATGTAAATAATTGAACTAAATTAGATCCTAGTGCATTACAATGTGTATGATTATTTGCTGTACCATGTTTCATTGCATTTGGATGGATAAATCGCGAGAAAAGTCTATTTAAAAGTCTCAACTTCGCTTCACCGCCATGTTGGTTTCTACAGTTACCAAGTTTTTGAAAGTCTCATAGGTGAACTTCCAGTAGTGCCCTTCATCACCGTACAAAATTTCAGGGTGATATTTGTAATTGTTTCGGAGATATAGAATGCCGGTGAAATATTTCGCACAGCCGCCGTGTTGGATTGGTGAGACATAATAAAATATGAAGGGCACGGTCGGGGTTGGCCAAAATAATGCTATAACCTTACCGAGTTTCATTTAAATTGTTCCAGCCGTTTAGAAGTTATTAGGGGGACAGCCACACACACATAGACCTACGCACACACAAACACACACGGACAAAATGTGATCTCATAAGCCTTTTTTTTTTTTCATAAAATGAAAATAGGCAAAAAATAGATTGTAAGGGGTAAAAGGGCCACCTTTTTTACAAACCGCCCAGGGTCCTTACAAAAAGTGCATTTAAATTACTCTCAGCATTTTCCGAACCAATTTTCAGATGTGAATTGGCTATCGTTATTGTGTTATGTACCATTCACAAACATCGGATGATAATAATGGATGGATGGGTTATGTTGCGAACCCTGATTGTAATCTAACTGAAACACCAACAGTACGAATACACAGATTTTCAGTCACTGCAACCCCTTCTCGTTGTTATTACCAACATCAGGTAGAAAACGTGAACTTCATACATTTAATTCCTTGCATTACGAAGCAAGAGGTTACACGCCATTCTCTTGTGTAGAAAGGGTTGCATATCCAAGATACGTCAAGGCGTACTTCAAAGAGGATCGAAACGATCTACTATACTTACGATCATCCTTCTTTGCGTTAGTATGAAGCCTGGGGAGGCAATTGGATTCATGAAAGCTTACAAATCATTCCGTAACGTTGTAGACCCTGCAGCGTAGTCATGCGTGGGAAGCAATATAGTGATTTCATGGAGAGACTTTGGGAGAAGAGGGAGCCAAAAGTCTTCAAGCCAACCAACAGGTTGCAATGCGCTCTACGAATGGGCATAACAAAGAGAGAAAGAAAGAAAGACCTGTTAACTACAAAACGAACATGGCGGCCAAGCGAAGTTGAAACATTCAAATAGACTTCTCGCGATATAACCATCCGAACGCAGTGAACCTTGGCACAGCAAATATTTATACACATTGTAATGCACTGACATATAATTTAGTTCAATTGTTTACATAACCTCCAGATGGTGGCTGTGGGAAATTTTAAAATTACTTTTTTATTTCCTGTGTCCTAATCATGCAATCGAAGTCAACGTTTGAATAATGAAGCTACGCAATAATCGTCATCTAATTTTACATAACGCTATGGCTTACATATATAAAAATCCGACATGGCGGTCATCCGAAGTATTTAGACGGTTCTCAATATCCATTAATCTATGACAGCAATCAAGCTGAAATAATGAATTGTATGTTGATAGAAGCTATGGAAGTATGATATATAGGCCGAAGCTGGCACAGGGGCTAATGGGCAAGATGGCCGCCGCGCGCAACCAGCCCTATGTTATTCTTATGGAGAGGTCATTCAGAGCTGGCACAGGGGCTAATGGGCAATATGGCTGACACGCTGTCACAGGGGGAGGTCGGCCGTGTAGTTACTAAATGGAATATTTATTATTATTATTAATAATATAATTATTATTATTATTATTTTATTATTATTATTATTATTATTATTGACGCCTCCGTGGCTCAGGCGGCAGCACGCCGGCCTCTCACCGCTGGGTCCGTGGTTCAAATCCCGGTCACTCCAAGTGAGATCTGTGCTGGACAAAACGGAGGCAGACAGGTTTTTCTCAGGGTACTCCGGTTTTCCCTGTCAAAATTTCATTCCAGCCACACTCTCCACTATCATTTCATTTCATCTGTCATTCATTTAATCATTGCCCCAGGGGAATGCGTCAGGCCTCGGCAGCCGGCACAGTTCATATCCTCGCCGCTAGATGGGGGCTTCATTCAATCCATTCCTGACCCGGTCGGAGACTGGAAGCAGGCTGTGGATTTTCATTTCATTATTATTATTATTATTATTATTATTATTATTATTATTATTATTATTATTAATTTTATTAGGTAATTATTAATTGATAGCTTGCCACGGTGGGTGAGTGGTTATCGTTTCGGACTACCAACCCCAAGCTTGCAGGTTCGCTCTTGGTCGTGGTAAGTGATTTTTGAAAGGCGGCTAAAATTAAGACACGCATATCATACGATGTTGGCATGTAAAAGAACCCAGGGAAAGGTCGGCTATGTAGTTGCTAAATGGAATATTTATTATTATTATTTATTATTATTATTGTTATTATTATTAGGTAATTATTGATTAATCATGTAAAATCAAGACCAGCCTTATATTGCCCCACTTTATGGTGCAGTGGCTAGCATTTTAGCTGTTACTGTGGAGGCTCGGGTTCGAGTCCTGGCTCTGTCAAGAAATTTAATTCTAGGCTGAGGGTTGGAATGGGGTACAATCAACCTTGTGAGGCAAAACTGACAGGAGCTGGGTTTTGATTCATACCGCAGCCATTCTGCCTTACCCAACTTCACCTAACCTAACCTAACCTAACCTAACCTAACCTAACCTTAGTTAACCTAACCTAACCTAACCTAACTTCAAAGTCAGAATGTACAACCCATCTATTGTTTTTTATACCCTCATAAATTAGATATAGAGAATGTCCACCACGATTTAGATCCTCGAGCACACTTTCTGACATATCATTAAAACGTGTAGAAAGGAATGTCTGAAAATTTTCACTAACACGTAGTACACATTCACCATACATTGTGTACACTTTTTGAATGTTAATGATACGGAAAAGAGTATGCATTGGTAATTCAGTGAGCTTTTTTTTTTCTCTCTAATCAACAGTTCTGCCCCCATAGAATTGAGAATATTTATTGTAGTATGCTATAAAGAAACAAAAAACATATCTATTACAGTTTAGCCATGACGAATAGAAGGACCTAGTGTGAGGACTCCGCCATTTTAGCACGGCAGTTTCTGGTCCCGCCGCTACAAGCACTGTAAGCGATTATGTCCAACACGTGCTGTGTTTCCGTCGAGCCGGGTCGTAAAAAGTGCGCGAGAAGTTACTGTGTGAGATATTTGTGTGAATTAAATTGAATTTTCTTTGCTTTCAGTTCTTAAATTCAGTTCATTGTGTCTTGTGTACATCAGCGTTTTGTGTTTTGTGTACTTCAAACATATTTCTTATGTGGCTTGGTTCATTTAATAGTTCAACATGCCTTATTGTTTTGTACCTGGCTGTAAGTCAGGGTATGGTCGAGTAGTTGACGATATACGATTTTTTTCACCACCGAAGGATACAAATCAATTTGAAAAATGGGCCAGAGCTATTCCACGAAAGGATACGAAGTTAACGCGTAGTAGTAGAATTTGTCAAATTCATTTCTCTGCTGATTTGATAGTAAAATCAGATAATTTTATAGTGAATGGTGAAGAAGTGGAAATCTCTCGTGTGTGGTGGAAGTTACGTCCTGGAGCAGTGCCTCATTTTCCCCCTAATTTACCGAAGTAGTAAGAATAAGTCCCGTAAAGCTCCCAACAGGAAAAAGAATCTCGACACCACCAGAAAAAGAAGATTGAAGATGGGAGTGGAGCAACGAATGAGGCATTAAAAGGTCAGTCCAATGTTGATAAGAATTTGGGTCATTCTAGTGTACTTACTGATGCTGGAAAGACTATAATATTGCTCAAAAGGCGCCTAAAGAATGCTAACCGTAATTTAATTCGCGTTAGATCCCGCCTCAACTCAGCAAAATCGAGAATTAATTTGCTGGAGAAGCAGGTTCGAATTTCATAGGCATTTAATTACAAAGATAACGATTACAGTGGCGGATCCAGGCCTTGCGATGCCCTGGGCGATATGATAAGGTGGGGCCCACAACAATAGAAAAAAAATTATCGAGTAAAATGGTAAATAGTTTGGTAATAATAATAAAATAAAGAATAGTTACAATATTTTGAATACACTACAGTACATTGTTTTAATAATATGAAAGAAACCTTTAAGTCCCCTTGAATAAGATTATGTAAACAATGAAATATTAAAATATTACTTTGCGACTATTTTCCCGGCTGAAGACTTGTATTATTTCACTGAAATCTTAACTTGCTAAACGGTCTCGAGAGGTCATAGCTGCACTGAAGAAAGGAAGATGAATTATAAATTAGTTTGAAAAGTATACTTAATTAATTAATTAATTAATTAATTAATTAAATGTAGAAAAATCCATGGCGCGGGGCCCCTAGGACCGCGGAGCCCTGGGCGGTCGCCCTCCTCGCCCTCCCCCGGATCCGCCCCTGATAACGAACACCTTAGCAAGAAATGCCAGGAAAAATCTCCCAATGGAATGAGGTAGGCCTACAGCAATGAATTCATTTTAGAGTGTTCATTGTTGAGAATAAAATCACCGAAAGGATCCCGTCATTGTCGGCGACATAATCTCTTGCCTGTGCCTTCAGAAAGTCACTTGAGAAAACTTTGTAAAGGACTTAAGTGCCCTTATGGAGTTAATACGCATCGTATAAATGCTATTTAAGACTATTTTAAGGAAGAAAAGAATGATAATTCACGTTACGGTGTTGTAATTTTCGAAGAAGAGAAGCTAAGAGAAGAAATCGAGTTAAATAGCTTTTCTGATAAAGGAGATGGATTAGTTGATTTAGGTGGACACACACCTGACCTCCAGAAGAACGTACTTGCAAATCACGCTCTAGTGTTCAAGTTCGTACCTTTCGTGCATAATTGGGTGCAGCCAGTTGTTGTTTATGCAAGCAAAAATGCTACTCCAGGGGTTTTTCTCGCAAAAATTCTAATATAGTCTAGGTGATTTTGCAGTTAGAAGAGGCTGGGGCGAGGGTGGCTGGCTTTACTTGTGATGGTAGTCAATCAAATACAAAGGCCAGGAATTCGTTAGGAGTCAGTGGCAAGACAAGCTCTCTACAATCTCACATCCTTAATCCTGCAGATGTTACGAGAAAGATATGGGCTTTCTCCGACTGTATACTCCAGGAATCTGAGCGTTCCGTAACATGCAATGAAGACCGTAGTTCTTATTTCCGTGAATTATATTTTCCATTGTGCCCTGCCATGCTATTTTAATTGTAACCGCTAATTACTTTTTAAAAGAGTATTAGTTACAAAGTAATTCGTTTCCCTTAGCACCATCCCTAAGACCAGCTGACCCCGGCAGTGTGGAACTTGCCCACTCTAGCGCTGCCTGGCGAGGCGCGCTTGAACTTCAGGAGTCTCCTCACTTTCTCCTTCTATTCGTCATGGTTTAGCTATAAGTGACCAGAACCACTATAACATTTTATTCTAATAGGGAGATTTCCATAATGATAAGTAAAAAGTTTACCATAATGATGGATTGTGTAAGTAAACGTCTTTTGCTGTTTGATGCCACTACCAAACTGATACTCATACAACGGACAAGTGAGTTCATGTTTCGCTGACGTAATCGTATGTTCCCACGCACTTCCTGTGTGTTGCACGCGCTGTAGTGGCTAAATTTGAAACTAGATGAGATGATTTGCTGATGTAATCGTATGTTCTCCTGCACGCACACGCCGGTCTCTGTGGACGGGTCCTAATAAGGAGATTTCCATAATGATAAGAAAAAAAGCTTACCATAATGATGGATTGTGTGTAAGTAAACGTCATTTGCTGCATGATGCCACTACTAAACTGATACTCATACAACAGACAAGTGAGTTCATGTTTCTCTGACGTAATCGTATTGTACAGCCCGGGAGCAGTACCCCCTGAGACCCACCCCGCCATCTTTTACCAAAACTACCCGCATAGGCAGACCATAAGCCTCATGCATTTCCTCAGACACCAGCGGGCCCGGCATACTGCTGACGGCCACGCTTACGAAACATAAACATAAACACGGTAAATGGAGCGACAACTATGGGGAAATGCTGACCAGGCGGTGGGGGAAGGCCTTAAAACCTAGACCCGGATGAGCCCCATCATCTGTTCTGTTCTGTTCTGTGCTGTTCTTCGCCAGCGGCCCTGCCCGACGAGTTCCAGTTCTTCACCAGGTGAGGTCTAGTTGTGCTCAGAGTTCTTTATCTTTGTAATTGCATCCTGCCGGAACGCTCCCAATAGCTTAAGCACTCACACCAACACACTACACTGGTAGTCTCTCCCAATCACGGGAAACTAACCTAATTCGGAAGCAGTCCTCAAAATTAGCACTTCTACACTACCGTGTTCTCCCACCCCCAACCAAGGGATAAAACATATTTGGTGGAGGCGCGGCTACCACGCAAAATAAGGGTAAGGGACTCAAACAACGAACCCTCGTGGTAGAGCGATCCGTACCGCAAGCAGCCAAGCAAAAGTTGAAATTTTTTTTTGGTGACAGCATTATATTTTTCCCTTTACTCTAGCAACACAAGGGAAATTTTTGTCAAACCAACCACCCCCCCCCCTGGAAGGAGTCAGAAATCAAATACATCTAAGCCGCACACATATCTTTTTATACACACACTTAGCTCAGAATGGCACCACGTGTAGAAGCAACAGGGATTGTAAGCCATAGAGGCAATAGAGGTACACCAATATTATTCACATTATTACTAAGGTGCCAGAGACATATACAAAGGCGACAGGCACAAATGCGCGTACTCCGGACAAAGGTTGGAGCAATATAGGGCAAACAGTCATGCACCCCGTCAGAGGGTAGGACAGCGCAATTGAGATGCGCACACAGACACTTAAGTAACATACACGGACACATCAACAGGAGCCATGTCCAAAGGAACAGGATATACGACCGATTAATCACTACACATGGCCCTACAATAGATAACACAACCCTCGAGAGGATGAGGGTGCACTACACAATTTTATATGCCCAATACAGGGAGCTTATTCGCGAACAGGCGTTTCTCCAGTTGGCGGCCAAAGAACTGTATAGGACGCAAACACGTCAACACAGCAATTTGCGAACAGGCCATATGCCTCAATACGCAGTACGCCCAAATTTCGGAAGAATATCGGGAACTCCAAGCCAACAAGGCCATTTTTGAGTTCGCGGCAGGGCCACCAGCCCAGCCAAGAGAGGACATAGGCGTAGATACGCTAACTCGGCAATTCGCGAGGATGTCCCTCTCGACACGTACCGCCACACAAGGGAAGGAGTCTACCGTGGCCATAGGCCAGAAATCGGTCAGACTACCCTCCAATAAGTTGCTCAAGTGCTCACAGACAATTACACGACCCTTACCGCCAGTTCAGAGGGCGATTTCGCCAGAATGGAAGCGGACACCAACATCTGCACCCCCAGTGCAAAGACATACAGGGGGATTACTTCCAGTTCATCAGCATGTAACACACACGCCTGCTCACACTATCCTGCCTCCGAAATAAAGTACACGGGGTTTATGGGAAATTTTACCGCCCACCCCACGCGGCCAGGCATACAGGAGGGCATACACACATACAGACATTAATAGAAGAGCGCGGAGCCAACACAGCCCTTCAGGCGCCAGCATACCTACGCCTATTAACAGGCACTACGGGGAACGTAGGCTTAGGCCTGCTTTACTTAAAACACCCCTGAAAGATAGTAAAGAAACACCTCAATGGCAACCTGAGGCCTATGCCCTCATAACAGGGCGCAGTAATTCACCCCGACGGGCGAGGAAGTGCGCACTATAGTGAAATTCACTGACCGCACAAGCCCATGAATAAATATCCCCACAACAAAACACACAGAATTTTCCACATAAAATGCCGAAACGTTCCCACGACCTTCACGGGGGCGCGTACACACAATTAACACAAAAGACAGGTTCTACCCCTGTAGAGGGTAAACACACAAAAACTCATGCACAAAACTGTACAATTTACATATATACATATATATTTAATCCATAAGCGTACGTTATTTCTTACACTGGCCATAGCAGAAATTTTTTTTGTCCCCTATAACAGTGCTCAAACTAATCGTAAATGCCATAAAAAGAGTCAATAACACTGACAAAACTGTCCCAGAGACACAGGCCCAAAAGGCAACAGGAATGATTATCCTGAACAAAGACGGTCTCGAACCCGCGACCTCCTGAATACCAGGAACGCAAGGTCAGGTAGCCATCCAATTGGAGGATACAGCAATAAGGGACAGTCACGCTAACAGGGATTAATATGCATAAAATAATAAAACCGCCTCCGACACCTAGTCACCAAACACGCGACTAGAAGCCCGGAGACACTCGTGCATAAATACATCACCTACTCTCACAGACATTTAACTACCACCGACGAACATATTCGCACCAGGTCTACAATAACACAAAATTTGGGGACACAATATATATGAACAGAGGTAGGGTTTTTAACATGACGAGGAACCAAAGGCACACCGTATATGCAGACAATAGAACAGCGTGTCAGCAAACCCACGCACATTGTCTCAACACATGTGGTAAGCGGACTGCCAGACTAGCAAGCAAGTACTTCCTACACAATTGAAACTTGACACTATCGCCAGTCAGCGATAAGACATAAATGAACATGCGACCTTCGCGAGTACCAGACAGGCTAGGAGCGCTATCGCCCTGGCAGTAATACACACAATCATTCACTAGAGAAGTCAAAGCCATATTACGCCCACAATTTGAATCCAGGGTCGACCAAACCTCATACAGACAATAAACATGGGACATACATACAGGGGCGTAAGTTCTTCCTAAGGTACTCGCTATAACAGCCTACTTAGGGCATTAGCGACCCCGGGACTGCCAATAGGGGACGTACCGGGAACGCCAGGCCTCTACGGAGACCACAAAACACTTTTTTTGAACCATAGCGCCCGACACCTGAATACGGGGGACGCCACTCTCACAGACAAACGCCCACGCAAAGTAGGTAACACCACATTTCTACGGCCAAAAATCATGGCAATTTGGATTACCCCGGACATAAAATGATAGGGCAAGACACAATGGAGAACGAAAAACAATAACAAATTCCCAAACAAGCTTGTAAGCGGGAAAAAAAAAGGTGACAAGGTAGCACCTTGGCCTTACAAGAATGAAAACACATGTCAACATACAGGCAGTGGCGAAAGTTACGTTTCGTTAGCCTTCATACATAACATTAGAAACTTCCTGTAAACAGGGACACAAAACAAATACACAAAAAAACACTGCGTAGCAAATAAGCGAATTCCAGCGTGTTGCAACACACTGTTGCCGGTAGACATTCTTGCCATAAAAAGACGTGACAATGACTTGCAGACATGATGACACTGGCACAAAACCAATAACATAATGACATAAAGTGACACGGATGTTGATACAGGAAATGGGAGCGCCATTACAATAGGCTCCGCTTCCAATAATGCACAGATACTGTGGGCTGGATTAATCTCGGAAGAACAGGATCCCATAGGCCTACCATCACCGACACTAGGAACGTGTCTACAAGGGTGATAACACTCAGCACGCGGCACCCGACAATTAGCCACGCGACACGAGATAAAGCCTTCTCCGATAAACATCCCACGCGCCAGCAGACGGCAGCGGTAAGCGACCTTACATACACACAGGCGCGCTAATTACAGCCACGGCCACGTCCTTCCCACACGCGCCCAACAATCAGGGGCGGATACAGACAGATTCCATGTGGGAACAACCCCCCCCCCTTAATAACTTCTTTTCATGGTTTTTTATCTCTAAAAATCATTATAGGCGATCAGGCCATGACAATTTATACCTACAATCACAAGCTACCCTAACATTATGAACAGGAGGCCAGGTTAGGCCGTGACGTCACAGCGTCACTGCACTTAAACATCCTAAAGGCAGCCCGAGGGCGGTGCCCACAGACACAAACATTCTCACACAACATAGGTATCACAGATCCAGAGGCGCTCCATAGACTGGTATTTTAGGAGACGGGAGATGCTTTATGGCATCTCAACTTAGCCAGCGTACATCCCAAGGAGCGGGTAGAGAACACATAGTGACTAAGAGAGGATGACACACCACGACAGGAGTAGAGATGGATAGTGCCATCAGGATGGCCATGGTACCAACTACGGACTACCATCCCAGCACCCTTCCTCCCACATACCCTGTCACCTACAACACTATCCAACACAGACATACAGACACATAAAAACAGCTACACTACATTTCAAAATATACATCGGGGTTGATAGACTTCATGCTTCTAACAAATTAAGGTATGCTACACCTTGGCCCCAAACGCCTACACCTGAGTATTAGGGGTGAGTCGGATACTGATATCAAGCGGCAATGCACATCTCTGTGTAGAGAGATGAGGCCACATTTATACTAACAAGTATTTTATTAAATAATCCCGCATGCAAGGGACATAAACTTATTGTATCCCAGCACAGACCTTATCCTCAAGTGAAAGCGGACACGCCTCACATCCATCCCAATGCATGAAATATCCTATCCATACACCAGGGATTGTATCATTATTACGCCCGCATGGCATCTTTAAATTTTGCACACCTGGGAAAAACCCACCCCATCCACTCACAGTAAATACCTCCTAACAGCATCATCGGCTCCCGGCCATCATTAACATGGAGTCCAATGATGCACGACCCCTCCTGCCACGCTTTAACCCCATTCGGCAAATAACACCCCCGGATCCTAATAACAAGGGACCCAACGCCCTACAAACCTACTAACACCTCTAGGAAAATACCAAGACATCACCGCTGGAAAGCCGACACGGCAATGACAAGCCTAAAGTAGCCACTGCATTTCGAAGATTCTACAACCCTAGAACACTAAAAAAATTACATAATTACATGGTGCATACAAACAAGTAGTGTATTTGCAGGGGTTCTAATGCCACCGCCACCGCCACCGCTGGAATACTAAAATGGCAATATCTCGCGAACCAATCAGGCTAGAGACTTGTACGAGGTGTCAAATTACTCAGGCGAACACCCCCTTTCCATTGGACAACATATTTCAACCCCAAAAATAAAACCTACCCTACTAGGGGGTGAAATTGAATTTTTTAGAGAATCTCTCTTTCCAATTGCAACATGTGAGAGTTTGAATGCCGATATGGAATGTAACGTTGTTCTGCAAACCAATAATCAAAGAGGGGCATGTTAGGCCTTGAGGTGAGAGCCCCTGTTATTGTTGACGAGCCCCCTGCTGTCGGGGCCCCTGTTGATGGGTTATTGTTGACAGGTCCTTGTGGACGAGTCCTTGTGGGCAGGTCCTTATGGACAGGTCCTTGTGGACGAATCCTTGTGGACAAGTCTGTGTGGACAGGTCCTTGTGGACAAGTCCTTGTGGACGAGTCCTTGTCCCTTTGGACTGATCCCTTTGGACGGGTCCCTTTGGCCTGGTTCCTACGGACTAGCCCATGAATTTATTTAAATTATGTCAAAGGGCCTAACTACATTTTGTGTGTGTTGAATTGACGTTGTTCACTAATCCCCCACTACTATAATGGGATAACGATATGAAAGGAAAGTGACGAAATACATGTGAACATACAAGGGATCTAACTTGGTGGATGGATGTGTTCTAACGAGCCATTTGTAGTTGAAAGAGAATAATACATGTTCTTAAGATGTTCAAACTGAGGAGATGACACGTGCAGTAAGACGTCTTGTTACTTCCTGTGTCATATTACAGACATGACAGAGAGCGCGCAGATCTGTTGCTATGACTAACACTGCTGTAATTTGAAACCGCAAGTGTTCATTAAGACAATGGATGATGATCATGCAGAGTTAGCAGTTATTGGATATTACACAGGTGTTCCTTCCGGTGTCATGTTGCTGACATACCAGAGAGCGCACACTGCTGTTGCTATGACTGACGCTGCAGTAATTTGAAACCCCATGTGTTGATTAAGACAATGGGTGATGATCATGCAAAGTCAGCAGTCATTGGATACCACACAGGTGTTCCTAGTGTACTTTGGACTCTCAACTGTATTGGGAAAGGAATTGCAATGATCTGTAAAAAACTGCCGACACGAGCGATGAGAGTTTATATAAGAGGAGTGTCATATATCTCCCTACTGTCAGTCTTTATTACTCGCTTTGAGTGAACAGTGCTCTATTACTGCTCAAGAGTTGTAAAAAAAGCCGTTTTGGTAGAAAATCATTAAATTATTTTTCAAGGTAAGTACTTATTATTAATGGATTGTAGTCTTTTATTACTAATTGATGTTGAAGTTATTGATTGGAATGTATTTATCGATTGATTGATTGATTGATTGATTGATTGATTGATTTGTTTACAGATAATTGGGTACCTGTAGGTTACCAGATTCCTACAATCTGTTCATTCAGTGACAGCAGTTGATAAATTATAAAAAGGTAAGTGCCCCCTCTAATAACTTTTAAACAGTTAGAGTGATATTTTCCAATGTTCACCCCTACATGTTAGTGAAAATTGTATATTTGGCAGTCAAAAGATGGAACTACTTGACCATGGTGTGTAAAGCTAATTTTGTAGGTTATATTTTGATTACCGCTCTATTAAGTCTGAATGTTCATTGCTAGGTGTCAGTGACAGAGGGAATATTTAAAGACTTAACCTCAGTTCACCTAACATAACATAACTTTACCTAACTTAACCTTGTCATGTGACATGTTTTACAATTTTAAACTTGTTTTAAGACTGGCTATGACGTTACACTTAGCTCACTTAACTGGCGATCGCTGGTTTCTATCACGTGACATGTTCTACAAGTTTAGACTTGTTTTAAGACTGGCTATGACGTCACACATAGCTCACTTAACTGGCGATCGCTGGTTTCTATCACGTGACATGTTCTACAAGTTTAGACTTGCTTTAAGACTGGCTATGACGCCACACTTAGCTCACTTAACTGGCGACCGCTGGTTTCTACTACTCTATCAAGTTCCAATGTTCACTGCTAGGTGTCAGTGACAGTGGTATATAGTAACCCCCAGTTAGAACTACATAAAGTTAGACTTGCTAGGAGTTCACAGATCGATTTAAATACCCTGCTATAACCATTGACTGGAATATAATTAAACTATTTATATTATACTTTTTGTTTTATCTTTTATTAACATTGATGATTTCTTTCTTTTATAGATAACTTGGAAAGTAATCATCATGTTCAAGTGTGGTGACTGTAAGAAACAGTTCTCAAGACCTGACAGCTTTCAACGTCATGCAAGTACAAAACATAATCAGAAAATGTTTGTATGCAGTCATTGTGATACAACATTTAACAGACAGGATAGTCTTACACGACATGTAAATTTAAAACATGTCAGTACTGCACCATTTTCGTGTTCAGTTTGCGAACTTGGTTTTTCTGCTGTAAAGCGATATCAATTCCACATGGTTGAAGTGCATGGAGAACAACAGGAATTGAAATCTGTAAAACCATCAACTAGCACGGAACCTTTAAATGAATGTGATGCTCAAAAGCGTAAACGTTCTCAAGATTGTGAAAATAGTTGTGCAACAAAAAGAAAGAAGAATGGTGAACCTTCGATAACACATTGTGATGTATGTAATATAGATATACCTTCTTCATTCATTCATGGACATTTACGCAGTATTCATCATAAAAATAACGCTTGCCATGAAAGAAATTCTGGAAATGTTCAACAAATTGGTAGTGCATTTAAAAGTCGAATTGCTAGTTATAGACTTCTATAGTAAAGAAAAAAACTCAAAGTATTGAATCATTTTTAAAAAATGTTCAACCTACTGTGTTTGGCTTAGTAGAAAATGTTTTATTAGAGCATAAAACAATTAAAATGAATTTTGAACTTTTTGGCCTCTATGTAAAAACTGGGAGCGAAGGTGAAATTACGGATATCAAATCCTTTAATACAAAAAACATAATTGTTAGCGAATCAACTAATATTAGTGATATATACCAAAATATTTCAAGTGCTATCATTGTGAAGAGTGAAGAGTTCCAGGAAAGGGAGTCAGGCTGGGCATTGGTTGAAGTACTTTATTTAGAAACCAACCTGAATAAATATAACCCCCTTCGAGCATCATCATACATTGATTTGCCAGAATGGATCAAACGAAAGAAAGCTGTTGTGAACGTTTTGAATAATGATGACGCATGTTTTGCGTGGGCTGTAACCTCAGCTCTCTATCCAGCAGTGAGGGACACGATGAGAACATCATCTTATCCTCACTATTCTTCAGTGTTAGATTTAAAAGAAATAAAATTTCCTATGGCGATAAAAGACATTCAACGTTTTGAAAAGCTGAACAATGTAAGTATTAATGTGTATGAAATTGAAAATAAGAGTATAGTTGGTCCTCTATATTATACTCAGGAAAAAAGAATGCTCATGTAAATTTACTGTACATAACCGAAGGTGAAAATGCTCACTATTGCTGGATAAAACATTTCAGTAGACTTGTTGGTAGTCAACTATCAAAATATAAGACTAAAAAGTGGTTGTGTGATGGCTGTTTGCTATATTTCAGAAAAGAGGACCAACTAACTCAACATCAAAAATGGGGGTGTAATCATGTGTGTACGGTATTACCGACTCCTAAAAATAACATTCTAAAATTTAAGGATTATGAGAAACAGCTTCGAGTACCATTTGTTATATATGCTGACTTTGAAGCTTTGCTAAAACCATTTAATACATGTTCATCGAATCCAGCCCAACCTTTTACCAACACTACTCACAGTCATGAACCTTTTAGCTTTGCATATTATATTAAATGTAGTTACAATGACTCATTAAATAAGTTTGAGCTCTATAGAGGACCTGATGCACCTAAAGTATTTATGAAAAGGCTTGAGAAAGATGCCATCCGTATATCCTCTATTTTAAATACGATCATTCCAATGGAGCTACTAACTTCATTAGAGCAAATGAATTTTGAAACTGAAACTAATTGTTTTATATGTGGTGAATGTTTATATGCAGACAGGGTTCGCGATCATGACCATTTAACAGGAAAATATCGTGGTGCTGCTCACCAAGAATGTAATTTAAATTATAGAGTAAGTAAATTCATTCCGGTCATTCTACACAACGGTAGCAAATATGATAACCACTTTATCGTTAAAGAATTTGGAGCTTCAGATGTGAAAATTGATGTGATTGCAAATAATAAGGAACAATACATATCGTTCACAAAATACATTAAAACTAGCAATAAATAAAACATTAAACTGTGATTTTTAGATTCATTCCGCTTTATGTCGAGTAGTCTTGATAAGCTGGCTAGTAATTTAAAATCAGATCAGTTTCTTGAAATTCAACGTGTCTTTCCTAAAGAAGATGATTTTAATTTGATTCGTCAAAAGGGCATATTCCCTTATGAATATATTAACTGTGTGGAACGTCTTGAGGAGTGTTCTTTACCACCGAAAGATGCATTTTACAGTTCCTTAAACACAAGTCATATCAGTGATCAGGAATATTTACATGCACAACGTGTATGGACACAGTTCCACATTCAAACTTTAGGAGAATTTTCAGACATATATTTGAAGACAGATGTGTTATTATTAGCAGATGTTTTTGAAAATTTTCGGAATGTTTGTATGAAAACTTATGACCTTGATCCTTGTCAGTATTTCACAGCTCCTGGGTTAAGTTTTAGTTCAATGTTGAAAAAAACGAAAGTAAATTTAGAATTAATGACTGATATAGACATGATCAATTTTATAAAATCATCAATTCGAGGTGGATTAAGCCAATGTAGTGGACGGTACTCTAAAGCGAATAATAAATACATGCCTAGCTACAACCCTTGTGAAGAGTCAAAGTATATTGTCTACCTCGATGCAAATAACCAATATGGTTGGGCTATGAGTCAATATCTACCACTGAAAGATTTTCGCTGGCTGACACAACCTGAAATTGATGTCTTACATGTTGACACTCTTAATGATAACGATGATAAAGGATATATTTTAGAGGTAAATCTTGAGTACCCTAAAGAGTTACATGATGATCATAATGATTTACCATTTTGTCCTGAGAATATGAAATCTCCACACATCACATCACGAACAAAAATGTTAATTGCTAATGTAAATGATAAATGTAAATATGTAATACATTATCAAAACTTGAAACAGTGTCTACAGCATGGATTGAAGTTAACTAAAATTCATCGCGTATTGCAGTTTCATCAGTCAGCATGGCTCAAACCGTATATTGATCTAAACAATAATTTAAGAACACAGTCAACAAACGCGTTTGAAAAAGATTTTTATAAACTCATGAATAATAGTGTTTTTGGAAAGACTATGGAGAATGTTGATAAACGAGTTGATGTAAAGCTGATAACAAAGTGGGAGAATGATGGTAAAAGGTATGGTGCGAGCAACTTAATAAGCAAGCCTAACTTTCATAGCTGTTCAATTATTCATGAGGATTTAGTTGTAATACAAATGAATCGAATTAAAGTAACTTACAACAAACCCATATATGTGGGTTACACCATTCTGGAATTGTCAAAAACACTTATGTATGAATTTCACTATGATTATGTAAAGAAAAACTATCTTGATAATGCTAAATTACTCTACACAGACACAGATTCTTTTATTTATGAGTTTAAAACTGATGATTTTTATGAGGATATCAAAACTGAGCTAAATAGGTTTGATACAAGTGACTATCCCGAGGATAATATTTACCATTTACCTCTAGTAAACAAAAAGGTTCTTGGGAAATTTAAGGATGAATGTGCTGGTGTTATTATAGACACCTTTGTAGGCACAAAATCTAAATCATACAGCTATATGACAATTGATGATGTAGTAGTAAAAAAATTAAAAGGAGTGAAAAAGAATGTTGTTAGTAAAGAGTTAGATATAAGTGATTATAAAAACTGTATAGTTAGTAACCCACCTGTATTATATAAGAAAATGTATGTATTTAGAAGTAAAAATCATCAACTACATACCAATTTGCTGAACAAAGTTGCTTTAAGTAATGAAGACAACAAACGATTCATTATACCCAACACATTTGATACTCTTGCTTGGGGAAACAGTCGCATTGACGACTATTACTTTACTTAAGTCTAATGATCACTATATTGTAATATTTGTAGTGTGTTTTATATTGTAATAATTTTTGTAAAAACTGTAAGTAGAATGTATAATGTTAGGCTACTGTAGTTTAGTAAAAATAAGATAAGTAATACATTTTAGTGTAAAATGTTTTGCTTTTGTATATTACGAAAAAGATTTTAAAAAATGTACAGAATGTGTGAACTAAACAAGGGAAATGTAAAAAATGTAAAATGGAAATTGTAAATATCCATGTATGAAAAGTGAAATGGCTATCACCATTTTAAAATTAAAATACATTGTGATCTGGTAAACCTTGTTTTTATTTCACAACAACAAAAATGTACAGAATGTGTAAACTAAACAAGGGGAATGTAAAAAAATGTAAAGTGGAAATTGTAAATATTCATGTGTGAAAAAAATGAAATGGCTATCACCATTTTTTTAAATAAAAGACATTGTGATCTGGTAAACCTTGTTTTCATTTCACAACAAATAGGGCTTTACAAAAATAGAATACAAAGAAATGCCAATTCCTCAATCCTTTTCATTGTTCATGTCCACTCATCATTAACTTTCCTTTTATAGCCAACCTCTCCCCCACTGAGACATCACAGGATGTCAAACGTTGATTAGCTCTTTTCAACAATACTTTATCCACTACACGTCTTAAAGCAGAATGACTATGACGATAAGAAAGGTCGTGTTCTTTACATGCTTGATCCAAAGAATTAATAGATATTCACTTAGCATAGGGTCTTGCGACCATGATTTTGGTACATGTTGCCTGATTTCTTTCACGGTATTGTCTGTCACATAATAAATGAACAACTTAGAGAATACTAATAATTCTTCTTTGGTAAAACTATCTGCATATCGAGGGCAGATAACCTTGTAGTTCCACCCTGAAAAAACAACAACACTACCTCTTGCATAGTATGTGATGTTGATGACTCCTGAGACGTGGAAGATGAATTAAACATAACTTTTACAACAAGTTGCTCAATAAACAATGCACAATCTTGAGTCACAGTTTTTTTTTTCATAAAACGTGATAGCAAAACACTATTGATTATCATTCAGCATTAGAGTTCTATATGAAATAGATAAGAAAAGGGTCATACTATACTTTTATATAGGATATAATCGGATCATACTATACTCTCAACTACCCTAGTTACAACTACGTTTCAAGGTCACTCTCTTGAACATTGTCGGAGACTATCGATAAACACTTATGTTCACACGGCACACTCTTGCGGCGCGCGCGAGCATGAATAATTCAGGATGATGTTAATGGCTTAGGTTGGTGGCTTATGGCGGCGTTTATGGTGGCTTTTGTTGGTGGCTTACGGTGGCTTATGTTGGTGGCTTACGGTGGTGGCTTATGACGGTGGTTTATGGTGGCCTTTGTTGGTGGCTTACGGTGGTGGCTTATGGTGGCTTATGTTGGTGGCTTACGGTGGTGGCTTATGGCGGTGGCTTATGGTGGCTTATGTTGGAGGCTTACGGTGGTGGCTTATGTTGGTGGCTTACGGTGGTGGCTTATGGTGGTGGTTTATGGTGGCTTTTGTTGGTGGCTTTTGTTGGTGGCTTTTGTTGGTGGCTTTTGTTGGTGGCTTATAGTGGCTTATGTTGATGGCTTTTGTTGGTGGCTTACGGTGGTGGCTTATGGTGGCTTATGTTGGTGGCTTACGTTGGTGGCTTATGGGGGACGGGTCCTTGTTGACGGGTCCCTGTGGGCGGGTCCTTTGGACTGATCCCTATGGACTGGCCCTTGCATTTTATCCAAATTATGACAAAGGGGGCCCGCCACAGGGACCCGTCAACAAGGACCCGTCCCCCATAAGCCACCACCGTAAGCCACCAACATAAGCCACCATAAGCCACCACCGTAAGCCACCAACAAAAGCCATCAACATAAGCCACTATAAGCCACCAACAAAAGCCACCAACAAAAGCCACCATAAACCACCACCATAAGCCACCACCGTAAGCCACCAACATAAGCCACCACCGTAAGCCTCCAACATAAGCCACCATAAGCCACCGCCATAAGCCACCACCGTAAGCCACCAACATAAGCCACCATAAGCCACCACCGTAAGCCACCAACAAAGGCCACCATAAACCACCGCCATAAGCCACCACCGTAAGCCACCAACATAAGCCACCGTAAGCCACCAACAAAAGCCACCATAAACGCCGCCATAAGCCACCAACCTAAGCCATTAACATCATCCTGAATTATTCATGCTCGCGCGCGCCGCAAGAGTGTGCCGTGTGAACATAAGTGTTTATCGATAGTCTCCGACAATGTTCAAGAGAGTGACCTTGAAACGTAGTTGTAACTAGGGTAGTTGAGAGTATAGTATGATCCGATTATATCCTATATAAAAGTATAGTATGACCCTTTTCTTATCTATTTCATATAGAACTCTAATGCTGAATAATAATCAATAGTGTTTTGCTATCACGTTTTATGAAAAAAAATACTGTGACTCAAGATTGTGCATTGTTTATTGAGCAACTTGTTGTAAAAGTTATGTTTAATTCATCTTCCACGTCTCAGGAGTCATCAACATCACATACTATGCAAGAGGTAGTGTTGTTGTTTTTTCAGGGTGGAACTACAAGGTTATCTGCCCTCGATATGCAGATAGTTTTACCAAAGAAGAATTATTAGTATTCTCTAAGTTGTTCATTTATTATGTGACAGACAATACCGTGAAAGAAATCAGGCAACATGTACCAAAATCATGGTCGCAAGACCCTATGCTAAGTGAATATCTATTAATTCTTTGGATCAAGCATGTAAAGAACACGACCTTTCTTATCGTCATAGTCATTCTGCTTTAAGACGTGTAGTGGATAAAGTATTGTTGAAAAGAGCTAATCAACGTTTGACATCCTGTGATGTCTCAGTGGGGGAGAGGTTGGCTATAAAAGGAAAGTTAATGATGAGTGGACATGAACAATGAAAAGGATTGAGGAATTGGCATTTCTTTGTATTCTATTTTTGTAAAGCCCTATTTGTTGTGAAATGAAAACAAGGTTTACCAGATCACAATGTCTTTTATTTAAAAAAATGGTGATAGCCATTTCATTTTTTTCACACATGAATATTTACAATTTCCACTTTACATTTTTTTACATTCCCCTTGTTTAGTTTACACATTCTGTACATTTTTGTTGTTGTGAAATAAAAACAAGGTTTACCAGATCACAATGTATTTTAATTTTAAAATGGTGATAGCCATTTCACTTTTTCATACATGGATATTTACAATTTCCATTTTACATTTTTTACATTTCCCTTGTTTAGTTCACACATTCTGTACATTTTTTAAAATCTTTTTCGTAATATACAAAAGCAAAACATTTTACACTAAAATGTATTACTTATCTTATTTTTACTAAACTACAGTAGCCTAACATTATACATTCTACTTACAGTTTTTACAAAAATTATTACAATATAAAACACACTACAAATATTACAATATAGTGATCATTAGACTTAAGTAAAGTAATAGTCGTCAATGCGACTGTTTCCCCAAGCAAGAGTATCAAATGTGTTGGGTATAATGAATCGTTTGTTGTCTTCATTACTTAAAGCAACTTTGTTCAGCAAATTGGTATGTAGTTGATGATTTTTACTTCTAAATACATACATTTTCTTATATAATACAGGTGGGTTACTAACTATACAGTTTTTATAATCACTTATATCTAACTCTTTACTAACAACATTCTTTTTCACTCCTTTTAATTTTTTTACTACTACATCATCAATTGTCATATAGCTGTATGATTTAGATTTTGTGCCTACAAAGGTGTCTATAATAACACCAGCACATTCATCCTTAAATTTCCCAAGAACCTTTTTGTTTACTAGAGGTAATTGGTAAATATTATCCTCGGGATAGTAACTTGTATCAAACCTATTTAGCTCAGTTTTGATATCCTCATAAAAATCATCAGTTTTAAACTCATAAATAAAAGAATCTGTGTCTGTGTAGAGTAATTTAGCATTATCAAGATAGTTTTTCTTTACATAATCATAGTGAAATTCATACATAAGTGTTTTTGACAATTCCAGAATGGTGTAACCCACATATATGGGTTTGTTGTAAGTTACTTTAAGACGATTCATTTGTACTACAACTAAATCCTCATGAATAATTGAACAGCTATGAAAGTTAGGCTTGCTTATTAAGTTGCTCGCACCGTACCTTTTACCATCATTCTCCCACTTTGTTATCAGCTTTACATCAACTCGTTTATCAACATTCTCCATAGTCTTTCCAAAAACACTATTATTCATGAGTTTATAAAAATCTTTTTCAAACGCGTTTGTTGACTGTGTTCTTAAATTATTGTTTAGATCAATATACGGTTTGAGCCATGCTGACGGATGAAACTGCAATACGCGATGAATTTTAGTTAACTTCAATCCATGCTGTAGACACTGTTTCAAGTTTTGATAATGTATTACATATTTACATTTATCATTTACGTTAGCAATTAACATTTTTGTTCGTGATGTGATGTGTGGAGATTTCATATTCTCAGGACAAAATGGTAAATCATTATGATCATCATGTAACTCTTTAGGGTACTCAAGATTTACCTCTAAAATATATCCTTTATCATCGTTATCATTAAGAGTGTCAACATGTAAGACATCAATTTCAGGTTGTGTCAGCCAGCGAAAATCTTTCAGTGGTAGATATTGACTCATAGCCCAACCATATTGGTCATTTGCATCGAGGTAGACAATATACTTTGACTCTTCACAAGGGTTGTAGTTAGGCATGTATTTATTATTCGCTTTAGAGTACCGTCCACTACATTGGCTTAATCCACCTCGAATTGATGATTTTATAAAATTGATCATGTCTATATCAGTCATTAATTCTAAATTTACTTTCGTTTTTTTTTCAACATTGAACTAAAACTTAACCCAGGAGCTGTGAAATACTGACAAGGATCAAGGTCATAAGTTTTCATACAAACATTCCGAAAATTTTCAAAAACATCTGCTAATAATAACACATCTGTCTTCAAATATATGTCTGAAAATTCTCCTAAAGTTTGAATGTGGAACTGTGTCCATACACGTTGTGCATGTAAATATTCCTGATCACTGATATGACTTGTGTTTAAGGAACTGTAAAATGCATCTTTCGGTGGTAAAGAACACTCCTCAAGACGTTCCACACAGTTAATATATTCATAAGGGAATATGCCCTTTTGACGAATCAAATTAAAATCATCTTCTTTAGGAAAGACACGTTGAATTTCAAGAAACTGATCTGATTTTAAATTACTAGCCAGCTTATCAAGACTACTCGACATAGAGCGGAATGAATCTAAAAATCGCAGTTTAATGTTTTTTTTATTGCTAGTTTTAATGTATTTTGTGAACGATATGTATTGTTCCTTATTATTTGCAATCACATCAATTTTCACATCTGAAGCTCCAAATTCTTTAACGATAAAGTGGTTATCGTATTTGCTACCGTTGTGTAGAATGACCGGAATGAATATACTTACTCTATAATTTAAATTACATTCTTGGTGAGCAGCACCACGATATTTTCCTGTTAAATGGTCATGATCGCGAACCCTGTCTGCATATAAACATTCACCACATATAAAACAATTAGTTTCAGTTTCAAAATTCATTTGCTCTAATGAAGTTAGTGGCTCCATTGGAATGATCGTATTTAAAATAGAGGATATACGGATGGCATCTTTCTCAAGCCTTTCCATAAAAACTTTAGGTGCATCAGGTCCTCTATAGAGCTCAAACTTATTTAATGAGTCATTGTAACTACATTTAATATAATATGCAAAGCTAAAAGGTTCATGACTGTGAGTAGTGTTGGTATAAGGTTGGGCTGGATTCGATGAACATGTATTAAATGGTTTTAGCAAAGCTTCAAAGTCAGCATATATAACAAATGGTACTCGAAGCTGTTTCTCATAATCCTTAAATTTTAGAATGTTATTTTTAGGAGTCGGTAATACCGTACACACATGATTACACCCCCATTTTTGATGTTGAGTTAGTTGGTCCTCTTTTCTGAAATATAGCAAACAGCCATCACACAACCACTTTTTAGTCTTATATTTTGATAGTTGACTACCAACAAGTCTACTGAAATGTTTTATCCAGCAATAGTGAGCATTTTCACCTTCGGTTATGTACAGTAAATTTACATGAGCATTCTTTTTTCCTGAGTATAATATAGAGGACCAACTATACTCTTATTTTCAATTTCATACACATTAATACTTACATTGTTCAGCTTTTCAAAACGTTGAATGTCTTTTATCGCCATATGAAATTTTATTTCTTTTAAATCTAACACTGAAGAGTAGTGAGGATAAGATGATGTTCTCATCGTGTCCCTCACTGCTGGATAGAGAGCTGAGGTTACAGCCCACGCAAAACATGCGTCATCATTATTCAAAACGTTCACAACAGCTTTCTTTCGTTTGATCCATTCTGGCAAATCAATGTATGATGATGCTCGAAGGGGGTTATATTTATTCAGGTTGGTTTCTAAATAAAGTACTTCAACCAATGCCCAGCCTGACTCCCTTTCCTGGAACTCTTCACTCTTCACAATGATAGCACTTGAAATATTTTGGTATATATCACTAATATTAGTTGATTCGCTAACAATTATGTTTTTTGTATTAAAGGATTTGATATCCGTAATTTCACCTTCGCTCCCAGTTTTTACATAGAGGCCAAAAGGTACAAAATTCATTTTAATTGTTTTATGCTCTAATAAAACATTTTCTACTAAGCCAAACACAGTAGGTTGAACATTTTTTAAAAATGATTCAATACTTTGAGTTTTTTCTTTACTATAAAGTCTATAACTAGCAATTCGACTTTTAAATGCACTACCAATTTGTTGAACATTTCCAGAATTTCTTTCATGGCAAGCGTTATTTTTATGATGAATACTGCGTAAATGTCCATGAATGAATGAAGAAGGTATATCTATATTACATACATCACAATGTGTTATCGAAGGTTCACCATTCTTCTTTCTTTTTGTTGCACAACTATTTTCACAATCTTGAGAACGTTTACGCTTTTGAGCATCACATTCATTTAAAGGTTCCGTGCTAGTTGATGGTTTTACAGATTTCAATTCCTGTTGTTCTCCATGCACTTCAACCATGTGGAATTGATATCGCTTTACAGCAGAAAAACCAAGTTCACAAACTGAACACGAAAATGGTGCAGTACTGACATGTTTTAAATTTACATGTCGTGTAAGACTATCCTGTCTGTTAAATGTTGTAGCACAATGACTGCATACAAACATTTTCTGATTATGTTTTGTACTTGCATGACGTTGAAAGCTGTCAGGTCTTGAGAACTGTTTCTTACAGTCACCACACTTGAACATGATGATTACTTTCCAAGTTATCTATAAAAGAAAGAAATCATCAATGTTAATAAAAGATAAAACAAAAAGTATAATATAAATAGTTTAATTATATTCCAGTCAATGGTTATAGCAGGGTATTTAAATCGATCTGTGAACTCCTAGCAAGTCTAACTTTATGTAGTTCTAACTGGGGGTTACTATATACCACTGTCACTGACACCTAGCAGTGAACATTGGAACTTGATAGAGTGGTAGAAACCAGCGGTCGCCAGTTATGTGAGCTAAGTGTGGCGTCATAGCCAGTCTTAAAGCAAGTCTAAACTTGTAGAACATGTCACGTGATAGAAACCAGCGATCGCCAGTTAAGTGAGCTAAGTGTGACGTCATAGCCAGTCTTAAAACAAGTCTAAACTTGTAGAACATGTCACGTGATAGAAACCAGCGATCGCCAGTTAAGTGAGCTAAGTGTAACGTCATAGCCAGTCTTAAAACAAGTTTAAAATTGTAAAACATGTCACATGACAAGGTTAAGTTAGGTAAAGTTAGGTTATGTTAGGTGAACTGAGGTTAAGTCTTTAAATATTCCCTCTGTCACTGACACCTAGCAATGAACATTCAGACTTAATAGAGCGGTAATCAAAATCTAACCTACAAAATTAGCTTTACACACCATGGTCAAGTAGTTCCATCTTTTGACTGCCAAATATACAATTTTCACTAACATGTAGGGGTGAACATTGGAAAATATCACTCTAACTGTTTAAAAGTTATTAGAGGGGGCACTTACCTTTTTATAATTTATCAACTGCTGTCACTGAATGAACAGATTGTAGGAATCTGGTAACCTACAGGTACCCAATTATCTGTAAACAAATCAATCAATCAATCAATCAATCAATCGATAAATACATTCCAATCAATAACTTCAACATCAATTAGTAATAAAAGACTACAATCCATTAATAATAAGTACTTACCTTGAAAAATAATTTAATGATTTTCTACCAAAACGGCTTTTTTTACAACTCTTGAGCAGTAATAGAGCACTGTTCACTCAAAGCGAGTAATAAAGACTGACAGTAGGGAGATATATGACACTCCTCTTATATAAACTCTCATCGCTCGTGTCGGCAGTTTTTTACAGATCATTGCAATTCCTTTCCCAATACAGTTGAGAGTCCAAAGTACACTAGGAACACCTGTGTGGTATCCAATGACTGCTGACTTTGCATGATCATCACCCATTGTCTTAATCAACACATGGGGTTTCAAATTACTGCAGCGTCAGTCATAGCAACAGCAGTGTGCGCTCTCTGGTATGTCAGCAACATGACACCGGAAGGAACACCTGTGTAATATCCAATAACTGCTAACTCTGCATGATCATCATCCATTGTCTTAATGAACACTTGCGGTTTCAAATTACAGCAGTGTTAGTCATAGCAACAGATCTGCGCGCTCTCTGTCATGTCTGTAATATGACACAGGAAGTAACAAGACGTCTTACTGCACGTGTCATCTCCTAAGTTTGAACATCTTAAGAACATGCATTATTCTCTTTCAACTACAAATGGCTCGTTAGAACACATCCATCCACCAAGTTAGATCCCTTGTATGTTCACATGTATTTCGTCACTTTCCTTTCATATCGTTATCCCATTATAGTAGTGGGGGATTAGTGAACAACGTCAATTCAACACACACAAAATGTAGTTAGGCCCTTTGACATAATTTAAATAAATTCATGGGCTAGTCCGTAGGAACCAGGCCAAAGGGACCCGTCCAAAGGGATCAGTCCAAAGGGACAAGGACTCGTCCACAAGGACTTGTCCACAAGGACCTGTCCACACAGACTTGTCCACAAGGATTCGTCCACAAGGACCTGTCCATAAGGACCTGCCCACAAGGACTCGTCCACAAGGACCTGTCAACAATAACCCATCAACAGGGGCCCCGACAGCAGGGGGCTCGTCAACAATAACAGGGGCTCTCACCTCAAGGCCTAACATGCCCCTCTTTGATTATTGGTTTGCAGAACAACGTTACATTCCATATCGGCATTCAAACTCTCACATGTTGCAATTGGAAAGAGAGATTCTCTAAAAAATTCAATTTCACCCCCTAGTAGGGTAGGTTTTATTTTTGGGGTTGAAATATGTTGTCCAATGGAAAGGGGGTGTTCGCCTGAGTAATTTGACACCTCGTACAAGTCTCTAGCCTGATTGGTTCGCGAGATATTGCCATTTTAGTATTCCAGCGGTGGCGGTGGCGGTGGCATTAGAACCCCTGCAAATACACTACTCAAACATATTTGCAAAGCACATTTATTTTTAAAAAAGGAATCTGACACCACACTAGATGGTGATGAGCAGGTAAACGGAGGGAGAAGAACCTCCACGAAAGGGCAGGGACGGGGCCAGACGCCAACAGATCCTGACCCAGACTAAAGACGGAATAACGTAAGGTCGAAGCAGCGATGACTTGGCGCGGGCAAACGTCGAGATCTCGGGAGTGCCTAGCCTGCCCCCGTGTCGGAGAAGGTTATACCCATTATGCGCCACAGTCATCAAAGCCAGACCAGCAGGGGAGACTTTTGACGGCTAGTAGGAGAATTAGCCAGCTCCACACTAGACTCAGGAGACAAACCTAGAGACGACCACATTAGGACTAGACTCTTAGCTAGTTGTAACCTAAGTAGAGCTCCAATGGCGGGGAGCAAGTCTTCCATTTTGAGGAAGAGAAGATAGTGTGCCAAGGGTCCAGCGGGACAACCCCTGGCCACGCAAGACCTCATCGGGATATGGGGCGAAGAGGATTCCCGGACGCTAAATTCCCGGATGATATTATTTTATCGGATGTTTTTTTCCCGAACGATGTCCCGTGCCCACATAAATGGATGTCAGCGAGTCTCCAGACCTTAAATGGTAACGCAGCGGGCGGCCATAGATGTAAATGAGGAATTCGGCGAGCTCTCACAGGGGTTTTTGGGCAAACCCAATCATAAACATAAATGAATGATAAATGGCGAATAATGCCAACACAGGCATGTACAAGATCAACGGAAAGGATATCCGCGCGAGGCGTTTGCTTCTAAGCAACGCAAGTGCACAGGCCTATATTAATTACTAAGAGGGGGAAGTCGACAATTAGCTTAAGAGGAGGGGACTACGGGCCCCTGCTGGGTTCCGGTCCCGGCAGGAGGTCACAAGGGCACCTCGGAAGGGAAACCGACCGGGGGAAGCCTCTGATCAAAAATCTAGTATATAAGATACAGTTCCATTTAAACGGCAACTTAGATTTAAGCAAATTTAATCAGCACTGTTGTAAAACAGCAGCACAGCACATTTCGGCACTAGACTAAGGACCATTTCGGCTTGTAAATATTTTTTTTTTTTTTTAGTATTAATTAATATAGCTTAGGTTAAACACTTTTTTTTTTCATTAAGATAGAGCGTTCGGCACCTGGCAACTAAAACCGTTACCAGGGTAAGACCGACAACACATATCGAAACCACGCGTATGCGACGCGAACGCGACACAGAGTGTTCGGCACCTGGCGGCTAGACGTTGCCAGGATAAGTCCGATAAATCGATAAAATAGCGATAAGTAAATATAACAGGGCGGAGGCACTGAAGCCGTCCGACCCATCAGCGAGGTATACGGTACAGCCACCGGAGCTGACCGACCCCGATAATACACGAGACGTCCGAAGAGGTCTCAAGGGCGGTGGCATTATCCAAGCCGACCCTTAAAACAGCGCTGCGCGATACGTGCACATAATGTATTGGCCACATGAGCTTAATTCACATGCCTTTTCTTTCAGCAAAGAGCTCCACCACTGCAGCATCGTGGGAGCACAAACGATCATGGTCAAGGTAAGGTGGACCACTGACGTCACATACACACTTCACACAATGAGTACACACTGGGGAGACACACAAATACACACATACACAAAGAGTAGAAACTAGTAGCATGATAGAATACGGCCACCTTAGACTAAGTTAGATTTAGTAGCGCTATATATTAAGATATATGAACATAAAGCGTATTTTGATAAATGCATGTAATCCACCTTTGCAGATTCACCAAGAGCCAACACGAGTGCGCACGATGGCGCATGACACAGCACTAATCCATTTCATTTTTCAGAGAAGGCAGACATATATGCATTCACCCCTTGTAAATACAGCCCCCAAACACACATACCCTACACTAATTATGCCACACACAAATACACTGCTCCTAAACAATTTCAGTCGCGTCCTTAAGGCGACGGCGCCGCAGTCAGCAACGTCAAGTGACCGTGGGGCACCGAGCGATGCTGACGCAACCACACAAAAAAACAACGCTTAAATAATGAGCGGAAAATGATAGCCAGGGGAGACGCAGCCTTGTGAGCGTCTGTCCTAGACATCAAGGTGAATTTTTCCTACCCACGGGGAGAAACTCACGAGGGTATAACGGTTGAATGGTTTAACCACTAAACCACAGGCACAGGTGAAAGAAATGGAGGTTGAAAGGTACGTACGAATCGGCGGACAATAGGAGAAAGTATGAGAAAGGCCATAACAGAGAAAGGTACCGAGCTCGTAAATGACAAGGTTTAATATTAGAACTATGATTATTGTCACTATTGTTATTCTTATTATTAATATTGTTAGCACTACTATGCATCATGATAAAATGTGAACATGAATTTACTATTGCCACACATAGACACCAAACACGTTTATACACACTTTTGTCTCTTTCCTTTCTATTCTACTAACGATAAAACTTGTGAAGGTGTCCCGTTTCATCCCAACAACAATAAACCATTCTGATATACCTTTAACTTATACCCTGGGGCACCTGTTTTTCTATTTTCTTCCATCTCTTATACTTTATTGACACAAGGTACGTGCAGGAAGCAATTTTTTTCCACACAGCGTCGGACGACACAACCACCCGTCCAACCATGTTTTTTTTTTCCTTCCTGCATAGCAACAATACACATATATCTATGTTTTTTCATCCTCAAGAACATCAAGAACATGTATTTGTCTGTATTTTTATTTTTCAATGTCAAATTTACAACGATTAATTTTAAATGAACAATGAACTATGTATATACCCATAACCCACCCCCTCTGAGCACACGCTAGACTCACATCATCGCCAGGATAACACGACATCGATACACCTACACGACACCGACACTGAAGAAGAAGAAGAAGAAGAAGAGGGACAAGAAGAAAACGACAAAAATTATTACAACGACACGCCCACCCCGCCATCTTTTACCAAAACTACCCGCATAGGCAGACCATAAGCCTCATGCATTTCCTCAGACACTAGCGGGCCCGGCATACTGCTGACGGCCACGCTTACGAAACATAAACATAAACACGGTAAATGGAGCGAAAACTATGGCGAAATGCTGACCAGTCGGTGGGAGGAAGGCCTTAAAACCTAGACCCGAAGGAGTCCCATCATCTGTTCTGTTCTGTTCTGTGCTGTTCTTCGCCAGCGGCCCTGCCCGACGAGTTCCAGTTCTTCACCAGGTGAGGTTTAGTTGTGCTCAGAGTCCTTTATCTTTGTAAAACACCTACCCTGAACTACTGCACACCTTACAAATTGTACCACATTTTATATTTGTTTAAACTCCCCACGAGGGACATCACATCACATTTACTGGCCAATAAACACATGGTCAGTAAGCATACACGTTTATCACTAATTACACTCCATCTTTACATCCTTATACCCAACCTGGCCTTAGTCATAATTGCCCCTGACCGTAGAGGCCAGTAGTCGCATCGTCAGGTTCTATTGTACTCGAGCACGAGACTCGACTGCAGAGCGCCGAGTCACTGACTCTGCACATTTGCTGAATTGCTCACTCTACTTAATTGGCAGGCTAGATTAGCAGCCTGCACTTAGACATTCATCCCCTGGCAGGTAATTGCATCCTGCCGGAACGCCCCCAATAACTTAAGCTCTCACACCAACACACTACACTGGTAGTCTCTCCCAATCACGGGAAACTACCCTCATTCGGAAGCAGTCCTCAAAATCAGCACATCTACACTACCGTGTTTTTCCCACCCCCAACCAAGGGATAAAACAGTATGTTCCCACGCACTTCCTGTGTGTTTCACGCGCTGTAGTGGCTAAATTTGAAACTAGATGAGATGATTTGTTGACGTAATCGTATGTTCCCCCCGCACACACACGCAGGCCCCAGTGGACGGGTCCTTGTGGACGAGTCCCTGTGGACGGGTTCCTGTTGACAGGTCATTGTCGACGGGTCATTGTTGACGGGTCCTTGTTGACGGGTCCTTGTTGACGAGCCACTGTGGACGGGTCCTTGTTGACGGGTCATTTTTGACTAATCACCTTAGACCGGTTCCTTTGGACTGGTTCCTACGGACTAGCCCATGAATTTATTTAAATTATGTCAAAGGGCCTAACTACATTTTGCGTGTAAAGCAGTGTGTTGAACTGACGTTGTTCACCAGTCCCCCACTACTATAATGTGATAACGATATGAAAGGAAAGTGACGAAATACATGTGAACACGTGTGAAATGACATTATTACCATCCACCTTGTGAAACAAGTCACATTCTGTTTTGGTTCATACGTGAGAAAATCCAAGTTCATGGGTAATATGACCTAACACACAGGTGTTCACCTGTGCACGTGCACGATAAGAGCTAACAAGTTACATTCTGGTTAGTTCGTACGTAACGTTAGGGGTAATGCACACACCCTAGTACACGAGGCGCATGCCATTTGAGGGCAGGTCAAGGGATCTAACTTGGTGGATGGAACGTTAGGGCTAATGCACACACCCTAGTACACGAGGCACATGTCATTTGAGGGCAGGTCAAGGGATCTAACTTGGTGGATGGATGTATTCTAACGAGTCATTTGTAGTTGAAAGAGAATAATACATGTTCTTAAGATCTTAAAACTGTGGAGATGGTAAGTGCAGTAAGATGTCTTGTTATTTCCTGTGTCATATTACAGACATGGCAGAGAGCGCACAGACCTGTTGCTATGACTAACGCTGCAGTAATTTGAAACCCCAGGTGTTGATCAAGACAATGGGTGATGGTCATGCAAAGTCAGCAGTAATTGGATACCACACAGGTGTTCCTAGTGTACTTTGGAATCTCAGCTGTACTGGGAAAGGAATTGCAATGATCTGCAAAAAACCGCTGCCACGAGCGATAAGAGTTTATATACGAGAGGTGTCATATATTTCCCTACTGTATGTCATTATTACTTGCTACGAGTGAACAGTTATTGCTCAAGAGTTGCAAAAAATACTTTTTGGTGGAAAATCATTGAATTATTTTGCAAGATAAGTACTTATTATTAATGGATTGTAGTCTTTTATTACTAATTGATGTTGAAGTTATTGATTGGAATGTAATTATTTATTTATTTATTTATTTATTTATTTATTTATTTATTTATGTATTTATTTATTTACTTAGTTAGTTAGTTAGTTAGTTAGTTAGTTATTTATTTGTTTACATATAATTGGGTACCTCTAAGGTTAGCAGATTCCTATACCTAGTTCATTCAGTGACAGCAGTTGATAAATTATTAAAGGTAAGTACTCCTCTAATAACTTTTAAACAGCTAGAGCGATATTTTCCAATGTTCACTACTAGATGTCAGTGACCATGGTATATTTGGTAGTTAAAGTTGCAACTACTTAACCATGTTCTGTAAAGCTAAATTTGTAGGTTAGATTTTGATCACCGCTCTATTAAGTCCAAATGTTCGTTGCTAGGTGTCAGTGACATAGGGAATATTTAAAAGACGTCACCTCAGTTCACCTAACATAACCTAATTTTACCTTGTCACGTGACATGTTTTACAAGTTTAGACTAGCTTTAAGACTGGCTATGACGTCACACTTAACTCACTTAACAGGAGGCCGCTGGTTTCTAATATTTAAAAACAAGAGATCAAGTAAAATGTGTGTTTAACGCTCTATTAATTTGAACGTTCGCCGCTTGATCTGTGACAATGGTATATTTGATAGCCAAAGTTAGAACCACTTGACAATGGTGTGTGAAGCTACATTTGTAGGTTAGGTTTGCTTACCGCTCTATTAAGTCCAAGCGTTTGCTGCTAGGTGTCGGTGACAATGGTATCTACTAACTATAGTTGGAACTACTTGACAATGGTGTGAAGCTAAATTTGTAGGTTAGATTTGATTAACGCTTTATCAAGTTCCATTGTTCATTGCAAGGTGTCAGTGACAGTGATATATGTTGGTAGTCAAAAGTTGGAACAACCTAAAATTAGACTTAGTATGAGTTCACAAACGATTAAACTGAATACCCTGCTATAACCATTGACTCTAATTATCATATTATAATTAAACTATTTATATTTTTAATTTGTTTTATATTTTATTACCATTGATTATTTCTTTCTTTTATAGGTAATTTGAAAAGTGACCAGTATGTTCAAGTGTGGTGAATGTAATAAACAGTTTTCAAGAACTGACAACCTTCAACGGCACGCAAGTATAAACATAACCTTAAAATGTTTGCGTGCTTTAACAACAAATTGGAAAATCCATGCTTCCATATCATGAAATTCAAAAAACTTCAAACTGACATTTTAAAAAATGCAAAGGAAAAATTGGCAAATTGCAATGTGTGAAATGTAAAAATGATCAATGAACAAAATTAACAAATGGCTATCATTATTTTAAAGAAAGTGGTTTTAGTCAATGTATTGAACCCTTATTAACCCTTATTAATCTGCGATGAATAAGTATTCATGATTTGTATTATTATTACTGAGGCCCAGGCAGTACAAGTGGAAATTGACAAAGGGGAAGCCAAGTTAGTGTGTTGCAGTGATTACCACAGATGCAGGCTTGGTAGTTATTCTTGAAGACGACCGGGTAAGCCGAGTTCAAGGACAAATTGTGTAACAACGCGCACCAAAATTGGAGTCATTAGGGGATGGTCACGAGTGAGTTTCAACCGACCTAGGATTGAATCACCCAATCAGATGAGACCACGCCAAATCCACGCGATGGGTGGCGTACCCTGTAAAAAAAAGGCGCGGAAACGCTTATCTAAAGAACCGCCGATCCGAAATAATTCCGCATAAGTGCGCTGAGACGTTTGAATAAAATGATGAAGATTGATACTAGTCCCATGCGTGTGAGATAAAACTCTAGAAGAGTTTTCTTAATTCTCCCCACTCCACCTCATTCTGTCAGTTTCCAATAAATTGATCGAGGAGAAGCTGTTTCGAGGACAACTGTTTTGAGCTCTGGTGAGCAAGGGTCACGCCAGTCTGCGTCGCAATTGACCGCTCTTATTAATCATACTAATGACAACTGTTTTGAGCTCTGGTGAGCAAGGGTCACGCCAGTCTGCGTCGCGAATTACCGCTCTTATTAATCATACTAGTGACAACTTTTGTATTGAGCTCTGGTGAGCAAGGGTCACGCCAGTCTGCGTCACGATTTTCAGCTCTTAATGGGCAAGACTTTACTGACATTCCAATTAGGGCTCAAAGCGAGCAAGGTTCACGTAGAGCAGTAGAGATATCTAGCGAGATAAGGACTGCGAGACAGTCATGTTTAAAACTTGTTTTTCAAGTCAGTGACGATGTGTTTAAAGTGTATAATTTATGTAAATTTTGTATTGTATTTTTCAAGTGATAATTGTGCGTGTGTAAGCGAATGCTAAGCTAGGGAAAGTCTTCGATCATTAATCAGGACATTACGTGAGTGAAAGTAGTAACTCGCAGCGATTATAGCCAGGCAATTTTTATTAATATTGAACATTTCTGTCCAAGAGACTACGCCAAGATGTCCGACGTTTGGCCAGGAGACGGATTGATGTACATCGCTTCTACGACGTCGACGATGGAGGGCTAATTTCCCGTAGGGAAATGAGCCGGGACGGAAGTTATATGTTCTGCAAGCTGATACGGTGTTGTACAAAAATTGATTTACTCAATATGTAGTTAGATAAGGCGGGGGAACGTTGTAAATAGTTCATTTATTCTTTTTCTTGTTTAGATTTTTGTTGTGCACCGACACTTTGTTTTTAAATGTACGTTGGCGCGTGGCCAAAGTTGTTTGTTGTATATTTTTCTTTGGAGTCATATTTAATGTACACGGCGCGTGTACTTGATTTTATCCATGCGGATGCGAAACTCGTTACATTCGATAAGTGGTGCTTTATTAAAGTTCATATTTTTTTTGATAGGAAAGGGAGGTAATTTCTGTAAGATGTTTGATGAACAGGTTATTAATCATACTAGGGTGCCAAGCGCAACAAATTAAGATGTAATTGTATACCACCTTAGTTCTAAATTTTTTAGATTTTTTTAATCCTTTTCAGGTTCGTTAGTCACAGCCTAGAACGGAAGCGCAAGCTGGTGGAAAAATATATATGTCATTTATTTCACGTTTCTGTCAAACCCATACGTGTGATTCTGTGTGTGTTCTTGTGTCAGGTGTGTGTTTTGATTCTACGTGATGAGGGGTAGATGGTGCTACCGCCCTCATATTTTGTTGTTGTTGTATTTTTGATGGAAAGGCAGTGCGCTCCGAGGAGGCTACTGTACCTTGTCCAATGCTGATTCTTGGATTTCCTAGGGGAAATGCTGAGATATATTTTGTTCTGACACACACACACGTATATATTGTGCTTTGGGGCACGCTTCTTCGAGACTCGATCCCGTGCCTTGGGAGGTCGAGGTTATTGACACATGGGTTGACAGATGTGCTGATTTCCACTTAGCGCCCGTCTAGCCTTGGTGACTTATTTTGTTAGGCAATCCTGTTGTCCGACTGACCCCTATTAAGCTATCATTAGCAAACCTGTTATTTTGTGATGGTTATTTGGACCATAATTAATTGGGGAGTTCGCCACGTTTGTTACGAATTATTGCATGTCGTATGGATGGAATATTGTGTTAATGATGTAAATGTTGGCTTTGAGCCTAGTGATTTTTTTATGACTCAGTTCATGTTTGTTAGTCTGTGTGATACCCGTGTGGTGTAGTTGTATTTACTTGTAAAAATGACGGCGGTCATATGTGTATTTCTTTTGTTGGTCACGTGTTAACTTACTTGTGTTGATTTTGAGAAGTCCTAATTTTAGGCAGTAATGTTTTGCTACGGCAGTTCTTGATTCCAATTTCAAGCGGAAATTATTTGTTGTTTATTTAGCATAGGAAGTGTCGGTTTAGTTTTAAGTTGAGTGTAGTTGTTCCCCGCGTCTGTCTAGCTCTAAGCAATGCGGATTCGTCTTCTGAAAGTTTATCCGGATGATGACGAATCATGCATTCAATTGTACTCATCGTTAAGCATGTAGGACGGCACACGCGTATACATTGTCATAGCAGATTTTGGGACATTTGGTCCGATTAATAATCTCTCCTGAGATTAGACCTAGTTTTTGGCAATTAATTTAATTCAGTGGGAGTCATTTTTGGAGTTTTGTTTGTTTATTTCGTTTTGTAAACAGCTGATCTGTCATTAAATTCATTTGTTTTAACCCTGGCTTCACTTTTTCCTGCATGTTATTTTGTTATATGTTACCCTGCATGTTATGGAAGCGCTTTAACAACAACTTACGAAATGGACTGTTACACCCCCCGAAACTGAGTCTCATAAGCTTCTTTGCAAGGGTTCAGTATACTGGAAAAAGTTTTGTAAACACTCAAGTCCACAAGACTAATTAAATTAGTAACTGCTAGGTTGGCCGAGTGGTTAAGGTGTTTGACTTAAGTTCAAATTTCCTGTACAAGGAAGCAAGGGTTCGAATCCCATATCTGACATAACTATTGCCTTAACATGACTTGGCCACACTGTATCATTATGATACGTGGTTAACAAACCATAGATGGAGTGCATTGTTTAAGACCACTCTCTTTCCGAACATAGTCAGAGACTGTTGATGGTTAACAATTGCATTAATAGTGGGACATGGGGATAGCAATTAAGAAAAACAGACAATACTCATACACTATTTTTATTTATTTAATGTAAGTACTTGTACAATAGTTATATAGAAAATACAACTTTCTTTTTGTCTATTACTATCTAGTCCTTTTCGAACCACTTGCATATCAAGGGCGGATGACTTTGTAGTACAGCCCTTTAAAACAACAACAACAACAACACTACCTCTTGCATAGTCTGTGATGTTGATGACTTGAGATGTGGAAGATGGATTAAACATAACATTTACAACAGGGGTTAAATGTTGTTCAATAAACAATGCACTATTTTGAGTAGCAACATTTTTCTCTTGTACTAACTTTTTAGCATTCTGATGATTTTTTGTCAACACCATCAGTGTTTTGTCTGGAGCACTACATTGATGATCACTCACACTTAAAACCACACCATTTCTACTTTTCATATTGCCTCGACATCTTGTTGACCTCTGTTTTGAGCATTGCCAGAATATTATTCCGTTTACATTTTGTCGTCTATAGTTATAGGAGTAGCCTTTATAGAGTACACGTTGTTTACCTTGGTTAGTTGTAGTAAGTTCCATAGTAGCAACTAACCTGTTAGTATGATTTGCACACTACAAAGGTTATATATGTTCTGGTAATAGAATTATTTAGCGTTGGCTTTTATATTTAATATGTACAGTTTAAAGTGATAGAAAAGTGGTAGAAATGTGGTAGCAAAGTGGTAGACAAGTGGTAGACAATTAGTAACAAAGTGGTAGAAAAGTGGTAGCAAAGTGGTAGCAAAGTGGTAGAAAAGTGGCAGAAAAGTACTAGAAAAGTGGTAGCAAAGTGGTAGAAAAGTGGTGGCAAACTAGAAAAGTGGTAGCAAAGTGGTAGAAAATATTACATGTATTGTTAAGAAATGGTTTAAGCAGTTACATGGATTCATTACACAATAATCTTAGCATGATGAAGCTCATTTTACATATCCAATAGTTCTTCCTCATATTTAGTATGACCAGTTTACACATTTATCAATTTCACAATTTCCCATTTACAGTTAATAAAATGTCAGTTTAAAGGTTTTCAATTTCATGATATAGAAACATGGATTTTCCAAATTGTTGTTTTCACATTTGTCAATTTACCTAATTCCCATTTACAGTTTTTAAAATTTCAGTTTAATGTTTTTTTTTTCTATTTGTCAATATGGAAACATGGATTTTTCCAATTTGTGTTTTACATGTTCATTTTGCATTAGGAGTGGAGAGAGTTGGGTATTAATAAAAAATGTGCAAGCAGTGTCCATTGTTGACAGGTCATTGTTGACGAGTCCTTCTCATACAACAGACAAGTGAGTTCATGTTTCGCATGCATTACCTAAAATGTAATACCATGCAAGTGTTTAACATTTTACAAATTAGCTTATGTATTAGTTTATGTGTGGGGTCTTATGTTGGCATTTTGTGTTGGCTTATTCTGTATATCGGGTTTTATTCTGGCTTTTGTGTTGGCTTTTAGGTTGGCCTATTGTGTGTTGGCTTTAGTGTTGGTTTATATTTTGGCTTTTGTGTTGGCTTATTTGACAAGTTATTTTGTCAATGCATTTGGTGGATTTTTCTCTTGGTCTTGGAAAGTATATCACTCCATTTTATCACAACATAATGCTTACTGCCATGTTTGTAAGCAACAACAACACACTAAACTTTCAAAAAATCTAAAGTACTCTAAGGTACACTCAACTCGTACTCTTACCTCTATCTCATGCCTAGTAAAGAACTTTTTTTTTTTCAAAAAGAAAGTGAATGGGGAAAGTAGGCTATAAAACTAAAAAAAATCATATAAAGTCATATGTTAATTCTAACACCTACGTTTATCCCATTCTTGGTCGAAAAATATTATATTTTTAAAAAAAATTCTAAAAAATATTTGGAAAGTAGGCTATATTTTGAAAACTAATCATCCTATGAAGTCATATATAGATTCAAACCAATGGCTTTTATATCCTTAATCGTTAGAACAACATATGGAATTTTCGACATTTTTATCCAAAAATGTTCATTTTTAAAAATGGACTATATTTTGGAAACTAGGAATTTTACAAAAAAAAGTGTGTGTGACATAAATGACAGGTATTTACCCCCTCTACCCACAAACCAAGTCCCAGATCTCTGGGACAAAATCCAAAAATGTTTAATTGTGAAAGTAGGCGATATTTTGAAAACGTATCATTCTATAAAGTCATATATAGACTCAAACAAATGTTCTTTATGTTATTAAACGTTAAAACAAAACTTAACATTTTTTTTTTACTTTTCCGAAAAAAGTCCAATTTTCAAAATTGTCTATATTTTGGAAACTAAGAATTCAAAAATGTTTGTTTAACGTGAATGAAAGGTCTTTACCCCCTCTACCCCCAAAAATAAATTTCAGGACCCTAAGACAAAAACTGTGCAGTAGTGTTGTGCCCGTTTTGACCGGAGTCCGCACGACCACATATGCATTTTACCAATAATCAGTCAGCACGAGAATCAAAATATCCCGGAGCGCCAGATGGGTTAAAGCAAATCGCAAAAACGACATCAAATTAAAAAAATGCTTTGCTGATTTTTGGCTCAATGCAACAATAAGGATAGAAGGAGATTCAATTGGGAGTAACACATCCTGTAAAATTATCTCAGTTTATTTTGAAGTTAAAATCTGACTGCAAGAATGCTCAAAGCAGCATCATCCACGTGTGGCGATCCACACTCTTATTTACACACAATATACAGAAATTTTCCAAACACATTTGACAATCTTTTTGGAAACACAAGTCCGATTAATAGTCCTGTAGACCGTGTTCCAAAATTATTAATATTTAATTCCAGTTCAAAGTTAATTGTCTATACTGGAAATATCGTAGATCACTGTTTGAATATTTACATGATATTAACACTCGTAGAATAAATGTTCATAGAATTTTTAAACTTTCATTTGTTTTTCCAGTTTCCAAAATATATCGTCGAAAAATATTATCATCATCGAAGCAATACAAATTATTTACATATATTAATAACATCTGAAAAGTATTTGACCATTGAGCATAGCATCGAAGAACTGTGCGAAGCACAACAACAATTAATTGTTCTTCTGACATTAAACATTCGAGAAGTGACTCGATTATGAACTTCAAGTTTCTAACAAAATATATGATTTCTGAATCATCAACTTGATCAATAAATGGTTGAACCATTCAACTATTCAATTTCCCACTTGGAATCATTATTATAGGAATATTTATATTCATGGCCATTATTAGCAACTTTCACAACTTGCAATTCTTCGACAGAATGCGGAAATTAGAATTGTAGTTTCATAATGAATTCATTTAGTTCATGGCACTAGGATTGAAAATATCCTTCAAATTATTCGTGGTTAAAGAATTATTTTTAAATTGGCAGTGGCCCATTCTATTATTTGTGTAAGAACACAATATTACAACAACAACGGCAAAGGTCTTCCTCTGAAGAAGAATAAACTACTATCATGACAAATCCGGGTTCTAGCAAAATCAAAGTCTAAATGGAATTCGTAAACAAGGTTGAAATAAGAACTGATGGTTTCTAAGAAATAACCTTCGGGTCATTCATATGACGAAATGTGTAGTTCCAATACTCCTACTATAAACCTGAGCCATCGAACCTGCTATTTGATTGATGCTCGAAAAAACCTCTTCATTCCTGCGACTTAACATGCGCACCTGGGAATGGCATTTCAACTACTCCACACACATAAATTATCTTCCCAAATTTATACAATAAATCAAGCCTCTGCTTGTTATCAACACTGGAAGATTAATAAACTTACAAGTTTATTTTATTTTACCATTCAGTTCAACCCGTGAATTTACCATACTTATGAAAATCTTCATTTCACTTTCGAGTGTATTTAAGTCATGATTTTATATAAATACAAAAATATCCTATTTGATACAAATATCATTTGCTTCCCGTTTCATGCCTCTCCGTGTTATCTGAAAAATATACTTTGCTCATTGCAAATATCAACTGTTCAACCAGAACTGAAATGTTGGTTGAATGCGGGCTTGCGCTAACCACTCTCTTTCGGAAAATCTCCTGTTCCAAACTAGAAATGATTAAACTACTTCATAGGCTCTCTCTCAATACATATGATTATTATAAAATATAATATCCAAGAATTATTTAGAAAAATTATAAAAATTATTATTATTATTATTAGTGGATTATTATTATTATTATTTATATTATTTTAAATACGTTTAATTATCATCTCATTATGTGAGAATCCACATGTTCTAACCTTCGAATATGGAAAAAGTATCCATTCCTCAACAAAAATAAATTTAACTTTTACAGTTACATCGGCTGATTACCGTGATTTCCCAAAAATATGAAATATTCAAATAAATGCTCGAAATGCTCGGTCATCGATCCTAAACTGTTCTGAGTGCTGAAAATACTCAGAATAACTCTAACAAGTCTTGCGTAAATCATTGCAAGCTTTAAATACGAAGAAAAAATGTGTTGGTCATCTGCAGAAAAATAGTTTGTTCCAATTAGCTAGGCATAATATAATTCAAATGTGGCTTACATTTCTTGATGGTCTTGAAGTGTAGTAAACCTGGTCTGTACCAGATTTATCCATAGACATGTCCTATCGGACAAGCATGTACAATCCTTGTATCGGCCGCCATTGTAGACCCACAATTCGTCTAGTCAGACATAGTGGTAGTATCTTTTGACGTTTGAATTAACTGTGGTTCCATTTTAATATGGGCTTCTATCAAAGCCATAACAGTTTGTTTAAATAGGGTCAGATCTAAGTGATCTATTCTTAGATATGTCAGTTGTAACATAACTCACTGTAATCTTATCAGTACAAGAAAAACACTGACAGTCTAAGCAATTAACGGCTGTTCTGAAGATCGTTCCCTGGGCATGGTTTATTAATATCACCATCTGCCATGCGCTAAGCAACTTGCAGTTTCCCTTGCGTGGACTAATGAACGCCACCGTTATAGACTAGTCTTCAGTGTACTGACAGATCGAAGTGGTTAACTAGTTACAAATATGAAAACTGACTTGAAATGGATTTAAACATCCAAGTATTAAGTTATTACTGGACTGTGACAAAATACTATTTCCTAGACAAAGTCTAGCATATGTCCTTGTGAAATATAAATATTTCCACCAATGTCTGTAGAAAAATCAATCACCTCAGTGATTCTCCTCACCAGAAACTTACTAAGTTCCAACTCGTAGCGCAGCACTTTTCGTGACTATCACGACTTGAAAAGAACTTCTGCGTAGATCCGGCAACCATGTGCCTTGGCTCAGCGTAGATGCAACTTGCTCGCCAAGTGCTTGTGTTAGAATGAGCTGACGTTGCTTCGGCCAGCTGGCTTTTATTCAAAACTGCCAGGGTCACGCGTCATCACCTGATTTCTAGAAATCCTCATATCTCTTGAATCCCTGGTCCGATTTACTTGATACTAATTGCATTCTCTTTCATTTGGCCGTGCCAGTAATCTGATCCCAGTCTTAAGTCTCTACTCCATAGTTAACTATTTAATCAATAAATAGCCTCCACCTCTGCTATTACTCGCTACGTCACTTGACATCCAACTATCGGTAAATTATTTCCAAATGCTTCGAGAAGCAATGTAGCGCGATATTCAAATATCTCAACTTTCAAAAGCGGCTACAGCCTTTCCCTTGATATCTAGGTGTCTGAATCTTGGAATACCCATTCCTAGAGTTGGGCACAGTGTGTTGGAACGGGTTCTGGCCCCTCCCCCTCCTCACCCTCCTCACAAGATGGCGGCCGTAGCTTAACTTAACCTAGCCTAACCTAGCAAGATGGCGGCCGTTGCTTAACTTAACCTAGCCTAACCTAACCAGATGGCGGTCGTAGCCTAACCTAACCTAACCTACGAGGTGTGATCAAAAAGTTCCAAAAAGGTGACTGCGACTTAACCTAACCTAGCCTAGCCTAACCTAACCTAACCTACAAGGTTTGATCAAAAAGTCCAAAATGGCGGCCGTAGCTTCACTTAACTTAAACTAACCTAACTTAACCTAAACCTACGAGGTGCGATCAAAACATTTTCAAGATGGTGGTCATAGCTTAACTGAACCTAGCCTAACCTAACCTAACCTAAACCTACGAGGTGTGATAATAAAGTTCCAATACGACGGTCGTAGTTTAACTCAACCTTACCTAACCCTACGAGGTGAGTTCAAAAAGTTCCAAAATGGCTGCCGTAGCTTAACTTAACCTCTGAGTGATCCCTGTTGATTGACCCCTTTTGATTGATCTCTGTTGATGTATCCCTTTGGACTGGTCCCTGTTGACTAGCCCCTTTGGACGGGTCCTTTTTGAAGGGAGTCATTTTATTATGGGTCCCGGAGGACCCCCGGAGTCCATTTTTAAAATGAACATTTTTTGAAAAAATGTCAAAAATTCCATATTTTGTTCTAACGATTAAGGATATAAAAGCCATTGGTTTGAGTCTATACATGACTTTATAGGATGATTAGTTTTCAAAATATAGCCTACTTTCCAAATATTTTTTAGAAAAATTTTAAAAAATATAATATTTTTTGACTAAGAATGGGATAATCGTAGGTGTTAGAGTTAACATATGACTTTATATGATTTTTTTTAGTTTAAACATATAGTCTACTTTCTCCATTCACCTTTTTTAAGTTCTTGACTAGGCATGGGATAGAGGTAAGAGTACGAGTTGAGTGTTCCTTAGAGTACTTTAGATTTTTTGAAAGTTTAGTGTGTTGTTGTTGTTGTTGCTTACAAACATGGCAGTAAGCATTATGTTGTGATAAAATGGAGTGATATACTTTCCAAGACCAAGAGAAAAATCCACTAAATGCATTGACAAAATAACTTGTCAAATAAGCCAACACAAAAGCCAAAATATAAACCAACACTAAAGCCAACACACAAAAAGCCAACCTAAAAGCCAACACAAAAGCCAGAATAAAACCCGATATACAGAATAAGCCAACACAAAATGCCAACATAAGACCCCACACATAAACTAATACATAAGTTAATTTGTAAAATGTTAAACACTTGCATGGTATTACATTTTAGGTAATGCATGCGAAACATGAACTCACTTGTCTGTTGTATGAGAAGGACTCGTCAACAATGACCTGTCAACAATGGACACTGCTTGCACATTTTTTATTACTACCCAACTCTCTCCACTCCTAATGCAAAATGAACATGTAAAACACAAATTGGAAAAATCCATGTTTCCATATTGACAAATAGAAAAAAAACATTAAACAGAATTTTAAAAACTGTAAATGGGAATTTGGTAAATTGACAAATGTGAAAACAACAAATTGGAAAATCCATGTCTCTATATCATGAAATTGAAAACCTTTAAACTGACATTTTAATAACTGTAAATGGGAAATTGTGAAATTGATAAATGTGTAAACTGGTCATACTAAATATGAGGAAGAACTATTGGATATATAAAATGAGCTTCGTCATGCTAAAATTATTGTGTAATGAATCCATGTAACTGCTTAAACTATTTCTTAACAATACATGTAATATTTTCTACCACTTTGCTACCACTTTTCTAGTTTGCCACCACTTTTCTACCACTTTGCTACCACTTTTCTAATACTTTTCTCCCACTTTTCTACCACTTTGCTACCACTTTGCTACCACTTTTCTACCACTTTGTTACTAATTGTCTACCACATTTCTACCACTTTTCTATCACTTTAAACTGTACATATTAAATATAAAAGCCAACGCTAAATAATTCTATTACCAGAACAGATATAACCTTTGTAGTGTGCAAATCATACTAACAGGTTAGTTGCTACTATGGAACTTACTACAACTAACCGAGGTAAACAACGTGTACTCTATAAAGGCTACTCCTATAACTATAGACGACAAAATGTATAAGGAATAATATTCTGGCAATGCTCAAAACAGAGGTCAACAAGATGTCGAGGCAATATGAAAAGTAGAAATGGTGTGGTTTTAAGTGTGAGTGATCATCAATGTAGTGCTCCAGACAAAACACTGATGGTGTTGACAAAAAATCATCAGAATGCTAAAAAGTTAGTACAAGAGAAAAATGTTGCTACTCAAAATAGTGCATTGTTTATTGAACAACATTTAACCCCTGTTGTAAATGTTATGTTTAATCCATCTTCCACATCTCAAGTCATCAACATCACAGACTATGCAAGAGGTAGTGTTGTTGTTGTTGTTTTAAAGGGCTGAACTACAAAGTCATCTGCCCTTGATATGCAAGTGGTTCGAAAAGGACTAGATAATAATAGACAAAAAGAAAGTTGTATTTTCTATATAACTATTGTACAAGTACTTACATTAAATAAATAAAAATAGTGAATGAATATTGTCTGTTTTTCTTAATTGCTATCCCCATGTCCCACTATTAATGCAATTGTTAACCATCAACAGTCTCTGACTATGTTCGGAAAGAGAGTGGTCTTAAACAATGCACTCCATCTATGGTTTGTTAACCACGTATCATAATGATACAGTGTGGCCAAGTCATGTTAAGGCAATAGTTATGTCAGATAAGAGATTCGAACCCTTGCTTTCTTGTACAGGAAATTTGAACTTAATTCAAACACCTTAACCACTCGGCCAACCTAGCAGTTACTAATTTAATTAGTCTTGTGGACTTGAGTGTTTACAAAACCTTTTCCAGTATACATTGACTAAAACCACTTTCTTTAAAATAATGATAGCCATTTGTTCATTTTTTCATTTCACACATTGCAAATTGCCAATTTTTCCTTTGCATTTTTTTAAAATGTCAGTTTGAAGTTTTTTGAATTTTTGAATTTGTGAACCAAGTATCATAATGATACAGTGTGGCCAAGTCATGTTAAGGCAAAGTTATGTCAGATAAGGGATTCGAACCCTTGCTTCCTTGTACAGGAAATTTGATCTTAAGTCAAACACCTGCTATAACCATCGACTCTAATTTTCATATTATAATTAAACTATTTATATTTTTACTTTGTTTTATATTTTATTAACATTGATTATTTCTTTCTTTTATAGGCAATTTGAAAAGTGACCAGTATGTTCAAATGTGGTGAATGTAATAAACAGTTTTCAAGAACTGACAACCTTCAACGGCACGCAAGTATAAACATAACCTTAAGACCACTTTTCAAGAAACCTAAATCAACAATATTATCAAATCTAATGAATTGGAAGCATGGATTTTTCAATTTGTTGTTTACACATTTTATTTTTTATTTTGTTTACGGTATGTCAAAAGTTCATATTTGCGAAACATGATTTTTTCATTTTAAGTTTTTGTAAATGGTGTTAAAGCACGCAAACATTTTAAGGTTATGTTTATACTTGCGTGCCGTTGAAGGATGTCAGTTCTTGAAAACTGTTTATTACATTCACCACACTTGAACATACTGGTCACTTTTCAAATCTATATATATAAAAATCAATGTTACGTGATAGTTTGTCTGTATGTCTGTGGGTATGTCTATTATGCGTTCATATACCATTCGTCCGATTGCGATGAAACATGGATGAGATGTTGAGTACACTCCAAGGAAGATTTCTGACTTAGTAAATCCATTTTACAATAAGTAGCGCACGCGAAGATTCAACAAATGAGCGACGATGCGCGAAGCATTTCAACAAAGTCACGTATGTGTTCATATACCATTCGTCCGATAGCGATGAAACTTGGGTGAGATGTTGTGTACACTTACGTGAAGGTTTCAAAATTAGTGAATACATTTCACAGTAGATAGCGCACAAGTAGATTCAACAAATGAGCGACGACACGCAATGCGTTTCAACAAAGTCCCGTATGCATTCATATACCATTCGTCCGATAGCTATGAAACTTGCGTAAAATGTTGTGTACACTGCATGGAAATTTTCTGGCTTAGTACATCCACTTTACAATAGGCAGCGCACGAGTAGATTCAACAAATGAGCTACGACGCGCGAAGCATTTCAACAAAGTCACGTTTGCGTTCATATACCATTCGTCCGATAGCGATGAAACTAGGCTGAGATTTTGTGTGCACTCCAGGGAAGGTTTCTAGCTTAGTAAATCCCTTTAAAAATAGGTAGAGCACGAGTAGAATCAACAAATGAGCAACGGCGCGCGAAGCGTTTCAACAAAGTCCCATATAATTTCATATACCATTCATCCGATAGCGATGAAACTTGGGTGAGATGTTGGGTACACTCCAGAGAAGGTTTCTGGCTTAGTACATACATTTTACAATAGGTATCGCACCAGTAGATTCAACAAAGTCCCGTATAAAGTCATATACCAGTCGTCTGATAGTGATAAATGTTTGGTGAATTGTTGTGTACACTCCAGGAAAGGTTCCTGGCTAAGTAAATCCATTTTACAATACGAAGCGCACGTTTATATTCAACAAATGAGTGACTACGCGCGAAGCGTTTCGACAACGTCCCGTATACGTTCACATACCATTCATCCGATTGCGATGAAACTTGGGTGAGATGTTGTGTACACTCCAGGGAAGGTTTCTGGCTGAGTACATCCATATTACAATATGTAGCGCAAGAGTGGAATCAACAAATGAGCGACGACACGCGAAGCGTTTCAACCAAGTCCCGTATGCATTCATGTACCATTCGTCCGTACCTATGAAACTTGGGTGAGATGTTGTGTACACGTCATGGAAAATTTCTGGCTTAGTAAATCCACTATACAACATACAGCGCACAAGTTGATTCAACAAATGAGGGACGACGCGCGAAGCATTTCAACAAAGTCCCGTATAAGGTCATATACCATTCTGCCGTTAGCGATGAAACTTGGGTGAAATATGGTGGACACTCCAAGGAAGGTTTCTGGCTTAGTAAATACATTTCACAGTAGGTAGCACACGAGTAGATTCGACAAATGAACGACGACATGCGGAGCGTTTCAATACAGTCCCCTTTGTCTTCATATCCCATTAGTCCGATAGCGATGAAACTTGGGTGAGATGTTGTGGACACTTACGTGACGGTTTCTAACTTAGTAAATACATTTTACAGTAGGTAGCGCACGAGTAGATTCAACAAATGAGTGACGGAGCGCGAATCGTTTAAACAAAATCAGGTAAGCGTTCATATACTATTTATCCGATTGCGATGAAACATTGATCAGTTATTGTGTACCCGCCAGGGAAGGGGACTTAGTAAATCCATTTCACAATAAGTAGCGCAAGAGTAGATGCAACAAATGGGTGACGGCGCGCGAAGCGTTTCAACAAAATCCCCTATTGCGTTCATATAACATTCTTCGATTGCGATGAAACCTTGATGAGTTATTGTGTACACGCCAGGGAAGGGCTTCGACTTAGTAATACATTTCTCAATAGGTAGCGCACGAGTATATTCAACAAATGAGTGACAGCGCACGAATCGTTTAAACAAAACCCCGTATACGTGCATATACAATTCATCCGATTGCGATGAATCATTGATGAGTTATTGTGTACACGCCAGGGAAGGGTTTCGACTTAGTAAATCCATTTCACAACAGGTAGCGTACGAGTAGTTTCAACAAATGAGTGACAGCGATGAAACTTTTGAAAGTTGTTGTGCACGCTTCCACGAATGGTTCTAAAATAGAAAATCCATTTTACGATAGCTTAGAGGCAGTTAACATGTTGTGTATCCAAAAGCACTTCAAGAAACAGAATTTCAACGCCAACACTTTCTTTGATTGGCATTGCAACGCATGCCGGGTACAGCTTGTTACCTATAAAAGAAAGAAATAATCGATGTTAATAAAATATAAAACAAATTAAAAATATAAATAGTTTAATTATAATATGAAAATTAGAGTCAATGGTTATAGCAGGGTTTGTGAACTCATACTAAGTTTAATTATAAGTTGTTCCAACTTTTGACTACCAATATATATCACTGTCACTGACACCTTGCAGTGAACAATGGAACTAGATAAAGCGTTAATCAAATCCAACCTACAAATTTAGCTTCACACCATTGTCAAGTAGTTCTAACTATAGTTAGTAGATACCATTGTCACCGACACCTAGCAGCAAACGCTTGGACTTAATAGAGCGGTAAGCAAACCTAACCTACAAATGTAGCTTCACACACCATTGTCAAGTAGTTCCAACTTTGGCTATCAAATATACCATTGTCACAGATCAAGCGGCGAACGTGCAAATTAATAGAGCGTTAAACACACATTTTACTTGATCTCTTATTTTTAAATATTAGAAACCAGCGGCCTCCTGTTAAGTGAGTTAAGTGTGACGTCATTGCCAGTCTTAAAGCAAGTCTAAACTTGTAAAACATGTCACGTGACAAGGTAAAGTTAGGTTATGTTAGATGAACTGAGGTTAAGTCTTTTAAATATTCCCTATGTCACTGACACCTAGCAACGAACATTCGGACTTAATAGAGTGGTAATCAAAATCTAACCTACAAATTTAGCTTTACACAACATGGTTAAGTAGTTCCAACTTTAACTACCAAATATACCATTGTCACTGACATCTAGTAGTGAACATTGGAAAATATCGCTCTAGCTGTTTAAAAGTTATTAGAGGAGTACTTACCTTTAATAATTTATCAACTGCTCTCACTGAATGAACTAGGTATAGGAATCTCTAACCTTAGAGGTACCCAATTATCTGTAAACAAGTAAATAAATAAATAAATAAATAAATCAATCAATCAATCAATAATTACATTCCAATCAATAACTTCAACATCAATTAGTAATAAAAGACTACAATCCATTAATAATAAGTACTTACCTTGCAAAATAATTCAATGATTTTCCACCAAAAGTATTTTTTGCAACTCTTGAGCAATAACTGTTCACTCGTAGCGAGTAATAATGACATACAGTAGGGAAATATATGACACCTCTCGTATATAAACTCGTATCGCTCGTGGCAGCAGTTTTTTGCAGATCATTGCAATTCCTTTCCCAGTACAGCTGAGAGTCCAAAGTACACTAGGAACACCTGTGTGGTATCCAATTACTGCTGACTTTGCATGATCATCACCCATTGTCTTGATCAACACCTGGGGTTTCAAATTACTGCAGCGTTAGTCATAGCAACAGATCTGTGCGCTCTCTGCCATGTCTGTAATATGACACAGGAAATAACAAGACGTCTTACTGCACGTACCATCTCCACAGTTTTAAGATCTTAAGAACATGTATTATTCTCTTTCAACTACAAACGACTCGTTAGAACACATCCATCCACCAAGTTAGATCCCTTGACCTGCCCTCAAATGACATGTGCCTCGTGTACTAGGGTGTGTGCATTAGCCCTAACGTTCCATCCACCAAGTTAGATCCCTTGACCTGCCCTCAAATGGCATGCGCCTCGTGTACTAGGGTGTATGCATTACCCCTAACGTTACGTACGAACTAACCAGAATGTAACTTGTTAGCTCTTATCGTGCACGTGCACAGGTGAACACCTGTGTTTTAGGTCATATTACCCATGAACTTGCATTTTCTCACGTATGAACCAAAACAGAATGTGACTTGTTTCACAAGGAGGACGGTAATACTGTCATCTCACACGTGTTCACATGTATTTCGTCACTTTCCTTTCATATCGTTTTCACATTATAGTAGTGGGGGATTGGTGAACAACGTCAGTTCAACACACTGCTTTACACGCAAAATGTAGTTAGGCCCTTTGACATAATTTAAATAAATTCATGGGCTATTATTATTAGCGTATGGCAAGGAAATTATATACATAATATATACAATATATACACAATAACAAAAAAACATTGGTTCAGTCAGGCATTAGAGTTATCCATTAAAGCTGAATGTCCAACTTTTGAACCCACTGCAGTGCCTCCGCTGTTGGTGATACAAAGTCTCCCAATCTACCTGAATAAGCCCGTAGTTGACACTCGCTTAAAATGTGGGGAATGGTCTGGCGAGGGGCTCCACAATCACATTCTGGAGAAGGTACAAAGTTCCACTTATAGAGGGAATCACTGCACCTTCCATGACCTGTCCTGATCCTGTTCTGCCTGAACCAAGTTGCACGCGGTAGTTGGAATCCGTTAGCAATTTTTTCACCTCTGAAGATGTTATGTAGGGGGCAAGTCAGTGGAGTTATTCCAGCGGCCTTTCCATTCCTCCAAAGCGTCGAAGTTGGTGGATGTCTTCAGAGCTGCATCACAAAGAGGGCTAGTCCGTAGGAATCAGTCCAAAGGAACCGGTCTAAAGGGATTAGTCAAAAAGGACCCGTCAACAAGGACCCGTCCACAGGGGCTCGTCAACAAGGACCCGTCAACAAGGACCCGTCAACAATGACCCGTCAAAAGGAACCCGTCCACAGGGACTCGTCCACAAGGACCCGTCCACAGGGGCCTGCGTGTGTGTGCGGGGGGAACATACGATTACGTCAGCAAATCGTCTCATCTAGTTTCAAATTTAGCCACTACGGCACGTGCAACACACAGGAAGTGCGTGGGAACATACGATTACGTCAGCGAAACATGAACTCACTTGTCTGTTGTATAAGTATCAGTTTAGTAGTGGCATCATGCAGCAAAGGACGTTTACTTACACACAATCCATCATTATGGTAAGCTTTTTTTTTTCTTATCATTATGGAAATCTCCTTATTAGGACCCGTCCACAGGGACCGGCGTGTGCGTGCAGGAGAACATACGATTACATCAGCAAATCATCTCATCTAGTTTCAAATTTAGCCACTACAGCGCGTGCAACGCACAGGAAGTGCGTGCAACGCACAGGAAGTGCGTGGGAACATACGATTACGTCAGCGAAACATGAACTCACTTATCCGTTGTATGAGTATCAGTTTAGTAGTGGCATCAACAAGCAAAAGACGTTTACTTACACAATCCATCATTATGGCAAGCTTTTTTTCTTATCATTATGGAAATCTCCGTATTAGAATAAAATGTTATAGTGGTTCTGGTCACTTATAGCTAAACTGTAATAGATATGTTTTTGTTTCTTTATAGGCTACTACAATACATATTCTCAATGCTATGGGGGCAGAACTGTTGATTAGAGAGAAAAAAAAAGCTCACTGAATTACCAATGCATACTCTTTACCGTATCATTAACATTCAAAAAGTGTACACAATGTATGGTGAACGTATACTGTGTGTTAGTGAACATTTTCAGACATTCCTTTCTACACGTTTTAATGATATGTCAGAAAGTGTGCTTGAGGATCTAAATCGTGGTGGACATTCTCTATATCTAATTTATGAGGGTATAAAAACGATAGATGTATTGTACATTCTGACTTTGAAGTTAGGTTAGGTTAGGTGAAGTTGGGTTAGGCAGAATGGCTGCGGTATGAATCAAAAGCCAGCTCCTGTCAGTTTTGCCTCACAAGGTTGAGTGTACCCCATTTCAACCCTCAGCCTAGAATTAAATTTCTTGACAGAGCCAGGACTCGAACCCGAGCCTCCACAGTAACAGCTAAAAATGCTAGCCACTACACCATAAAGTGGGGCAATATAAGGCTGGTCTTGATTGTACATGAGCAATCAATAATTACCTAATAATAATAATAATAATAATAATAATAATAATAATAATAATAAATATTCCATTTAGCAACTACATAGCCGACCTCTCCCTGGGCTCTTTTACATGTCAACATCGTATGACATGCGTGTCTTAATTTTTTCCGCCTTTCAAAAATCACTTACCACGACCAAGAGCGAACCTGAAAGCTTGGGGTTGGTAGTCCGACACGATAACCACTCACCCACCGTGGCAAGCTATCAATCAATAATTACCTAATAAAATTAATAATTATAATAATAAATATTCCATTTAGTAACTACACGGCCGACCTCCCCCTGTGACAGCGTGGCAGCCATATTGCTCATTAGCCCCTGTGCCAGCTCTGAATGACCTATCCATAAGAATAACATAGGGCTGGTTGCGCGCGGTGGCCATCTTGCCCATTAGCCCCTGTGCCAGCTTCGGCCTATATATCCTACTTATGCACATAAGTTCACCTATGGGCCTTTCAATAACCTGGTGATTACAAATCCAACATGGTGACGACGCGAAATGTTAATATTATATGTCAGAAAACTGTATCATAATGGGTGTCAGTAAAGTATTACTTTTAATTATAACACAGTTTATCCCAATCAGAGCTCAATATTTTCATTCATTGACCAATTAGGTAAGGATAGCGTCTGACATGGACTGAAAATCCAACATGTCGGACATGAATTACATGATTCGAAAGTTGACAATGTAGCCTGTATTAGTTACAATGCATAAATAAACTGGGCAATATTGCAAAAGAAATCGCACAGTACCTTAATATCCGCAACTACAATTTCTACACATTCGTAAGATTTCGCCGACAATTTTAGTGAATGCAGTTGTTGACATAAACACACCATAACGTCATGGAAGAAGCATGCGTATGACATTAGTTCCACGGAAATTATAATCCAGCTCCCTGTTCAGTAAATGGATTTCTTATCCAATAGTTACAGCAAGGCTAGAACTAGAAGTCACAATTCCAGAATGTCAATTTGGCTTCACCTAAGGGAAATCAACCCTTTATGCAGTCCGGTGCCTGTTGGGAGAAGTATAAGAAGCCTTAAGGATACCTAAAGGGAAATACTTCACTGTATGCATAGACTACAGCAAGGCTTTTGACTCTCTCGACAGAAATCTGCTGAGACAGAAAATCAAAGACATGATTGGCATAGAGCACCCACTCATCCATAATTTGGAAGACGTCCTCCAACATAACTACATCGAAATTGACGACGGTGTCAGCAGATCAATGACTATTACACAGACGAATGGAGTCCTCCAGGGTGACCCCATAAGCCCGATATTGTTCAATATAATGACAGCAAATCGTTGAGATACTCAAGGGAAAGAAGGCAGCCACATTAATCATTTATGCAGACGACATGGTCTTAGGCTCGCCCAATCAAGAAGAACTGCAGGAAACCTTGATGGAACTGGAAAAATGGGCAGAGAAAAACCAACTTTCCATCAATATGCAGAAAACCCATGAGATGATTTTCAGGAAGGGGGGGGGGATAATATCACAAAACTTCATAATGACGCTCCACAATCAACCACTAACGATAGTAAATAGGTTCAAATACTTAGGCGTAACCCTTCAAACGACAGCGAGCTCGTTCCGATGCCAAATACAGGACAGGACAGCAGAGGCCACGAAAGCAATACGCAGGATAAAGAACATTACAGCAATATCACTGTAGACAGCCATGTGGCTCTTTGACACGACGATATCTCCCATAGTTACGTACGGACTGGAACTAATATGGAAAAAGCTGACCATCACAGACTAGAACGAATAGAAAAGGTGAAAGCAAGATTCATAAAATGTGCCCTCAGGGTTGGAAAATATGCGCCATCTCGACTTGTCTATGAACTTGCCAAGGAAACGTTTTACATGGAGGATATCCAACTAAGCCTGCCTTCTACTGAGGCTTCCGTCAAACTAGTGGACCCTAGGAGGAAGAAAAGAGCAGAGATAGTCATTGACTTCCACGGTTCATCAGCGATGATCGATCGCACCTGGACCAACACGAACCAAGAGCAAAGACATATCATCACGAGACTGACCATACACAGTTTCCACCACAAGATTTGTGAGAAGAAGCTTTTCCACTCGCCAAATGAAAGATGTGTGTGTGAATTATGCGGACGGAGGTGTACGCTGTATCACATCACAGTGTGCCGGAAGAGGACGAAATCTTTGTATGATTATAGTGAAAACTAATACCCATTCGGGTAAAAGATATGTCAGTGTTAGGTTTGCTCATTTAGCTTGTAATTAATGCTCTTTCGAGCGCTCCTTAATAAATTTAATGTCACCGAAACTTTTCCGCCAGATACCGTTACTGTTATATTTGGGTCTAAATTGATTTGCCTCCCGTTGGCATACTATATGCCTCGAATTTGAAGAATAACTAGTTGATAATACGATACATTTTAATTTTAAAGCGTTTGTAACAGCCTGTTTCTGATCATACATTGTACATGTGCGCTATCTGTTGGTGCAACTTCAGGATAAACAATGTTTCAAAGCTTTGGGATCCGTTATTGGGTAGAGATCAAATGCTGAGCCCACACAATTTCCAAGACGAAGAAGAAGAAGAAGAAGAAGAAGAAGAAGAAGAAGAAGAAGTAGTCGACAGTTAGAATATCGACAGATATTTATGAATATTTATGTTAAAACATATAATAAAGTTATAATTATAGTCGAACATAAACAGTCGTATGTAACTCGCCTAAAATGGTAATTAAGACACTCGTATGGAAATTATAATACAGAAGTACATTATGCAACGAGCCTATAATGGCAATAATTAAGACACGATTATGTTTGTAAAACGAACGAAGCGAGTTTTATAATTTCCATACGATTGCCTTAATTACCATTATAGGCGAGTTGCATACGACTGTTTATGTTCGACGATAATTATAACTTTATTATATGTTTTAATATAAATATTCATAAATATCTGTGGGATTCAGTAACTTCAGTTAGTGGACAGAGCGCGCTGGGGGGGGGGGGGTTTGCTGACTGAACAGAGCGCATGTGTGGGTCAAAGAATTTCGAAAGCAGAGACCATTTACTTTGCTTGGCAATACTATTGGCAACTCCAGCTATCTGATAAGACATCTAGCGGTAAAAATGAGAAACTTACCAAGTAGGGTACATTTGTCACGTGGTGACTGTTTGTATATGGTTTCTTGTATTGGTAAGCAGATCGTGGTAAATTCTTCGTGTTTATACATAAGTAATCGTTGATAAGAGTGCAAAATGAGAAAAAGCAAAGTATATTGCTCAGTTTACGGCTGAAGTCGATAAATAAGAGGGCTGCGGATATACGTTTTCATCACTTTCCAAAAGATGCAAATAGCAATAGCCGAAAGGTGACGATACCAAATAAATACGGGCAACAAGAGCGGGTTGGACCACTCACCACTACACTCACTGACGACAGGACGGGTTGTTCACTTACGCAGAGCCAAGCCGCACCTAGACAGCCAAGCACAGTCTCGCCGAGCCAAGCCGTACCAAGACAGCCGAGCCTAGACCCTTATACTTACATGATCCTTGCCTAGGCCTACACCAGCCGAGGACAGCCAAGCTTCATCAGTCAGGTATCCTTCCCCGCTACCTAGTTCATTTCCTATAACCCTACCAACCGTCATCACCTCGCTCTGCGATATCCGAGCCATTCCACTACGAGTCATATAGGCCTAATTTGACTTCGCAGGGTAAATACTTACCATGCAAATCAAGCAATTCCTGTCTCCCCCGAGTTTTAATACAAGTTAAGCTCATCCCTTTGCCCTACCAAGCAGCAAATAATTTCTAGAGTCTATGGTACAGTGAGCAAACTCAAATATAGCTTTTAAACGTAACAGCGCCAAGACTGGAACTGCACAAAAACAAATACCAGCAGACAACCAATGCTTGATAATATGCAATTGACACATAAAATCCAGTGGAACACACAAATTAGATGACGTGTATCGCACAGTTATACATATATACAATTGAAAATAACCCTGTCATTATTGTAGAGACCACATTTACTGATTATAACCGAAAAATAAAAAGTGTTCCATATCAAACGCGTGTTATTGAGTATTTTTACCCTACTTATCCAGACGACCGCAGCGCCCCAAGTGTTAGTTTGAGTTGCCAATTGTTTACAGCCTGCATGATGACTAGTGCCATCCTGCTCTAGCATTCACTAGTATTGTCACCGAAGTCATTTGAAAGCAATGGGCTGTGTAGTACGGTAATTGGGGTTGGGGATATTAAGGTACAGTGCTATTTCTTGTCTCATATTCGCCAGTTTATTTACGCCAACATATGGGACGGTGCACTTTCCATGTCCGTAATTTATATAGAAGGATGCTGTGTTGCTAACTTCTGGACGTAGAGTCACAAATGTCTTGCATATGTCATAGCATTTTCTTGTTACCGTAAAGGTTCGTGCTGCTTTGGCTTTGTGTTTGGGATTGTAACTACAATGGTTGATCCGATATCCAATTTGAACTTTCAAATCATGTAATTCATGTCCGACATGTTGGATTTTGAGCGCATGCGTGAAGCTATCCTTACCTAATTGGTCAATGAATGAGCTCTGATTGGTTGGAGAAACTGTTTCATAATGACGAATAGTACTATAATGACACTCATTATGATACAGTTTTCTGATATATAATATTTACATTTCGACATCGTCGAACATAAAAGTATGTTTCCAACATTGAATTGCTTGCCTGAAGGGCTACCAACTGTGGATTTTTTTTTACCAATCGCAACTTACTTTCGGAACGCACAACATTATGACCTGCATTGTTGGGTTTGTTGACTATCACTTGTACCGTAAGGAATATCTTCCTTCAAGACGGAGAGATGTAATTCGACTTGATGGAGTGTTCTTGTCCAAAGCAATGACAGATCGGAAAGAGTTTATAAAGACTGGGGAAAAGTATATCGAAGGGAACTGTCAGAAGAATATGTCGGCTCTGTTGTCAGAGTGGCAAGGAGGGTAGACAGCGTGAACAAGGAAAAAAACTTCACTCGGTGAGAAGGAAAACAGAGGAAAGAAGAAGAAGGAGAATAAGTGAAGAAGGCTGACGGATACGTTGGGAATATAATAATCATGATAATTATTGATGTTTTTAGGGGTATAACATCTATGTTATCGGCCCCCATTGATTGGATGATCATAAAAATGATCAAATGAAGAATTGGAGATTCTTTAGGGGCTTTGTGACATCGTCGTCATGTAGCCCCGTGAACTAGGGTGTGTTTAGATTTTGTCTGATAACCTGTGTCACTGTGATGTCCATAGTAGTGGGTGTGTGTTTGTAATTGAGGTAGGATTTCGGTAGGAAGTGGCCGAGGTCTTCAGTTAGGTACCATCCCGGCATTTGCCTGGAATAGAAGTGGGGGAAACCAAGGAAAACCACTTATAGAATGGCTGAGGAAGAAATCGAACCAGCCTCTTCTCAGTTTTGCCTCACGAGGCTGAGTGTGACCAGTTCCAGCCCTCAGACCAGAATTAAAATTTCTTGATAGAGCCTGTGACAGCCAAGAATGCTAACCACCACGCAACGAGGTGGGCGAAATGAAGAACTACAACTATATGAAGACTACTAGAAGAATGAGGATTGAGGGACTTGGAAGGAAGGAGAGCTATGAAAGGCAGACAGGCGGACCATCCCAGAGTCAATGGAAAAGGGGAAAAACGTACCCAGTTCAGGAATCCCTTGGTTGGGCTACAAACACCCTGCCTCCTTGAGGGCCTTGAGCATGAGGCAGGAGATACTGTGAGCCGTTGGTGGTGTAGCACTATCCAGAGTAAGGCTACACACACCCAGCCTCCTTTAAGGTCTTGAGCAGAAGGCAGGAGATACTGTGAGCCCTTAAGGGTGTAGGACTATCCAGGGTGGGGCTACACACACCCTGCTTCTTTGAGGGTCTTGAGCAGAAGGCAGGAGATACTGTGAGCCCTTAAGGGTGTAGCACTATCCAGGGTGGGGCTACACAGACCCTGCCTCCTTGATGGCCTTGTACAGAAGGCTGGAGATACTGTGAGCCCTTGAGGGTGTAGCACTATCCAGGGTGGGGCTACACACACCCTGCCTCCTTGATGACATTGAGCAGAAGGCAGGAGTTACTGTGAGCCCTTGAGGGTGTAGCACTATCTAGGGTGGGGTTACACACAGCCTGCCTCCTTGATGACCTTGTGCATAAGGCAGGAGATACGGTGAGCCCTTGAGGGCGTAGCACTATCCAGGGTGGGGCTACACACACCCTGCCTCCTTTAAGGTCTTGAGCAGAAGGCAGGAGATACTGTGAGCCCTTAGGGGTGTAGCACTATCCAGGGTGGGGCTACACACACCCTGCCTCTTTGAGAGCCTTGAGCAGAAGGCAGGAGGTACTGCGAGCCCTTAGGGGTGTAGCACTATCCAGGGTGGGGCTACACACACCCTGCCTCCTTTAAGGTCTTGAGCAGAAGGCAGGAGATACTGTGAGCCCTTAGAGGTGTAGCACTATCCAGGGTGGGGCTACACACACCCTGCCTCTTTGAGAGCCTTGAGCAGAAGGCAGGAGATACTGCGAGCCCTTAGGGGTGTAGCACTATCCAGGGTGAGGCTACACACACCCTGCCTCTTTGAGAGCCTTGAGCAGAAGGCAGGAGATACTGTGAGCCCTTAGGGGTGTAGCACTATCCAGGGTGGGGCTACACACACCCTGCCTCTTTGAGAGCCTTGAGCAGAAGGCAGGAGATACTGCGAGCCCTTAGGGGTGTAGCACTATCCAGGGTGGGGCTACACACACCCTGCCTCTTTGAGAGCCTTGAGCAGAAGGCAGGAGATACTGTGAGCCCTTAGGGGTGTACCACTATCCAGGGTGGGGCTACACACACCCTGCCTCTTTGAGAGCCTTGAGCAGAAGGCAGGAGATACTGCGAGCCCTTAGGGGTGTAGCACTATCCAGGGTGGGGCTACACACACCCTGCCTCTTTGAGAGCCTTGAGCAGAAGGCAGGTGATACTGTGAGCCCTTAGGGGTGTAGCACTATCCAGGGTGGGCTACACACACCCTGCCTCCTTTAAGGCCTTGCGCAAAAGACAGGAGATACTGTGAGCCCTTGAGGGTGTAGCACTATCTACTTAACACGGATGAAATTACACAAATTTAGGGGCGGAAGCTTAAATATGAAATGGTGAAAAAATAACAAAACAAAAAAATTAAAAAACTAATATTTATAATGCCAACCCCGTGGTGTTGGGGTAGCGTGCCTGTCTCTCTCTAGAAGGCCCCGAGTTTGATTCCCGGCTCCGTTAGGGATTTTAGAAACTGACGTGAGGGCTGGAACGGGGTGCACTCAGCCTCATGAGGACAATTGAGTAGCTGTCGGACAATGAGACAGCGCTCCCGTCACGAAAACCAAGATTAACGGACGATGGATCCCGATGCTCTGACCACGCGTCACCCCAATATGTTAAGGCCAAATGGCTGGGCAGCGGTCGCTTGGTAGGCCTAGGCCCCTCATGGGCTGTAGTGCCACGGGTTATTATTATTTTAGGTATAATAATTATATACAAAAATTAAGGGAAAAGAAAATTCCGAATTCCAAAAGGAGGAGAGATTATTAGAGAGATCAATGAGTACGGCCGTAGAGGGTAAGAGAAGCAGAGGTAGACCTAGGAGGCGATGGTTAGATTCAGTGTTGAATGATTACAAAGTGAGAAGCAGAGGCGGCCACAGTGCTAACTGCTAGTAGGGGACCATGGAGGCGACTTGTTCGCAAACAGAGGAATACAGATTAGACTGGACGATGAAATGCACAACAGGCTCAAATGTAAAGGAAGGAAGGGAGGAAGGAAGGAAAGGTGGGAGGGAGGGGGGAAGGAAGGGAGGGAGGAAGGAAGAAGCGGAGGATGGAAGGGAGGAACGGAGGAAGGAATAAAGGGAGGGAACGAGCGAGGATGGGAGGGAGGAAGGAAGGAAGTGGGAGGAAGGGAGAGAGGAAGGAAGGAAGTGGGAGGAAGGAGGGAGAGAGGAAGGAAGGAAGGGGGGGGCGAGGAAGGAAGGAAAGGAAGAGTAATGCAATGTATAGGAATGAATAAAGGAAGGAATTAGTTAGTAAATTAATTAATTAATTTATTAACGATGATGATCATCATAATAATAATAATACAATAGCCATCATCATGATCAATGATTAAGGGAAAGATAACAAAGTCAATTTACAAGCGCTTTTCTATACAACACTGCACAATTTTTGTCACGTTGCCAGCATCGCTTGATAAAGACATCGGACTCATTTGACTTGACTACCAAAGGTCACTGCCATTAACCGCAACATTACCATAGCCGGGTAATTAGTATATTTTATCATGCTCGTAAGTTAGATGACAAGAGATCAGAGGAGAAATCGATACTCGTGTGCGATGGCTAAAGGTGAACTCTCTCTCATCCATATGAACATTGGCAAATCCACGGTAACTAGCATAGCAAGAGGAAGAGCGAACTGCCTACTATACAATATACAGTATTATATCCCATACAACCTCGTAATATTGCATTATTTGCATTTATGAATGTCTGACGCATATGCAAATGCATATTTTGAGGGTTTATTAGATTGTTGGTTATTCTGAACATAGCAGCATATTTTAGCATATACTGTTAAAATTAAGTATAATTTAAAACATTATGAACAAAATAGGTTTCGCCTGCGTGTTGGACATCCCTTGTAGGCAACTTTCTGAGTAACAGATAACGAGATGACAGTACTCGTACTTTACGCTATGCTGCCTGGCTATTTGAAGAAGGGAATGGGGTGGGACATTCCTTTCACCATCACGACAGCCAGTAGTCCGGGGTTTGTTTTCTGAAGAGTTTCTTCAGTTAATGTGTTACTTTATTCTTAGTCTGCATATCCTTAACTCAAAATGCCTAAAGAGAAGAGCAGCAGAAAGTATTTATTCAAAAAGTGGGTGTCAGGTAATAGTGATTATTAAACTGATGGCTAAGGACCGGACATTTATGCACTGAAAACGATTAAAATAGACGCAATTTGTCTCCTGAAAACATTGAAAAACTTGCAATTATCTATTGTGATACTACTTTCTGCAGTGAATGGATACATACATAAAGTGAGTGAATAAGATCGACTTCATTTAAGGGCATATTTTTAGCCTACTTTAGATTTTTGCAAAAAATGAAAGTAGACTTATGAGATCCACACAGGGCCAAAAATTGTGTGTCTGTCTGTGTGTGTGTGAGTGTGTCTGTGAGTGTGTGTCCCCCTATCAATTCGAACACGGTGAAACCGAATTGAACGAAATTTGGTACAGAGGTAGCACAAGCAAAGGATACCTCAGTGTCATGTTTCATATCGCCGCTATCTTCACGAAAACGTAATAGCGGCCACCCAAATGGTAAAAGCTTAAATCAAATTACGACCAACCTAATCATCTGATCTCTAGAAAATTTTGTACCAATATACCTCTATGTGGAAAACATATTTTGACCAAACTACAAAATCATCAGCCCAATAGTTTGCAGATAGCGGCCATATATGTGTGCAAATCGATTCACCCTATCCATTCAAACACGGTGAAACCGAATTGAACAAAATTTGGTACAGAGGTAGCACAAGCAAAGGGCACCGCAGTGTCATGTTTTATATTGCCACCATCTTGACGGAAACGTAATGGTGGCCACCCAAATGTTAAAAGCTTAAATCAAATTACTACCCACCTAATCATCTTATCTCTACCAATTTTTGCAACTTTATACCTCTATGTATGAAAAATCTTTTGACCAAACTACAAGGTCATCAGCCCAATAATTTGCGGATGGTGGCCATTTATGTGTGCAAATCGATTCCCCCTATCTTTTCAAACACGGTGAAACCGAATTAAACGAAATTTGGTACAGAGGTAGCACTAGCAAAGGGCACCTCAGTGTCATGTTTTATATTGCCGCTATCTTGACGGAAACGGAATGGTGGCCACTCAAATGTTAAAAGCTTAAATGAAATTACGACCAACCTAATCATTTGATCTCTACCAAATTTTTCAAGAACATACTTTTTCGTGGGAAGCATCTTTTGACTGAACTACAAAGTCATCAGCCCAATAGTTTGCAGATAGCGGCCATGTATGTGTGCAAATCGATTCACCATATCAATTTAAACACGGTGTAACCGAATTGAATGAAATTTTGTACAGAGGTAGCACTAGCAAAGGGCACCTCATATTCATGTTTAATATCCGTATAGCACGTTGTATTTCAACAAGCTACTATAACCAACATTCCATTATACTCCTTGAAAAGGACAAAGAGTTATAACAATACCCATGCATTTAGGAGAAAGTAGGCTATATGTTCTTTACTGAACATCTTGTACAATTTTAATGCACATTTTCTGTGCATAGTTGCATGCATGTTTTAGTCGTTTTCAGTGCATAAATGTCCGGTCCCTAGTAATGACTGTTGAGTGTTGAAGGGTTAAGAACTTGTGCGATTTATCTTTTGAGGAGTGTTCTTTATGAAAGTGTCGAGTTTCTCTTTCTGCAGATTGGTTGGTCTAGTTAGGTGTCGGGATATGATCGATAATGGCCAATTTGAGAGCTGGGAAGAAAGCTTGGGGTGGGGAGAGAGTCGAAGCTCTTATCAGCCGAGAGCAGGCGGCAATGATGAAACTATAAGTAGCTTACTGCGGCACGCAATAACCACGAGTGTTCAAACATCAAGTAACGTTCTAAATGATATGGACACGGTTTTGAAAGAATAAACAAGTAGTTCCGTGGAGAACTATACAGCCTATTTTCATATATCCTACTTATGTTAATTGCCTATATCTACATACAAAATTTCAGTTTGATTGCTGTAATAGATTCGTAGATATTGAGAACCGACTAAATATTTCGGATGGTCGCCATGTTGGATTTTTATATGTAGGTCCGAGTGTTATGTACTGTTACATGAAGATTATTGTGTACGTGTAGCATTCAAACTTCAATCGCATGATTAGGACACAAGAAGTAACAAGGATATTTTAAAATTTAGCACAGCTGCCATCTTGTGGTTATGGAAACAATTGAAATAAATTAGATGCCAGTTGATTAACATTCGTATAAGGATTTACTGTACCAAGTTTCACTGCACTCGGATGATTAAATTGCGAGAAACGTCCATGTGAATATTTATACTTCACGTCGCCGCCATGTTGGATTTGTGATCAACAGGTTATTTAAAATCCTATAGGTGAACTTAAGTTCATAGCCCCTATGAACATTAAAAAATCAGTTTGATTACTATAATAGATTCGTAGATATTCAGAGCCGTCTAAATATTTCGGTCGCCATGTTGGATTGTTAAATGTACAGGCCATAGAGTCATGTACCATTAAAGGAAAATTATTGCGTAGGTTCATTATTCAAACTTTCATATCGATCGCATGATTACGGCACAAGAAATAAAAACTTAATTTTGAAATTCGCACAGCCGCCATTTTGAGGTTATGTAAACAATTGAACTCAATTAGATACCAGTGTATTACAATGTGTATTAACATTTTCTGTACCAGATTTCATTGCGTTTGGAACATCAAATCGCGAGAAAGGTCTATTTAAAATTTTCAAATTCGCTTGGCCGCCATGTTCGTTTTGTAGTTAACCGGTTTTTGAAAGTCTTATAGATGAACTTCTAGTAGTGCCCTTTATCTCCGTACAAAATTTCAGGGTGATACCGCTAATAGTTTCAGAGATATAGAATGCCGGTGAAATATTTCGCACAGCCGCCATCTTGTGGTTATGTAAACAATAGAACGAAGTTAGATGTCGGTGCATTACAATGTGTATAAACATATACTGTACCAAGTTTTATTGCGTTTGGTTGCTTAAATCGCGAGAAACGTCTATTTAAAAGTCTCAAATTCGCGTGGCCGCCATGTTGGTTTTGTAGTTACCAGTTTTCGAAAGTCACATAGGTGAACTTCTAGTAGTTCCCTTTATCACTGTAAAAAATTCAGGGTGATATCGGGAATAGTTTCGGATATATTGAATGCTGGTGAAATATTTCGCACAGCCGCCATGTTGGATTGGTAGACGTAACGTAATTTGAAGGGCACGGTCGGGGTTGCCCGGAATAGTGCTATGAACTTACCGAGATTCATTGAAATCGCTCCAGCCGTTTAGAAGTTATTAGGGACACACCCACACACTCCTCACACACACACACACTCACGCACACACACATATAGACAAAAGGTGATCTCATAAGCCTATTTCAAAATTGAAAATAGGCTAAAAACAGTAATAGTCTGAAAGACTAGACTTTACACCATTTTAAATGCTACAAATGCTACAATTGCTGAAAAATGCTGGGTGAAAGCCTCATGATCATGCAGCGAACTGCGTGAACTCAAGGTCCATTAGCAAGTGCAAACCAAGGTCAAAGGAGGTAGCTGGCTGGATGACGTCACGCTCAGTGGAGCGCGCGGGTAAAGGAGGCAGCTCAAGCAGTACTATGACGTCACACACCTCAGTGCATTCTCGGTACATTTCATCCCGTCGCCGTAACGTAACGCCAGACCTCAGCGTAACGACAAGATCATTTAAAATGATAAAATCACGATGAAAATCAATAAATGTGAAACAAACTCAATACAAAGATATAGCTTCGAAGTAAGTTCCACCTGTCTGTTTGTGGTTCTACAACCAGATAGTATCAACTGAGAGTGATGATGTTGGTGCTGAATAATGATCAACTTCCTGTGAACCTCATTTCCTCGGTGTAAAGATATTTATTCTCACAGTGAGTCATCACTGTGTCATACTTTATTATACAGGGTGTCGCAAAATTACGTCGACAAACTGAAACCAGAGATTCCAGCCCTTATCTGAAGCAACTTGAGATAGGACACTTATGGCCGGAAACGAACCGTTACAAACATGTGCGACGTTAAACTTTTAACGAGGCAAATCGGCAACACCGCACCGAGAAAGTGCGACTTTTTCTAATGTTTCCGTTCCGTACCGCCGCGGAGGAATGCCGCCACTTCCCGTCCAGCTCAGTGGTATCCCCACTTTAATATCTTTGCAATCCAGAAAACTGAAGAGAGGAAAAGAAGGAGTGAACGAAAAGTACTACGCTTTTTAATTATTTGCCATTAGTTCAACGTAGACACACTTAACAGCAAGAAATGGGGGATTTCAAAAGATTGCAGAATACAGTAACTAATTAAATAATTAACCTTTTAATAATCAAAAATACCACACAAATAAAAAGGAAAGAGTTTTAAGAGAACGAAATAGGAAATCAGAACGACAAACAATGGAACAATTATGAAAAGAACCAAGAAGTTCCGTGACGAACTAAAGAGCCTACTTTTCTTAAAATTTAAGATTCATGCCAATGATTAATCTAAATCGATCTATCTAGAATAATGACGAAATTAAGTTGGTAATATAGAAATTTCTAATTAGTTCGAAACACTGCATACCTGGCATAATGTAGCGTAATAGAGCACTACAGTTGGCAGCCCTGGTGACAGAATATATTCTTAGTTCCATCTCATAGGGTACAGAATACTAAATTTGGTTAAGTCCAATGGATAGCATGGACGTTACATGCAACTAAACATTGGATATAACAGCGCGTGTAAATTCATGTTGACAACAATGTCATGCATGAATTGGACAGAAATAATCTAAAATAAGATGATCTATTGTTGTGCCAATTTTGAATGGAATCCATTAGTTAGTATAGAAGTTACATGCATTTTAAAATTGGACCTGTCAGCAGGCTTAGAATCAAGTTGGCAGCACTGACGTATATTAGTTACTCCAAATTAATCTAGAGTGCCAGGTACTATACGTGTGCAAAGTTTAGAGCTATTGGCTTGCAGACTTTCTGATATATTGATATTAGAGTAACAAAAATAGAGATATCATTTATTAACAGTTGGCAGCCCTGGTTGCTCTTAAGAATAAGCATAGTCATATCTGTTATGATACACATAGCACATACGAAATGTGGTTCAAATCCAAATGATAGTGTTGAAGTTACATGTATTTAAAGTTGGAACTCTCAGCAGGCTTAGAATCATGTTGGTAGCACTGACATATATAAGTTACTCCAAATTAATATAGAATGTTAGGTACTATACGTGTACATAGTTTAAAGCTGTCGGCTTGCATACTTTGTGATATATTGGTATTTGGATAAAAGAAATTGAGAGCATGTATTAACAGTTGGCAGCCCTAGTGGCTCTTAAGAATACGGTCAGTTATATATGTTTATGTACACATAGCACATATGAAATTTGGTTGAATTCCAATTGATAGTGTAGAAGTTATATTCATTTAAAAATTGGACCGATCAGCAGGCTTAGAATCATTTTGGCAACACTGCGATGTATGGCCTCCTGGAAATTAAACTGCAATATTATTATCTATACGTGTGCCAATTTTGAAGTAGCTCCCATTCATACCTTCCAAGATATCCTACATGGAGCTCAAATTTCAATTGCGATTTTTCAGCAGTTAGTAGCACTGCCATCATTTTCAAATACGGCATTGAGATATTCAGATATAGATCTTTACTCCTACCAAATTTTGTTTCGATTGCTGCAGCCGTTTAGGAGTTGATGGGGGGGGGACACATACACAGCCAGACAGACAGACAGACAGAAGGACAGCCAGACAGAAGGACAGACAGACAGACACACATTTGCCCGGATCGATCTCATAAGTCTACTTTTTCCTCATTTTTGCAAAATGTGAAAAGTAGGCTAAATATCTTGAGCGCTGGCTCTAATTCGAACCGCTATCAAATGACTCGTTTCAAGGAACACCATGCACAATACCATTGAGCTAGTTCGCCAGACGGGAAGTGGCGGCATTCCTCCGCGGCGGGTACGGAACGGAAACATTAGAGAAAGTCGCACTTTCTCGGTGCGGTGTTGCCGATTTGCCTCGTTAAGAATTTAACGTCGAACAAGTTTGTAACGGTTCGTTTCTGGCCATAAGTGTCCTATCTCAAGTTGCTTCAGATAAGGGCCGGAATCTCTGGTTTCAGTTTGTCGACGTAATTTTGCGACACCCTATATAATAAAGTATGGCACAGTGAAGACTCAGGTAAATAGTACTGGTTATTGCATTCATGCTCCTCTTCTTGCCTAGAACGCCTTAAAATAGCGCTGCCTTGGATTTTTGTGGGTATCTACTCACATAACGTAACGGTGGTGCTTTTTGAGGATCCAACCCGCCTTCGGGCTGACTACCTAACAGACAGACAGACAGACAGACATGGTAGTTTACCGCGGCACGAAACAGGACAGCTCCAGTGGTTGTGTGGATAAACTGAGAGGAGTCTAATAACACAACCCGTATCATTTCCACTTCAATATGTGTGTTACTGTTGCTTCTAGCTAGTGTACGTAGATAACACTTATTAGCCTACTTTTCACATTTTATAAAAATTAGGAAAAAGTACATTATGCAATGAGCCTATAATGGCAATAATTAAGACACGAGTATGTTTATAAAAAGTGCGTATGCGAGTTTTATAATTTCCATACGAGTGTCTTAATTAATAGGCGAGTTGCATACGACTGTTATGTTCGACGATAATTATTATAACTATTTTATGTTCGAACATATATATTCATAAATTTCTGTCGAGATTTCGCCAGTTTTATGTACTGAACAGAGCGCATGAGACGCAGAGAATGCCTTGTATTTGACCATGGCCTCCTCGATTACCCTACTATGACACTATGCCACGCAGTGAAATTTAAATTAGAAGGCCGTGGAACGCAGCGCAGGCAGGATTCTATATTTATCTAATTGGTCAAGCAACTGTTTCTTGAGCTCTGATTGGTGGGAGAAACTGTTTCATAATGAAAAATAGTGTTATAATGAGCCTCATTATAGTACAGTTTTCTGACACATAATAGTCAGGGTCAAACATAAAAGTAGACTTATGAGATTGATCAGGGCAAATGTGTGTCTGTCTGCTGTCTGTCTGTCTGTCTGTCTGTCTGTCTGTGTGTCCCCACCACTATCAACTCCTAAACGGGTGCAGCTATCGAAACCAAATTTAGTATGAGTAAAGACCTGTGGCTGAATATCGCAAGGCCATATTTGAAAATGACGTCAGTGCTACCATCTGCTGAGAAATCACAATTGAAAATGGAGGGCTATGTTGGATATCTCGGAAGATATGCAAGGAAATTGTTCTAAAGTGACACATATATAGACAATATTACATCAGACTAATTTACAGGAGCTCATACATGAGAGTGTTGCCAACATGATTCTACACCTGCTGATAGGTCCAATCTTTAAACGCCTGTAACTTCCATACTATCTCTTGGATTTCAACCAAATTTGCTTTGTGATTTCCGCACCGGAGCAGATATGAATATGCATTTTTGTAGTGTCAACAGGGCTGCCAACTGTTGAAAAATGCACTCTCTACTTTTTTTTTATCCTAATCTCAATATATCAGAAAGTATGCAGGCCAACAGTTCTAAACTTTGCACATATATTACCTGCAAGTGTAGGTTAATTTTCAGTAACCGATATACGACAAAGCAGCCAACATGATTCTACGCGTGCCGATAAGTTTAATGTTGAATCACGTGTAACTTCCAAACTAATAAATGCAGTTCTTTCAAAATTGGCACATATATGGATCATAATATGTCAATTTAAGTTTGGGCATCCAATTTATGGCAGTGTCGCCAACCTGAACTTACTCATGGTGATAAATTCAACATCTAAATACATGTAACCTGCATACTATCTATTGGATCTCAACCAAATTTTGCATGTGCGTTGTGTACCTTAGGAGATGGAACTAAGAATATATTTAGAGTCACCAGGTCTGCCAACTGTTGATATATGGTCACTATAATTTGAAGAAAAGTAGGCTCTTTAGTTCGTCACGGAACTACTTGTTTTTCGACATATAGTTACTTTATTCATTTTTTTTGTGTCTCCTGAAAAATGTTATATTTTGGAGCTTTCTGGTTCTTGCGGCGGACTCTTCAATTGGGCTCTTGGACACCGGTTTTAATGTAAAAATTGGGCATTAGCAATAACTTTGTGTGAGTGTATGTTTAGGGGTAGATGACCTCGTAGTTATGCCCCTTAAATCAACATTAACTAACTAACCAATAACTTTGTGCTTGTAAATCGTCATATATATTATATCAGTAGTATAGATCCCTCCTGCGGCGCTCACAAGTGACTGATCGTGACAAATGAGCATTCAAATGAAAGAGAATAGACATTAGCAGTGACGAATTGCACTATTATTTCATAAATATCTAATAATTTCCTTAATAAATCACATGTAAAAAAGATATGAAGTGTGCGATTTGCAGTTACGCTCCATAATTGCTGTCCACGTGCCACTGTGACGCCTGTTTCATGTAATTTTAACATTCTGAGGTCTTTCCTTTATCCTGAAATGTGAATAGTGTTCTATAATCATTTGGATGAAATAAAAATATAACAACCTTTCTCCTTAAGTCTCTCATTGTAAACATATTGGGGAAAGTGTGGTTTATGAACACGTGAGATTTCTCGCACAGGTCAGCTAGTATATATTATTTCAGTAGTATAGATCCCTCCTGCGGTGCTCATAAGCGAAAGATCGTGACAAATGAGCATTCAAATGAAAGAGAATAGACATTAGCAGTGACGAATTGCACTCTAATTTAATAAATATATATAACTTCTTAAATGGCTTTTTAAAAAATGTACGAAGTGTGCGATTTGCAGATACTGTTGCTGTAGGAAGATACGCTCCATAATTGCTGTCCACATCACATTTTGGCCGCTGTGACGCCTGTTTCGTGTCATTTTAACATTCTGAGGTCTTTCCTTTATAATTTTGCATGGATTTATGTAACAGTAAATCAAAGTAATGAGTACTCAAATCGTATAATTTCATAAATATGGAATAACCAGTGAGTATTATGATAATCCAATATTCAGTGATTGTCTTCTTAATTTAGGGAACGTACAACTTGGAATTCTAACTGAAATGTAAATAGTGTTCTATAATCATTTGGAGCGGCTTCGGTGGCGTAGTCGGTAGCATGCTGAGCTTCTATGCCCAAGATAGCGGGTTCAAACCCGGCCGAAGCCATCGGATTTTTAAGAGCGTTAAAAATCCCTCAGTATACCTTCCTTCGGAGGGGAAGTAAAGCCGGCGGTCCCATGTCATAGATGTATGGCATTTTAAAGAACCTTCCACTAATTACACCTGTGTGAAGCTAAATTCTATATGTTAGGAATGTAAACAACGCTCTTATGTTTCTACGTTCGTTGCCAAGAGCCGACTGCGGTGGCGTCTAGTAGCTAAATTCTGAACTAGGCCTAGTAGTCGTTGACGGTGGCGAATGGCGGCAAAAGTAGGAACTATTTGAAAAATGAAAAGTTGCAGTCCTTCCTTGAATTAAAAAACAGATACACACACTAATACAGCCATCACAATTAACACCGGTTATCAGACAGATTCTACACATACCCAAAGTGCACGGGGCTACATGACAGCTTTGTCGCAGCCCCTAAACTGAGGAACCAACCAATAAACCATAATAATTTGGTTGAAATAAAAACATAACAAATATTCTCCTTAAGTTTCTCATTATAAACCTATTGGGGAAAGTGTGGTTTATGAACATGCGAGATTATTCGCAGGAGTCCGCTAGTTGAATTTAATTTCTGGGAGTGATGGGGGGGGGGGGGGGGGTAGATCACCCAGTGGCTCTGAGGGGTATTCCATCTCCCCCAGACCCCTCAGTAATCACTGCTACCCCCAATTAAATGCTCAATTATTTACGCCTGTGGTAATAGAAATTCCGGAACATCCTGTATATGATGTTCTTTATCGGTAACAAAGGAATCGAACTTACTTTTGACTGCTACTTAGCGATTTTCTAAAGCACTGTTTAAAGCGGCGCCATTCGCTAATGATTGATTGAAGTGGCAGCAATAATGCCATAATAATGATAGGTAGGGTATCGCGTGGTGCATGCATTCCATTGGGCATCAATGTTTCTAGTTGCAGCTGGTTATTTTTGGTTTATTTATGAGGATATACAAAGCGAGTGTTTCTATTTGTGGCGTGGCTAATGCTAGTTACAATAGAGATCAAGGGAATCTAGGTCAGCTCTTCGTTATGCTAGGGGCCCACAACAAGTGAGATTATGGGAAACCAACTGAGTCCGGCGTGGCTTCCACTTATTCCTGTCGGGCACCTGTCGACTCCCAGTGGTCAACTCTTGTCCACTTCCGACCCCGACGGTATCAGGGTATTTGAGGCCTAGGGTGTCTAAATTGGACCTTGTCTTATCTTTTCCGATACCCTCATTCGTCGAGGGGTCAAAGATCTGCTTTTCCTTCCTTCCTTCCTTCCTTCCTTCCTTCCTTCCTTCCTTCCTTCCTTCCTTCCTTCCTTCCTTCCATCCCTCCTTCCTTCCTTCCTTCCCTCCTTCCTTCCCTCCTTCCTTCCTTCCCTCCCTCCTTCCTTCCCTCCCTCCCTCCTTCCTTTTATCCTTCCTTCCTTCCTTCCCTCCTTCCTTCCTTCCTTCCCTCCTTCCTTCCTCCCTCCCTCCCTCCCTCCCTTCCTTCCCTCCCTCCCTCCTTCCCTCCTTCCTTCTTTCCATCCCTCCTTCCTTCCTTCCCCCTCCCACCCTTACATCCTCCCTCCCTCCCTTCCATCCTCCCTCCCTCCCACCCGCCCTTCCTTCCTTCCACCCCTTCCTTCCTTCCTTCCTTCCTTCCTTCCTTATCCAGTGTTGAACCGTTGGAACCATCGTAGTGCCACACGCTCACTAACAACACCATCTCTTTCCACTTCACATATTCTTGGAGCCACGGCGAAGCTTTGTAATCTTGTTCCCAGCAGTGCTTTAGAAGAAACCTAACCTCCAACTTTATAAGTTCCATTTGTCATTGTGTACCAACAATGACGACTGATACATTCTCGCAATATACGCAATTCTAGTCATGGCCTCCTGTAAATAGCATTGGCGAACCCATTCTTCAGTATCTTATAAAACACCAAACTTTATAAAAACATATGACATTACTTATGAGACATCCTAATATACTGGATTTTTTTCAGGGTTGGCGAGCACCGATACTAGTAACAGATGCTTTTTCGGTAACTGTAGGGAGTAACGACATCTATATATATATATAAAAATCAATGTTACGTGAAAGTTTGTCTGTCTGTGGGTATGTATGTCTCCTATGCGTTCATATACCATTCGTCCGATTGCGATGAAACTTGGGTGAGATGTTGAGTACATTCCAAGGAAGGTTTCTGACTTAGTAAATCCATTTTGCAATAGGTAGCGCACGAGTAGATTCAACAAATGAGCGACGATGCGCGAAGCGTTTCAAAAAAGTCCCGTATGTGTTCATATACCATTCGTCCGATAGCGATGAAACTTGGGTGAGGTGTTGTGTACACTTATGTTAAGGTTTCAGAATGAGTGAATACATTTCACAGTAAATAGCACACGTGTAGATTGAACAAATGAGCGACGACACGCAAAGCGTTTCAACAAAGTCCCTATGCATTCATATACCATTCGTCCGATAGCTATGAAACTTGCGTAAGACGTTATGTACACTTCAGGAAAGGTTTCTGGCTTAGTAAATTCAATTTTCAATAGGCAGCGCACGAGTAGATTCAACAAATGAGTGACGACGCACGAAGCGTTTCGACAACTTCCCATATGCGTTCATATACCATTCATCCGATTGCGATGAAACTTAGGTTGAGATGTTGTGTACACTCCAAGGAAGGTTTCTGGCTTAACAAATCCATATTACAATACGTAGCGCAAGAGTAGAATCAACAAATGAGAGACGACACGCGAAGCGTTTTAACAAAGTCCCGTATAGATTCATATACCATTCGTCTGATAGCTATGAAACTTGGTGATATGTTGTGTACCCTTCAAGGAAGGTTTCTGGCTTAGTAAATCCAATTTACCATAGTTAGCACATGAGGAGATTCAACAAATGAGCAACGATACGCGAAGCCTTTCAACAAAGTCCCGTATGCGTTCATATACCATACGTGCGATAGCGATAAAATTTGGGTGAGATGTTGTGTGCACTCCAGGGAAGGTTGCTGGCTTAGTAAATCCATTTTGTAATAGGTAGCGCACGAGTAAATTCAACAAATGAGCGACAACGCGTGGAGCGTTTCAAAAAAGTCCCCTATGTTTTCATATACCATTAGTCCGATAGCGATGAAACTTGGGTGAGAAGTTGTGGACACTTACGTGAAGGTTTCTAACTTAGTAAATACATTTTACAGTAGGTAGCGCACGAGTAGATTCAACAAATGAGCGACGACACGCGAAGCGTTTCAACCAAGTCCCGTATGCATTCATATACCATTCCTCCGATAACGGTGAAACTTGGGTGAAATATGGTGGACACTCCAAGAAAGGTATCTGGCTTAGTAAATACATTACACAGTAGGTAGCACACGAGTAGAATCGACAAATGAACGACGACACGCGGTGCGTTTCAACATAGTCCCGTATGTCTTCATATACCATTAGTCCGATAGCGATGAAACTTGGGTGAGATGTTGTGGACACTTACGTGACGGTTTCTAACTTAGTTAATACATTTTACAGTAGGTACCGCACGAGTAGATTCAACAAATGAGCGACGACGCGCGAAGCGTTTCAACAAAGTCCCGTATGCATTCATATACCATTCGTCCGATGGTGATGAAACTTTGGTGAATTGTTGTGTGCACTCCAGGAAAGCTTTCTGGCTTAGTAAATTCACCTTACAATAGGTAGCGCACGAGTAGATTTAACAAATGAGCGATGGCACGTGAATTGTTTTAAAATAGTCCCGCATGCGTTCATATACCATTCATCCGATTGTGATGAAACTTTGGTGAATCGTTGAGTACACTCCAGGGAAGGTTTCAAGCTTAGTAAATCCATATTACAATAGGTAGCGCATGAGTAGATTCAACAAATGAGTGACGGGGCGCAAATCGTTTAAACAAAATCCGGTACGCTGTCATAAACCATTAATCCGTTTGCGATTAAACATTGATGAGTTATTGTGTACGCGCCAGGGAAGGTTTTCGACTTAGTAAATCCATTTCGAAATATGTAGCGCACGAGTAGATGGAACAAATGGGTGACGACGCGCGAAGTGTTTCAACAAAATCCCCTATGCGTTCATTTACCCTTCTTCGATTGCGATGAAACCTTGATGAGTTATTGTGTACACGCCAGGAAGGGTTTCGACTTAGTAAATCCATTCCACAATAGGTAGTGCACAAGTAGAGTAAACAAATGAGTGACAGCGCAGGAATCGTTTAAACAAAATCCCGTATACGTTCAGATGCAACTCATCGCATTGCGATGAAACTTTGGAAAGTTGTTGTGCACGCTCCCACGAATGATTCTATATTATTAAATCCACTTTAAGATAGCTTAGAGGCAGTTAACGGAAATTGAAAATAATTTTGTTTATCCAAAAGCACTTCAAGAAACAGAATTTTAACGCCAACACTTTCTTTGATTGGCATTGCAACGCATGCCGGGTACAGCGTGTTATATATATAAAAATCAATGTAACGTGATAGTTTGTCTGTGGGTATGTATGTCTCCTATGCGTTCATATACCATTCGTCCGATTGCGATGAAAATTGGGTGAGATGTTGAGTACACTCCAAGGAAGGTTTCTGACTTAGTAAATCCAGTTTACAATAGGTAGCGCACGCGTAGATTCAACAAATGAGCGACGATGCGCGAAGCATTTCAACAAAGTCCCGTATGTGTTCATATACCATTCGTCCGATAGCGATGAAACTTGGGTGAGATGTTGTGTTCACTTACGTGAAGGTTTCAAAATTAGTGAATACATTTCACAGTAGATAGCCCACAAGTAGATTCAACAAATGAGCGACGACACGCAATGCGTTTCAACAAAGTCCCGTATGCATTCATATACCATTCGTCCGATAGCTATGAAACTTGCGTAAAATGTTGTGTACACTGCAGGGAAATTTTCTGGCTTAGTACATCTACTTTACAATAGGCAGCGCACGAGTAGATTCAACAAATGAGCTACGACGCGCGAAGCATTTCAACAAAGTCACGTTTGCGTTCATATACCATTCGTCCGATAGCGATGAAACTTGGCTGAGATTTTCTGTGCACTCCAGGGAAGGTTTCTAGCTTAGTAAATCCCTTTAAAAATAGGTAGAGCACGAGTAGAATCAACAAATGAGCATCGGCGCGCGAAGCGTTTCAACAAAGTTCCATATAATTTCATATACCATTCATCCGATAGCGATGAAACTTGGGTGAGATGTTGTGTGCACTCCAGGGAAGGTTTATGGCTTAGTACATACATTTTACAATAGGTATCGCACCAGTAGATTCAACAAATGAGCGATGACACGCGAAGCGTTTCAACAAAGTCCCGTATAAAGTCATATACCAGTCGCCTGATAGTGATAAATGTTTGGTGAATTGTTGTGTACACTCCAGGAAAGGTTTCTGGCTAAGTAAATCCATTTTACAATACGAAGAGCACGTTTATATTCAACAAATGAGTGACAACGCGCGAAGCGTTTCGACAACGTCCCGTATACGTTCACATACCATTCATCCGATTGCGATGAAACTTGGATGAGATGTTGTGTACACTCCAGGGAAGGTTTCTGGCTGAGTACATCCATATTACAATATGTAGCGCAAGAGTAGAATCAACAAATGAGCGACGATACGCGAAGCGTTTCAACCAAGTCCCGTATGCATTCATGTACCATTCGTCCGTAGCTATGAAACTTGGGTGAGATGTTGTGTACACGTCATGGAAAATTTCTGGCTTAGTAAATCCACTATACAATATGCAGCGCACAAGTTGATTCAACAAATGAGGGACGACGCGCGAAGCGTTTCAACAAAGTCCCGTATAAGGTCATATACCATTCTGCCATTAGCGGTGAAACTTGGGTGAAATATGGTGGACACTCCAAAGAAGGTTTCTGGCTTAGTAAATACATTTCACAGTAGGTAGCACACGAGTAGATTCGACAAATGAACGACGACATGCGGAGCGTTTCAATACAGTCCCCTATGTCTTCATATCAAAATTGGTCCGATAGCGATGAAACTTGGGTGAGATGTTATGGACACTTACGTGACGGTTTCTAACTTAGTAAATACATTTTACAGTAGGTAGCGCACGAGTAGATTCAACAAATGAGTGACGGAGCGCGAATCGTTTAAACAAAATCAGGTATGCGTTCATATACTATTCATCCGATTGCGATGAAACATTGATCAGTTATTGTGTACCCGCCAGGGAAGGGGACTTAGTAAATCCATTTCACAATAAGTAGCGCAAGAGTAGATGCAACAAATGGGTGACGACGCGCGAAGCGTTTCAACAAAATCCCCTATTGCTTTCATAAAACATTCTTCGATTGCGATGAAACCTTGATGAGTTATTGTGTACACGCCAGGGAAGGGCTTCGACTTAGTAATACATTTCTCAATAGGTAGCGCACGAGTAGATTTAACAAATGAGTGACAGCGCACGAATCGTTTAAACAAAACTCCGTATACGTGAATATACAATTCATCCGATTGCGATGAATCATTGATGAGTTATTGTGTACACGCCAGGGAATGGTTTCGACTTACAAGGGAAGTCTTCGCGCTACTACACTCCGATCGGGATGAAACTCAGGAGACGAATAGCTGAGGAAATGTACCAAACAGGACAGGAAACCGCATCGGCTCAAATTAATATTCAATACCATTTTTATTGTATGAAACGTCCGCACATCGGGCGCGCGCTAGTAAGAGCGCGGCACAAGGAACGGAGCAGACACCGTAAACGAGTTGCTGACTCGACTGTCACGTTTAGAACATATACTTTATTGGTTATTAATTCGGTCCGTGTTTTGGGGGCTAATTTGACGTCTTCGTTACAGGTCTCATGGCAAACCGTATAGATGACCCAAGTTTTTCCGTTAAAACGGAAGATAGCTTGGTTATGCTTGACCTCGGCAACGATGCAGAATACGACAGAGAGCACGATGAACCTGCGGGAGACAATAGTGATGTAAGTGTGCAATATAAGAAAGCCGCTATTGATTTTGGCGTAATCGAGGAGGTAAACAACGGAAGTTCCAAACTGTGCATCGCCGCTATAAGAAGTTGAAGTGTCGTAATGACCTTGACATATGGGAGAAACATGTTGAGCGCGGAGGTACGAAAAAAGAAAAACTGAAATTAATTTTCGATGCAACCGCTAAAAAGTTTCAATGCGCCAGAGAGGGAAGAAAGGTTGTTCATGACAGTGATATCCGGAAATGGGCTCTCGCGGCAGCACGGCGAGTAGGTGATGAAACCTTTCGGGCATCGAAAGTTTGGCTCTCCCATTTTAAAAGACCTTGCCGTATTGTGTCAAGAAAAGTCACAAAATTCGTGTCACATAATTATACAACAAATCATGCTGACCTACTTGCAAGTGCGACAACCTTTGTTGGAGATGTTGCGGAAGCCATTGAAACTAATAGTCCAATATATGTCTTTAATACAGACCAAAGTGGGTTCAACATGGAATTTCACTCTGGACGAACTCTTCACAGCAAAGGTGACAAGCGTATATTTGCTGAAGCACAATCCCTAAATTCGTTAACGCATAGTTACACCGTCCAACCAATAATCTCCGCGGACGGTCGTCTGCTTCCCGTTCTACTTGTGGTATTACAGGAAAAGAACGGAGTCTTTGGACCAAGAGTTACGGACACCTTGTTTACTGCACCTAATTTATATGTACTCGCTTCCAAGTCAGGTAAATTAACTCAACATTTATTTCAAGGGTGACTCCTAAATGTGTATTTTCCGCTAGTCCCCGATTTTAGTGTACTGGTTTTAGATACATGGACTGGACAAACAGAAGATGCTATACTAGCAGCTAAACCAAATGACAAGGACATTGATGTCAAGATTGTACCAAAAGGAACCACAGGTATAATTCAACCCCTGGCTGGATGTATTTGGATTTTGGATATGGAAGAATTTCATTCGAACTTTCTACGATAGTGTGCTGTTACATGGTCTAGAGTTCAATATTCACCTACGTAACAACATCTTGAAAGTTCAATCTTTTACACACAACCAATTGTCATCCCCACGGTTTCAAAGCATGTGGCTGGCTTTGTAGATGAACGACCGTCCAACTTTCCGAACCCTGTTGTTTTGGATATTTGTGGCCAGTGTACAAATACTGCCATACTCACGTGTGACTGGTGTAAAACAAATCTATGTATTGACCACCTTGTTCATGACATTCACCTTTGTGATACGTTCATTGATTGCAACAAACAAGATACGATAAACAACTGATACTCGTTAATTGTGTCAAGTACTGTACTTATTATTAGGTATCGGTTGCATTTTATTTCGGTAATTGTATATAATACCTAGGTAATATATCTCGGATAATGAACAGATTACGGTAGCAACCCTGCTACTATGTCATCCATATTGATGAATTTTACAGCTTAATTTGGTTCCGTTGTAAGATAACACGTCCTGCATATTACTAAAAAAAAGTACATCCACATTGAAGGCCACGCGCTTGTATCACTCCGTCTCGCCTGGAAACAGCGAGTGTGTGCCAGACCTGTTACAGCCTCACTGGCCTGCTGCTCACCATTCTCGGTTCGGCACGCGTATCATTGTCATAACTTTAACGTTATAAATATGACATAGAATATTAATTTGAGCCGATGCGGTTTCCTGTCCCGTGTTGTACATTTCCTCAGCTATTTTTATCCTGAATTTCATCCCGATCGGAGTGTAGTACCGCGAAGACTTCCCTTGTTAGTAAATCCATTTCACAACAGGTAACGTACGAGTAGATTCAACAAATGAGTGACAGCGATGAAACTTTTGAAAGTTTTTGTGCACGCTTCCACGAATGGTTCTAAATTAGAAAATCCATTTTACGATAGCTTAGAGGCAGTTAACATGTTGTGTATCCAAAAGCACTTCAAGAAACAGAATTTCAACGCCAACACTTTCTTTGATTGGCATTGCAACGCATGCCGGGTACAGCTTGTCTATCTATAAAAAACAATGTTACGTGATAGTTTGTGTGTCTGTGGGTGTGTATGTCTCCTATGCGTTCATACACAACCCATCCGATTGCGCTGAAACTTAGAGGAGATGTTGAGTATACTCCAAGGAAGGTTTTTGGCTTAGTAAATCCATTTTACAATAGGCAGCGCACGAGTAGATTCAACAAATGAGCGACGACACGCGAAGTGTTTTAACGAAGTCCGTTATTCATCCGATTGCGATGAAACTTGGGAAAGATGTTGAGTACACTCCATGGAAGGTTTCTGGTTTAGTAAATCCATTTTACAATAGGTAGCGCCTGAGTAGATTCAACAAATGAGCGACGATGCGCGAAGCGTTTCAACGAAGTCTCATACGCGTTAATTTGCCGTTCGTCCAATAGCGATGAAACTTGAGTGAGATGTTGTGTATACTCCAGGGAAGGTTCCTAGCTTAGTAAATCCATTTCACAATAGGTAGCAAACGAGTAGAATCAACAAATGAGCAACGACGCGCGAAGCATTTCAAAAAGTCCCGTATCCGTTCATATACCATTCGTCCGATAGCAATGAAACTTGGGTGAGATGTTGTGTGCACTCCATGGAAGGTTTCTGGCTTAGTAAATCCGTCGGTAGCGCACGAGTACATTCAACAAATGAGCGACGACGCGCGAAGCGTTTCAACAAAGTCCCCTATGTCTTCATATACCATTAGTTCGATAGCGATGAAACTTGGTTGAGATGTTGTGGATACTTACGTGAAGGTTTCTAACTTAGTAAATACATTTTACTATAGGTAGCGCACGAGTAGATTCAACAAACGAGTGACGACACGCGATGCGTTTAAACAAAGTCCCGTGTGCATTCGTAAACCATTCGTCCGATAGCTATGAAATTTCGGAGAAATGTTGTGTACACTTCAAGGAAGGTTTCTGGCTTAGTAAATCCACTTTACAATAGGCAGCGCACAAGTAGATTAAACAAATGAGAGAGGACGGGCGAAGCGTGTCAACAAAGTCCCGTATAAGGTCATATACCATTTGTCCGATAGCGATGAAACTTGGGTGAGATATTGTGGACACTCCAAGGAAGGTTTCTGGCATAGTAAATACATTTCGCAGTAGGTAGCGCACGAGTAGATTCACCAATGAGCGACGTCACACGAAGCGTTTCACCAAGTCCTGTATGCATTCATATACCATTCGTCCGATAGCTATGAGGCTGGAGTGACATGTTGCGTAAATTTCAGGGGAGATTTCTAGCTTAGTAAATCCACTATACAATAGGCAGCGCACGAGTAGATTCAACAAATGAGAGACGACGCGTGAAGCGTTTCAACAAAGTCCCATAAGCGTTCATATACCATTCGTCTGATAGCGATGAAACTTGGGTGAGATATTGTGTGCACTCCAAGGAAGGTTTCTGGCTTAGTAAATCTTTTATACAATAGGTAGTGCACGAGTAGATTCAACAAATAAGCGAAGACGCGCGAAGCGTTTCAACTAAGTCCCGTATGCATTCATATACCATTAGTCCGATAGCGATGAAACTTGCGTGAGATGTAGTGTATTCTCCAGGGAAATCCATTTTGCAATACGTAGCGCACGAGAGATTCAACAAATGAGCAACAACGCGTGAAGCGTTTCAACCAAGTCCAGTATAAGGTCATATGCCATTCGTCCGCTAGCGATGAAACTTGGGTGACATGTTGTGTACACTCCAGGGAAGGTTTTTGGCTTAGTAAATCCTTTTTAAAATAAATACCGCTCGAGTAGATACAACAAATGACCGACGACGCGCAAAGCGTTTCAACAAAGTCCCCTATGTCTCCATATACCATTAGTCCCATAACGATGAAACTTGGGTGAGATGTTGTGGACACTAATGTGAAGGTTTCTAACTTAGTAAATACATTTTACAATAGGTAGCGCACGAGAAGATTCAACAAATGATCGACAACACGCTCCGCGTGTCAACAAAGTCCCGTATGCATTCATATACCATTCGTCCGATAGCTATGATACTTGGGTAAGATGTTGTGTACACTTCAGGGAATGTTTCTGGCTTAGTAAATCCACTTTACATTAGGCAGCGCACAAGTATATTCAACAAATGAGGGACGACGCCCGAAGCGTTACAACAAAGTCCCGTATAAGGTCATATACCATTCGTCCGATAGCAATGAAACTTGGGTGAGATATTGTGGACACTCCAAGGAAGGTTTCTGGCTTAGTAAATACATTTCACAGTAGGTAGCGCACGAGCAGATTGAACAAATGAGCGACGACACGCGAAGCGTTTCAACAAAGTCCCGTATAAGGTCATATACCATTCGTCCGATAGCAATGAAACTTGGGTGAGATATTGTGTACACTTCAGGGAAGATTTCAGGCTTAGTAAATCCACTATACAATAGGCAGCGCGCGAGTAGATTCAACAAATGAGGGACGACGCGCGAAGCGTTTCAACAAAGTCCCGTAGGCGTTCATATACCGTTCGTCCGATAGTGTTGAAACTTTGGTGAATTGTTGTATACACTCCAGGAAAGTTTTCTGGCTTACTAAATCCTTTTTACAATAGGTAGTGCACGAGTAGATTTAACAAATGAGCGATGGCACGCGAATTGTTTTAACAAAGTCCCGTTTGCGTTCATATTCCATTCATCCGATTGCGACGAAACTTTGGTGAATCGCTGAGTACACTCCAGAGAAGGTTTCAGGTTTATTAAATCCATTTTACCATAGGTAGCGCACGAGTAGATTCAAAAAATGAGTGACGCCACGCGAATCGTTTGCAAAATCCCGTATGCGTTCATATGCCATTCATGCGATTGCGATGAAACTTTGGTGAGTTGCCGTGCACGCTCCCACGAATGTTTCTAAAGTAGTATATCCATTTTACGATAGCTTAGAGGCAGTTAACGGAAATTGAAAAAAAAAATGTGTAACCAAAAGCACTACAAGAAACAAAATTTCAACGCCAACACTTTCTTTGATTGGCATTGCAACGCATGCCGGGTACAGCTTGTTATTAATAAGATTGATAACGTCACTACTTTTATCAGTAACGAGAATACTCGTTAGGGGTAGATGACCTCGTAGTTCCGCCTCTTAAAACAACAATTACTAACTGGTTGGTTGGTTCCTTAGTTTAGGGGCTGCGACAACGCGGTCATGTAGCCCCGTGTACTTTGGGTGTGCGTAGAATCTGTCTGGTAGCCTGTGTTAATTGTGATGTCGGTATTAGTGTGTGTTATCTGTTCTTTTTTTTTTTTAATTCAAGTAAGGGCTGCAGACATTGAATTTCAAGTAGTTCCTACTTTTGCCGCCAAACGCCACCCTCAACGACTACTAGTTCAGAACTTGGCTACCAGATGCCACGGCAGTCGGCTCCTGGCGACGAACGTAGGAACCTTAAGAGCGTTGTTTAACCTATAAGTTAATTAAGCTTCACACAGGTGTAATTACTGGAAGGTTCTTTAACATGCCATAAATCTATGACATGGGACCGCCGGCTTTACTTTCCCTCCGAAGGAAGGTATACTGAGGGATTTTGAACCCGCGATCTTTGGCATAGAAGCTCAGCATGTTACCGACTACGCCACCGAAGCCGCTGATCTTTCAGTTTATTGCACTTTTGTTCTGTGTTAGTTCAACGGGGAAGAACCTATGAGTTATCTAATCTTCATGCAGAGTGTATGTCAGCTTGCAACTGTGTTATTCTTAACTTGTCGCCCCGTGCCACTCACTTTGGAAGCCGGGGACTTCCTTGTCCATAACCATATTGCACCACGTGCTAGACCTCGCCCCCTCCCCCAGCTACTTGGAACCAGTGCCACTTACATGTAGTTCATTTCTGGCACTGCAAAGTGTAAGGCAGTTCTATGATGCCTAAAGTAAAAATAACTACAAGTTATCGTCTGCAGCAGTATGTTGCAGAATTTAAGGATAATTTTACTTCTGATGGGGGCGTTCTGTTCTGCCAACCATGTGGGAAAGCAATCAAGGCTGAACAGCAATCTCAAGTTACACAACACCTCAAGGGCAAGAAACATATTGCCGCAGTTTCGCGCCTTCAGAAGAAGTGTTTCGCGATAATCGTCGGTCATTTGTGATGGACAACCTGAAGATGTGTCTCGTTCTCTATTCAGCAGTCAGTGAGGCATAGCTTGCCACGGTGGGTGAATGGATAGCGTGTCGGTCTACTAACCCCAACATTGCAGGTTCGCTCCTGGCCTTGGTAAGTGAATTTTTTTTGAAAGGCGGCAAAAATACGACATGCATGTCATACGATGTTGGCATGTCAAAGAACCCATTTGAATTCAGTAGGCCGTGTTCATAATGGCAAAATTATTCTCGGGAGTTTCCGCCAACACAAAGTTCCTCATTTCTCTACTATAAAGCGCTATAGTGTTAAAGGAGCTTAGATATCTAACCTCCTTGACTTTCATAGCGATTCAAGGAACAATGAAATTCGACATGCAAGCTACCCCTGGGTGTCAAATTACAAAGCTTGCACCCGGCATCCGAGGCCATACGATATTATTATAGTGTTTTATCCCTTTGTTGGGGGTGGGATAAACAGGCTAGTGTAGATGTGTTAATTTCAAGGCCTGTTTCCGAATGAGGGTAGTTTCCCGTGATCGGGGAAGACTACCAGTGTAGTGTGTTGGTGTGAGTGCTTAATCTATTGGGGGCGTCCCTGCAGGATGCGTTTACCTGCTAGGGGATGAATGTCTAAGTGCAGGCTGCTAAGCTAGCCTGCCAATTAAGTAGAGTGAGCAATTCAGCGATCGTGCGGAGTCGGTGACTCGACACTCTGCAGTCGGGCCGCTTGCTCGAGTAGAACTCCTGACGATGCAGTTCCTGGTCGCCACGGTCAGGGGCAATTATGACTAAGGTCAGGTTGGGTATAAGGATGTAAAATGGAGTGTGATTAGTAATAAACATGTGTGTTTACTGACCAAGTGTTTATTGGCCAGTAGCTGTGATGTGATGTCCCTTTTTGGGAGTTATAAAATAAAGTACAAGTTGTAAAGTGCACAAATGTTTAGGGTAGGTGTTTACAAAGATAAGGAATCTGAGCACACGGCTAGATCTCACCTGGTGAAGAGCTGGAACGGACCTCGTTGGGGCAGAGCCGCTGGCCAAGAACAGATAATGGGGCTCCTCCGGGCCTAGCCTTTAAGAGCCGGCCGGAGTGGGAACGGATTTCGCCTTTCATTTCAAAAGCTCGCCACTAGGTTCGCTGTTGCTGTCGACTGCAGCTAGCTCCACTGGTAGTTTCATCGAGGGTGCCTAGAGGGCAGTGAGGGAGGCTCAAGGCCGTTCGATTCGATCCTATCCTCTCCTCCAGTCATGACGAATAGAAATATTATTTCTATTATTCTTCATGCTCCAGTGTCTGTGTCACGCCAAAGTACCTTCAGAACATTGCGACCAGAATGTACTAAGTGGAAGTCTGTATACAATCAACTGAACGGTCAAGGTATCCCCGGATTCAGTGAGCGAGTGGGTTCGAACCCCTCTGTCGGTCGTCCTTCAAAAGGTTTTGAGTGATTTCCTATTTTCAACCCCATTATTATGCATTATATATATTACCTTCAAAGAACGATAGTGCGTAAAGTATTGTTCATAGTAGTTTTAAATGACGACTGGGAGAAGAAATAAGGATATCATATTAATATAAACACAACTTATAGCCACAAATTGTTTATTTATTTTAAATAGACACTGAATTAGTAATCAGATCTACATACATACATACATTTTCCTAAGCTGGTCAGCTGAATTTAGTCTAACTTATAGTCATCGACAGGCTGTGTGTACGCGGGTAAATGTGATGAAACGATATATAAAATTCTTTTTGACATTTTTGAAAGACTTAAAAACATCAATTTTCGTAATTGGGGAACCCCGAAATCATCTCCCCGGTCCAAATTAGCCGTGCCTGGTTTCCGAACTATTTCTCATGATTTGGGCTAGGATTTTTATGTAAATACATATTGTTTCCCTTTCCTTATACACAACTAAAAATGATAAATGTCCATGAATTAGAACCTTAGCTATCATATAATTATATGTTGTTATATATTTTACATATTTGATCATTTTCTTTTTTGTCGTGTGGCCTGAGGAGCGGCCGAGTGCAGGTCTTTCCAGTCGACCCCCGTGGGTGACCTGCGTGTCGGAATGAAAGATGAGATGAATGGACGAAAGTGGGCAAGGATGTGGAAGGAAGCGGCCATGGCCTGTAGAAAGTACCGTCCCAGCATTTGTGGAGTTGAAAATGGGGAACCACGGAAAACCATTCAAGTACGGCCGACGGTGGGGCTCGAACCCACGTCTACGAAGTCAGCAGAGAGCTTGGCCCCACAGCCTAACGCTGCGCTTTAGCGAGCGTAGCCGTGGTGGCTATATACGTGTTGGTATATTTTATCATAATAGCATTTTTTACTTTTTATGTAAAATTACATATACCGTCTCTTACTGTGATTGAAAAAAAAAGTATTTTTTGGCAAATGAAATAAACGGTAATTCAAAACAGTTAGGTATAACAATATTTGTCCACTAGAAACTCAGGTACATGAAACGGATTTTCCAAGCTATTCATAACCTGCTGAGAAAGGGCAAGGGAAGAATTCCAAGTAAGATATTAGTGAAGATAAGGGGATGGGAATTCGCATCACACATTGCCGGAGACTCATCGGCGGGACTTGGTTCATTTCAATTGTCCCGTGAATGCCTGAGACTCAACTTTTCAACGTTGATCATAAAGGCTACTAGCCTATATTTCCTCCCACCTCGCAAACAAAAAGTGACTCTGACAATACTTATTGTGGAGTTCGAACGCATTTTCTCATACATATTCATGGAATTTATTTAAATTTGCTGTAATATGAACATGCTTAATTAATTAATTAATTAATTAATTAGTGTACCACCCTTTATTTTGCAAAAAAAAAAAAGAATAAAATGAATCTACAAGCAATATCATGTGCAATGTATATGCTTTATATAAAAATTAAATCAATATTACATACCGGTATTTCAAATTTTTAATGTAATATTACATAGAAGAAATGGAAGGAACGCAGATGCCCCACGTGGAACCATCTGTCATCACTGCGGCAAATCGTGTGCCTCCCGCATTGGGCTGTATAATCACCTCCGATCTCACCAATGAGACATTCCGGATTGAAATGCCAATCTACTCGATACGAATGTTTGCTATGATGATGATAGATATTACATTAAAATCCTAGCCTTACTCATCAGTATATTGCCAAAATGGATCCAACTATGACATTTTAACGCATGATAACCTAGAAAGTCATCTCGAAATTGACATCTTATTTATTATGAGGTAACCCGTAGTGACATTCTCACTTCGATACTTACGATGAATATATGGGACACAAGAGGGTAGCAGATCCTGACGTTATTTTTCCATATTTGACAAAAAGATCCGGAAAAAAATAGCTTATCCTCTTGATATTAAATTTAATTTATCGATCAAGTCTTCGATATTTTCAGAGAAATGGAAACTTACTAAAGTCAGTCATATTCACAAGTCGGGTAAGATCTCACTAATTCTTAACTATCGAACAGTACCGGTAGTTACTATGTTTTCCCCAAACAAACTTTACGAGCAAACACTTCATGAACACATAATTATTCAGGCATACATGACATTTTATTCACGATTCATAACACGGATTCATCCCTCGATGATCAACAATAACCAATTTTCACGAATCAGGAGTCATCTGGTTTAGATTAAAGGATAACGAGCCGATGTAATATATACAGATTATTGGCAGAGTTAACCATCACGTAGCCTACAACTTACGAAAATGTCATATTACGGATCATACTTACAGTATGTAAGAGGCAACACTTTGTATCATAGAGAAAAGCTCCATTCACCCATTGGTGTTACCCTGGGATCGAATCTTGTGCCTCTGTAATTTTTATCTTAATTAACCATCTCCGGGATGCCAATATATTATTATTTGCAATTGACGTGTAATCGTTTAAATACATTTATTCGTTATGGGATTGTATGCTGCTCCAAAAGATGAAGAAAAAATAAATTGGAACAAAACAAATTGTTTAGATTTATAAGTGTCATCCGATTGCATTTACACGAAAACACACAAATTTTGATAGAAAACACCACCATTTCCTATGTAGTTCCCATCTCAAGTCATCAAGGTTTATGGTAGGTTATACTTTGATAAAAAAAACTTATCCTTTTCTCACCGTATTGATAAAATTTTTGAGATATATTCAAAATGCTGGGATATATAAGAAGATGCACATTTTATTTTAGGAACCTGTACATTGCTAAATAATATATAATGCATTCGTATGAAGTAGACTTGAATTTGGCTCAATAGTTTGGAACCCAAGATGTGCGAATGCTAACGATAGAGTTGAATCGATAAAAAATAAATTCCCTATATTCTTGGAATACAAAAGGACAAATGCATATCCTAAATATGCTAAGCGGGAATGTGGTGGCCCAGTGGTGTGGCCAAGCTGTTGGCCTCTCACCACAGCGGACCGGGTTCGGTTCCCGGTCAATGCATGTGAGATTTTCAAAGTGAAACGCCATGTCCAGTGGTTCGGATTCCACGTAAAAAGGAGGTCCCATGGCTATTGATCGCGAGATTGATGGTAACATAAACTACACATTTCTTTTAAATATGCTAAGCATAATTTCCTACTGGAACTTTTTCTTTAAAGACTTTAGAGAAAAGTAGGCAGGTTATTACATTTAAATAATTTGATAACATCTTTGATAGACCTTATTTGTCATCTGAATTTGAACTATATGTTCCTTCGCGATCAATAAGACCGAAACGTTTAACACCCCACTGTCCAAGAACCAATACAGAGCAACATAAACATTCGCCTGTATCGAACACATTCAATATCTTAAAAAAAAAAAAAAAAAAAAACACACATGCACACATTTCAATATATCAGACAGCACCTTTTGTTCATTTGTATTGTAGAGAAATCACTTAATATCATACACTCCTTATCAGTGACTTGTAACATAATTTCAAGTACGATACTTACTAGAATAATATTTAGCCACACCTATTATAAGTATCATTTTATATTTGTGTAAGAAAAATATTAAGTGTAATTCATATTGTTATTTCTCATAATTAGGTTGTAAACTGTTAGAAGAACTATAAATAAACAAATAATTATAAATAAATAAATTAGTTTAATGAAATTCAGGCCCACTTTAGTGATGATTACTAACTAGTGATTGCTTGCTACTCATATAATAATTACTGTAAGTTCAAAAGGCCAGTAGTCGCTACATCATATTTAGACTGACAAAGCAACATTTTATTTACAATCCACCTCGTGGCGTAGTGGCTAGTTTTCTTAGCTGTCAACGCAGAGGTCCAGGTTTGGGAGCTGAGGGCTGGAATGGGATACACTGAGGCTTGTGAGGCAGAACTGGGAAGAGAAGGGTTACATTCTTACTTCAGCCATCCTGGAAGTTGTTTCATCACTTCTGCTTCAGGCAAATGCTGGGATGGTATCTAACTTAAGGCCACGGCCACCGCATATACAAAACCCGTCCCAAATACAAATACACACCCTAATACAACCATCACAATAACACAGGTTATTAGACACATTATACACACACCCAAGTGCACGCGGCTACATGACCACCATGTCCCAAAGCTCCTAAACGAATCACCGCCTCCAACAACAACAACAACTCTATTTACAGTACAACAATGGCATAATCTTGAAAGTAGCCTATACTATATTACAGACATGTTAGAAAGAACTAAAAAGCTCATAATAAACACTGGAACTGCAAAAGACCTGTAGGCCACACACCATAATATGATGATCTAGAAAGCAGCCGATTGTAATCGGAGGTGGATCTAGGGGAGGGCGACCGCCCAGGGCCCCGCGGTCCAGGGGAGGGGGGGGGGGGGTCATGGATTGTTTTAAATTTAATTGATTAATTATTTATTTATTCGTTAATTCCCCATAAGGAGAGCGTTATAACACAATCAATTTTCATGTTTAATTCTGGCCCTTCTTTTTTTCCCCAAAAACCTCTCATACACACACACTATGCTTCCTCTGTCTCTCCTCCCTCCACTTCTTTCCCGGTTGTCTCTCTTTGGGAGTCTGCTCAAACATCTGTTGTCTAAGTCTAATTGATTAATTAATTATACTTTTCAAACTAATTTATAATTCATATTCTTTTTTCAGTGCAGCTATGACCTCCCGTGACCGTTTAGCAAGTATAGATTTCAGTGAAATGATGGAAGACTTCATCCGAGAAAAAGAGTCGCAAAGTAATATTTTAATATTTCATAGTTTACATAATCTTCTACAAGGGGACTTAAGGGTTTCTTTCATATTATTAAAAGAATGTACTGTAGTGTATTCAAAATATTGCAACTATTCTATATTTTATTATTATTACAAAACTATTTTTCATTTGATTTGATATTTTTTATATTTTCTATTGTTGAGGGCCCGACCGTATCATATCGCCCTGGGCACCGCAAAGCCTGGATCCGGCACTGATTGTAATGAAGCGACTGACAGCACCTGGACATGAGCTGATTTCATCACTTCCTGGTATGAGATTACCATCTCTCGGAAGCCGGCTCTGTCTTACTTCACCCTGTTTCAAGGACATGACTTTGCGACGATGCGGTATCTGACGGTAACTGCCTGAACTACCAGCACCTCGACACGGCTAGCATTAGCAACTCAATATGCTGACATTTTCTAAAATCACGATTAAACATATACAGAGTTCTTAATTTGAAAATATGTTTCAGTAGCACAATAGAGAAAACTATAAGCTGTCTTGCAGTGGAGTTTGTTTCTGTTTTCAACATCATCTGAAGGCATTGAAGAGGTTAGGAAAATTGCAGTTCAGAACTCTATTTTATATGGAGAATTGTGATTTTAACTACACTTTTTATAACTATCTTTGTATTCCTGTTCGATATGCTTTTGCACCGATGAAAAGTGTATAAAATACTACAGCGGGCTATAGAAACAAAATAATTTTACCTTGTCCCGTTTCTTTATAAAACGTTTCACAAACTTTTCACCCATGTTACAACAAGTGCTGGGCTGGCGGTCGGCCGTTCCCACTCCGGCCGGCTCTTAAGGCCTCCCTCCACTGCCTGGTCAGCGCTTCCTCATTGCTGTTGTTCCAGTTACCGTGTTTGTGTTAGTATTACGTAAGCGTGGCTGTCAGCAGTATGCCGGGCCCGCTTGTGTTTGAAGAAGTGCATGAGGCTTATGGTATGCCTATGAGGGTGGTTTTGATGAAAGATGGAGGGGTGGGTCTTAGGGGGTACTGCCCCCGGGCTGTACAATAGCATAAATTGCATTCGTGAGTACAGTACTGCATATTGTTTATATTCACATTAATAAACTAAATTATAATTAAATATTTTTACTTTTTGTCACATATTTCAGGTATTTTTAATACAATTAATAATTCCATGTAATTTTTTTTTTTCAGGATTAGGGTATTACCCAACTCTTTTGGGTACATTCGTGTTGACCGACTGAAAAGCACCAAACTTTTGTTTACTAAGGCAACACTGAAAAACGGCTTCAAACCCCATAATATTTTCCCTATTTTTAGCACCTACAAATCCATGCCCTACTTATGAGACATCCTAATAGAGTGGATTGTTTTCAGGGATGGCGAGCACCGTTACTAGTAACAGTTGCGTTTGCGGTAACTAGGGAGTAACGGCATTACAGTATTAATAAGATTGATAACTTTCATCAGTAACGAAAATGCTCGTTAATTTTCCAAGATGGAGTAATTTGGAAATTCACCTAGATACATGGAACAGGCAGAGAGTGAACACATATTTACTTGACAGAACAGTGGTGAGTAACAAAGCCAACCCGAGCGATTTACTTTTGTGTCATTTAGAATTATAGCAACTTCATGAGCATGAAAATCATCGCGGATACTTGAATTTATCTGGTTGGTTGGATCCTCAGTTTAGGGGCTGCGACAACGCGGTCATGTAGCCCCGTGTAGGCCTACTTTGGGTGTGTGTAGAATCTGTCTGATAACCGGTGTTAATTGTGATGGCTGTATTAGTGTGTGTTATCTGTAATTTAAATATTCAAGTAAGGACTGCAGACTTTCAATTTTCAAGTAGTTCCAACTTTTGCTACCAAACGCCACCGTCAACGACCAACTAGTTCTGGGCTTGGTTACTAGATGCCACAGCAGTCCGCTCCTGGCGACGAACGTTGGAACCTAAGAGCGTTAGTCAAATATAACCTATAATTTAGCTTCAGACAAGTGTAATTAGTGGAAGGTTCTTTATCATGCCATAAATCTGTGACATGGGACCGCTGGCTCTACTTCCCCTCCGAAGGAAGTCATACAAGGGATTTTTAACGCTCTTAAAAATCCGACGACTTCGGCCGGGTTTGAACCTGTGACCTTGGGCATAGAAGCTCAGCATGCTACCAACTACCCCACCGAAGCCGCCTGAATCTATCTGATAACCTGTGCTACTGTCGTGACCGTACTAGTCTATGTGCTTGAAATTGGGGGCTAATATTGGGAAGGAGGCAGCCGTGAACTGTAATTACCCTTTGTGAACACACAGGAAAGCACTTCTAGGAAGGCCAAGAGGAGGATACGAACCCAACACTCACCATTCTTCTCAACTGTCATCTCGAGACCTACCAACCTCATACTAGAATTACAATTGTTTATGTCTGAGTTGGAAATCAAAACCCTATCTTCGAGGAAATCTTTTAATAACCTCAGCGAACCATCATAATCCAATATATGAAACAGCACGAGTAAGTGGCAGCAACTATGTTTTACAAAAATAACGGGAAAGTAACGAAGCATGACTTCAACACCTGTAACTGTAGCCGAACGTAGTTACTTACCCAATCCTGATTTTATTATTATTATTATTATTTAACTAGCGGACCCGTGCGAGAACTCTCGCATAATGAGTTGTGTGTGCCACATGTGTAGAGACTACCCGCCAGGCGCTAGTGCTATGCGGGCTGTACGCGACACAGTTTTGTCTGGGGCTATCGTCTTGTTTATTTGTTTGAAAGCACTTTATAAACAAATAAATATATTTCCGTTGACTTTTCAAGAAATGCAAGATTTTTCCTGTACCATTGTGACGATTTGAGGATTTTTGTACAAACCACACCTTCTAACTCCCTCTGGTTTAGGAACTTGAGTTTTGTGAAACATACACCTTAGCGTATTAAGATTCTGGCGTTGATCTGCGTCTGCATTTTTACTACTTTTCCCATCTGTTGCCAGGAAGAAGAAAACAGCAGTTCTATGTTGTAAAACGAGCGTGCATATGCCATCTAGCTCTTCCCCGGTAAACTTTTATTAGTAGTCTTGTTAAACACCCTGCAGATGACAGAACTGTATTTTTTACTACTTGTCCCATCTGTTGACATGATGATGATGATAATTGTTGTTTTAAGGGGCCTAACATCGAGGTTATCGGCCCCTAATGATCTGGGTGATAGCGAAAATGATAATGAAATGGAAACCAGAACAAAATTATCCGAGACGGAAAATACGTACAAAAAGGAACTCAGATGGAAACAACTCACAATATGGTCTTACAAAAGGGAAATTAGAACGAAAAGGTGCACAAAAAAGAATACATTGAAAAAGACCCACAAAACGTAGGCTAGATTCAAAATACGTACAAAATGCAATGTAGCGTCGAAATACTGACATAATGCAACTGAAATTCAAAATACTTACAAAATGCAAATGAGATCGAAAATACGTACAAAATGCAATTGAGGTTCAAAATCAAAATACTTACAAAATGCAATTGAAATTGAAAATACACAATGCAATTCAGATTGAAATAAGCCCTATCCCAGTTCCAATCCAAATTATTCACAAAGTGCAATTGAAATTCAAAATCCTTACAAAATGCAATTGAAATTGAAAATGCTTACAAAATGTACGGTAGATTCAAACGACTCATGTGGATTGATTGACAATACTTACAAAAAGCAATTTAGAATGAAAATACTTGACAAATGTAATTTAGATTCAAAATACCCACAAAATGCAATTGAGAATCAAAATATGTGCAAAATGCCCACCAAACAAAATGCAATTTAGATTCAAAATTCGTGCGAAATGCGGTTTTGGTTGAAAATACTTACAAAATGCAATTGAAATTCAAAATACTCACTAAAAGGCCCCGCAACCTGCATTGAAAGACTTACTAAAAAGAAATTTAGATTGTCAATCTTTACAAAATGCAATTGAGGTTGAAACAATCGCGAGATGTAATTTATATCGAAAAAAACATACAAAAAGCAACGTAGATTAAAAATGCCTTTAAAAAAAATCGCCAGAAGGGAATTTAGATACACGGTGAACCAAGGAACAAAAACAGTGCGGGAATCTTAAAGAGAAAAGTAAATATAAGGAAAAGAGGAGTGGAGAGGAGAGGAGAGGGGAGAGAGGAGAAGGTCCGCCCCAAAGGGAAGGGACAAAAGGGGAAAACGGACCCAGCTCAGGAATCCCTCGGGGTCGCCAACTCCCGAACTCACCAGCCGTGAGCCCCTGAGGGTGTAGCATTATCTACGGTGCACCAGAATTGGTGGGGCTACATACACCCTGCCTCCTTAAGGGCCTTGAGCACAAGGCAGGAGGTAAAAGGAAAAGAAAAAGAAGGCTGACCCCTCACAGAAGGAGGGAATCAGGAAAGATGAGAAAAGGGCCAATTAAGGCGGGAAAGTGAAAGACTCCCTAGGCCTCGGATAACCTAATACCGTCGGGGTCGGAAGAGAACAAGAGTTGACCAAGTGTGGTCGAAAGGAAAGAAGACAGAGAGGAGGCCGGCACAAGTAAGTGGAAGCAATGCATCTGTTGACAGGAAGAAGAAAACAAACAGAAGTTCTGTCCTGTACAAGCGTGCATATGCCATCTAGCGCTTCCCTGGTAAACTTTGATTATTTATTAGTCTTGTTAAATGTCCTACAGATGGTAGAACTGTAGTGTTTACTACTTGTCCCATCTGTTGACAGGAAGAAGAAAACAAACAGAAGTTCTGTCCTGTACAAGCGTGCATAGATGCCATCTAGCGTTTCCCTGGTAAACTTTGATTAGTGGTCTTGTTAAAAGTGCTGCTGATGGCAGCTCTATATATTTTACTACTTGTGCCATCTGTTGACAGGAAGAAGAAAACGCACAAAAGTTCTGTCCTGTACAAGCGTTCATACGCCATCTAGCGCTTCCCTGTGAACTTTTATTGGTAGTCTTATTAAAAGTCCTACAGATGGCAGATCTGTATTTTTTACTACTTATCCCATCTGTTGCCAGGAACAAGAATGACAGTTCAAGTTGGCAAAACTAAACAAGCTTAATTACATCTTTCAGATTGAATGTTTAATCGTTCGAACGTTTACCCGGTGTTTTAATAAACGCGTGTCGTAAAACGATTTTCTTTTAATGATAAACGTGCAAACGTTTGTTAAATTTCGTTATCTACTCCCTGCTCCCTGTAACTTGACGCTCGAAGAAAACACATGTATTTATTTTCTGTGTCTTTTGTTCTGTTTTACGCAAGAGCAGATATTATCAAAACCAAAGGTTTCAGGCTGGTATTTTCTTCGATGATAATAATAATAATCCTTTATTATGAGCCTTTGGTTTGATATCTGCTCTTGAATGGAACAGGAAATAAATAAATTACACCGACAGTTCAAGTCGCCCGCGCTTAAACTTGGTCGGCCTACGCTGCATGACCGCCAGCATAACGAATAGAATAAGAAGTGATATCACCTGGTCCGCCGCAGCGCAGCGCTGGCTCCGATCTGCGATGTAAGTTAGCATTGGCGCTTACGAGACTTAAAACCTTGCGACCTGTTTTACATGTTAAAACACCGCAAGATATCCTCATAGGCGCTAATAAGTTTGACATCTCCACTTACTTTACTGTGCCCAATTATAATTTAGCAAGTCGTCTCTTGTAATAGTCCAGTTTCGACAATAAGCGAAGACAAAGAGCAAGTTCAAAATGCAATTAGTTTTGCCAGCTATCGGTAAATTTTAAAAAAGAACGGAACAATGAACCTCGCTATCAGAAAGGATTTCTTCACATTGTTACACATTTTACATTTCCTTAACAGACTTGCAACACAAAAAAAAAAAAGCCGTACGAACGCAACTTTCAACTTTACCGTAGATTACTATAAAATTCAATAATAACCATTAATTTCACTCCACAAACACCAAAATCAGTAAACTACCATCATTTCAGAAGAACTTAACATTAAACAGACATAGAAGGCATAGTCATGACCCCTTCATAGAGTAGGCTATTGTCTAAAACTGATCACGCCTCCTTCAGCATTACGGTACATATATGTTTTTTTAACTCATTGTCTTTTTATTCTCATCCCTTTCTTCACAGAAGTAGTCTTTAATGGCATCAAGAGCATTTTTATTTACACCATACTGGACAGATACTTAAGCAAATTAGGAAATATATGTGGAACAGAATAGTCTTTCAATCGCCAGTTGGTTCTTGGGAGAAGTAATACTTCCTTCCCTTCTATCACAAATTTGTCAATTTAACAATTAAATCTTCTGAAAAGTGAGCATCACAGATGTAGGACTTTTCAGTAAGTTCCCTATCCTTCCCTGATATGGCCCCTTTGCACTTTTTAAAACGTTCCTAATCTTTAGGAGATTTGAAAAACCGTCTGACCTCTTTACAGTCCCCATAGCTAGATCTGCATCCTGGTACAAAATTACATTAAGCACTCATGAAAATGTAAGGGCTAAACTGCTGTTTACTTACATTAAATAACAATAAAATTAACACACGAAGATAACGTCAACACACGACAAGAAATTAAATTCCATTTCAGTTAATGCTTCCTACAATAGCATTTCAGGTATTAATACTATGAAGTAATAGTGTAAGCACTTGTATATCAATAAACGTTTGCACAGAACACCACCAAAACACTCCGACCAATTAAATACTTAATATATCGCACATAAACACACAAACATTAGTGGAAATCAACAATCTCAAATCGACTGTAGCGCTGCGTAGCGGCGAGTGCCAACCCGATCCGTATTCATTACATGCTATTGAGGGAGAAGAGATCACACTTTATATTCTATTCGTTATGCCGCCAGGTTAATTGAATTTATCAATTTAAAGCAGTGGCGCCGAATCTTTTTTTTTTTTTTTTTCAGGTCTAGCAGACACCCACCCCTCTCGTTCTGTGGGACCCCCCCCCCCTTGTTAAACCGGACCCCTACCCCAATAATTACGTTTTTACAGCTTATTTTGCACAGTTCTCCCCTTCTCTTCTCTCTCCCTTCTTTCCTTTCCTCTTTTCTTTCTACTTCCCTTTCCTCCTCCATCCATAACCCCCCAACGGAACCCAGGACCGGGAGACCCACCCCCTCGTCAGGTCTAGCGGTCGCTAGACCTCGACCATGGATTCGGCGCCCCTGATTTAAAGCCTGAGTAACCGTTCCCTCCTATATTTTTTGAATATCAAAGGGTCTTCTCGCAATGTTTACTATTTCATTGTGTTTGATCTTGCGTCAAGCTACTTGAAACAGGTCTTTTTAGAGTGTTTTACTTTTAAGATACAAGATCGTGGGTTCAAACCCAGCCGAAGTCCTAGGATTTTTTTTAAAGCATTAAAAATCCCTCAGTACGTCTTCCTTCGGAAGGGAAACAAAGCCAGCGGGCCCGTCATAGATTTATGTAAAAGAACCTTCCATTAACTACAATTGTGTGAAGCCAAATTTGTAGGTTAGATTTGATTAACTCTCTTAAAGTCCCAACGTTCATCGCAAGGTGCTGGTTGCGGTGGATTCTAGTAGCCCAGTTCACAGTTAGGTGTTGACGGTAGCATTTGGTAGCAGAAGTAGTAACTACTTGAAATTGATCGTCTGTGGTCCTTACCTTACCTGAATTACAAATAACACACACTAATACAACCATCACAATTAACACCAGTTATCAGACAGATTCTACACACATCCAAAGTACACGTGGCTACATGACCGCATTGTCGCAGCCTCTAAACTGAGGAACCAACCAATCAACTTTTAAGATAAATCGTTTTTACACCGCGTTTTTGCTTGAATTGTTTTCTTTAGTTTTTTCATGGTTCATTTTTTTCCTTAATTTAATAAACTCACTGTAATTATATTTCGTGTCACCCAGCACGCAGATGAATGTTTTTGCTGGTTCTTTTCCTAACCGTTAGGATGGGTGTTTGACGGGTGTTATTGTCGGTAAAATAAACAACTTCCCTATCAGCCTTTTGGAAGGTGGGGACGGAAATCTGTAAAGGTACAAAGCAGGTGACCGACTCTTCATAGTTAACAGTTAACTCGTAATGAACGTTTAGATTTAAAACATTTTTGTACATCATCCTGTATTGTGAACTGCTTCGGTAGGATGTCATTTTTGCTACTTCAATGAAAATTAAGTTATTGCAGAATAGGACTAGAGCACTATGCTATTCTATATCATTCGCTCAAGTCCATATCTGTCATTGAGGTAAACATTTAAATATCATGGTTTCAGTATTATTGGTAGGAGTAGTCACTAAATGTGGCATAAGAATGTTTTTTTTTTAATTTTACTGCTCGCACTAGACCTGCAAACTGAAGAAACTTTGTAACAGATCCCCTCAAAATTAGTCAAACGCCACTTGCTCATCAGAAACAAAATGTATTGCATTTAAGTACAAATTCATTTATAAGTATAAAGATTTTTTAATAGGTTTAAACGTTTTCAAAATAAATATTTATTTATCCTAACATTTCCTGTTTACATGCTTAATTTTAAGAAAAATTTTAGAAAAACCTTCAATCTAAAAAGAATATTACATGCAATAGTTTCAAACATTTAAGTTAATTAGGGCAAAAACATATTCGATCATGAGTCCTATTTCAGAACAGGGTTACCAATCTAGTTGTTTTGGTTTACCGTACCACTAATTCTATTGATGTACAGTATGTACTCTTATGTCTACCCCTTATTATTCCCATTTCTACAGGGTTGGGGATGTGCTGAGATGAATTTATATAGGACAGGTGGTTTTTACGGCTGGGTGCCTTTCCTGTCATCAACCTCGGGGGAGATGATTTAATGAAGATGATAGAAATCTACTAAGGAGATGGAAAGAAAAGGCCGTGTTCTATAAGAAGGTATGATCCAAACATCACAGTTAACCTTCCTTCCTTCCTTTCTTTTTTTTTTTTTCATTTGGCACCAACCAGCAATCCATACACACAAAAAATACAATGTGCAGATGGTGAACAAAAATTATATATTTTGTTTCAGTAATTTGTTACTTCATGTTTACAACTTAGCATCACGATCACATTATACCATTCATCATATTTGGTTCCTTTATTTTATTTTTTCTTGCCATCTGTACTTTCATGCTGATATAGCTCGAAATATGTCTAAATAATTATTACATCTAGTTTTTCTGTGTATTGACCAGGTGGAACTATTATTTAAAATATTGCCATTACTATCACGTCAATACGAACTCTTAAACTAACACAATTAGATTCATGTCGTTCTACAAGCTATTCTTACATCAGTCAACACAGAACCACAACAGGGCAAACACGATTTGCTTCCTGTAAATCTATTTATCATGCATTCTGCTGCAGGATGCAAGACTGGACTCTGAGATCAGTAAAAGGATACAAGGAAATGTGCTATTATCCAAGTGTGAGGAACCTAGTCTGGAGAAAGGAAATGCCAAGATTTTGTTCATTTTTTATTGTGATACTAGACCCAATAGAACATTCAAAGGCAATAAGAAATACATATTCTTACTAATTAAAACTAGTCAAACACACTACAAAATAGAACACGTGTGATTTTAGCTGTTCAAATTTCCAATAACATCTAAAACACAATAAGAATAGGCTACCCCCATTTGACTATGGAGCTTTATAAATTTGTAATGAAATAATGTTTCTGATTTGACTGCTTCAAAAACACGGGCCTACAAAACAAATGCAGTAAAAACGAAAATAGGTGTGTTCAATTAACTTCGCTGTGTTGAATTCGAAAACACATTCAGATTTCTCCTATCACATCTGGTTAATTGGCAATAGTGAAAAAATGCTGCTTTGTTTATAAAAATAAAAATAGAATTGAGACTTCTTGGATTCAGAACAATAATCTCTATAAGCATGGCTTACTTCCTAATTTAACCCAAAATCATGCAGGCTTGGCCTGTAAAACAGATAAATTTCTACGGTACAAAAGGAAAACAGGTGTTTGATTAACTTTGCTGTGCTGAATTTGAAAATGTAGTTTGATTTTCCCTGTCACATCTGGATAATTGGCAATAGTGGAAAATGTTATTTTCATTGTAACAATAAAAAGGGAATTGAGCCAAAACAAGATGTGATATTAAAAAACTGACACCATTTTTGGATTCAGAACATTAATCTCTATCAACATTTCTTATTTACTAATTTACCACAAAATCATGCAGGCCTGTGCAATTAACTGAAAAAAAAAAAAAGCAATGTACCGGCATTTTAAATTTTGACATGTGCATGAGAAAGAACTCATCTGTTTAGTTATTGATTCCTTTAATACGAATTAACTAAGGGATCTATCACAGAATACTTTTCAGTCGGTCAACAAGTTTGTGCCCAATTATACTGTACTAGCAGTAGAGCCCCGCTTCGCCTGGTGGATTTATTTGCTTTATGGGTGATAATGAATACTACTACAGAACTGGAGCGCTCAAGGATAAGGATCGGAAAGCATCAACGCTTATTGCAGCTGATAACCTCAGTATACTGCACCAACACCATCGCCCTTATACAGAGGCATAATATTGTCATGATGATAACTGTTTTAAGTGGCCAAAGAAATCCTTTTGCACAAATTACTCCCCCTGACTGCAATTTGTAAGCAGCTCGCAATTCTGCACCAGAACACTGGTAGGGAATACATTCATCTATCTTCTCACTCTACTTCCCAGTAGGCCAAAACAAACTTTGATGCTGAGATAAGAGCAATTTCACATGCACTACAACAGTTATTAGGCAGAAACATTGATTATCAAAAATGTGTTATCATTACAGATTCAACAGCAGCTATCCAAGCCGTCTCGTCAAATTATAAGCTTCAAAATAAAGAACTGAAAGAAATTTTTTGTATGATAAAAACCCTTCAAAGACTCCACAAACAAGTCTCATTTCAGTGGATCCCTTTTCTTTTTTTTTTTTTTTAGCGTATGGCTTTTAGTGCTGGGAGTGTCCGAGGACATGTTCGGCTCACCAGTTTTGTTGCTGCTTCGAGACGGACACCCGATGGGTGAGCTACAAGTACCGTTGGGGAGGAAAGTTGGAATGAAAGGACGAGGAGTTGGAAGGTAGCGGCTGTGGCCTATAGTTAGGGACCAACCCCGGCATTTGCCTGGAAGGAAGATGGGAAACCACAGAAGATCATCTTCAAGGTTGCCGGCGGGGGGATTCGAACCTCCTCGCCTCCCAGATGTAAGCGACTGCCAGCAGTCATGCCGTAACGACCACGGCTAAGTCACCCGGTAGAGTGGATCCCTTCCCATGTTGGAATAGCAGGTAATGAAGAGGCAGACAGATTAGCAAAAAAGGTACCACACTACACCAACCTGTCAGTCAGACTGATCTTATGTCAGCAAAAAGGATCTTGAAAAATACTATCAAAAACAGGTATGAAGAAATGGCAAAGAAAACAGCAGAAACCAAATTATGGAAGGACATTGATGCTAAATGGGATCAATATAAATTAACACCAAGAAGAGAAGCTGTAGCCTTCTTCAGATTTAACACTGGCCATGACTGCCTTGCAGCTCATCTGAAACGAATCAACATCCTGAGATCTGAAGAATGCACACTTTGTCACGAACCTGGAAGTAAAATGGATAAGGGGCACCTGCTACATTGCAACAAACTTGATGTGACTGCTAGAACTTCAGGAAACCTCACACAACTCTATTGGACGTAAGAAAGCTGATGGATTGGAATCCGGGCTAGCCATAGGAAACAACAACAACAACACTGGTAGGGGCGACGTGATGCAGCCCGCATTGCCAGGCAACAATAGACTTAGGTATTATTGAAGCTGTTCGGGAGCGCTTGTTCTTCCGACTTACTGAACAAAAATCAATCTTTAAGGTTACCTGAGAGGTGTAGCCTAATGCTACATAGCCTAAACTATTTCTCTCAAATCGGGCTATCATATACAAAAAGAATTTTTCTAATCCGACTGGTAGTTCCAGAGATTAGCGTGTTTAAACACACAAACAAACTCTTCAGCTTTATTATATTAGTATAGATTAGCATACTTTTTGTAACCGAAATTTAATGTTTTTCAGTCGGTCAACACGATTGTACCCAATTGTAATGGGTATTTCCCTAATCCTGAAAAAAATTTACATGAGATTAATAAATACACTTGGATGACCAGTTTCGATCGTCAAGCGATCATCATCAGATCCCAGGGGCGTATATAAGGGGGAACCCACCTCCCCTCCACCGAAATTTTTGTCACTTATATTATTTGTTTATGAATTAAAACATTATAAACTAATATAATCGTACTTATCATGTACTATTGTTACTAAGTGACGTATGGCAACGTTGCAGAGCAAGGCGACGGTAGAGCGATGTAAACAGTGTGACAATCAGTTTGCTCTGATCTTATGTGTAACAACATAACCTCTTATTACTCTCCAGTGCCTTCGCCCGCCGGCCCCGTGGTGTTGGGGTAGCGTGCCTGTCTCTCACCTGGAGGCCCCGGGTTCGATCCCCGGCTCCGTCAGGGATTTTAAAACTGACGTGAGGGTTGGAACGGGGTGCACTCAGCCTCGTGAGGACAATTGAGTAGCTGTCTGACAGTGAGACAGCGCCCCGATCACGAATACTAAGATTAACGGCCAAGGGGACCCGACGCGCTGATCACGCGTCACCCCAATATCTGCAGGCCAAATGGCTGGGCAGCGGTCGCTTGGTCGGCCTTAGCCCGTCATGGGCTGTATAGTGCCAGGGGTTGACTTTTTTTTTTAGTGCCTTCGCCCTTATCAACCTACCAAGAACAGCAACAAGTGCCCTTGAAGCGTTTGACAGAAGGTTTTCCCTAACTTTTATACCTTTATCAAACTTTTCGTAAATTTCCCTCTCTCTGTAGCTACCGGTAATGCCGAACGGGGTTTGAGTTAGTTGAAAACATACTTAAGAAATTCTACTTCTGAAAACAGACTCAACGGTCTAGTATTGTTATCTATTCACGGGGACATAAGTTACATCTCACTGACGATGAAGTTATAAACCGATTTGGTAATGCTTCAAGAAACCTTGACTTTATATTATAGTGTAAGTTGTAAATCAAAACAGTAATGTTAATTATTACCATGTAAACACTATCAAGTGACCAAGATGATTGTATTAATGAAAAGTAATATAACATGCTAGCAAATGGGTTTTACCAGAGTGTGAGGGGTCTGGTGTGGAACCAGGAAGTTCCCGAGAAATGTAAAAGAATCTTGTATTCAACATATTACACACCTTTATTGACTTATGCAGCAGGCACGCGGACAACTAAACGGGAGGAAAGTAGAATCCAGGCAGCAGAGATGAAGTTCCTTAGAGGTATAATTGGAAGGACCTGCAGAGACAAAATCAGAAACAAGGAAATTACGGAGAAAACAGGATTCCCAAAGTTACAAGACAAAATCGAGATCACTAAGCTAAAATGGTAAGGATATATGATGTGAATGGGAGAAGACCGAGTCCCAAAGCGATTATTTACTGAGAAAGTCACGGGAAGGCGCCAAAGGGGAAGGCCGAGGATGAGGTGGATGGATGCAGTGAGGGAGAGCGTTGAGAAAAGACGAGTGAAAGTGGAGGATGTACTGGAAGAGGGACGAGAGTGGTGGAGAGACAGAAAAGTATGGAGGTCCTTGATTCACACCCCGACCCAGATCACTGGAACCGGGAAATGAAGGAGAAAGAAGAATATAAAATGGTCTTAGTTGTGTTTGACATTAACCAAACTTAAAACATCACAACAAATTGGTAGAAAAATTGATGCCAGATAGCCTTAAAAATCAACATTTTGCACCAAATTATACTAAAGTTTCCCGGGGAGAACCCCGGAATCCCTATTCCTTGGGGTCTATACCATGCCCCATAACCCACAGTTGGGCACCCCCGAAATAAAACTCTATATACGCTCCTGTCAGATCTATTACACTAAGGATATGTTAAAATTATTTATTTATCATATGGCTTTTAGTGCCGGGAGTGTCTGAGGACATGTTCGGCTTGCCAGAGGCTGTAGCTGCTTCAAGTGGACACCACTAGGGTGAGCTACAAGTTCCGTTCAATTTCAAGTAGTTCCAACTTTTGCTACCAGATATCAATGATACTGGTACCTAGTGGTGAACGTTGGAAATTCGATAGAGCTTTACAACAAAATCTAACTTAGAAATTTAGCTCCACACAAGTTTAGTCTGTGGAAGGATCTTTTACATGCCATAAATTTATGACATGGGACCGCTGGCTTTACTCCCCCTCCGAAGGAAGGCATACTGAGGGATTTTAACGCTCTTAAAAATTCCGACGACTTCGGCTGGGTTTGAACCCGCTATCTTGGGCACAGCAGTTCGGCATGCTACCAACTACGCCACCGAAGCCGCTGGATATGTTTATAAGTATGCGTTATGATATTTACAATTATTTAGTTGTAGTAGTGATTAAACTTGCACAACTAGTCAAGATATTTGTGATTTCATTTTCATTTCATGTTTATTCATCAGTGCCTTAGCCTACACTAGATTTATAGTACACTGAAGAGAGTCTCTGAAAAGAGCAAAGCCCCTCTTCGCATTCGGGATGCATCAGAGCCCCCACTTGTTTTTTGAGTCTTCAGTCTTTTGACTGGTTTGATGCACCTCTCCATGCATCCCTGTCCTGAGCTAATCGTTTCATCTCTACATAGCTACCACACCCTACATATGAGGCAATCTCTTTAACATAGTCTAACCTTGGTCTACCCCTACAGTTCTTGTCCTCGACCGTTCCTTCCATAACTAAGCTTGTTATTCCTGGGTGTCTTAGTATGTGTACAACCAACCTATCTCTTCTCTTCATTAGCAGTCGCCAGAAACATCTCTCCTCTTTCACTCGTCTTAGTACCTCTTCGTTTGTAACCCTATCTACCCATCTGATCTTCATCATTCTCCTGTAACACCACATTTCAAACGCATCAATTCTCCTCTTCTGCTGCACCAATAGTCCAAGTTTCACTTCCATAGAGCGCCACGCTCCGGACAAAGGTTTTCAAAAATGACTTCCTAATACCTAAATCTACATTCGATGTCAACGGATTCCTTTTCTGTAAAAATGCTTTCCTTGCCTGAGCCAACCTACTTTTTATATCCTCTTTGCTTCGTCCATCACTGGTTATTTTGCTTCCTAAGTAACAGAAGTCTCCTACTTCCTTTAGTTTTTCCCCTGCCAATTTAATGTCCATAGAGGTTTCTGATTTATTGCGGCTGAATTCCAATATTTTTGTTTTACATTTATTAATTTTCAACGTGAATTCTTTGCTCAAGACGGAGTCCATACAATTCAAAAACTCATTCAAATCCTCAGGCGTGTCGGCCAAGATGACGACCCCCCACTAAACTGGGTTATATTACATATGTACACAAGATGGCAATTAGTGATGATGATGATAATTGTTGTTTTAAGGGGTCTAACATCTAGGTTATCGGCCCCTAATAGTGTGGGTAATAATAATAATATCGTATGGCCTCGGGTGCTGAGTGCAAGCTTTGTTATTTGACACCCAAAGGGTAGCTTGCATGTCGAATTTCGTTGTTCCTTGAAGCACTATGAAAGTCAAGGAGGTTAGATATCTAATCTCCTTGAACACTATAGCGCTTTCTAGTAGAGAAATGAGGAACTTTGTGTTACCGGTAAATCCAGAGATTAATTTTGCCATTACGAACACTGCCTAATGAATTCAAATGGGTTCCTTGACATGCCAACATCGTATGACATGGTGTCATAATTTTTGCCGCCTTCCAAAAATCACTCACCACGGCCAGGAGCGAACCTGCAGGCTTGGGGTTAGTAGACCGACACATTGACCACTCACCCACCGTGGCAAGCAAGGTGTGGGTGATAACGAAAGATGAGATGGCAATGAAAACTAAAACTCAGAATAACTACAAACTAGAAGAAGAAGTAGTAAATCAAATAAAGGATAAGGCAAATAAAGGAGAGGAAGAAACGAAATGCCCTCAACCCTCGAAGAATGAGGAATGAGGGACTTGGAAGGAAGAAGAGCCAATGAAAGGCAGACAGGAAAGGGAAAGAGGAGAGGGCCCGCCCCAAGGTCAGAGGAAAAAGGGGACAAAAAGGAACCATCTCAGAAATCCCTCGGGATCGCTAATTCCCGAACTCACCAGCCGTGAGCCCCTGAGGGTGTAGCAATATCCAGGGTGTACCAGAAGTGGTGGGGCTACATACACCCTGCCTCCTTGAGGGCCTAGTGCTGAAGGCAGGAGATAACATGAAAAGAAAAAGAAGGCTGACCCCTCGAAGGAGGTTATGAAAGATGAGACAAGGGCTAATTAAGGCGGGAAAGTGAAAGACTCCCTAGGCCTCGGATACCCTAATATCGTCGGGGTCGGAAGAGAACGAGGTGACCAAGGGAGGTCGACAGGAAAGAAGACGGAGAGGAGCCCGGCACAAGTAAGTGGAAGCAATGCCTGAGCCTGGGTCCCGTGGTCTCGAACCCACTTAATGAGAATAAAGCAATGATTACATTATTTTCATTAGGGGAATGGTAAATGCACATTTACATAGGATAAGGGTTGCCATCTCTTGATGAATACAGTACATTTGCATTTGTCAGTTGGCACAGGCTAGAGTAAAAGGTGGCTTTTCACCGATGTCTCAGTCTCACTCATGGCTGTGATTATATGGAAGCTACTGAGGTATGGGTGGTGCTTAGTAATGGCATTCGGGGCACAGTCAGTGCCTGTGAATGCTGTGAAAGGTTTTACTCATAGGGTTAGGACTACTGTTCTGACTCAGTGAGGAAAGCAATGGCAAACTACCTCACTCCTCTTCTTGCCTAGAACGCCTCAAAATAGCGCTGCCTTGGGTTTCTGTGGGTATTTACTCGCATAACGTAACGGCGGTACTTTTTGAGGATCCAACCAGCCTTTGGGCTGACTACCTAACAGACAGACAAGGGAGGAACAACAAGGAAACACTAGCATAACAAAGAATCGGGGCATAATTTATAACGAACAACCTACTTGTTGAAAAAATAATGCCGCAGCTTCCTCTTGAACTGTACGGCATTATTGTTGCTGGCCTTCAGGGAACACGGTAGGCTGTTCCATGCACGACTCAGTCCTGGGTAGTGGGGCGTACAGCCTAACTCCACTGAAAGTGGTGATTAACCTTCAAGTTTGTTTGCTTACTGTGATTATGTGATCGTTATAATAATATCGTATGGCCTCGGGTGCCGTGTGTAAGCTTTGTTATTTGACACCCAGAGGGCAGCTTGCATGTTGAATTTTGTTGTTCCTTGAAGCACTTTGAAAGTCAAGGAAGTTAGATATCTAAGCTCCTTGACACTATAGCGCTATCTAGTAGAGAAATGAGGAACTTTGTGTTGGCAGAAAATCCAGAGATTAATTGTGCCATTATGAACAGGACCTACTGAATTCAAATGGGTTCTTTGACATGCCAACATCGTATGACATGAGTGTCGTAATTTTTGCCGCCTCTCAAAAATCACCTACCACGGCCAGGAGCGAACCTGCAAGTTTGGGGTTAGTAATCTTATACGATAACCACTCACCTACCGTGGCAAGCATGTGATTGTTATTAAATGGTCATGTTATTGTGGATTGTGCACTTGGCTATTGAGGTATGTGTGGTCCGGTTTTTTGCAGCTGTCATCTCCTTCTGCCTTGTCCAAAAAGAAAAAGACTTTTTTTTCTTTGTACAAAAAGTGTGTTAGTTAAGTATTATTATTATTAGCGTATGGCAAGGAAATTATATACTTAATATATACAATATATATACAATAACCAAAAAAAACTTGACTAATATTTAATGTAGTATTTCTTTAAGGTTAGGGTGTTTAAATATTTGTACTCTCCACCTAATATAATTAAGCACAATCATGTAGACTGACTGGAGCCTCCATGGCTTAGGCGGCAGCACGCCAGCCTCACACCACTGGGTCCGTAGTTCAAATCCCGGTCACTCCATGTGAGATCTGTGCTGGACAAAACGGAGGCAGACAGGTTTTTCTCTGGGTACTCCGGTTTTCCCTGTCACAAATTTCATTCCAGCAACACTCTCCACTGTCATTTCATTTCATCTGTCATTCACTTAATCATTGCCCCAGGGGAGTGCGACAGGCTTCAGCAGCCGGCACAGTTCATATCCTCGCCGCTAGTTGGGGGCTTCATTCATTCCATTCCCTGACCCGGTCGGTCGACTGGAAGCAGGATGTGGATTTTCATTTTCATGTAGACTGACTGAAAAGTATTCTAAGATTATTAGGCAACACTGAAGAATGGCTTCTTATACTTCAATTAACTGGAGGACCCATGCGAGATATATTTTCCTAATCTTATTATACAGGGCGCCAGGAAATGTTCTCCACAGCGGCTATGCGCTGCTACGAGAGGTTACGTCATCAGTTTAGTTGGCAGCACGGTGTCCTTGATAGGGTAAAGGACATATAAGTGGGCTGTCGAAATCGTCAGTGTGTATAGTTAGATTATTGGTCGAGTGCAACAGTACTGGTATGTTAAGAATGGCTGTGGTGAGTACAACATTTACTGTTGGTTTGTTTTGGTACAAGCGACAGCCATGCTATTTCTCGCAGCAACTTGTAGGCACTGCGGAGAACATTCCCTGTATAATACAAAACTCAAGGTTTGGTTTGTACCAAGATCTTCCAAATAGTCTCAGTCCAAGATAGCGGGTTCAAACCCGGCCGAAGCCGTCGGATTTTTTAAGAGCGTTAAAAATCCCTCAGTATGCCTTCCTTTGGAGGGGAAGTAAAGCCGGCGGTCCCATGTCATAGATTTATGGCATGTTAAAGAACCTTCCACTAATTACACCCGTGTGAAGCTAAATTGTATAGGTTAGGAATGTAAACAACTCTCTTAGGTTCCTACATTCGTTGCCAAGAGCCGACTGCGGTGACGTCTAGTAGCTAAGTTCCAAACTAGGCCTAGTAGTCGTTGACGGTGGCGTTTGGCGGCAAAACAAGGAACTATTTGAAACATTCAAAGTTGCAGTCCATACTTGAATTAAAAATCACAATTAACACCGGTTATCAGACAGATTCTACACACACCCAAAGTACACGGGGCTACATGATCGCGTTGTCGCAGCCCTTAAACTGAGGAACCAACCAACCAAAGTGCTTTTAAATAAATATACAAGATGATAGCCCCTGGCATCGTGTACAGCGCGCACAGAACTAGGGCCGGGCGGATAGTATGTACACATGGGGCGCATACAACCCATTATCCGAGAGTTCCCGCACGGGTCCCCTGGTAGGTGTAAAATATGAGAAAATGAAAATCCACAGCCTGTTTCCAGTCTCCGACCGGGTCAGGAATGGAATGAATGAAGCCCCCATCTAGCAGCGAGGATATGAACTGTGCCGGCTGCCGAGGCCTGACGCACTGTAAAATATGAGAATTTTAGTAAATCTAAAGGAGAGGAGAACCTCGATTCTACACTCGCACATGAATGATATATGATTTTCAAACCGTATTTCATATTCTGGGAGTCATTACCAATTGAAATCAATGTCTATTATCACTACTGCACATGAAATATGTGCTCAATTATGTAAATATGTGTTTTTGTTTCTTGCTCATTTGACAACAATTGCCATGTTTGTCATGACCATGAGGTCTCTTCAACTGTCACATTACTGTTACCAACACGTGGAATACAAAATATGCCTTGTAATTATGTGAAGCTTGCCACGGTGGGTGAGTGGATCGGGTGTCGGTCTACTAACCCCAAGCTTGCAGGTTCGCTCCTGGCAGTCGTAAGTGATTTTTTTGAAAGGCGGCAAAAATACGACACGCATGTCATACGATGTTGGCGTGTCAAAGAACCCATTTGAATTCAGTAGGCCGTGTTCATAATGGCAAAATTAATCTCGGGAGATTCCGCCAACACAAAGTTTCTCATTTCTCTACCAGAAAGCGCTATAGAGTTCAAGACGCTTAGATATCTAACCTCCTTGACTTTCATAGCAATTCAAGGAACAACGAAATTCGACATGCAAGCTACCCTCTGGGTGTCAAATTACAAAGCTTGCACCCAGCACCCGAGGCCATACAATATTCTTCTTCTTCTTCCTCTTTTACGGCCCCATTGGACCACTTCAGTCAATCATTTCTTGGTCCTCATCTTCAGTAAGTTTCCTTCCCCAGTCGCCCAGTAGCTTTTCATTCGCTCTGATCTTCTCAGGCGTTCCTCATCTGTAAATACCCTTTTTACTGTATTACGTTTGTCTATTTTAGCCTGAAATCTTATATTTATATCTCTCAGTTTTTTTATTTTGTTGTTTTGTTTTGCAAGTCATCCAAGGTTATTTCTAATTCTTTCATATCTTCTCTAATTTCCTTAATCCATCCTACTTGTTGTTTCATATTCCAAAGTTTCACTACAATTTTTCTAGATAACCTGGTCTCTGGTGTCCTCATGATGTGACCAAAAAAAGAAATCCGTTTCTTCCGAATAGTATCAGTGATGGGCTCCAGTTCTCTGTATACCACTTCATTTGGTACTATCCGCCACTGTCCATCTTTCTGATATTTTTTATTTATGCATGTTCTAGCTATTCTTCTTTCTACTTTTAAAATTTTGTTGATTCTGTTTTTCTGAGTAACTTTAAAAAGAGTTTCACTTCCATATGTCACCTCTGGTTGAACCACCGTCTTGTAATGTTTTAATTTTGTTGCGATTAATAGACATTTTCTTTTATATGTAGACCATGTTAATTTTTGGGCTTTTATCATTTTATTAGTTCTTTCTTGCCATGCAGGTTTCTCATCCAAGTTGTAAGTTATAATTTCTCCTAAGTATTTAAATTGCTTCACTATTTTAACTTTCTTGTTATTTACTGTTATATGATTGATTAAAAGTGGATTTGCTACCATTATCTCTGTCTTTTCAAATGATATCTGAATTCCAATTTTTTGTGCTATATTTTGTAGGCTTATTATTTTATATCTGGCTTCTTGAATATTATTAGCCAGTAACGCTAAGTCATCTGCGAATCCCAAGCAATTTAAGTCTATTTGATCTTTCTTGGTTCCAATTCTTATGTTCCTAGGATTTTCCCTGTACCATTCCCTCATTACATATTCCAAAGCACAATTGAAAAGTAGAGGCGATAAACCATCTCCTTGTCTTAATCCTGTTTTAATCGTAAACGGTTCAGATATTTCTCCTCTGAATTTTACTTTAGATTTGGTGTTTGTTAGAGTTAGTTTTATAATTTTTATTAATTTGGGATGAAGTCCGAAATTCCTTAGTATTTTCAGCAATGAAGATCTATGTATACAATCATAAGCTTTTTTGAAGTCTACGAAGGTTATGACTTGCTGTTTTTGTCTACGTTTGTAGTAGGGCTAGTCCATTACTAATTTTAAGGTGATTATCTGTTCAGGGCAGCTTCGCCATGGCCGAAATCCACCTTGGTATTCTATTTCCAGTTCTAATTGATCTTTACAATGATTATGTAGAATTCGTGACAGGATTTTATATGTGATATCCAAAAGGGAAATTCCTCGATAGTTGTCAGGATTTGATTTTTCTCCTTTCTTGTGTAATGGATGTATTATAGCTGTAGTCCAATGGTCTGGCAGTTCTTCTTTGATCCAAATGTTCACTATGCATTGGTGTAATGAAATCTTTACTGGTTCTGCTGCATATTTCCACAATTCTGCAAATGTTTGATCTTCTCCACTCGCTTTGTAGTTTTTGAGCTCTCTCAGAGCTTTGTAGACTTCTTGGATTGTGGGTGGATTTATGTTTTCTGATGGTGTTGTAATAGTGGTGTCTGTATTTATTTGAAGCAGTTCTGGTGGATCTTCACAATTTAGCAACTTGTTGAATGTTTCTGCTGAAATTTCTGTATTTCTTTTATTACTATGAGCTAACTCGCCATTTTTGTCTTTTAACATTAATGTTGGAGGTTCATATCTTTGTAGTTGTTTGCTAAAAATTTTGTAGTAATCTCTTGAGTTTGTTTTCGCGCTATTTGTTTCGATCATCAGAAGTATATCCTTTTGGTATAGCTGTTTAACCCTTCATATTATTTTATGAGTTATCTACCTTTGTTTTATGAGATCCAAGTGTGATTCATCTGTTTTTTGACTCTGATACCGTAACCAGGCTTGATGTCTATCTTCCACTGTATTATCACACTCATCGTTCCGCCATTGGTGTTTCTTCCTTGGATTTATTGGGGCTACTTGTTCAGCTATTTGTTTCAATTCGGGAACTATTTCCTCTATATCATCTGTTATTTTAATATATCTAGTTCGTTCTTTGTATCCCTCGTTATTTATTAGTTTATGAGGGTCGTATGTTCTCTTTTTTTTTTATGTGAGTTTTTTTCTCTGTCAACGGGGTAAATTTAATTTTAATCTTTACCATGTAATGATCCGATCCAGTATCTGTTCCTCTCAGAACTTTCACATTGTAGATCTCCCTGTGATAGTTCTTATCCATACAAACATGATCTAGTTGCCATTCACCTTTTAGGTAGATTTCATTAGAAAGCTAACTATTGCAATGGGTCCCATGTTTCGACTTCCGGAAAATTTCGACTTATCTTCGCGTTTCACATCCCCCAGACCCCAAAACCACCGTCAGTTCAAACGTTTATATATAATTTATGTATGTATATATATATGTACATCAGTTTCTTGTGGACACGATAACTGCTGTAATTTTGCACCAATCAATTTGAATTTTTTACTGAATATGTATACCTATAATATCTCGGTCGAGTTCGTTACTGGGCTAAATCGGTCGAAGGGGATGAAAATGAGGGGCTTTTTTCGAAAAAGTGAAATATTACTATAACTCTCTTAATATGTGAAATATCGAATCTGTTCAACGTTCATACTATGTGTCGGATAAAGCCCAAAAATTTATGTTTGAAGAGTTTTTTTATAGCACCAACCATTGACCAAAGGGGTGGGAAAAAGTGGGTTTTTCGGGAAACATTAATCATATCTCTCTTAATAGGCACAATATCAAAACCGTACAAAATGGACAATATTCCCCTAATAATTACCTAAAACTTTTGTCTGAAAGAATTTTTGATATGACCCACCATTATGCCAAGGGATGAGAAAAATGATTTCGGAATTATAAGAAAATGCCAAGAGCTATCAGAGGTTGCCATGGCAACACTACTAAATTGATGAGGGATGAGCCATCAGACGTTGCCATGACAACGCACTTGCACGAGGTCAGATTCAGTATTTCCATCTGACTAAGTGGGAAGCGGCTTCGGTGAGGTAACTGGTAGCATGCTGAATGTTGCCCAAAGTCGTGGTTTCAAAGCCGGCCGAAGTCGTCGGATTTTCTAAGAGCGCTCAAATCCCTCAGTATGCTTTCCTTTGGAGGGGAAGTTCCAACGTTCGTTGCTGGTTGGGGTGGCATATAGTAGCCAAGTTCACAGCTAGGTGTCATTGATGGTAGTACCTGGTAGCAACATTACTGCTTGAAATTGACCGTCTGCAGTCCTTACCTGAATTAAGACTAATACAGCCATTACAATTCACGCCATCAGACAGATACTACACTCACCCAAAGTACACAGGGTTTGATGACCGCGTTGTCGCAGCCCCTAAACTGAGGAACCAACCAGAGGTAGATTTCATTAGAAAGCTAACTATTGCAATGGGTACCATGTTTCGACTTCCGGAAAATTTCGACATATCTTCGCGTTTCACATCCCCCAGACCCCAAAACCACCGTCAGTTCAAAAGTTTATATATAATTTATGTATGTATATGTATATATATATATGTATATCAGTTTCTTTTGGACACGATGACTGCCATAATTTTGCACCAATCACTTTGAATTTTTTACTGAATATGTATACCTATAAAATCTCGGTCGAGTTCGTTACTGGGCTATATCGGTCGAAGGGGGTGAAAATGGGGGGCTTTTTTCGAAAAAGTGAATTATTGCTATAACTCTCTTAATATGTGAAATATCGAATCCGTTCAACGTTCATACTATGTGTCGGATAAAGCCCAAAAATTCATGTTTGAAGAGTTTTTTTATAGCACCAACCATTGACCAAAGGGGTGGGAAAAAGTGGGTTTTTCGGGAAACATTAATCATATCTCTCTTAATAGGCACAATATCAAAACCGTACAAAATGGACAATATTCCCCTAATAATTACCTAAAACTTTTGTCTGAAAGAATTTTTGATATGACCCACCATTATGCCAAGGGATGAGAAAAATGATTTCGGAATTATAAGAAAATGCCAAGAGCTATCAGTGGTTGCCATGGCAACACTACTAAATTGATTAGGGATGAGCCATCAGACGTTGCTAAGATAACGCACTTGCACGAGATCAGATTCAGATTTCCATCTGACTAAGTGTGAAGCGGCTTCGGTGACGTAACTGGTAGCATGCTGAATGTCTATGCCCAAGGTCGCGAGTTCAAAGCTGGCCGAAGTCGTCGGATTTTCTAAGAGCGCTAAAAATCCCTCAGTATGCTTTCCTTTGGAGGGGAAGTTCCAACGTTCGTTGCGAGTTGCTGGTTGCGGCAGCATCTAGTAGCCAAGTTCACAGCTAGGTGTCGTTGATGGTAGTACCTGGTAGCAACATTAGGAACTACTGCTTGAAATTGACCGTCTGCAGTCCTTACCTGAATTACAGACTAATACAGCCATCCCTAAGTACACGGGGTTACATGACCGCGTTGTCGCAGCCCCTAAACTGAGGAACCAACCAAAATCTCTGTGGGAGATATAATTTTGCGTGAAGAAGTAACAGACCGTTACATAGTACCACATCAGTGTCGAAACCTTGCATAAGGACAGTGTGACCACAAGTATAAAAATGGACCCCAAATGACAAGAAGGTTACCGTCCCCATAAGACAGTAAAATGTTTAAAATATGCATAAAATGACGCAAAACAAAGTTAATTAAGCTCCAATTATAAAATACCTTCTCGCAATAAATGAGGTCTGATCCTTCTACGACAACCTGCATATTCTGCCTATTTTCGCCTATCCCCAAGTTTGTCCGGTGAAATCTACCTCCGCCTTCCGGCGTGCCGAGAGGACTTTTTTTTCCAATCTGGATGTTTCCAAGTTTTGAGTTTATTTGGTCTTCTCTTGAAGGAAGTTGATTTGGAGGTCATATCATGGTTCCTGCAAAATGCCACCAGTCTTATGCCATTCCTGTTCGTTCTTCTCTGTGCTGGCCATTTTCCTATTATGTGTCTATATCTTTTTTCCTTTCCTAACTGGGCATTAAAGTCTCCAATTAAAATTTTGGTGTGACTTTTATTTATGTTTGTTGCTGTCTGATCTAAAAGCTCCCAAAATCCCTCCACATCATCTTTGTGTTCTTTCTTATTATTTTTATCATTATTATTATGTGAAAAAGCTTAATTGGCAAAACAATTGGTCTGGATAAAGATTATTGATGCGTGAATACTCCCACAGTAAATTACAGAAACCAGGGGTATATACAGGGTGTTTACAAAAAGGGTCTGATATTGTAACAGGGGTTGGGATTGGTCAAAACGAGAAGAAATGTCCGGAAACAAATACCTGTTGAGATATGAGCCACTTTACTTGTGTTGTGTATTTACACTTCTGCCAATGGTCGTCATCCTACCAGCTACTTCTAATCAACACTTGACTTTCATACACGTTTAACAGAACACGTGTTGGGCAAACATCCATCAACACCACCAACCAGGAGCTATGATATGTCAGCCGGTCTGTCCGTAGATACCATCTGCAGGTTACAAGGGATGCTCCACATGGTTACCACATGCTTCGGCTCTTCTTCGCAAAGAATCCCCAACTCGTACAATCACGCCTGGCTGCTCCCGGATATGGAGACACACATTGGTGACATGCTCTTGTAACATTTGCACACTGTCGATGGGTGTGGCATACACTAATGTCTTAGGGGCAGATGACCTCTTAGTTCTGCCCCTTAAAACTTCAATAACTAACACCAATGTCTTTAAATGTCCCCATAAGCAGAAATCCAATGGATTGAGGTCCAGCAAACGGGGAGGCCATGCTACTGGACCCCCTCGACCAATCCATCGTCCAGGAAACGTTTGGTTTAGGTATTGTCGCATGATGCATAGAAAATGTTGTGGTGCCCTGTCATGCATGAACCACGTGTGTTGGCGATCTAAAAGCGTAACATCCTCCAACAGTCCGAGTAGTTCATTGTGCAGGAATCGATGATACACAGCACCTGTTCGGTAAAATGTATGGCCCTATTAGTTTGTCGCCCACAATACCTGCCCACATATTGAGACTAAAACAATCCTGATGCCTCGACCATTTGCATCTGCCCCCACATCCGTGTTGTGGTAATTTATGATGCCTTCTGATCAATCCTGCCTCGTACGTAAATAAAATACAGGCTGTAAATTGTGGATCTTCTGCCTTCTGGCGTAGAAGCCATTGACAGAATTGTGCTCTGGCAGGGTGGTCAGGAGGCCTAAGAACTAGCACACATTGGATATGGCATGGATACTGTAATTGCTTATGTAGAACAAACCCTGCAAGAGCATACCTTCAACAGCTGAAATCTTCATGCACTTGTTTGAGGATCACGTTTTACATGTTGCAACACCCGTTCCTCCATTTCCGGCATGCAAACTATACGTGATCCTCCGTGATCCATTACTGGCAGCAAATGAACCCGTTTCTGTAAGTTGCTGGAATAGCCGAGGATAAAGCTTTTCCAATCGAATGTTGTGGTGTGGATGTCGTTGAGCGTACATGATAAGGGCCTGTCGTCCAGTACCATTGGCTAATCCATAGCAAAAAAACATATCGGCCATTTCCCTTGAGGAATACTCCAGCTCACTGTTTACGTCGCCCACACAGCAGAGGACCACTAGTCTGGTGCGGGTACCACACTGCACTGCCAGCACAACCGCATACTCTGACTGAACATCCGAATCTTGCAAAGACCTTCAATGGAAAGTCGCCTTCACCACCAAACACAATGCCTCCTCCACGGGCATATCTCAACAGGTATTTGTTTCCAGATACACGTTTATAGGAACATTTCTTCTCATTTTGACCAATTCCAACCCCTCTTGCAATATCAGACCTGTAATAGCTAGCATGAAGGCTGCGTTACCTAGTAATTAATGGTCTAGACCAGGGGTTTCCAAACTTTATAGCCACAATGACTCCTCCACAAAGTCCCAAGGACTAAGACCTAGCTAGCTCATCATACCAACATACTGTAGTTCTGAATTACGCACAAATTTTGATTTTGGGATCTATGTGAAAATACATTCTCTAAAATAAAAAAAACAAAAAATATATCTTCTTCTTCAAGTACCGTGTTCGGTCCCCCGAATATTGGCGATCATAAAGGAAAAGGTGTCTCTGTCCACCGCCAGCCGGAACAATTCTTCAACAGATCGAATCCGTGACCACTCCTTGATATTCTGAAGCCAGGACATCTGTCTTCTGCCACACCCTCGTCTGTCATCTATTTTGCCTTGTAGTATTAGTCATGTGAAGTGAACAATTGAATCAGCAAAGCAATGCACTTTTACCACCAAGTAAGACAACTACTCTGGGATAAGCAAGTGCCACTCTAAACCAAGGTGACATTGTACAAATCCTACTACACACCAATCCTCACAAACAACCTGGAAACCTCCACACTAATCAGGAAGGACAATTCGAAACTCCAAGCAGCAATGAAGTTCCTGCGTACTATGATCCAGAAGACCAGAAATGATAAAATCAGAGAAGATGTGAGAATAGAAGACCCTATACTACAAAAGACCCAGAAGGCTAGAATTAAGTGGTTCGGCCACGTGAAGAGAATGAGTGCCAATAAAACTGCCAGCTGGCAGACCTAGAAAACAATGGACAGATCTGGTGAAGAAGGATGTACAGGAGAGAGGCCAGGATTGGGAGAGGATTGTGAACAAAGAAAAAGAATCATTCATGGATCGACAAGAGATGGACGGGGCTCAAATACCACACCCGGGAAACTGGAGTTGGTCAATGATGATGATGATGATTATTATTTTAGTCGAAGCAACTGATATTTTTGGCCTCTAAGTACATGACCCAAATATGTAGTTTTTAGGTAGATTTCATTAGAAAGCTAACTATTGCAATGGGTCCCATGTTTCGACTTCCGGAAAATTTCGACATATCTTCGCGTTTCACATCCCCCAGACCCCAAAACCACCGTCAGTTCAAAAGTTTATATATAATTTATGTATGTATATATATATATATATGTAAATCAGTTTCTTGTGGACACGATAACTGCCGTAATTTTGCACCAATCACTTCGAATTCTTTACCGAATATGTATACCTATAAAATCTCGGTCGAGTTCGTTACTGGGCTAAATCGGTCGAAGGGGGTGAAAATGGGGGGCTTTTTTCGAAAAAGGTGAAATACTGCTATAACTCTCTTAATATGTGAAATATCGAATCTATTCAACGTTCATACTATGTGTCGGATAAAGCCCAAAAATTTATGTTTGAAGAGTTTTTTTATAGCACCAACCATTGACCAAAGGGGTGGGAAAAAGTGAGTTTTTCGGGAAACATTAATCATATCTCTCTTAATAGGCACAATATCAAAACCGTACAAAAAGGACAATATTCCCCTAATAATTACCTAAAACATTTGTCTAAAAGAATTTTTGATATGACCCACCATTATGCCAAGGGATGAGAAAAATGATTTCGGAATTATAAGAAAATGCCAAGAGCTATCAGAGGTTGCCATGGCAACACTACTAAATTGATGAGGGATGAGCCATCAGACGTTGCCATGACAACGCACTTGCACGAGATCAGATTCAGTATTTCCATCTGACTAAGTGGGAAGCGGCTTCAGTGACGTAACTGGTAGCATGCTGAATGTTGCCCAAAGTCGCAGTTTCAAAGCCGGCCGAAGTCGTCGGATTTTCTAAGAGCGCTCAAATCCCTCAGTATGCTTTCCTTTGGAGGGGAAGTTCCAACGTTCGTTGCGTGTTGCTGTGGCATCTAGTAGCCAAGTTCACAGCTAGGTGTCGTTGATGGTAGTACCTGGTAGCAACATTAGGAACTGTTGCTTGAAATTGACCGTCTGCAGTCCTTACCTGAATTACAGACTAATACAGCCATCCCTAAGTACACGGGGTTACATGACAGCATTGTCGCGCCCCTAAACTGAGGAACCAACCAAGATCTTTGCGGAGATATAATTTTGTGTGAAGACGTAACAGACCGTTACATAGTTACACATCAGTGTCGAAACCTTGCATAAGGACAGTGTGATAACAAGTATAAAAATGGACCCCAAATGACAAGAAGGTTACCGTTCCCATAAGACAATAAAATGTTTAAAATAAGCATAAAATGACGAAAAACAAAGTTAATTAAGCTCCAATTATAAATACCTTCTCGCAATAAATGAGGTCTGATCCTTCTACGAAAACCTGCATATTCTGCCTATTTTCGCCTATCCCCAAGTTTGTCCGGTGAAATCTACCTCTGCCTTCCGGCGTGCCGAGAGGACTTTTTTTGATACTTAATGGTAGACAAAAGCTGAAGATCACATTTTGCTCTTCTGAGGACATCGCTGTTAGTAACTCTATCAGTCCAAGGTATTTTAAGCATTCGCCTATAGATCCACATTTCGAAGGCATGGTGTTCACCTTCAAAGTCCAAACCTCCATACTATACAAGAGAGTCGACCAGACATAGGTTCGAGCCAATCTATGTCGGAGCTTCAGATTTAAGTTGTCATTGTTGAAGCATGAAGACATTTTCCTATATAGGCTACACTGTGTGCTATTTCAATGTGACTTCTGATTTCAACGTCACGATTTAAATCATCAGTGATGATACTCCTTAGATATTTAAAATGGTGAACACGCTCGACTGGAAGACCTCTGATGTTAAAGCAGCCTGGTCATGAGTTTGACGACTAAAAACCATAAATATTTACAGATCCAAATTAACTGATGAGCATTGCTGACAATTTCCACTGGTGAACTTGATCCACAACCACAAACAATTGTCACATGAAAGTTACAGCAACATATCTCATTATAGTACAGTACATTACGCAAAGCCTATAATGGCAATAATTAAGACAAGAGTATTCGATCATATTATAATTTCCATACGAGTGTCTTAATTACCATTATAGGCGAGTTGCATACGACTGTTTACGTTCGACGATAATTATAACTATTTTATGTTCGAACATAAATATTCATAAATATCTGTCGAGATTTCGCCGGTTTTATGGAGCCTCTGTGGCTTAGGCGGCAGCACACCGGCCTGTCACCGCTGGGTCCGTGGTTCAAATCCCGGTCACTCCATGTGAGATCTGTGCTGGACAAAACGGAGGCAGACAGGTTTTTCTGCGGGTACTCCGGTTTTCCCTGTCACACTTTCATTCCAGCAACACTCTCCACTATCTGTCATTCATTTAATCATTGCCCCTGGGGAGTGCGACAGGCCTCGGCAGCCGGCACGGTTCATATCCTCGCCGCTAGATGGGGGCTTCATTCATTCCATTCCCTGACCCGGATGGTCGACTGGAAGCAGGCTGTGGATTTTCATTTTCATTCAATCATTTCATTTCATTTTGCCGGTTTTATGTACTGAACAAAGCACATGGGATGCAGGGAATACCTTGTATTTGACCATGGCCTCCTCAAATACCCCTCTATGACACTAGCCACGCAGTGAAATTTAAAATAGGAGGCCGTGGAAGTCAGTGCAGATGCGATGCTATCCTTACCTAATTGGTCACACAACTGTTTCTTGAGCTCTGATTGGTGGGAGAAACTGTTTCATAATGAAAAATAGTGTTATTATGACCCTCATTATGATACAGTTTTCTGACATAGCCTATAATATTTACATTTCGACATCGTCGAACATAAATCATTATTATCGGTATTATGTTTAATTTCATTGTGTATGCCATTTTCTGTAAGTTTTGAGGATAAATCTGAGTTAATTAATTGTGATTAAAATGTCCAATTTCATTATGTTTGTCAGTTATTTTGTGTTCTTAATTGGTTAAGTAAAAATAAAACATTGATTATTTTGTTTGATTTACTTAACATTTTACAATGTAATAAAATAAACTATGGCGGGCCGGATACCAGGCAAGTAGCAGTAGCGGGCCGGATTGGTGGTGCTCACGGGTCAGTGTTGGCCCGCAGGCCATAGTTTGGAGACCGCTGGTCTAGACAAAACCCATTGGTCCGGATAAAAATTATTGATGAGTCTCGTATGCACGGGGTTCGCCACATTCTATTTGTCCCATAATCCACCCGTATAATGGTGGACACAACTGGAATTTTACTATGTAAGTTGCGATCTAAAAAGGAGATGGTGAGTGGCTTTTAGACATCGGAGGAGAACATCTATTACCGCATCATTTCCTCAATTATTATTCATCACTACAAAAGGTATTTCAGCTACTTGAATAGTGTGTAGAAGGTTCTCCTCTCCTTTATGCAACCTTGCTTAGCATTGAGATTTCTAAAGAGCTTTACAGTTGTATTTTTCTTTAGCAGAAATCTGTGTGACATAGGGATTTAAACTGCAGAGAAATTCATCTGAGTAAAGGTGTTCAGAATTACCTTAGCTTACAATGGTATCACAGCTGTAAAAAGTTTTCACTTTGCTTTGAAGAATACTTGCAATAATGTACTTGTTAATTATTTTTCAATCTTCATTTCATGGGCACAGAATAGCACGGTCTACAAACTGAGTAACATTGTCATATGTATGGTTTCGTGAGAATACTGCAAAAAGGACCTATAGCAATTTATGTCCTCAAGGCTGTTAAGTTTATTAATTCATTAAATGAATTGCCGATATTTATAAAAATCACAGTGTAATTTGTCACTGCTGTGGGTAATCTCCTTTCTTTCAATTGGTAACTTGAGAGCGTAAGCATCCCAAAAGGGATCCATACTACAGAAATAATCAGTACTTTTTTTCAGGGGGAAATGTTTTGAAAACTGTTTAAGAAAAATATTGGCACATTTGTATCTAGTCCGGCAAATATAACTTCCGACTTGAAAGTTCATCGATCAGTTGGCGACAACCCACTGTTCACAACAGCTGGAGGAGATTTCGAGTAATACTCGTTTTAAATCGATCTGTTGAATCAGTTTCTTTTGGTCGGCAACTCGGCACTCCGTTCTTGGGAGGAGGGTTAGGTTGTTATTTTTAATAATTTTATTAATGCAGCCAATGGCCATGTATTTTTCTTTTCAGGACGGGTCAGGGAAGGGATTATGAAAGGAAATCGGCCGTGGACCTATTGAAAGGAACCGTCCCGGCATTTGCATGGTGGTGAAAGTGCGTGTGGTTAGACATCTGGTGACCGACACGGAAAGCAAGCAGAGGAAGTGTGAAAATGGCAGTGATCAGCCTCTTTTACCAGTGTGGAATTTACTGTAAGCAGGACAACAAAATGAGACACTACCACAGTGCTTCTATTCATTTCACTTAATTTCTAAATGTAAAATGATTAGAAATACAGAGTGCAGTTACCACCTTGACATGCTGACCACAAATAAATTAACCCAATGCAACCTTGTAATGAAATGTTTTCAGTAGTGTCAACGAGTACCTTAACTATATTAGTAGTACCCGGCTTCGCCCAGTCGATTGATCATGGAGTCTCAAAGTCTCCTTTAGTTCCCTGGTCTGATAACACTCTTAAGTGATGAATGATATTGATTTATTTATTCATTATCAAACTTAGTGTCATACTAAAATGACTAATAGCACAATAAAGGTGACATTAAGAATCGGAGGCGTAGCGCTATAATACGCCGGGCGTTCCCTAAAATGTGTATTCATCAGAGAGTAAAATATAACATTGTTTTTATTTTATATAAATGCGGCGTTAGCATATTACATGGAGCTTAGTTATTTTATATCCACACCCCCATATAATTAGTGTTAGTCAGGCTGCGGTCTACTGCTGTGCTTTGCCTTTCTTGTCTGTACGCTTGAGCTTCTTGGCGTCAAGAGCTATGTACCACCCTGGCCAAGCCACGTTGCAGCGCATGCGTGAGTTCATGCCTGTTTCTCGGAAGGGAAGTGTTTCCGTACGCCGGCGTTTGACTGGCGTGTGGCGTCTGCTCTGTACGATCACTGTCCTGTTAACTCAAAAACCCAATCGCTGCGCTAGTGCTAGTTTGAACTGCAAAAGTGTAGTTTCTTTTAATTGTGCGTGTGTGTATGACCGAAGTAAGTTCACCTGACTCTAATGTTATTAATTTTTTAAAGGCAACTCCTTTGAGCGTTGTGATTTAAAAACAAAAAGACCAAAGCCAAATTTATCAATTAAAGAAGTCGGTAAAAATCGCACACAGAGTTTTCAGCTTTCTTGGTATGACAGGTTTTCCTGGCTAACTGGGTGTGTTTAAAAAAAAAAATGTTTTGTTACGTTTGCCTTATGTTTGGGGCAAAAGACACTGAATGGTGCACGGAAGGAATTTCGGACCTGAGTAATTTAATTTAAAAAGGCTGTAAAACACCAGTCTTCAAAACACCTCTTGTTACATTGTGAAGCATTTCATCTGCTAGGTAAAATTCGCATTGAGCATGCATCATCTGAAGCTGCTCGACTACAAGCAGTAAAACATAATAAGATCGTGTCTTCAAACAGGCAGTATGTGCGACGACTCATTCAATCTGTAGTATTTCTCAGTACACAAGAACTAGCCTTTCGTGGGCATAGAGAAGATGAAAGTTCTATTAACAAGGGGAATTATTTGCAATTGTTGAATCTGCTCATTCAAAATGAATCGATAGTAAGAGACCATTTATAATCATCATCATTATTAAAAGGAACACCTCCAGACATTCAAAATGACTTGATAGAAGTTACAACAATCGCATTAAATGAAAAAATCAAATCAGAAATAAATGAAGCCCCCTTTCTCTCCATACAAGCGGATGAGACATTAGACGTGTCGTGTAAGAGCCAGATGAGCATAATATTTAGATATATTCCTAAGAAGTATGATAGGAAAGACAAGGAAAGACAGAGTGAGGAATGAAGATGTTAGGAAGGAAGTTGGGATGGGAAAACTAAATGAGAGAATTGAGAAGAATAAACTAAGGTGGTTTGGACATGTAAAGAGGATGGAGGAAAATAGAATACCAAGACAGATGCTGGAGGCGAAGTGCAAGGGTAAGAGAGCAAGAGGAAGACCTAGAACAAGGTGGACTGATTCAGTGAAGAACAGCATAAGAAAAAGAAATCTGGACTGGGACAAGATCGTGGAAGAAGAATGGTGGAAGGAAAGAGGAAAGTGGAGAAATGCCATAAATACCCCGACCCGGCAGGAGCTGGATAAGGGGAAATGATGATGATGATGAGTGTGGATGATAGAATAGAGGAGAGATTCGTCGGTTTTTATGAAGTTTCCAAGAATAAAACAGCTGCGGGATTGTCAGAAGTCATGCACAAAGTTTTACTTGACTGGGAAGTAAATGGAGAAAAAGTCGTAAGCCAGACTTACGATGGCGCAGCAGTAATGGCAGTCAGACAAGAAGTAGTTCAAAGGCTAGTGAAACAGTTTTGCCCATATGCTCTTTTCGTCCATTGTTACGCCCACCAATTAAATTTGGTACTTCTGTATGGCTCAAAAACAATAAAACAGGTTCATTTGTTTGTCTGTGCTTTGACTGCTTTTCACAGTTTTTTCAGCAAGTCTTCAAAAAGGACAGTTTTGTTGGCCGAAAGAGGATTTAAGCTTCCACAAGCTAGCAATACGAGATGGAATTTTCATTCGAGGGCAGTTTTCACCATTATGAAACATTTCCAAGGATTGTACGGTATTTTTGATGAAATTATTGATGATGAAAATGTGAATGGGACAACGACTCTGTGAACTGTGCCAATGGTCTCAAAAGACATATGGATGACCCAACCTTTGTATATTTGCTATGTGTATTCGAAGCTTGTTTCAATTACACTGATCACCTTGTCATATTGTTGCAATCATCGACAGAGTGTATTGTAACTTGCCATAATGCGATAGAGGCTGTCGTCAATAGCATAGAAAACTTAAGAAATGAAGATTTCACTGACAGATGCGTTCAAAAAAGCATCCAGTTGAATGAAAACGTAATGTATGATGGCAAGAAAAAGAACACTTTGAGTTTGCTGACTTTTGAAATACGGTAGTAGATTCACTAACAGATCAAATGAAAAGTAGATTTGAAGATCTTACTCATCTAAATTTTATTGAGTTAGTACAAGAAAAGAAGTTTAAAGAATACACCGAAACATTTCCCCAAAGCAAATTAGATATTTTGGTAAAACAGTACGGTTCTTTAATGTTAACCAATTACTAAATGGACTTCACATTGTTTATACAGATCAGACAGAGCATTTAGCTCCAAAAGATATTTTAAAATATTTTGTTACAAATGGTCTTGACTCCATCTATCAGGAAGTAACTAAACTACTACGCTTAGTACTGACTATTCCAACTACTACAGCTAGTAGCGAACGCAGCATGAGTACACTGAAAAGAATTAAAACCTACCTTAGAAATTCTATGAGCAATAGTCGCTTGTCATGTTTAAATTCACTGGCTATTGAAAAAGAGTTATTAGGTGAGCTTTCATCAGCGCCCACATTTCTTGAACATAACACACACCTTTTCGCAGAAAAGACGAATGGAGCTGATGTACAAGACTGTGGCAGTATCTTTCATATTAGCTTTTAGATTTGTTCCTTAGTTTAACTGTCGTTATAAACTTTGTCGTCCCCAGTTCCAAAGTACACGCTACGCCACTGCTAAAAATTAAACAACACAGAGAATCATTAAGGAAAATAAGCAATACAATTGAGGCACCTAGAATCAAAACCCGGCAAGTCCAAAGAACAAAATTTGTGGGAAAATGAGGAAAACTGTTAACATATGACCAAAAAAAATTGGAATATGAACATTTTGTTTATTAATTACTTTGTCATCAAACGATGCATTCCAACAAATTACAGGCTTGTCCCCTAATGGAAAGTAACACAATTCTTGAGATTAATTAGGAGTTAACTGGTTTTGAAAGTGAAATGTACATATGGACGTTTTTAAAAGTAAGAAAAGTAGTTGAAAATGAAAATCCACAGCCTGCTTCCAGTCAACCGACCGGGTCAGGGAATGGAAGGAATGAAGCCCCCATCTAGCGGTGAGGATATGAACTGTGCCGGCTGCCGAGGCCTGTCACACTCCCCTGGGGCAATGATTAAATGAATGACAGATGAAATGAAATGATAGTGGAGAGTGTTGCTGGAATGAAATTGTGACAGGGAAAACCGGAGTATCCGGAGAAAAACCTGTCTGCCTCCGTTTTGTCCAGCACAAATCGCACATGGAGTGACCGGGATTTGAACCACGGACCCAGCGGTGAGAGGCCAGCGTGCTGCCACCTAGGCCATGGAGGCTTGAAGAAAAGTAGTTCTAAGAATAAAAAGATACAGTCAGTCTGAGAGACTAGACTTTATATCATTTCAAATGACGCATGCTACAAATGCTCAGGAGGGCTTCTTGCTTCGCTCGAAGCCCCAGGACTCTTTCAACAGACTCCATTACCCATTAACTTAGGCTTCCCGCGCGGGGAACGGAGAGCGGGAGGTGCACTCTGCTGCATGACGTCACGCATCCGTCTCAGTATCGCATAACGCCAGACCCCAGGAGTAAACTCAGACTCGGTGCATATGCACTGAACAACATGATGACGTCATACACGCCGTAATCGTAACGCATAACGGTAGACCAAAGCATAATGATGAAGTCGACAAGATCATTTGAAATGATAAAAACAAGGGGAGAAGGAAAGCATGTGAACGTGAACCATCCAAATTATGCACGAAATGAAAACCAGACCTGAATTATGATTATGCATATATTTAGAATTTAACAAACACTTAACCACACATTACAAAACACAACACAGCTGATGGCAGTATGAAGGAATCCTGGGTAATGCAATTCTATGTGCTGATTGGCTGAAAACTACTTAGTGGATTTGAAACTAACAATGGTAGAAGTTTAATTGGATCTAGTGGATTTTGAAATTAACCCTAAGTTTTGTCCGCCATTTTCATAGGGAAATAGCATCTTTTGAAGGAAATTAATGTCACCATTGAGTTGCCCGTGTTCAAGTTCATATAAAGGCAACTTCATCTCATTTTTCATGTTCGATGGACTTGGCGGGTTTTGATTCTAGACGCCTCAATTGCTACAATGTGATTAGAGATCACAAGCAAGTATGTTCAAAGTGAAATGACACACTGTAAGCATGAGTCATGAAAGAGCATTTTGCTCTCTCCAATGGCTCTTTCACCACCAAATAAGTTTCCAACAGACTATTAATACGGCCCTCACATCCTTCCCAATTTATCAGAGTCAAATCTCGCATGAATAAGTGCAGAGGGCTTACAGCTATGATGTCCGAAGTTGTAGCAAATCTACAGCCAGAGACCATACTCGCTTCCACCTGATACTGAGTGAAACTGCCACATCCCTCAAGCCTCAAGAATCCAAGGAAATGGGTGGTGTATCCTAATATCATAGAGTCTGTTATGTCTGCAAGATCCTAAAGAATTTCAATTCAAAAATTTGGTAAAAGTATGTGGAAGTGTTGAAAATTGTGTAAGGAACAAACACCCGATCATTTTGCTTCATAAAATACTAAAAACCCGCCCCGGCTTCGCCCAGGAACAGTTATGAATGTATTACGTCATAAGCGCTTTTTTTTTTTTTCGATGTCAACTAAGACTTATATCCGTTTTACATCTCGGCATGATGGGTTAAAATCATTGACTCGACTATTACGGTAATTATATTATCATGGATATTCACGTGCAATGAATTCTTGTCAGACGTAATTTAAGAATGGCGAGATGCATGAAACACAAATCTTCCTTCGGTCCAATCTTAAATTGACTGTGTATTTTGCGGAATGAAAAGTTCACAGGCGAAATGAAGAAAAGCAGATTTGCACTTCCAGGGAAACTCCAAACACAACCACTCTTCTCTGAAGTCTTAACTCAACACAACTCGACAGTTTGCTGCTGGCTGTATCTGGGGTAATAAGCTCGCCCGCTAGCTAGGCTGTAGCTGGGGTAATAGTCTCGCCCCTAGCTAGCTCGTAAACTGTCCCCTCAGTAATTGAATGGGGATTGTTGGAAGAAATGAAAACGTAAAAACGCTTATAGTGGGCGATGTATTGAAGATAGAGATATGCTCTTGCGGACTTTTTTGTAGAACTTTCCATGCTGAACAATTCTTTCACCCATAGTATATAGATATTTTTAAGAGTTTGCCCAGCGTTAAGCTTGACTTTTTCACTGAAATAGTTACTGCTTGGCTTCCTTTGATCATAAATTATTTTCAACAAAAACATTCCTCGAGATATCCTTTGCAGAATGGTGAAAACCGCATCGAAATCCATCCAATGGTTCTCGAGATTACCTGTGACATCAAAGAATCAGGGACTTTGTTTTATACTAAGTAGAGATTCATACAACTTATTGAAGAAAAGTACCACGCATGTTGATCATACGTATTTCATCAATTCTATTGCAAACTGTCATGCTAACTCAGTATGATCAGTAGATGGCAGGTTGTTTCAATATTTTTGAATCACTGTGGGTCCATATCATTCCATTAATCTGAGGCAAACCAACCAGTAGGCCCTATCAAATAATCATCATTCTCACGATATCTTTCTTCAGCCAGAGTCGAGAGTTGTCATTAGTGGACCTAGAAATCATGGCATCTAATGCAATGACCTGACTCCGTATACATAATTTAAATTATGTATAACCAAGGTAATTAATATGTAGTTTGTTTGATTTCAAAGATGGTTCGCAATTACCTCACTTAGCTTGGATTAACAAAGCAGGCTTCAGTTTCGAGCACATCATGTTAGCGTTAATTAAGGGTGCATCTGGTTTAATATTTACTAACGGATTACATCTGAGGTATCAGGAAATAATGGAACTGAAAACTTCAATTTTAGAAACATCATCCATACAAATGACTTAGAAGTGAATGGAATACCCCTTGATTCCCATAATGGATGTAACATCTAGGTCATTTGCCCCTAATGATAATGAAAATGGAAACTTACCTCCTTATAATAAAATAATGCCATGATGTCTTAAAGGAACAGTACTTAGAAAGTTTACATTCTGTAACTAACATCCACTTGTAGAATACAGCAATGATCCAATTTAACAATTCATGTTAGGGGCAGTGTGATGTAGCCCGCATTGCCAGCCATCAATACACTCATTTTTGCAAATATCTTGAAAATGGTGGCAGGCGTACAATAGTGGTCTCTCCGCACTTGATATTCACAACACGGCGTCACTCATGCAGCAAGAATAGAGTCCTTTGATGAACAATTGAATAATTTATTTCAGAAAGGGGTCAAGTGACAAAATATGATGAAATGAGTTATTTTGTGGGGAACATGTTCTGTAGGGATAGATGCATATTTTAGTGCAGAAAGGATTCAAGTTTCGACCTGTTATTACAGTAAGGCATTATGTTAAAAATTATGTTTAGTGCAGAAAGGGGTCAATGGACACTGCTTGACTCGTTTCTGATCTAAAATGTCAACCCATACTTCCCATCAATGTCAAGAAGATAAAAGACCTCACTAACCTCAATACTTATCTCGTTGGGTATGATGAGTTCTACAACAATGTATTGCAGAATGTGCTGTGGACTTAGAAGACGAATAAAGCAGTGTATTACCAACCAGATAATGTATAGCCTTGAACTTAAGAGACTGATCAGTTTCAAAGAAAGTATCAGCCATTTTTAAACAGGTTTCATTAGTTACAATAATGGTTTTCTTTCATTAATAATGTTATCTATTACACATAAATAAATAAACTATTTTACATACAATTTGTTTTCATTACAAAACAGTAAAATATTTCTCAGTTTTGCTAACAAAATATAGTGTTCCACTTCTTTATTGCAGAAAGGTGTTAAGAACAAAGTTTTTAAGTTCTGTTTTTGCACATTACAAAAAAAGTAAATCAAATATAATTTTTGTTATTACGTTTCAAATACATAAACACATTTGTAGTAAGATTTTAAGATCCATAAAGAAATCTTTGTATGAGATTTTAAGTTTTCTTAGATTTTCTCAAAATGGCATTTTTGTCACTGGTCAAAATAATTATGAAATAAACGATTCAATTAGAAGAATTGGGAACTACTTAAAAATGACTAAATGGAAGACCTGTTTAATCTCCAGATAACGTTACATGCAGGAACAAGCATGCAATATTTTTTAACATTTTTATAAATCTTTTAATATTTTTAACATTTTATTCCAGTGTCATCATCATCCTCATAGTTTAATGTATTTTAATATTTTGACTTACACCCAATGGTGGCTCTGACTAGGAGTTTGCAGGTGACTGATGAAGGACCTTAATAGGTCCGAAACATGTAGCCTACCATATGAGGATATAATCCCTCGACAAAGTAAGTTGTATTGAAAAGTGGATAGTTCTTTATTAAATGATTATAGGGCCTTAAAACAAGGTTATCGGGTTCCCTTGGGACATACAGAGTTTTGTTTCTTGCATTGTGAGGCTTAACCCTCGGGACGTCACACTGCGGTCTTTTTGACAGCACGCATACTTCTAGCCTGGTTGTAGGACAGGCGCCTCTACCCCGCACCCCTCCTCTATGGTTTAAAGCCAGGTAGCGCTACTCAGTTGCTGTATCAGCCAGTTATATGTTAATTCAGTGCTCCATGCATTAATAAAAAATTACATTATTAAGCTGTAACATTGTTTTATATATTTTTTTACTGATAGTTGTAAATTACTCGTACATTCTACAGAATTTTTTTTTTTTTTTTTTTTTTTTTTCCAGTTTGCTTTTGTGAATGTTCTTTCCTTTCCACTGTATTTTTATGTGTGTTTTAAAGTACAGGGCAAAAATTAAGATTTCAGGCGCGGTTTCCTAATTCAAAGTGTCCAAATCGTGATACCGTTCGGGATTTGGTAAGTAAATTTCGTGTGACTGGCTCAGTGCACGATGTACCGGGAACAGGCAGGCCTACGCTTTTAACAGACGAAAAAATTTATGAAATCTCCGACATAATGCTGCGCAGTCCAAGTAAATCAACACGAAAATTACCTCAACAAACAGGAATCTCTAAGTCGACAGCACATAAAGCTGTAAGAGACAAGCTTCAGTTGTTCCCTTACAGTGGGCGATGTATGGAAGATAGACATATGCTCTCGCGGACTTTTTTGTAGAACTTTTCATGCTGAACAATTCTTACACTCATAGTATTTAGATATTTTTAACGGTTTGCCCAGCGTAAGCTTACAAAGTGCTCGGACACCAGGTATTTTTATCGACTTTTCCACTAAAATCGTTACTGCTCAGCTTCCTTTGATCATAAATAAATTATTTTCTACAGAAATCATACTCGATATATCCTTTACAGAATGGTGAAAACCGCATCAAAATCCATTAAGTGGTTCTCGAGTTTACCCGTAACAGCCAAGAATCGGGGACTTTATACTAAGTAGAGATGATGCAAGCGGCAGCCATGCTACCAACGTAACTGCTGTAGCTAGCTCTCGCAGACGCATGTAGGCGCTGCGGAGAATATTCCCGGACTCACTGTAGAATGTAACATTAGTTATTGTATTCTTTTAAGCACTATTTGGATGTAAATAAATAAAATGTATGCTTTGAACGATGAAAATAGAGAGTAAGCACATAAAGAAAGCAACCTAACAATAATATATAGCAAATGGAAATAATCAAATGATATTGAATGCTTGCGGTCTTTACCAACGCGCGCGACGACTCACGTTACATTGCCTCGCGCGACGTCCCGAGGGTTAAAATGAGCTTAGTTTGGTCTTTCTATGAAAAATCCCACATTTCGCCTATGTGCCAAAGTGCCTAAATCTAGGGAATGGAGAGGACTGGCCAAATTTCAAGTGGACAATGAAACCCACTGGGTTCGAAATGGTAAGTACCTAAAATTTGGTTAAGTTTGGTGGAACAGTATAAGACAGACATACATTCAGCTTTATATGCTGTTTAGATTGCAATGCCAGCTGTAATAAAGGGGCAGATGATCTCACTGTTCCACCCCTTAAAACAACAATAACTAATTAGCTGCAATAATTGTATGTCGCACAATAGCCCAAACCATGTACAGAAAAAAGCCTTAACAAACAGCATTTATATGAACTTGATGTATTGACTGAGCAGACCATTAAAGAATTATATTAGGTTGGTGCATATGTCTGTAGCGTTTTTGTTTTGCTTGTTGGTATTCCGGTTGCTATGGTTTTATTTATCGACTGTCATTGTTGCTTTGTAGTTCCATGTTTGGTTTTGAGTTTACATATTGAAGTTTTGTCATGTGCTGATAGTGAGTGGAGCCGTGGACGCTAGAAAATGGAGTGCCAAGTAGAGAAATTGGAACATTTCCGACATATTCTTCTCTTTGAATTCAATAGAGGGATGAAAGCAGCGGAGGCGGCCAGAAACATTTGCACCGAGTATAGGGACAATGCTATTGGAGAGAGCACGGTAAGAAAGTGGTTATCTCGTTTAAAGGTGGGTCGTTTTGACCTTAGTTCACAATGATCCATGTCAGTGTACACGGGAACTGGCAAATGTGATGAACTGTGATCATTCCACCATTGTGCGACATTTGCATTCACTGGGTAAGGTTCAAAAATCCGGTGTATCGTATGGGTTCCGCATGCTCTAAGTCAAACTCACAAATTCAGCGGGTGACTATATGTGCATCTCTGCTTGCTCGTTATCGATTGCCTTGTGAACAACATCGACCATTCCAATCATGTATTGTTACTGGTGATGAGAAATGGTGTCTTTACGCTGACATAAGGAGAATAAAGGAATGGTTAAGCCCACACAAACAAGCAACTCCCCGTACAAACACCTGCGCGCATCCACTAAAGATAATGTTATGCATCTGGTGGAACACCGACAGTGTGCTGTACTACGAATTGCTTCCCCGAGGTGTAACCATCACTGCTGACATTTATTGCCAACAACTGAGACGTATTGCAGATGCATTCCAAGAAAAACAACCAGCAAGACTGCGTGAAGTGATGCTCCTCCATGATAACGCCCGCAGCACTGTGTTAACCAGAAGAAAGAAAAAAAAAACACACTATAGAGGAGTTGGCCTGGGAAATCATTCCACACGGTTATTTGCCCTATCTTGCGCCCTTAGATTTTCACCTTTTCCGCTCTCTATCGAACAACCTTCAAAGAACTTCCTTTCTGGATGAAGATGCGCTCCGAACATGACAAATTCTTCAACTCAAAACCACGCGATTTCTACAGGTGCATCGGAAAATTACCACAGCGTTGGCGGACTGTTGTGGATAGTGAAGGAGATTATGTTGCTGATAATTAACTTCGCTCTTAAGTGTATAATAAACTAATAAACTTGATGTGGATAAAGTTATGGAAAACACAACGGAGTTATGCACCAGCCCAATATTAATTGATCTGTAAGTTGTCAGTCTAACTTTCATACACCCTGTATACACCTCAAATACAGGGGACTTCCCCCACTTTTCAATCTAAAATGACCAAATGTGGCATTTGCTTCTTTAGTTTCTTCAAACCAGCTCGATTCTTGATCATGGAACAGAACACACTCAACAATTTCAACTTCTTTAATTTAGAAGGAAAAAGGTGATATGGAAGACCTTCCAAATTACAGCCCAGAGTCAATTTTAACACTTCCAACTCCCTGAATTCCACGATACGTTTCAGACTGACTGATGTAAAGTATTCACAAGCTTGAAGATGTAGAACCTTCAAATGGCGACAGGGAACAATGTAATCCATAACCCCATCAGTAAGGCTTGAACTGAGTATATGAAGACTTTCTAAATTCTTCAGCGTTCCCAACCACTTAAAACTCTCGTTTGTCATATAATAACAGTATGATAAACTCAAAGATTTGATTCTGGGACAGTTTAAGATAATCACTTCAGCAAGTACATCATGATAATTATTATAGCAACTAATAGAAACCTTTGTTAATAAGCACAAGTTAAAGTCACTAAATAAGTCATACACAAGATCAAGGTTTATCACTTCCATATAATCAAAGCCTAGTTCCTCCAGATTTTTGAACTTATAAATATACTTAAAGTCTTCAGCACAACCATAATCACAATAATTGTTTACCTTTAAAGTTTTCAAAGAAAAACCTGACGAGAGCAAAGAAAGGTTGCATTTTCCATCCCTTGATCCACACCTCAAACCTAAGGAATGTAATTTATCCTTCTTTGCCAAAAGTAACTTTTCTAGATCATCAAAGTTACAAAAGTATTTTCCTAAATCAATGTGCTCTAACAATGGACAACCTTCAATGACAGGCTTTAAATTCAGTGGCAGTTCGGGGCAATTTCCTGTAACAGAACACATCTTAAGAACTTTTAAATTATTGAGTTTCCCAATGAGTTCACATTCTTCTGGAGAATATTTTAATCTCATTGGGAGAACAAGATGTTCCAATTTCGAAGTCACCAGAAATAATTTCTGGAAGTACTGGTGTCTGAATTTTTGATCATAGCGAAACACTAATTTTCTAAGTTCTGAACCACTCTTCAGCAATGCGTTTTCTGTATTAAAACCTGCATAGCGATCTTCAAGCACAAGATAACGCAACTTTGGTGCCTGGAGCAAAGTATCTGCTATGTCAGCCTCGGATTCATCCGCAGTGGGAGTGTACGTGATATGCTGCCAGACACGACAGTCCTGCGACAATTCCTCCCACCGTACACAAACACGCCTCACGTGATGGACAATATCTTTCAGTCTCAGATATGAGAAGATTTTTACTATTACATCATCCACCAAATCCTCAACGGTAACTGTAGGCTGCATCATGTTAAGTCCTATAAATAGAACAAAAATACAAGTTATGAACTGTCTACTTAACAGGCAAAGTTTGGAACATGGGTTGCATCCAGGTTTGCCAGATTCCTGAAAACCAAATGTGGGTCAGGTGTGTTGTGGAGGAAATCGGTGCATGACATAATCGACTAGTGAACTTCCCTATATAACAAAAGAGAAACGTTCCGCCTAGTCAATACATTTATTTAAAACAAGTTATAAACTTGTTATTATATGGTACATGTTTCGGAGCCTCTAGTACTGATCCCTTCTTCAGCCATAAATTAAAATGTAAAATCCAGGATAATTAAAGATATAAAAAAATACATAAAATGATGAGCGAATAGATGAAATGAGGTGACAAAGAACATATTAATCATGAGAAGTAACATGAGTGCGCATTAGTAAATTGTAACACCATTGGTAGTGCTAGATTCTTGTGAATAAACACTTATATAGCACTGTTCTAATGTTTGTGCATGTGAAAATCACTTCACTTGGGATGTATGGCCTGTTGGTTACAATGCTGTTGAGTGAAACTTGCTGTTCTTAAAGGAAGTTCACTAAATTGTGCTCTGAAAGAAGTTCATTTTCCATATTGACAGATTCACTATATTCACTCCTCATCATGGTGATCTATTGCATTACATGACAATCAGTGTTTTTCCCTCTAATAAGAAACTATAAGCTCAGAAGCCCCAGCTTGAACAGCAAGTTTCAGCCAACAGCATTGTAAACAACAGGCCATACATCCCAAGTGAAGTGATTTTTACACGCACAAACATTAGTGTTTATTCACAAGAACCTAGCACACCAATGGTGTTACATTTTACTGATGCGTACTCATGTTACTTCTCATGGTTAATATGTTCTTTCTCACCTCATTTCATCCATTCACTCATCATTTTATGTATTTTTTTAATGATATCTTTAATTATCCTGGATTTTACATTTTTATTTATGGCTGAAGAAGGGACCAGTGCTAGAGGCCCCGAAACATGTACCATATAATAACAAGTTTATAACTTGTTTTAAATAAATTTATTGACTAGGTGGAACAGTTTCTCTTTTGTTATATAGTGAATCTGTCAATACGGAAAATGAACTTCTTTCAGAGCACAATTTAGTGAACTTCCTTTAAGAATGATTTTACAGAAGTTACATTGAGAGAGTAATGATTGGAATGTTTAAGATCTAAATACGACCTGTGAGAAATTCGAAATGAGAATTAATAAAAATAAGACAAAATGTATAGTGATAAGTTCAAGAAAGGTTAGGACGACTTTAAAGTTAGGACAGGACGAAATAGAACAAATAAGTGCATTCAAATAACTTACTTGGGATGCATAACAACTGAAGACATGAGATGCAAACAGGAGGTGAAAACACGCATTACAATTGCCAAGGAGGCATTTAATACGAAACGGAGGCTGCTTTGTGGTGATATGGACAAAGGCCTGAGGATGAGAATGGTGAAATGCTTTATTTGGAGTGTAGCATTATATGCAGTGTTACCAATTTGGTGTTTTTTGCATCAGATCTGGTGTTTCTGAAGTTCGTCAGGTGCCAAAAATGTTCTAATAGCGCCATAGCAAAATACCGGTGTTATTTCAATAAAACCAGTGCCAAATCTGGTGCTTAACGGATTTTTCCATGAAATTGTCTCCTATGACAAATAAGTAAATCCTGGAAGCCATGTATTAGTTTTAATAAAGTTAATCGATTAAGATAGGCAATGTTCAGCCTCACACGTTTCAACGTCAATACTCCAGCAGGGGAAGTCCCTGAAATTCTCATTCTCGTGCATACGTGCTGAGTAAGCGCAACATGCAGGGCTCAGTGCAAGTGCACTTGTACAAAGAATCGACCTATCGTCTATTTTCTTCCCAGCTCCCAGGGGCTTTCCCAGTTGCATGCAAAGGCAGTTTATGTACTTTCGCTCCCTCACTCTAATGCAGATGAAGGGAGAGTGTTTAGCCAAGTTTAATTGGTGAAACAAAGCAAAGAAATCGAATGAAAGTTCAAAAATTGCATTCCATTCTGTGTGTGCGATTTGGACTAAAAACAGAGCGAAAATGCTATCACGACTTCGAACTTCCGAAGGATATAATAGTGGCCCAAATTGGAAGTATGCAGAGCTACAGTAGTACCATGACGAATAGAAGGACCTAGTGTGAGGACTCCGCCATTTTAGCACGGTAGTTTCTGGTCCCGCCGCTACAAGCACTGTAAGCGATTATGTCCAACACGTGCTGTGTTTCCGTCAAGCCGGGTCGTAGAAAGTGCGCGAGAAGTTACTGTGTGAGATATTTGTGTGAATTAAATTGAATTTTCTTTGCTTTCAGTTCTTAAATTCAGTTCATTGTGTCTTGTGTACATCAGCGTTTTGTGTTTTGTGTACTTCAAACATATTTCTTATGTGGCTTGGTTCATTTAATAGTTCAACATGCCTTATTGTTTTGTACCTGGCTGTAAGTCAGGGTATGGTCGAGTAGTTGACGATATACGATTTCTTTCACCACCGAAGGATACAAATCAATTTGAAAAATGGGCCAGAGCTATTCCACGAAAGGATACGAAGTTAACGCGTAGTAGTAGAATTTGTCAAATTCATTTCTCTGATGATTTGATGGTAAAATCAGATAATTTTATAGTGAATGGTGAAGAAGTGGAAATCTCTCGTGTGTGGTGGAAGTTACGTCCTGGAGCAGTGCCTCATTTTCCCCCTAATTTACCGAAGTAGTGAGAATAAGTCCCGTAAAGCTCCCAACAGGAAAAAGAATCTCGACACCACCAGAAAAAGAAGAAAGAAGATTGAAGATGGGAGTGGAGCAACGAATGAGGCATTAAAAGGTCAGTCCAATGTTGATAAGAATTTGGGTCATTCTAGTGTACTTACTGATGCTGAAAAGACTATAATATTGCTCAAAAGGCGCCTAAAGAATGCTAACCGTAATTTAATTCGCGTTAGATCCCGCCTCAACTCAGCAAAATCGAGAATTAATTTGCTGGAGAAGCAGGTTCGAATTTCACAGGCATTTAATTACAAAGATAACGATTACAGTGGCGGATCCAGGCCTTGCGATGCCCTGGGCGATATGATAAGGTGGGGCCCACAACAATAGAAAAAAAATTATCGAATAAAATGGAAAATAGTTTGGTAATAATAATAATAATAATAAAAATAAAATAAAGAATAGTTACAATATTTTGAATACACTACAGTACATTATTTTAATAATATGAAAGAAACCTTTAAGTCCCCTTGAATAAGATTATGTAAACAATGAAATATTAAAATATTACTTTGCGACTTTTTTCCCGGCTGAAGACTTGTATTATTTCACTGAAATCTTAACTTGCTAAACGGTCTCGAGAGGTCATAGCTGCACTGAAGAAAGGAAGATGAATTATAAATTAGTTTGAAAAGTATACTTAATTAATTAATTAATTAAATGTAGAAAAATCCATGGCGCGGGGCCCCTAGGACCGCGGAGCCCTGGGCGGTCGCCCTCCTCGCCCTCCCCTGGATCCGCCCCTGATAACGAACACCTTAGCAAGAAATGCCAGGAAAAATCTCCCAATGGAATGAGGTACAGCAATGAATTCATTTTAGAGTGTTCATTGTTGAGAATAAAATCACCGAAAGGATCCCGTCATTGTCGGCGACATAATCTCTTGCCTGTGCCTTCAGAAAGTCACTTGAGAAAACTTTGTAAAGAACTTAAGTGCCCTTATGGAGTTAATACGCATCGTATAAATGCTATTTAAGACTATTTTAAGGAAGAAAAGAATGATAATTCACGTTACGGTGTTGTAATTTTCGAAGAAGAGAAGCTAAGAGAAGAAATCGAGTTAAATAGCTTTTCTGATAAAGTAGATGGATTAGTTGATTTAGGTGGACACACACCTGACCTCCAGAAGAACGTACTTGCAAATCACGCTCTAGTGTTCAAGTTCGTACCTTTCGTGCATAATTGGGTGCAGCCAGTTGTTGTTTATGCAAGCAAAAATGCTACTCCAGGGGTTTTTCTCGCAAAAATTCTAATATAGTCTAGGTGATTTTGCAGTTAGAAGAGGCTGGGGCGGGGGTGGCTGGCTTTACTTGTGATGGTAGTCAATCAAATACAAAGGCCAGGAATTCGTTAGGAGTCAGTGGCAAGACAAGCTCTCTACAATCTCACATCCTTAATCCTGCAGATGTTATGAGAAAGATCTGGGCTTTCTCCGACTGTATACTCCAGGAATCTGTGCGTTCCGTAACATGCAATGAAGACCGTAGTTCTTATTTCCGTGAATTATATTTTCCATTGTGCCCTGCCGTGCTATTTTAATTGTAACCGCTAATTACTTTTTAAAAGAGTATTAGTTACAAAGTAATTCGTTACCCTTAGCACCATCCCTAAGACCAGCTGACCCCGGCAGTGTGGAACTTGCCCACTCTAGCGCTGCCTGGCGAGGCGCGCTTGAACTTCAGGAGTCTCCTCACTTTCTCCTTCTATTCGTCATGGTAGTACTACACCTTCCTGCTGTAAAGATGTAATAGCGGTAGCAGGCTCCGCAAGTGAAGAAGACTATTTTTAATGAAAGAAATGTAAGTAAAAAGCCGTTTATATACCGGTATTTATAAAAAAAAAAAATCTAGTGTTTTGAATGATAGAGTCCAGCTGGTGCTTTTCTGGTGTTTTAAAGCATAGGGTTTAGTTCTTTCCCATTTCAAGATTTGGCAACACTGATTATATGGAGCTGAGACGTGGACATTGAGAAAAGAGGAAGAAAAAAGATTGGAGGCGTTTGAGATGTGGATACGGAGGAGAATAGAAGGGATAAAATGGGTAGAGAAAGTGCGCAATGAAGATGTGCTGAAAAGAGTTGGGGAGGAGAAAAATATATTAAAGGTAATCAGGATGGGAAAACAAAATTGGCTTGGTCATTGGATGAGAAGAAATTGTTTACTTATGAATACAATGGAAGGAACGGTGAATGGTAGAAGACGATTAGGACGGAGAAGATTCCAAATGGTTGACAGTATAAGGATCGACGCAAAGTATGAAACAACTGAGAGTAGCAGGAGAAAGGTATCCTTGGAGAGCTGTCATGTGAGGACCTGCCCTGGGGCAGAACACTGATGATGATGATATTGACAACACAGGGCAGTTTATTAATAAATACCTTTGCCAGTTTGCAGATGATATTGTGGTCTGGGGAAGGAGCACCGGGGAAGGAACACCGAAGAAGTGCAAAAACAACTAGATGCACTGAACGAAAATATTCAGAAGTACGGCCTGAAAATCAGTATAGAGAAAAGCAAGACCATGGTGATGACAAGAGGGGAAAGACAAGGAAAGGGCACTGTGAAAATTGGAAGTCAGAGTTTGGAAGTTGTGAACACGTTCAAATACCTAGGAAGTGAATTGATGCAAACTGGTAGGTTGGACATGGAGATTGGCAGGAGGGTACAGCAGAGCAATGCATGCTATCAAAGTATAAGAAAACTTGTTTGGGATAAGGAAGTACCAAGGAAAAGCAAAGAGGTAATGTATAAAGTGTACTATGTACCCATATTAACTTATGCAGCTGAGACTTGGACCCAGACAAGCAGGCAAGAGAGTAAAATCCAAGCCAGTGAAATTAAATTCCTAAGAAGTTTGATAGGAAAGACAAGGAAAGACAGAGTGAGGAATGAAGATGTTAGGAAGGAAGTTGGGATGGGAAAACTAAATGAGAGAATTGACAACAATAAACTAAGGTGGTTTGGACATGTAAAGAGGATGGAGGAAAATAGAATACCAAGACAGATGCTGGAGGCAAAGTGCAAGGGTAAGAGAGCAAGGGGAAGACCTAAAACAAGGTGGATCGATTCAGTGAAGAACAGCATAACAAAAAGAAATCTAGACTGGGACAAGATTGTGGAAGAAGAATGGTGGAAGGAGAGAGGAAAATGGAGAAGTGCCATAAATACCCCGACCCGGCAGGAGCTGGATAAGGGGAAATGATGATGATGATGATGATGATGATGACCTTTGCCAGTGCTGCAGCCTATATACTGAAACTAACATTTTCTTCCCTTTCCAATACTATGCCATTCAGTATATTTTTCATGATTCTGAACAGATTTCAATAGTTTATTGTCTTTCTTAAAATTTCATAAAAGTCTTTGCATAAAACTGAAGATAAATTCACAGAAAAAAACAAACAAACAAAACAATAAATAAAATAGTTTCTTCTGTCTTTACGAACAAATATACCAGAGTAAATACTCTTTGCAATGAGAACTTCAGACAAAATAACCCAAAGAGAACTTTTTGAAACAAATAGTAAACCAGAGGTGTAAAAACAGGCGCAAACGTTCAGAAACTTGAGACGATAACCATCCCGGATAAGAAATGTCCAGGAAACGGGACATTTAGCACAAATACAGGACTGTCCCGTAAAATCCGGGACGTCTGGCAAACCTGGTTGCGAGCACATAACAGCTCTTCAATCACATGTTAATGTTAACAGCCCCAACTAGGGAGAAGAGAAAGAAGAATAGGACCAGGTCAAATAGAACAACTTCCAACAGTGTCTTTCAACACACGTCAAGAAGAAAATCTGAGCAAGTTAGTGTGCATTAACCACCATTCACATGGCAATTTGTTTTTAATACAGTTTTAGAAAAGAAAAAAAAAAGTTTGCATTTACAAATGATTGTAACAAAGATCAGTGAAACCAATTTATACAAAAAGGAGCAACAATATACTTTAGTGTTATAACAAGGGCTCGGATGTTGATGACATGTCATCTTTTTACTGAAACTCCGGATAGACCACCCCTCTTCAAATATGTAATTTTTATTTTGCATCTTTTTGCATTTTTTGCTAGTTTTCAATTTTAAGAGCATTTTCTTTTAGTTTGGTAGATTTTTTTGTCTTATTTTAGAGAAATCGGCCTTATAAGGTCATTTTTTTTCCAATTTAGTCTTGTCACAGCTTTATATGAGGGAGTTACGTCTCTCAGAATTAAGAAGTAGCTAATACAAGATCAGTTGATGTTGAACGCAGTTTTTCGAGATACAAAAACTTGGCTGATAACCGCAGATCATTTACATTTGACAACATCAGAATAACATTCGTAGTGCAGTGCAACTCAGACTAAAGTAAACATAAACCTTTTGTTAAGAGCTAGAAATCTATTTTGATTGACTTTTCATTTGAGCTCAAGATGTCATTTTTGAAATATTGGTGAGTTTATTATTATAAGATCTTTTTCTCCGTTTTATAGTGCATTTTCCGAATTTTTGAAATATTGGTGGGTTAATTATTATGAGATCATTTTCACCATTTTATAGTGCATTTTCCGAATTTTTGAAATATTGGTGAGTTTATTATTATAAGATCATTTTCTCCATTTTATAATGCATTTTTTGAATTGTTAGGTAATTTATTACAGTCATTTTTGAAAATTCTAAGTGCATTTTTTAAACTTTTGACGGCATCAACATCCGGGCCCTAGTTATTACAAATAACGCATAGCTAGAAACAAATACCAGATTTTTAAACAAAACTTTCTTCGGCTATTCCCAATTAATTGGGGTCACTGGAGGCAACCAGGCTCATTTTGGTTTTGGCCGGGTAAGGCCGGATGCCCTTCCTGACACTATGTGATTTTTCAAATGAAAATTCCACCCCGCTGTCACCGGGATTCGAACCTCGGCCGTCCGGGTGAAAGATGAACAGCTAAGCCACTGCGCCATCACGCTCCCAAATGCCTGATTTTAATATTTCATTTTAGAGCCAATGGCAAACTTGTATAAAAAATACACCATGTAGATCACAGATGATGTTTGTTAGATCATAGATTGTGAAAAATCATAAATTTGTATTGAAAAGTGGACCAAAATTTCAAGGTATTTAACGTCAATACAGACAAAAGAATTACTCAACGTCAAACATTGTATGTTACTGTTAATGTGTGATGGTGATGATGGAAATCCCAGATCTGCTTGGCCAAAGTACCCTATGTTATAATGAAATCTAGAAAGCAATACCAGGGCGTCTACCAAAATAAACTAACAAATTTCCCTGGGAATTCCCTGACGTTTTCAGGATAAATCAGAGAATTCCCCGAGGAATGTTAACAGACATAATGAAGTGACAATAACATTTCAGGGGCCATATAACTACAGTTAAGCCCTATGATTTATAGTCACAGTGGCTATATATAAACTAGAGTGTGTCTACTCAAAGAGCATTTCAAAGAGCGGCAAATTTCTTCCCATGTGCAATTTACTGCGAATGCTGGGAATACACATTTCCAGCAATTTGAAGTGGAATATACACATTCAGGAATCTAGGTGTAAGGCATTTAGAATTCTGGGATTTGCAAGACGTAATCTCCTGGGATTCAGAAGCTGCGCACTCTGAGCGGTGTATCTCACTACGATACGGCCCATTCTTCTATATGGACTTCCTGCCTGGCATCCCACTACCGAGGAAAACATGAGAAAGTCAAGTGCAGTCCAACGTCGAGCAGAGCGACTCATTTACAAACAGGGTAACAAAGTTTTGACAAAACCACTGTTCGGGTTCCATTCTTATATGTTTCGGCGCTGCTTAGTCAGCATTGCATCAGTGTAGCTGCCCCAGATAGTTGTTAGTGTAAATGTTTATGTGAGTTTTGCAAGCCGTTGGCTAACCTCCTAGGCTTAGGTGGTCGCCGCTTGCTGTGTAGAGATATGTTCTGGAATTATAGTGTTTCCAGTTGGGGTGGTTTTGGTGAAAGATGGCGGGGTGGATCTCAGGGGGTACTGCCCCCGGGCTGTACACCACTAACATCCATCAATGACATAAATCATCCCACCTCTGGCAAACTAGCAAAAGTGCAAAAAATAGCAAATCTTCAATAAATATCTTAGAATTACTTTTAATATAAGATCTACAGTCTGGCAAAGTATTGTATCTGTACCTCGTTCCATTTGGCAACAATTAGCTCTTCTTTATTTACCAAACTACATACAATGGGATTTTGACAATGGAAAAGTAGTGAATCTGCACTTTGGTTAGTTTGCCGTAGTCATCACAATAGTATACAACAATGTTTACTGCAGCAAAGTAACGAATGTGTCAGATTCTCTTGTTTTCTGAGTTAGCCGCTTGCCTATGGCTTCTCATTGCGCGCCAAATTAACGAACTGCAAGTATAATACCGTGGTTTTACTGAAAATTTGAGACAACAATCGGTTTACAGTTAACGTTGGGTTATTGCTCAGACGGGTTTCTTTTCTACAACTCTGAAGTTTTCTAATAGTGGGATTTTAGTTAGTAGAATCGACAGGTTCCCAAAGACACGTGGAAGAATACTTCTACAGCTTGCTTTGGAAGATAAGGAGTCAAGAAATATTTCATGTAGCAACAGCCTTCTTGCCCATGACAATATCAACATCAACCAGACCAGTACTGAGTGTATCCATCATAATTTCAGGAACATGGAAATATCATTGAGGATCTCTTCACGAACAGTGGTAATGAGAATTCAGAGACTGACTCAGTATTTTCAGCAATCCGAGACGACTGGGATAAGGATCCCGATTATGATCCTAGATCAGATGATCAAGAAAATAGACGTCTGAAATCATCATTATTCTCTTCACTTGACAGTACTGTAATTCTAGGGAAGAGGTTTAGAAGCTTTTGGTACCCATCCAGACAGTGTTTGAAAGAAGTACTTCACCAGACGAAAGTTCTAAAGCTGAAAACAATCCTAATGAACTGCATAATGATCCAAGCCCACTAACTCCGGTGCAATCATTACCAATGGAATGTAAGAAGTCTGATCCAAAAAAGTAGAAGAGAAATATTCAGAGAGCTCGGCATCTGAAGGGAGAAAATTATGAGACTGTTAAGGGAAACAGATAACACCAAGATCTTTGTAAATCCCAAGATGTTTGAATAAGAAAAATCACACATGTGCAAATAAAGTTTCTGCTATTTTTTCTTTTTTTATAATGGAATGTTTAATGGAATGTGATTTGATTCATCAAAAAATATATATCTCCAAAAAAACTCCCAGTGTACACTCCTGAAGGATGAATTCAACAGATACGAAATGCATGCAAGAATCCATCACCCTACAAGGTTTCATCATTGGTGCACACTGACTATTGATTTCGACCCGAAAAAGAACTTTTTTTTATATCGGCTGCAGCTTGCAGGTAAGAATACTGTTACGGCTGTGAGTTTGTTTCGTCGCCTCGCCGCATGAGTCACAGCTGCCCCGAGCTGTGCTCTGCCTCAGTGTATTACGTGCGCCTTACGCAACGGGCTGCGCGGACAAAGGGATGGTCCAGAATATTCATGACCCAGCCAGTGATGGAAATCTCGAGAAGCCGTGAATCCTGGACGGGTCTAGAAGCATTTATTGAGTCACCAGCCTGCTATATAAGAGCGACCTGGCAAGCGAGGTGGACAGTGTTTTTCGAGCTAGTGCGAGCTTTTACCTGAGCGACAGTTGTTGGTGACGTGAATTGCGAAACCCTAGTGAAGCTGATTCTCTTCACAGCGAAGGAGTGTGAAGCCTACAGAGGAACTGTGTCTTGAGCGAGTGTGTTTTCCAGTGCAACAGAGGTTAGTGTGGTGAATTGCGAAACCACCGGGGGCTGTTTCCCTAGCCAGCGGACAGCGAAGCAGAGTGTAGTGGTGAGTGACCAGCTATCGTAAATAACTGTAGCTTGCGTATTCAAGGAAGTGTTGCAGGTAGTTCTATCGAGGCCACCGGTCCCATTAGGAGGGATTAACTTCTGTGGCTTATTGACAAGTGAAAGGCAAGTGTTCCCTACAAGAGGAAACTAGAGTGAGATACTAATTGCTTGTATTTGCAATTTGTGTGGTGTATCTTTCTGGCCCGCAATAAAGCTAATACGTTTCTTTAAAGGAACAATTTGTGTTGTGCTTTCTACCCACCGTAATCCAGTTAACGGAAGTGCCACTAGGGGGTGGCACGTAGCAATACTTTGCCTTTCCGAAAAGCTGTTTGGTTTCGTTACACAAAGGATGAACCTGGTAGTGTTCAGATAAAGACTGCTTATAAAGATACTTTGTTCAGTAAGTTCGTTCTCAGGAATCGAAGAGGTCGCCAATCAGACTCTGAAGTAGTGAGACCCTACCCTGCAGATTCTGCATCTCAGGTGCAAGATTGAAGGAACGGAAAAGCTTCGCTATGACCTGCAAATTCCAAAGACTTACCATGCATTTTATGAAACTCTTCCGTCATTAGAAACAGTGAAAACCTAATGTTTCAGAAGAATCAGATTTTGATTAGACTGTGGTTTGCTAATTTATGTATTAATTTACTTGTGTTTTTAATTGTGCTCAATTTGTGAAGAAAATTATTGGAATTTTGTCGGTTTTCCTTTAAATAAAAGTCTAATGGTCTAAACATTCATTGAAATAATTGTTTCTTTTGTAATTGTATTGCAGATTCGATACTTTCAAACAGTAATACTAGAGATAATAAGATAAAATCACTCTGGCAAAGTAACGAAACTGCCATTTATGCCCTTAAAATTAAGACAATTGCTAACTTCAATGCACCCTATAAATATGTTGGTTAACGAGTCTACTGAGTAGTAAAAGTGACCGATAAAGGAAATAACTGGATTTTATACAAGTAGATGAAACTTGATTTAGCTCGCTTGTAAAATAAAGAATTTTCACTTTCGCTAGCTTGCCAGAGGGGGGACGAATGTAACCAAATATATCTCACCTTTCTCCGAAATTCTCTAGCTGGTACCATTAAACTGTCCCCATTTCACCGCCTTCAGCTATCATATCGCTCAGTCCGTAGAGCACAGGGTGTCGCCCTCGTTCCCCCATTTGCTAGGACAACAGATTATCAATCTGGGTTCTACAATCGCTCTGCTCGACTTTGGAATGACCTGCCTCATGCTATAAAAGACCTTCCACCATGACAATTTTGCCGCAAAGTAAAGGCTCTAAAGGGACTAAAACCCCATGTAAATTGAATGCATATATAATGTAAATGTGAGTGTGTGCATGTATGTATGTATCTACGTGTGTGTGCATGCATGTGTGCGTGAGCGTGTATGTGTGTGTGCGTGTATCTTCACTTTTATTTAAGAATTGTATGATATAGACGTCATGTACAGCAGGTTATGTGTTTATACTGTTGTAAATTATATATATGTAACATATCAGATTTGTATAGATTTAATGAACGGAGATGGAGACACTGCTGTGTATGTGGGGCCTGCCCTTTCTCTATCTGCCGTCCATAAATTGTAGAAACAATTTTTGGAAAATAAATAATAATAATAATAACAATAATAATAAAGAAGGACTGGCCCCAACTACAGAAGGCACTAGTAGATGCAGCGACAATAACCATCCCGGCAGTCAGAAAGAATAAACAACCGTGGTGGACAGCTACATGTGACAAGGCTATAGAAGAGAGAAAACAAGCATGGCTGAAATGGAACCGTAATAAAAGTGTGGACAATCATGATAATTTCTTAGAAATTCGGAAAACTACTGCCAAAATCATCAGAACAAGCAAGAGGCAGCATAATAAGGATATCACTGACCAGGCAGAGAGGGATTTCCAGCGGAACAACACTAGAGACTTCTACCAGGCTTTTAAATCACAAATAACACCCTATTCAGCTCCTACACTTCACCTTCGGGGAGCTGACGGAGATCTGAAACTGAACAATGAGGAGTGCACCATAGCCTTAGCAGAGTATTTCAACGACCTTCTTAACTCCGAGGAACCCATGGAAAAGCTACCTTTTGAACCCAAGAACGTTGCTAAGCCACACTGTTTCCCTCCAACAAAGGAAGAGATCCAGAAAGTCATTTCCAAATTAAAGTCCAATAAAGCAGCAGGCGAAGATGGGATCATTGCAGAGCTCTGGAAGTATGCTGACGAGGAGTCAATACAGAGTATCCATGACATCATATCTAACGTCTGGTTGACAGAACAATTACCTAGTGACTGGACCTCAGCTATCATTCACCCACTACATAAAAAAGGTGACAAATCAGATCTCAACAACTACAGAGGGATTTCCCTGGTATCAGTGGCATACAAGATACTCTCCAAAGTATTGCTCACAAGAGCAGAGGTTCAACTGGATTCCTGCTTTGGAGAGTACCAAGCTGGGTTTCGAAAGTCAAGGTCATGCACCGAACAGATTCTGAATCTCAAAACCATTCTCATTTACAAAAATCTAAGTGCCTCACCTTATGCTGCAATTTTCGTTGAATTCCAAAAGGCCTACGACTCAGTAGATAGAGAGTCACTCTTTGAGATGCTGGTTGAATTGGGGCTAGATAAAAAAGACCCTGAATCTAGTGAAAGCGACTCTCACCAACACCACAAAACTAACCCCGTGGCACTACAGCCCTTGAAGGGCCTAGGCCTACCAAGCGACCGCTGCCCAGCCAATTGGCCTGCAGATTTTGGGGTGACACGGGGTCAGTGCGTCGGGTCCTCTTGGCCGTTAATTTTAGTTTTCGTGACCGGGACACTGTCTCACTGTCAGACAGCTACTCAATTGTCCTCATGAGGCTGAGTGCACCCAGTTCCAACCCTCACGTCAGTTTTAAAATCCCTGACGGAGCCGGGGATCGAACCCGGGGCCTCCGGGTGAGAGGCAGGCGCGCTACCCCAACACCACAGGGCCGGCCACCAACACCACAGTCAAAGTCAAATTCAGAGGGGAACTGTCCAAGAGCTTCGAGGTCAGAACTGGTGTTAGACAAGGGGATGTCTTGTCTCCGATCCTCTTCAATTGCCTACTAGAAAAAGTAATTCGTGAGTGGACGAAAACTCTGAAGGATGATTCTGGATTAAGAATAGACTACAAGAAAGACAAGTTAACAGTCCCCTGTTTAGCCTTTGCAGACGACCTTGCACTCCTAGCGTCCAGTGTGGAGGAAGCTAACCATCAACTATCCTCTCCAAACTATATAGCAGCTAAAGTAGGCTTAAAGATCGCTATCAACCAAACACAGTTTATCAGCAACATCAGAATCCCACTGGGGGACAAAATAGTACAAAGGACTAACCCCTTCAAATACCGGGTCATCATTTTATTTCCCGCATGTACGTGCCGCTAGGCCGGTGAAGGTGGCCTTGGCGTTCTCCCCGCAATGAACACGTGCGCTGCGATCGGCAATGTTGCAATAAGCTGTCAGTATCTCCGGCGTATTCAAGCTTGTGAAGTGCTAGTTGATTGGACCTAACATACAGTGCAGTCTCGGGGCAATTTTACTGTTTATGTGTTGCCTTAAAGTGATGTTTTCTATACAACAACGTGTATTCATTGTGCTTTGTTATGCGAAGTGATGTTTTCTATAGAACATTGTGTATTCATTGCGCTTTCTTATGCGAAGTATTCTTCTGTTAGAGAGTGCCGTTTTCGATTCATTCGGAAATATCCTGGTATCCGTCCTCCACATAGGCGCACGATACGCGATATTGTAAAAAAGTTCCGCTTCACCGAGTCCGTTCACAACAAGAAGAGACGTAGGAGACGGACTGTTTTAACAGAGGAAAAGCTTGATGAAATAGGAGTTATCTTGGAAAGAAGCCCGTCGAAATCTTTATCACGTCTCGCTGCGCAGACTAATGTGTCGTTTTCTTCTGCTCGTAATGCGACGAAGTTGTTGAAAGCCAAACCATACAAACTCACAGCTGCCCACAAATTAAGGGAGCCTGATGGTGGTGCGAGGATTCGGTATTGCAACTGGCTGCTGCAGTCAGTTCACGATGGATATGTAGACCCTGAAATTTTATTTTTTAGTGACGAGGCTTGGTTTCACTTAAGTGGTTATGTGAACAGCCAAAACAGTCGCTACTGGAGCGCTGAAAATCCACATCGGTTGCATGTCCGGCCGCTTCATGATGTGAAAGTTGGAGTGTGGTGTGCGATAACTTCTCGCAGAATTATAGGACCTATATTTTTCCACGAAACAATTAATTCTAACCGTTACATTGACCTAATCATAAGGCCGTTCTTTCATGAACTCACGGACGAAGAAAAGAACAATGGTTACTTCATGCAAGATAATGCAACGGCGCACACAGCTAATCACTCCTTGGCAGCAATACGGGAAGTTTTCAATGACCATATAGTTAATTATCCGGCCAGATCACCCGATTTAAATCCATGTGATTATTACCTCTGGGGAATGCTGAAAGGAAAGGTATATGCAAACAATCCTCACACAAGTGAGGAGTTAAAAGAAAATATTCGCCAAGTTATAACGAACGTCACCCAGGAAGAAATTCGCCGTGTGTCTAGAAACTTGTTTACGAGGTGCCAGGCATGCTTGCGAGCTGACGGACAACACTTTGAACATTTCTTGTAAAACCAGGTAAGTTTGCAGATAATTATTTTCACTAGAAATTGCTATTAAATGACTGTATGTTGACGCGAAGTAGTGGGGAGAAGTCGCGCACTTTTTACCGGCCAGCGGGCGGGTGTCAGCGCGAGAGCTTGCCGCGCCGTGATCGGTATCGGATGCAAGACTTAAATTGATGACCCTGTACCTAGGAGAATGGATAACCCCAAACATCAATGAAGACCTGGCCATGAATGACAGATGCATCAAACTGGAGAGAGCCTACCACCTATGCAAGAATATGTACAAATCCAAATCCCTCTCAATGAATTTCAAACTCAGACACTACAGTACTGTAGTGAGACCATCAGTACTTTATGCCTCAGAATGCCTAAATATGGTCAGAAAAGGACAACTCCGGAAATTGGAGCTGAAGGACCGGAAGATTCGGCGAAAAATCATGGGCCCTATTAAAGAGGAAGGCAAGTATAGAATCAGGCACAACAATGAACTCTATGAACAAGTGGAGAGCATTACAACAGCCACGAGGAAGAGGAGGCTGATCTTCTATGGTCATATTGTGAGAATGGATAATCAGAGGCTCACCTCCAGAATTTTCAACACTGTCTCTAGAGGGAAAGCAACTAACGCCATGTGGTCGAAACTAGTCAGGAAAGACCTTGAACAATTGGATATTGACCCCAGTAACATCTATGACAGGAATAAATACAGGATTTTAGTCAGAACATCAGACTCTCTCCAGTCACTAACAGCAAAAGCAGTGCGTCCAGGAGTAGGTGTGAAATGGACTCAGGAGCGAAAGGACATTCACAGTGCCAGAATGAAGGAATACTGGGCTAGGAGGAAAGCTGCCAGAGATAAGAACCACGTGGTCCACAGCCAGCCCAAACGGAACTAAAAAAAGAGCCTAACAGTAAATGGTGGCACGCCTTTTTATTCTTTTGTGGCACTACAATCCTGGGTGAACCTTGGCCTTTCCAACAAGTTTCTGCTATCTATCATGGTCACATGCTGTCCTCGTCCAGTTTCTGCATCCCAGCTTGCGTAATTGCCCCTCCACTCCGCGGGGCCGTCTTGTTCAAGGTCGACCTCGTTCTCTTTGTCCTCCTGGGTTCCAAAGAGAATCTTCATTGTCACCTCAGCCTCCTCCATTCTCACCACATGGCCTGCCCATCTTAGCCTTCCTGCTGACTCAGACTCTTGTTACTGGAGCATACAATTCTGCATTGTACCTTTTCCTCCAAATCTTAGTCTGTGTGTACAGCCGTGTCGTCGTCTATTATATCCATCATGTCCGAGGCTCGTTCCATTCCTGAAAGCATTTGGTTTCATCCACTACTGGTTTGCTGGGCCTATCGTAGCTTCACCAGAGCCCCGTTAGCCGTCACTTTTCAGGGTTCCTGTAGGACCTTCACAGTATACCGTAACGGTCCCGGGGTACACGAAGTCCCCACTGTACTTCGCCCCTACAGGCGATCCCCTACTTTGTGCCGTTGCCCATCTGCCACGACGTGGACGAGGGGTTGGACTTATGGGAGACAGGAAGTCGGTGGTCGGCTATATACTGTATGAGAAAGAACTAAATAAGAACATCACGGACATCAAGGTTATACCATCGAAGAACCTGGATAGCGACCATCGATTGCTGGTAAAGAACCTGAGAGGGAGTAAGGAGAAGAAAGGGACTGAGAACCAGGAAAGACGTATAAGGATATGGAAACTGAAAGAAGGGGATAGAAGGGTCGAGTACCTCAAAATGGTAAAGGAAGGAATTCCAATAGTTGAAGAAAGAGGGGTGGAAGAGGAATGGGCTAGATTTAAGAAGACACTAGTAGGTGCAGTAGAAGCAGTATGTGGGAGGACAAGTAGTAAGAAGAGATGGAAGGAAACACCATGGTGGAATGAGAAGGCAAAAGATATAGTAAGGGAAAAGAATAGAGCCTTTAGGAGGTGGTATCAAAATAGGACGGTAGAGACAAGGGAAGAGTACCAGGAAAGAAAGAAGGAGGCGAAGAGAGTAGTGGCTGAGGAGAGAAGAAAGTGGATGGAAGAGTGGACAAAGATGATGGAGGAGGATAGTGAAGGTACAAAAAAAGGTCCTGTATGGGATGGTAAAAAATAAGAGGTGGAAGGATCCTACGGATTATGTTAGAATGGTGAACAAAAGGGGACAAGAGATAGAAAATAGGGAAGAACTGAAGAAAATGTGGAAAGAATATTTTGAAGAACTTCTGAACCCAAATGGAAATGATGGTGAGGAGGAAGAAATCGGGGAAGAGGAAGATGAATTGCAAACAGAAAAGGACTTAACATGGAAAGAAGTGGAAGATGCAGTGAAAAAGATGAAAGGAGGGAAGGCACCGGGTGTGGATGAGTTGAGTGTGGAGATGGTGAGAGCAGCAGGAGAAGTGGGGATACAATGGTTGTACCGAGTGATGAGGACAGCATGGAAGGAAAGAAAGACCCCAGAGGACTGGAAAAAAGGAATAATTGTCCCGATCTTCAAGAAAGGTAGTAGAACAGATTGCAGAAACTATCGGGGAATAACACTGATGAGTCATTGTGCAAAGATCTTCGAGAAAGTTTTGGAAAGGAGAATTAGGACAAGGATAGAAGGAGGGATGAGGGAAGAACAACATGGCTTCAGAGCAGGAAGGTCCACAGTGGATTTGATTTTTGCTGTAAGGCAGTTACAAGAACAGCACTATGAGTATGGAACAGATCTACTGATGGCCTTCCTGGACATTGAGAAAGCATATGACAGTGTATGCAGAAACAACGTATGGAAGTCCCTGGAGGATAGAGGAGTAGAGAAATGGACTATAAAGAGGATAAAGGAGATGTATAAGGGAAGCGTGAGCTGTGTGAAAGTGGGAGGAGAGAGATCGGACTGGTTGGAACAGAGAAACGGCCTGAAACAAGGAAGTGCACTGTCACCGTTACTTTTCATTGTGGTGATGGATGACATAATGACCCGAGTGGCACAAGTAATTGGGGAAGGAAAGATGAAAGCAATGGTGTTTGCAGATGATTTGATGATTTGGGGAAACAAGGAGGAGGAGGTACAGGAACAGTTGGACGTGTGGGAAGGAATAATACAAGGATATGGGATGAAATTTAGCATAAATAAGAGTGAGATGGTGATCACAACAAGGAAGAAGGAAAGAACCACAACAGGAATAACAATTGGTGGGGAACAGCTGAAGAAAGTGGAGAGTTTCAAGTATCTGGGAAGCCTGATACAAGATAATGGAAGAAACGATAGAGAAATAAATGAGCGGGGGAGGCAGGCAGAAGCATTTTGGAGGAGTGTGAGAAGCATGTTATGGAGCATGGATGTCCCTCAGAACAGCAAAAAGATCATATATCGGACGTACTATGTCCCTATCCTGACGTATGCCTCGCAGACCTGGGTTATGAAAGGAAGGGAGAAGAGCAAAATACAGGCCAGTGAGATGAGGTTCTTGAGAAGCAGTATTGGAGCTACAAAGATGGACAGAATAAGAAATGAGAGGACCAGAGAATTAATGAAGGAGGAACCATTACAGGATGGTATAGAGAAATCTAGACTTAGATGGTATGGACATGTAAAACGAATGGAGGAGAAGAGGATACCCAGGAGAGTACACGAGACCAAGTGGGAAGGAAAGAGACCGAGAGGAAGACCGAGAGACAGGTGGCTGAAGGGGGTGGAAGAAAGCGTGAAGAAGGGAGGAGAAGACTGGACAAGGGTGGAAGCTAAGAGATGGTTGGAAGACAGAAGACGTTGGAGAGGCTTGTGTTCCAAACAGACCCGGCCAGTGGCTGGAAACTGTGCAAGATGATGATGATGATGATGATGACCTTTTCCTCCATCGTTCTCCATCATGCATGGGGCCAATTATTCTCCTCAGAACTTTCCTCCCAAATCCATAAAATAGTGACATGCAGTCTCATAAAAATAGGTGAAGGCAAGGTTTTCAATATAACACTGGCTTAGAAATACTTATAGAATAAGCTTCGTACAAATATTTGGGAGTTCACGTAAGGAATGATCTGAAATGGAGTAGCCATGTTGGATATGTAGTTTCCAAAGCTTAGAAACTTCTGTACTTGTAATTAAGGTATTAAGTTAAAAGGAAGTAATACCTCTGCTGAAGAATTTGGATATTTCGTCACTTGTAAGACCAATTCTGGAATACACCATATCAAGTAGGTCTCGCCAATGAGTTGGAAATGGTTCAAAGAAAGGCAGCTAGATTTGTGCTTAGTGACTAATCCCAGGAGCAGTGTGACCCATAAGTGAAAGAAACTTGGGTGGGAATAACTTGAGGCTAGGAGGATGAAATCCATAGTCTGCACCATGAAAAACACAGACACGAATCAGCCAGCATGGAGTGAGTTTAGCAAACGTTTGAGAACGCAGGATGACAGCTTGACCTTCAGCTACTCAGGGTGCAAAGAAGAGGAAGGCTGAAGAACAGTTAAGCTCAACAGATGAGGAGTCAATTACTTATTGGCTCCACTGATGTTGAAGCACAAGCAGCTGCCATTAGCAAATTGCAACTGCATTCTGTCAACCCTGGAAGATCTGTAATACAGGGTCTTCTATTTTGCTCGGCAAGGACATTCTTGCTCACGCGCTCTGTCAGTGACGGCTCAATTGCCGGCTGCAGCGCATGCATCTGTACGGCCAAGTACGGTGCTTAAAATCAGTATCCTGCATTTTTACTCACCATGTTTAAAGTGGATGCTGAAAATGTTCCCCATCCGCTGCCAAACATAATTGGCATCTCCTTATGAAGTTTCCGGTTAATTTAGCTTCAGTAAGGAAATAACGACCTCATGTCTATTTTTATTGTTTACTGAACCTCTACGTTTGAATCTCTTAGCCAGTTGTTTTATTGTGATTGTGTATAGTACTGTAACGCATTATGTGAAATATTCGTTACGTGAACGTGTATATCTGCACAATCTATTATATAAAGCTCAAATACCACTCACTGACTGACTGACTCATTCATCACGAAATCTCAGAAACCACCAAACGGATTGGAATGAAATTTGGTATGCAGCTTCCTCAAGGGCCGCAAACGCCCACTAAGAAAGGATTTTTGGATATTCAGGTTCTAAAGGGGTGTTAAGGGGATAGACCTGCATTTCCCGATTGGTTTCATTGGGGGATGTGATACTCGGCAAATAAACTCATCATTAAAAATAAGAAGACACGTGTCTGAGGGTTTTTCGATGTGGTGTATATTATGAGGTGAAAGGGGTGAAAAGTGGGGGTTGGAGGATTCCTAACGGAGCGTGTATCTCTTCAACGACATACAGTAGGCAAGGAGTTTGAAACTCAGCGGAAAAAAATCAGCATAAAAAATAAGTAAATAGGTGTTTGACCTTTTTTTTTTTCATAAATCCAATTTAAGGGGCCCACGGGGAGGGGTGAAATTCTGGGGGGGAAAAAACATGTAATATGTCCGAGTGGAAAATTATACATGGCCTATGTTGTAGACAATAACACATTACATATTTTTTCTCTCTTGCTATTTCATCATACGACAAATAGGCTACTTAGGGAGTTATTAATGATTTTGTACTTTTTGGCTGGAATTTTCAAAGTCCCAGGAATGACATAAAAATTGATTCGAATGAAATTTCAAAAAATAGTTTTGTTTAAATACTTTTATTATATTTTTCACGTCTTTTATGGTCCGAAACCAACATGATATTATGATGTTTTTTTTCGTCCCATGCATTTTTGGTTTCAGATGATTATTTTCCACTAGGACCCATGCTTATCTATCTATATAAGTAATGTTATAACGGGATTCCATATGTTATTGCGGGCGAAGCCGTGGGTAACAGCTAGTACGTACATAAAGAGCAGGAAATCGTGCGCTAGAACAAGACAAAAGTTTCAAATGAAATTTCCAGGGAGACCCATTCCTATAAATCGGACAATAAAACAACCGGCTAAGAGATTCAAACGTACAGGTTCAGTAGGCCTAAACAATAAAAGTAGACTTAAAAGTCGTTATTTCCCGACTGAAGCTAAATTAATCGGAGTAACCCCGTGGTGTTTGGGGTAGCGTGCCTGCCTCTCACCCGGAGGCCCCGGGTTCGATTCCTGGCTCCGTCAGGGTTTTTAGAAACTGACGTGAGGGCTGTAACAGGGTGCACTCAGCCTCCTGAGGACAACTGAGTAGCTTTCGGACAGTGAGGCAGCGCCCCAATCACGAAGACCAAGATTAATGGCCGAGGGGACCCGATGCACTGATCACGTGTCACCCCAATATCTGCAGGCCAAATGGCTGGGCAGCGGTCGCTTGGTAGGCCTAGGCCCTTCACGGGCTGTAATGCCAGGGGTAACCAGAAACTACATAAGGAGATGCCGATTATGTTTAGCAGCGGATGGAGAACATTTTCAGCATCTACTGTAAACATGGTGAGTAGAAATGCACGATACTGATTTTAAGCACAGTACTCTGCCATACATATGCGGTCGCGGCAGCTGGCAACTGAGCCGTTACTGGTGGAACGTGTAAGCGAGAATATCCTTGCCAAGCAAAATAGAAGACCCTGTAGTAGGAGCAGCAGCTCCACAGCCTCGATGTCATATATCATGTTCATACTCCGAAATACATGTGGGCTATACAGTATAAAATTAGTTTATGCCATTTTCAATGCAGCCAGTAATAAAGGCACTGTTTTACACATTAGACATTAAGTTACTTTCCACACAAATTCCTTTTTTTTTTTTTTTTTTTTGGTAGGATAGTTTTGAAAAGGTTTGACATGGAAGAAAATTGGCGGCAACTTCAGAATATAGAAGACACAAGATTGATCTTGTGACCGTGCAGTAACAAGAAAAGACATTGGAATGGTTGGTCGGGCAGCATGTTTTATTGCTTCCAGGAAAGCACCGTTTTCTAATACGTAGTTTTAATTACCTGTCGGTGACAGGTTCATACTGTAGGATACCGTAAATAAAGAGTCTATTCCTTTGACTTTAATACTTCCGATATTCAGGGAACCCTTGTTTGGCTATCTCCCATGTGAATTCTTAGTTCTTAACCTACATCTAGTTTCGTTAGAAAAATTATGCTGATTCAAGTACGGAGATAACCTGGCCCCATAGCCTTGCATGTTAACCCTGGTCGGTTCAAACTTTCTTCAGCATATCCAAATTGTTTGGGTTCATCAGAACCAACCTGGCTCTTATTGATTTTGACCGGATGCCATCCCTGACACCAAGTGATTTCTCAGGTAAAAACTCAAATGGCAGTCACTGAGATTCGAACCTCGGACATCCACGTGAAAGGCAAGCAGCTACACCACTGCACTATCACACCCTCTCCACTCCTACGCACACACATTCTGAAGTACCGTAGGCTAGGCAAGGGATAAGTTAAATTGAGTTAAATAGCTTGTCGGTCCTTCGCTTGTGCGTAAAGGCTCTGTAAAAAGGAAATTATTTATTGCCGTCTCGCTTACGTCATCCCACTTGTGGTGTGGACTACACAGTAAGGCATGCCATTCACTCCAACGTCTACCCGCAACAGACAAAAATTAAATTGAGGGTAGATTTTGGTCATTGTACACCTTAACCGACATAATTCCGAATTTTGGCTGAAAGTTCAAAATGTTCAGACAGAGAGCTTACTTTATTTATAGAGATTCAATGTCTATGGTAAGTAATGAACGAATAGGAGCCCTCGTTCATGGAGCGGATTGCCTCCACCATCCCCAACGTATACGCCTTCATTTGAACGTCGCACCTCATTGTCCATTTTCCTAAAGATCGCATACAAGAATATAAATTATAAACTGATTATTATAGTTTTAAAACCAACAACCTAACACCAACAAAAGTACTGTGTCCCAACTGGTCCCAACCACCTGATGCGATGTACTGTTATCATTAGCATTAGATTTGTCTTCTTCTTTTTCCTCTAATGTTGAGAGCCGAGAGAGAGGAAAACACCAATGTCACCAACTGATTTCTGTTTCTGTTGTAAACGTCCATGGTGATGAATTCTAAACTTGTAAATGTAATATAAAAGAAATCTCGTCGACCATCGCTTTTGTTGTTCGACATGTCACATGGCAGAAAGACATGTTCTGCTTATGGTCATGTGTGCTTGTGTTTATTAGCAGATTTTGATACTCATGAGCTTTATTGTTTCATTCCGTTGCAGTATTCTTAATTCAATATATCTTTTAGCTAGATTATTAGAATAGTCCGGTGAAGTACTCTGAGAGCCCAACTTAACCTATAAGAATGGGACAGGCTTTTTTAAAATTTATTTGACCCTGGAATACTAACATAATTGAATTAATGCCTAATACTAATAATACATTAAATTTACGTATGGTACATTACGAACTTTGGGCTAAGGCACCAATTAGTTAAATGGTTGAAATTAATATATATTTCGTATGTAACACTATTTACATACACTGAATCCTCTGTGAGTGTGGTCTTTGAGATTTAATATGCTAAGTTCTTAACCCTGCGTAAGTGTGGCGAAATATTGAACATGATTCGTGTGGCCGGTCTCTAAGACCGGGTATTTTATTTTGTTTATTTATTAAATTGTAAGAATGGATCAGATTTCACACAAAATGTATTTATTCAAACTCACAGATGGAAAACAGACTTGCAAGTAAAATCAGACCCATAGAGATAACATAAACAAAGGAAAAAATCAGAAAAGGAAATCCCAAGTAAAATCAAATTATTTAAATAGCAAGAACGACAAAAAAATAATTTGATACAAATATATCATACATATAGTTGTGTCAGTTTTGGAAATGTGGCACATAATAAATCTCGTCTAAGCCTGTGGCTTATGAAGTAAGGTCGCCCGTAAACATTCACAGTCTTTGCATAATACTTCTATGTGCCCTAGGCACATGAACTTATTGCACTATCTACAATACTATTTTGTTTTTCTGTTCTGCTTCCAAGTACACGTTTGACATCGTCCAAAGAGACGTACAGGCCAATCATCTTGTACCCTTTCAAGCTTGCAGACGACAGCAATCCTCTCACGCAGAAGGTGGCTTTGTAAAATGCTCATTCCCAACCCTGTGATAAATTTTCGCCGTACTATATTCTGAGTTGGTGCATTCTGACTTATAATAACTTGACTGTTTGTGCCAGCAATGTTTATGAGAGAATAAAATACCACAATGATAGGCCAAGGTCTTGTATTTCTGGCCCAGCATAATTTGCAGAGAGCTGGTCTACGACATCGACACCGCCTTTAGTTTTATTGTAGTCCAAAATCATATCTGATTTCTCTGTTTCTTCATCGACGAAGTCATCATCGTGCATCGATAAAATTAGTAACACATTCTTTCGTTTGTTAGGAATATATGACAGACGAGTACAATCTTCATGAAATCCAAAGATGTTGGATGGCGTAGGCCTGGACTGTCCTTGAGTGAATCGAGGTGGAAGCTGGCGCTTGATTTTTCAAATGGTTCCTAGCAGCATGAGTTTGTACTGACTGGTCAAGATTTCACAGAGCTCAACGCTGGTGAACCAGTTGTCCGCTGTAACGTTTCATTCTCGTCCCGGAAATGGCTGTATTAGTCTCTCCATTGCATTCTTCGGGCTGTTACAGCATACTGTGATCCTTCTGGCTGTTTTCCAACGTAGACTTCCATTTTTTAAGTATAAAATACCTTTGCATCACAAGGCATATATACCTTGATGCCGTACTTGTTAGGTTTCGAAGGTCTGTACTTCCGGAAATCAGCCTTTCCCTTGAAACCTAATAGCATTTCATCAATTGTAACAAACTGACTCAAGCTGAAATATTGTACACACATGTGAACAAATTCGAACAGATCACGAATTGGAGCCAATCTATCTGACAGTAGCCTCTGCTGCCTGGTCTCAATATTGTCAAAACGTATATGGCTAAGTAGGAAAGAGAAACATTGCTAAGACATAACTAGCCGAAAGATTTCTGGGAAGTTTCCATCTGTAAAGAACAGTTCTTCTAAATTTAACCTATTGGACTTCTTTACTCCACTCAAAATTAGAAGGCCCAAGAGAGCTTCCATGTCATTACAGTCGACCTCACAAACGTGATATTCTTGATTATATTTTCTTTTGCGTGAGTGATAATATGTTAGTTTGTAAATTTTACAATAATTTCCATTATCTCTCGATCAAAGAAATGTCTCCAAACCTCGAGAGGATAGGTCTTTCCTCTAACTGATCCTCTGACACCTGGAAGGTGCGTTATAATATTCTTCTGACTTTTTCTAATATTTTTGGGAGGGGGATAAATTTTCCACTTCGTGTAATCCCTACCATAATAAAAGTAAAGAGTCTTCACATCCGTGATAATAATGACGTCGCAAGGATTCTGCATCCTCATCAGGATTCAAATCTCGTTCACTTTCCGAATTCTCTTCTCGAACTTCCAGCACGTCCTCTTCGTCATCTTCCGAAGAATCATCATGTTTTCGGTTCAGAATCAGTGGAAACAGTTTCAAGTAGCCTTTGCAATCGTTTTTGTTCTCTTTCATAGCCCATTTTACCTAAAATACAGTAAAATATAAGCTTGAACAAATAGTTCGATAACTCTTCAATATGAAAGCAAAAATCATCTCAAGAAATAAGCCATAATAAAAATATACTAATTACCTCATAGGTACACTGAACGTAACGCAAAAAAGTGTTGCTGGTCTCAGGAACCATGTCGTAGTGAGTTGTCACAATGGTCAATTTCCCATGACTGGCAATATTAGTTGCACGTGCAGGGTCACAACAGAGGAAGGTACAACAAAGTACAGCTTCTTAGCCTCAACAGTCGGAAATTTAAATAGCATTGTTGTGAGGCCCGGAACAAGAGACCGTGCCACACTTATGCAGGGTTAAATACAAGAAATACAGAAGTCGTTTACTTTGACGTAAATAGCAGTATGTAATCTCTCCAGCCCTATCTCTGGTTTTTATGAGGTTGTTTTTATAATCCCTCTGAAGTGATGTCACATATATACATGAAATTCCCTACCTCTTTGTTATTGTCATGGAGAAACCAATATGTTGTTAAATTCAAGGATAATTTCAAGGCAATTCCTTGCCCCATGATTATGCTTCTAGAACTGATGGTCATTAATAACAAAAGCATTGACATCACCATAGACCAGCAGAAGCACTGCTGGAACAGATATAGAGGGAATTCTAAGCAGTTAAATTATTCATACATGTAAATTTTACATATGATAGTATTGTATGCTTAATCACTTATTTACATAGGTCCCAATGAGCCAGAGCTCAAGTACTGGGAGCAGCAGAAATAACTCTCGAATTTCAAACATAAATAACACAGCAACGCAACACGAAATTTACAAATTTATTGCGCAGTTTAAAAGAGGAATGTTTGCCATTTATGATATCTAGCACCCTTATTGGCCACAGCGCTTAAGCAGGTATTATTGTCGATGTGCGTGTGGCCTTGGAGAACACGTGCATCGCCTCGTCTCATCAGTCGCTAGCATGGCGTGTTTGAAAGGAACTGGTTCGAGTGTTAAAGCGAATCCATGTGGTAGGCCTCGTGGCATCAGAGAACATCCATGCAGTGAGGCATTCCCTCCTCAACGTAAGCACGCACGTGCTATGCGACTCTCAGATCGCACAGTACGGAGACTTTTACACACCGCTATGAAGTTCCGTATAAAATGGTGGGTGTGCAGGAACTCTGTGAATGTGATTGGGCCAACCGCAGAGCGTGTTGTGAGACTATCCTGGAAGCTGTGTCAACTGACTCCAGGCTACTGGAAAGTGATGAAGCGCACTTTCATTTGTCGGGCTACGTTAGTAAACAAAATTTTCGGTACTGGTCCGCAACCAATCCTAGGCAGAACCTCCACAGCGAACGTGTGACTGTTTGGTGCGCTGTCCTTGATTTTAGAATTGTAGACCCTTAACCATTCTGAAGAGAAGGTCAAAACTGTGACAGTAACATCTGCACGTTAAGTACGACTTATGGAATCCTCCTGTGTTGTTTCAAAAAGATGGTGCCACTGCACCTGTGTGCACACTGCCGCAAAGGTTTCTGAATTAGAAAAACCATTTGGTAGTAGGTAGCATACGAGCAGTTTCAATAAATGATTGTCGGCCAGCGAATCGCTTCAGGAGAGTCCTGTAAGCGTTCATATACAATTCCGCCAATTGCGATGAAACTTTGGTGAGTTGTTGTGCACACTCCCACCAATTTTTCTGAAAAAGTAAATCCATTTTACATTAGATGGCACACGAGTAGTTTCAACAAATGCTCACATGGTCAGCTGTATGTGGCGTGCTCATGCGTCGGGAAACCTTCGGATTTATTTATATATGCACCAGACAGAAAAACAAAGAATATTGTTTATCCGACGGCACTCCAGTAAACGTAATTGCAATTCAAACACTTATTCTTATTCTTTCTTGGACTGGCTGTGTGGCTCAGCGGTAATGTTCTCGCCTGCTGCGATCAAATGCTGGTACAGCCAGTTGGCATTTGAGGGTGCGCAAATGTGAGGGGGCCATGTGGGTAGATTTACTGGCACGATAAAGACTTCAGGCCAAAATTCCATCACCCCGGCATCTTTAAAAGCCGCAGTAGTTAAAAGAGACGTAAAACCAATAATATTATTATCTTCCATTCTTTCTATCTGTCTTCGATTGGCATCGCAATGCATGCCGGGTATAGGCTAGCCAGTATAATATAAAAATAATTTTGTGAAAATTACATATTTCTAAATAGTTGGTATTTGTATATTCCTGTAAATTAGTCTAAAATATTTTTCTTTAAAAACATCTTGATATGGTCTATGAGATGAATAAAGGCTCTTTGCAGAATGGTTGGAATATGTACTGTATTTATCTTCTTGCTCCAATGGAAATTTTGAAGTGATATGGAAATGTTTACGGTCCTTGATACTATTATCTATGAACAACCTCAACCTCACAAAGATACTCAAACATCCTGTAAGAAAATTACCTCTAGCTCTCAGTCATCCATACAGTCCCAAATGTTCAAGAAACATTAACATTATTTACAGAAAATTAAAAACTATCTACAGTAAACAGAAACCTGGAGACACATAAAATGTGTACAAAAGGGAAAACATATACAGTAAATGAAAAGCTAGAAAAAAGTACTTCCAGAAATGTGAAAAATTATATATACGGAAGTGACATTCGAGGATCTAAAAACAAAAGATTGCATTACTTCACTCGCTCGTACATTCAATCGAAAAATCAATCAACTATTCATTCTTCCTCATATTCAATCAATATAACAACAAACCAATCAAACTTCTCATATCAGTTGACGGAGAGCCAAAGTGAATATTAGCAGTCCTGTTACTCTTGATCAAACTGTATGTTGACTGCAAGGGGATGAGACAAGAATTTTTGTGAACATTAATTCTCAATCTGACCCTATCAAACTTCTACTTCTGTTTTTGAAAATCTCACATGCATTGACCGGGAATCGAACCCGGTCCTCCTTGGTGAGAGGCAAACGGCTTGATTGCTGCACCTCCATGCCCTCGGTATAATTTTAAGGTGGTCTGTCTAATATCACAGCAAGATGGGGTGCACAAGGACCTTTCTGCATATTGTGCTTGCATTAAATGATGGTGTAGGCCTATTTGTTCTAATTTAAGTTAATGGCATTCCCCACTTCGTGGCATTCTTTTTCTTCTTCTACTTCTTCGCCTTTTGAGACACATAGGATCACTTTAACCAACCATTCGTTCGTCGACTTGTAGGAACTGTACGAACCTTGCGGTCCTCCCAGTACTTCTTCATGCGTATTGATCGTCTTGCCTTTTCTTGGGCGGAAAATATTCTTGTTGTAATTTTCTTTCTTTGTGAGTGGACAATGAAAAGTCATATTTTTCTTCGTGGCATTCAATATGAGTATCTAAAATCAAGGCTTCAGGTGCATTGAGGTGGCTGGTAAGGCCTATTATACTCCTCCAGAGCAATGAAGAATGTATTATTATTAAAAATAATTCATATTCTGCCTTCTGTGTACGTATTGAGACTATAGATCCAGATGACTTGGCTGTGCCAAGACATATAATATGGTCTGAGGGCTGAGACTAGATAAACTCAATCTCATGATGCAGAACTGAGAAGAGATGGGTTCAGTTTCCATCTTAGCCAACCTAGAAACTTTTTCCCACCTCTACCACAGGTAAATGCTGGTGTGGTTCCTAAATTAAGGCCATGGCCACCTCCTTCCAAACCCTAGCCTCCAATACAAATTCACTTACAGCCTCACAATGACACAGGTTGTCAGACAGATTACACACCAACTACATGGGGTTACATGATCACAATGTCGCAAGGCCCCTTAATGAATGAACAATATTATTAAGAGTGGTATGTTAACTTAATATTTTTCTCTCACAGGTTTGCAATGCAAGTGGCTCTACCATTCAATGACAGTTCTCTACTGGGAAAATGACTTCATGAAATTCAATGTTGCTCTTTTTATGAAAATGTTATGTGGATTTTATTTCTTAAAAAAAATAGAAAAGAAGTATATATACTATGTGTAATACAGCATATTCACTTATTTTTGTCCCGATATCATTCCTTCAGAATTCCTTATGCACATCCTGATTCCTTCCAGTATCATATTTCATTCAACAGTAGTTAATTATTTTATGCTGTATAGTGGTTCACGGTGTAGTCACCTCCTAGTTCGTGAACCATGGGCAACAGCTGAGTAGTCTTGTAAGGGGTCCTGACAGTCTGGATACCAGTTACTATGGAATGAGTGGGCATCTTGGACATATTCTGAGTCATTGCCCTCCTTGTGCTTAGGTGGCTAGACTACCCAACTCCCTTGTTTATTCCCTGAGGTGAAACTTGTGAGGCCCTGTGTAAGTAAGGCTAGCAACCTGCTTCACGTGCACTTCTTAAACCTGCTAAAAATGTCTTGAGAATGCCTCGGACCTAAGGGAGTGATCAGGGACTCCTTGGAAACGAACGAGCAATAGATCGGGTATTCGATGAGGTGCTATTAATATCGACGGGGCTTATGGAAGGAAGAAAGTAAAGCTAGCTGAGTCAGCAATTAGGAAGGGATTGGATATTCTAGGGATTAGTAAAGTTCAGATAAAGAGAGCTAGAGAGGAGGAAGTAGGAGATTACAAGGTGTACCTGTCAGGTGTAAAACGAGACAGGGCAAAGTAGGGAGTAGGGTTGTATGTCGAGAGAACCTTAGAGCGTAACATAGTTTTTGTGAGGTATGTAAATGAACAATTAACTTGGATAGATTTGGAAATGACAGGATTGTTTCAGTATACGCTCCAAATGAAGGGGCTGAATATGACGAAGTAGTCAGATTTTATGAGGCTCTGAGTGATATGGTAGTGAGAGTTGAACAATAAAGATAGTGTTGTACTGATGGGAGATTTCAATGCTAGAATAGAAAATAGGACCGAGGGGTATGAGCAGGTAATGGGTAAGTGGGATGATGATAGAGAAGCGAACACCAATGGAGAATATTTACTAGACTTATGTGCTAACATGGGGTTAGCTGTTGCGAACTCATTCACGAAGCACAAGGAGATTCACAGATACCAAGTCGATAATACACTATATCATTACTGACTTTCAATTTATAATGTAATGAGAGCAGCCAATGGCCAAAATATACATAATCAGTTAGTACAAAGTCGTAAAAGAAATCTTCAGCACTACTGCTTTTCAATACAAAGTTCTCAGTCTTTTGTGCAAAACACTCTTAGGGATTCTCCTCGTTTATGACACTTCATGACGTGATATCTTTCACATTTTTCATTGCACTTATCACATTCGCAGTCCTTGGCAGGGTTTTGGTAAGTCTTCTTTCGACATTGTAATGCAAACCATGGAGCCTGGTGGGCATGTGTCGCAACTCATAGTTTGCCCTACTCCAGCCTCTTGACGTCATGACAACTGACTTTCAATTTAGGAAATTGTTAAGGAATTGCAGGGTATTTTTTACTGAAACAGACCACAAACTGATATGGTGTGATCTATTTGCAGATGGATTATAGTTGGAAATCTTCGGGATAAGGAACTTGGCAGAAGTATATTGATATGATTGATGAAATATTCCAAAGAGTAGAGGGTAAAGAATTACAACACAATGAAAACGAGAGGTCAGAGAACAAGGATGTCTTGGGAAAATTGGGTAGAGACAGAAAAAAGCACACATCCTGGTGAAATGGCATAGTGAATTTGGCTTGTAAATGTCAAAGAATGCTTAAAAAAATGGCTCCAAACTAGGAATCCAGCAGACAGCTTTATGCAATAGAAAGGAACAGACCAAACAAATAATAGTACAGCTAAAAGGAAATGAGGGGGGAAATTCTAGGCCAAGTGGCAGGAAAGCTTTTTTGGAGTGTTATAAAGAATCTTAGAAATGGAAGGAAAAGAGAAGTGAAAAGTGTCGGGATAATTCAGGGGAACACTTCGTAAATACTAAGGTAGCATTGGGAGGAGGGCAACAGTACTTTGAAAATTTGCTAAATGTAAATGTGGCAGATTTTGAGATTATGCAGGAGGAGAATAAGAACAGCATTCACGGTTGTGGAATTAGGGAGGGTGGTTACAAAGCGGCAGGGATCTGCAAAATTCAGCCAGAAATGGCAAAGTATAGTGGGAAAGCAGGGATGAAATGGTTGCATAGGATAATAGAATTGGCATGGGAATTAGGAAAGGTACCCTCTGACTGGACAAAATCAGAAATCAACCCAATTTAAAGCAAGGTAACAGGAAAGATTGCAACCATTATAGAGGCATTTCTTTGATAAGTGTCCTGAGCAAAGTGTACACAGGTATTGTAGAAAGGAGAGAGTGATAATTGGACGAGAGTAAGATGGATGAAAACCAGTGTGGCTTTAGACCACAACGAGGATGTCAAGATCAGTTTTTTAATATGTGCCAAGTTATTGAGAAATGCTATGAGAGGAATAGACGTTTGTGTTTTGTAGATCTAGAGAAGATGCTGAGCATCCTGAGGGATTATGGTATCGAGGGAGGGCTGCTACAGGCAATCAAAAGTATTTATATTGATAATCAGGATGCAGTGAGAGTTTATGGTAGGATTAGTTATTGATTTGAAGTTATTACAGGAGTGAGGCAAGGCTGTAACCTCTCACCTCTACTGTTTATTATAGACCATTTGCTGAAGGGCGTTAACTGACTGGGCGGGACTCAATTAGGTGGAAACCAGGTAAGTAGTCTGGCTTATGCTGAAATGTAGGGAAAATGGCATGGAAATCAGCATTTCAAAAACAGGTTACGTCTGTAGGGAAGAAATGCAAAAAATAGAATGAAAAATGAAAATCCACAGCCTGCTTCCAGTCTCCGACCGGGTCAGGAATGGAATGAATGAAGCCCCCATCTAGCGGCGAGGATATGAACTGTGCCGCCTGCCGAGGCCTGACGCACTCCTCTGGGGCAATGATTAAATGAATGACAGAGCAAAAAATAGAATGCTAGATAGGAATTAAATTGAAGTAGGTAGACCATTTTAAGTACTTGGACTGTATATTCTCTCAGGAAGATAGTATGGTGAAAGAAATTGAGTTGAGATGCAGAAAAGCCAATGCAGTGAGTTCTTGGTTGCCATCCACAGTATTCTGCAAGAAAGAAGTTAGTAGAGCAATGAAACTATCCCTATATCGCTCAGTATTTAGACCGACCTTGCTGGATGGAAGTGACAGCTCATGCATAAGCTAGAGGTAACTGATATGAGGGTAGCACGAATGATTGCTAGGACAAATGTGAGCATTGGCAGGAAGGTACTCATAATTAAGAGATACAGACTAAGCTAGAAATGGACACGCTAAATGAAGCTGTTCGTATGAGCCGACTCAGATGGTGGGGTCATATGAAGAGAAGGGGGAGAGGATAGATTACCTAAGAGGTTAATGAGTTCAGCTGTTGAGGGTAAGAGAGGTAGTAGGTGTGGTTAGATTCAATGTTGAATGGTGTAGAAGCAGAGAATGTCACAGTGTTAACTGCTAATAGGGGATCTTGGAGGTGACATGTCCGCAAACAGAGGCTTGCAGGCTAGACAGGATGCTGAAAGGCAAAACAGTTTCAAATTAATGTGTAGTATTGGCAAGGGCTTTAGTTTGCTGTGTGCTCCTTTCTTGATATGCTGATAATACAGTGTAATAATGTAATCTGTAAGTTTCGTCAATACCTGAGGTGACCTAAACAGTTGTTTACTTGAGGCCATTTATGTTCTCGTACCATTGGATTAAGGGATTGCATATCTTATATCCCTGCCAACGGGCTAGAAGCAATCTCACTACTGCTAACACTGGTGGCAACTAAACCACACTTCTACCTGTCTGGTATTATAATATAACATACTACTGTGGAATAGATGATTGACTTACTTGCAACTAGTGTTCCAAGGCCATGGGTTCATAGCTCGTCTTCAGCTAAGACTTATAAAAGAAAGTCCCATGATATAAAGGAACCTATTTGAACCCGTACAACATTTAAAAGCCTCTTCAATGGCACTTGTCAAAATCCAACCTCCAAACTATAATAAAGAAAAAGTAATTTTCTGTCACATATTACGATTACCAGGGACCAGGATACTCAGACAGCTATTCCAATACTTTTGGAAAAGTAAAACCAAAAATCATTGGTTCAAAGAAGTCCTAGATGATCTAGATCAGGGCCATCCAGTCATTGTGCTCTGAGAGCGTGGCCGCGCTCGGGGAGCACTGGGCAATCAGAATAGCACTCCTCCCCCTACCACCACTACACTGTGGCAGCGAGGAGGCATGAGACAGACGGGCGCTGACTGAATATGTACGTAAAGTCGTGCGACCGACGCCATTTGTGGGATTGTTGACATCATACTGATACTGCTCTTTTGCCACTAAAAAATATACCGCATATACAAATCTAATGGCACTCCGATGTATGGAATGTGCAGGAAACGAACGCAAGTGTTAAGTAAAGAACATTGTGATCTATTCCAAACTAAAATTCGAACATATTAGAGAGGAAAATTCAACAACATTTTACCAATATGAACAAATAGTACAGACCTTGAGTGACTTTTTCTCTGTCGTTTTTACGAGCTTTTAGTTTTGGAGAATACAATCTTCTCCAATTTGGGTACAATATTTCTGGACACAGCTATTCGTAAACATTTGCGCTAGTTTCTATCGCTCAACGTCACACGATGCTTACGTTTGGTAAGCTTAAGAACCGCAAAGAAACTCCCACAAATGTAAGTTGAGCCGAACATTGACAGAACTTAACATGCATATTTATACAAAAGGGGGTATTCTTCTTGCGGAAAGCTGCTGCTTCACCACTCCTTTTTTTTTGGTATGATGTTCATTCATGACCACTGCAAAACTGATTTACTTACACGCTGTTAACAAAGTGCATTGGACTAGACTGATTCAGTGAACACTACCGACTGATGGATCGGCTGCTCACTTCGGCGCGACGGGCAGACCGCTCGCTTAGCCAAGCTCCTCCCACCACGACCGAAACTACCATCCACCAAAGCTCTCGGAGCACTGGCTTAGAGCGCGGCCGGAGCGCTGTGTGGATGGCCCTGATCTAGATGAATTAGGCTTGACATGCAACAAATTGAACACTGGGAAGAGAAGAGGATCCTGAGAAACAAAGACGTGAGACCTAGTCTAAAAACTTCTATACGCAAACAATACACCATAACGGATGAAGAACGGGCTGCCAGGTCAGACAGAATGAAACAGTTCTGGGAGAAGAGGAAGAAGAAGCCAAATTTGTAACTAATATTCCTAAGACTTGACTGTATATAGATTGATTATAGTGCTCCAATCACTCCCTAGGGGTTGCATGACTTTGACGTGGTGGGAGTGCTTGCGTGATCTAATGATCCTTTGCGCTATGCCGGTGGTAGCATAGCTACTGGTAGGACCTTCCTTGCCGGACAGGCCAAGGGTGAAGATCCAGACTAAAAAGCAACCCAGAACCCTCAAGTCCTCAACAGCAACGAAGGCTGAGAAGATGGTCTTCGGTACGGCGGAGCTGACGGAAGAGGCAGCCCAGCTGACCAGGGTTAAGAGGTCAGGACCTCCACTGCCTTGTGAACAGAAGTGGGAACTTCAAAGTCTAAGGGAAGAAACCCTGACAGAAAATCAGTAGGCCTGGATACTTAGAAGGCAGCCCCTTCTCCAGGCTTTGGGTGCTGAAGGCCAATAACCTACAAACCCGAGATTACCCTTATTACAGAAACAGAAATGAATAGAAGCCGGATGGATAAAACGGATTGGACCTTTAGCATGAAATCAGACACAAGAATTGGAATTTGGAACGTACAAACAATGTGGGTGACAGGTAGACAGGCCGAAGTATCTAGGGAGATGAAGCGCTACAGGTTGGACTTACTAGGTTTGAGTGAGATGAGATGGAGTGGGTTCGGGGAGATAAGGACCCAGGAAGGGGACACGTTGTTGTAGGCCTACTCAGGAACAGAAGGAGAACATAGAGAGGGTGTTGTTTTACTGATCACACAAAAGACAAGGAGGAGCTTGATGGAGTGGTATCCAGTCTCAAAAAGGATAATAGTAGCCCGATTTGCATCAAAAGTTAGACCAATCACAGTGGTGCAATGCTATGCAACAACAGAGACAGGAGAAGAAAGAAAAGAGCAATTTTACGGCCAGTTACATCGAACCTTGATAAAAGTGAAGAAAATGGATATACCGGTAGTGGTCGTGATGGGAGACTTGAATGCGAAAATCGGAAGTGATAATCAAGGAATAGAAAATATAATGGGGAGATATGGTATAGGTACTAGAAATGAGAATGGCGACAAACTTATTGAATTCTGTAGCAACCATAATTTGGTGACAGGAGGTACAATCTTTCCTCATAACAACTGCCATAAAGTGACTTGGTTGTCCCCGAACCATATAACGGAGAACCAGATTGACCATTTCACTATAAGCAAGACATGGCGAACTTCCCTGTTGGACGTGAGGAACAAGAGAGGAGCAGATGTGGGAAGTGACCATCATTTAGTGATAGCTACGCTCCTATTGAAGATAGCAAATATTAGGCACATTCATCAAAAGGGGAGGATAAGGTACAACCTTGATAAATTAAAGAATAAGGAGGTGCAACAACATTTGTCACTAGAGTTGAGAAACCCATTTCAACAGCTGAGAGAGGAAGAAGAAGGAAGAACATAGAGACTACCTATATCAATACATGTGAAAAGGTTTTAGGCAAGAGAGAGAGGAAGGGAGGAATGGGTTACTTCTGAGACATGGGAAACAGTGAACAGCAGGAAGGAATATAAGAATGCAAGGACACAAGAATAGAAAGTACAAGCTAGAACAGATTTCAACCAACTTAACAAAATAGTGAAGAGGAGTTTTCGACTTGATAAAAGAGTATTTATCAATAATTTAGCAACACAAGCAGAGATGGCAGCACAAAACATCGATAGTAGGACCCTATATCACATAACCAAAAAATTAACAGGAAAGTTGGGGCAGATGACCTCGTAGTTCCACCCCTTAAAACAACAATATCTAACTAACAGGAAAGTTCTCTAGTTTTGATAAACCTGTGAAAGCCAAAGATGGGAGATTACTGTCTACACAAAAGGAAGAACTAGAAAGATGGAGAGAACATTTTCTGGAGAAGAGCAGGAATATAGGGCTATGAGCACAGAACCGTCAAGAACAGAGATACAAAGGGCTATAAACAACTAAAGAACAGTAAGGCGGCAGGTATGGACAACATTCCATCGGAAGCCTTGAAAGTAGATATGGACACTACAGTTGAGATTTAGCTCCCATTTTTTTGAGAAGCTCTGGGAAGAAGAGAAGATTTCTACAGACTGGAAGAAAGGACTATTGATCAAGCTTCCGAAGAAAGGAGATTTATTGGAATGTGAAAACTGGAGAGTGATTACTCTCATTTCAATCCCAAGTAAGGTACTCTCGCAAGTAATTCTAGAAAGGATAAAACAGAGAGTTAATTTAAGGCTGAGGAAAGTACAAGCAGGATTTAGAGAAGGCTTTTCTTGTAGAGACCGGATCAATACGCTGCGCATAATTATAGAACAATCAACGGAACTGCAATCGTCACTGTACCTACTATTCGTTATTTCGAAAAGGCGTTTGATAGTATAATGAGAGAGAAGATTTGGCAAGCCATGAAAGAGTTTGGGATTCCAAAGAAAATTATAAAGATTACTCAAGAAATGTATGAGAATTACACCTGTCAAGTTTTACATCAGGGGATGTTGTCGGAGCCCATTCCAGTAAATACAGGAGTTAAACAAGGATGTTTGCTGACTCCAATACTGTTTCTCATGGTGCTGGATCTTATCAAAAAGAAAGCAATGAATTGCCGAAGAGGTATCCAGTGGGGACTAACAGACAGGTTGGAGGATCTGGAGTTCGCAGACGACCTGTGCTTGCTAGCCAGCAGTTACAAAGATATGGAAGCAAAGCTGAATGATTTAAGAACTGAAGCATCTGAGGTGGGATTGAAGATCAATGGAAGGAAAACCAAGGAGTTGCGCCATAATAATCGAAATAAGGTATCATTATTTCTCGGGAATCAAGAGATCGATCAAGTCAAACAGTTTTGCTACCTGGGAAGTATGGTCACCACTGTGGGAGGTACTATGGAGGATATAGGAAATAGAATAAATAAGGATAAAAGAGCATTCGCAATGTTGAGACCAATCTGGACACCTATACCAAACTTTGCATCTTCAATTCAAATGTCAAGTCAATATTGTTAGAAATATGTAACCCAACAGGTGATCTATGGTTTAAATTAAGCACCATGAAGCGCAACGCCATTGGTGGCGGTTCTATTTACGAGAATGTTCTCGTTGATTCATTTGTCTGCTTTTGAATACATACGCCTGTATGTTACCTAGTGGTTCAGTTCGTATTAAATGTTTATCCTGAATATACGCCCAGTCTTCATTCCCCTGCCATATACGGTACTTCTACAAATATTGCTCTATGGGTGTGAAACTTGGAAGACCAACAAACAACTCATTAACAGACTCCAAATATTTGTGAATAGATGCTTGAGGAATATCCTGAGGATATGGTGGCCACAAGTTATCTCCAATGAAGAGCTATGGAGAAGAACACAGCAAACACCCATTTATATTGAGATGCGTCGTAGGAAATGGAAATGGATTGGGCATACATTACGACGAGATGGAGACAACATAGCGAAACAAACCCTGGAATGGAATCCACATGATAGTAGGCGAAGAGGCAGACCAAGTAACACCGGAGGAGGAGTGTAATAACAGAAAAAATGGAGAAAGGAGTGAAGACCTGGAACGAGATTAGGAGGATCGTGCAGAACAGAGTCTGATGGCGGAAATTCATCGATGCCCTATGCTCCACTTAGGAGATAAAGAAAATAAGTCAACTAAATCAGTAGGTCATAGTGCTCCAATGTGGGCATAAAATAAATGAGGAAAAAAAAAAGTAAACTACTTGCTATCAATAAAATAAACATGATATCTTCACTATGGTTACTAAGAGGTTCCAATGAAAAAAATAACAGAAGGAAGTTGAATATACACATCCAAGGATCACATTATGCCTATTTTTAATTTGTAAAACCTTTCATTGCCATTAAGTCTACATCAAAAAAATGATGATAATCTGTAGAATTATTATTCTTGTATCAGAAGCATACATATTAAACACAGCTATATTATTTTTGCCTGCCACTTCCAATGCTTTTTCTGTTCCTTGATGAAAATCGTCTTCTGTACAGGAGGCTGGATATAGTCGACATTGAAGCCCACTCCTATCTTGATCAGTGTAGTTTACCAAATTATTCTGTGGAATGAAGTGCAAATATAGTACAGTATTGTCACTCATATCCATTTATGTTTTATGGGTCATATACCAAGTCATCATCATCTACCTCGTTATGACAAGAGTACTGTCCGCGCATTATATCTCTGCCGGCGACGTACGTCATCACTTCCAGGAAAGGTCTATCGACTGTACTAGCCTCAGCAAAAACATTTCTAAAATCACTATTGTATTTATAATTATTATTGACATCGCCATGAACAGCTCTCCTTAATACGTACTGGTCAAAGTCGTCGTAACAGTATTACTTCTCGCACGAGTTTTATCAGGAGTTGCAAACAAGTTCGATTCTCCTTCATCAATATCGCCCAACTCTCTCTTTATAAACAGCACTGTTCTTTTAGATACACCTTTTAGATAGCCTGTGCTTGGTTAACAGGAATATTGAAATCACCGCAAGCCGCTTCATTTTCCATGAATTTTAGCACATTAGCCACCATCTCCCTACTTTGGCTGTTCAGTTTCTTGGTTTTTACTTTAGAGATGACAGGTGCCATCTTTAACTTTACTTAAAAATGTAACTTAAAAAAATAACACCAGCTTAACACATTAAATAATAAAAAAAAAAGTCAACCCCTGGCACTATCCAGCCCATGACGGGCTAAGGCCGACCAAGCGACCGCTGCCCAGCCATACGGCCTGCAGATATTGGGGTGACGCGTGATCAGCGCGTCGGGTCCCCTCGGCCGTTAATCTTGGTATTCGTGATCGGGGCGCTGTCTCACTGTCAGACAGCTACTCAATTGTCCTCATGAGGCTGAGTGCACCCCGTTCCAACCCTCACGTCAGTTTTAAAATCCCTGACGGAGCCGGGGATCGAACCCGGGGCCTCCGGGTGAGAGGCAGGCGCGCTACCCCAACACCACGGGGCCGGCACATTAAATAATGCAAAAAAATAATTCAACGGTACTGCCGAACTACATACACTGACAATAGTCTGGCAAGTACAAGGGCTGTTTTTTAATTAAGGGCCGTTTTTTTATTTAAAATTAACCGAACATTTTATTTTGAGACCACATTTATTTATAGGTTTTGCATACCTTCCTCTATTTTTCTACTTAGTTGCCTTGTTTATTTTGGCACTTGTCATACCTTAAAACTAAGTTCTAAAATCCCTCTGCATAAAAGTTTGCCGCCTGCTCTGACAACCAAGAATTCACACTTGAGGAAAATCCATTGATAGAGTGGTTATCATGAATCTTCGGTCCTCGTGAATTTTCGTGTCAATTGCAGTCAACAAGTCATCTGAGATCACAGACCTGAGCGTTCATCGTCATGAACATTTTCACGGCCACTTTTGAACTCGCGTACCCATTTTCGCACTTTACCTTCTGTTATTGCATTATCACCATGCACCTCACAAAGCTGACGATGAATGTCTGTAGCCGACATGTTTCTTGCACTCAAAAAAGTATCACAGATGGTACCTCACAAGCGGCGGGCGATTCAATAATCTTGAACATTGTAAAGATGCACAGCAGCGTACAGGTTAGCTACACAGTTGCAACTGACGCCTGCTTGTTCGCCAAGGATGCCGGGAGGATGCGTGCACGCTTGTTGCGGAGCGCGTACTGACTACGGGCTTTGAAAAAAAAACGGCCCTTACTTAGTAAATAGCCCTTGTACTAATGAAATATAAGTCGGCCGAGTATACCGTATTGTATCGTCCAGGCGCGGATTCAAGGGGGGGGGGGGGGGGGGTCACGGGGTTCATGACCCCCCCAAACGGGGACCAAATTTTTTTGCAAACTCAAAAAACAAAAACACAATAATCTGACAAATAAAACTTCACGAATTTTAATTGAAAAACAGGTTTATTTTTCATTTTATACAATACTGAAAATATCTTGATTGCAATTATTATGTTCTGTTACAACTGTACATATTCACAACTTCATACCTGTTATATAAAAACGATTATTTATATAACAAATTAACTTGTCTATTTTGTTTAGCAAACCTTGTGATTACCGAATCGATGTCTATAGTGATGTCACGATGAATGTGCAGCAATGCACGGATAGGAATTTGGGGCTTTTTACACACCAAAAAATTTTGCCCACGTCCAAACTGCAAGCTTGGTTGGCAATTTAAGCTATGACTTTCTCCCTCTGTCGGTACCAACTCGACTTGCCGAAACTGTAACGTACCTTGATACTTTTCTCGAAGCTCGATATAAAAGTCGCAAAACACGCCGTTGCAATTTGTACGAATATTTTTGGTGCACTAAACGCATCAAATTTCTATCCATGTAGCTTGCAAAAAAATTGGTCTGGTTTTGTACGTTTGGTTATTTTGTGATTGCGTTTGTTGTTAGTGATACCATTTTTCTGAACAATTTCGATTCTGTGACCCCTCCCCAAAGCCAAACTCTAGATCTATCGTCAAAACTCCCGAGCCCCAACATGAGGGATAATGTCACGTAAATAGGAGTAGAGAAATTGACAGGTCGATGACACTTCATATTCTTAGAAATACAACGGTCGTCAGAGGCAGAGATATAATGCACGGACAGTACTGAAGTTAATGAACAATTTAATAATTTGTAAATACATTTAAATTATAAGTAATTATAAGTGTTGATCATGAAGTTGAAGTTTGTAGTTTTACGTGACCGTTAATCTTGCGATCATGAGCCACAAGGCCCTCTTTTTAGGCCCTCTTTTTACGTTGAATCCGAACCACAACACATGGCATTTAAACTTTGAAAATCTCACGTGCATTGACTGGGAATCGAACCCGGTTCGCCAAGGTGAAAGGCCAAGAGCTTGACCGCTGCGTCACCACGCTTCTTCCCCCCCCTCTCCTTCCCCTTGCCCCCACCCCCTCCTACAGGGAGTATTCTCCTGAAAAAATAAAAAAAGAAATTTCATGGAGACTAACTGTGGGATTTGAACCCTTCTACCTTGCACATTAATGAGCCATCAGTCCAGGTCAATAATAATATCTAGAATAGTAACACTGTATATTGTTTTTTGAATGGAAGAAAGCATATTTTATTGAAAGTATTTTAAAATATTATTTTGTATCTAAAATACATTTTGGGAGTATTTTGCCTATCTCTGACTATACTACCGGTATGTTAGTAGCCTGCAGTGGGCTTTTTATTCCAGAATTGGATTTCCACGCTAAGTTTGACTGCGATATAATGACAACGGTTCAATGATTGTTACCTGTTCGAAGCAAAGTAGGATACATTTTCTTATTGTTTATTTAGGATAAATGAATACATCCACCCTCTCGTTGGGCCTGGTGTGGTAGCTATGTAGAGATAAAATGGTTAGCTCAGGAGAGGACACCTTGGAGATCTGCATCTAACCAGTCAAAAGACTGAAGACACACACAGCACGTGGTAGTGTAGTAGTCATTATGCTGAGGGTTAGGAAAGAGGTGGATCCGGGCTTACGTTAGGAAGCATTCTGGCATGCGCCTGGAGTAGATGTGGGAAACCACTGAAAACCACTTCCAGGATGACTGAGGTGGGAATCAAACCATCCTTTCTTCAGTTTTGCCTCTCGAGGCTGAGTGTTCCAGCCCTGATACCAGAATTAAAATTTCTTGACAGGGCCGGGAATCATACCCAGACCTCCAGAGCGACAGTCAAGAATGCTAGCTACAAGTAGGGCGGCAAAAATCTACAGCAAAGTTGTACGATGTCGGATCGTGAAAGATCTCTCGTATTACATTTGGTGATTAGGGTCTAAAATTAATTAAATCTCAGTCACATGTAGCTCAGTAGAATTCAGGTTTTCACTACCAGATGGCAGTGTTAAACAGAACGTTGACATTGGAGTTTAGAACGCCTCAATGGATTCAAGTCAAAAGGTCTACAGCAGGTAGCAGAGACCATAGGATAATGATGATTATTATTAGGAGTAGTAGTAGTAGTAGTAGTAGTAGTAGTTGTCCTTGTATGAGTAATCCGCAGCGTTTCATTGAACTCCATTACCAGAAGGAGGAGCTGGATGTTCAGAGATCGAAAGTTTTAATCCCGCCACTAACAGAGGCATAAAAGCCCGGCACAATGAAGTGGAAGGAATGCCGTGCTTAGCTGTGGTCCCCCGGTCACCAACCCACGCCCTACTATATTTTAGCCCTTGGGAGAGATACAAGAGATATGAATGTGGGAGATGTGTAGGAAGTTTGTTAGGATATGGATCTTTTAAAGACGCGAGCATACTGAAATACCTTGACCGTAAATAGTAATAAGAATCAGGTGAGCTTAGGGCTTTTCACGATAATATGGTATGATTAACGGTAGAATAACTATTCTCCCAAAGAGTGAGTCAGTCCTGACCGGCCTGGCCTATAAAAATAGCAATATTCAGTCCGAGCTGCAGCTGAGACAATTCAGCGGCCCTACGCTGCAATAAACAGAACACTGGTAGTGGCCTACTCTTTATCTCTGCTATAATACAGTACATCTCAATGTAGAAACAACCAATTGGGATGGCAGTTTATAGAAATTCTACTTTGGGGAATGCCAAGATCGTTATGTGTAGTGTTTGTCCAATAGCATATGTTATTCTTGTAAAGTTTTGTAGTGTGTGTGTATTTGTAACTGAGGCTAGGAGTTAGGAATCATCCTGACATTTCCATGGAGTAGAAGTGGGGAAACAATGGAAAATCACTTCTAGGATATCTGAGATGGGAACGGAACCAACCTTCTCTCGGTTTTGCCAATCAAGGTAGAGTGTATTTCGTTCTAGTCCTCAAACCACCGGTTTGAGGCCTGCTTAATAGACTTGGTGTTTGTCTTGTTCTTATTATGTAAGATTGTTTTTGTACGACCTTTATCATAATACCAATAGAAAATTGAGGCTGGCTGCGTAGCTCTGTAAGACCTGATAGCTAAATTACTGATATCGCGTCAGGAGATGGCAGTCCAACACGCTGTGACGGGCCTCATATTCCAAACTTAAATATATCGGCTTCGCGCATGCCAATCGCTGTTATTGCAGCACACGACACGCAGCCAGTGAAAGAAGGAATGTGCTGAGTGAGTGAAACGAGTAGTGACTAACTTAATGTTTTTGGAATGCGCGATACGCAGTGAGCGGGAAGACATCTGCAGTTCAAACCCAACTGCCAACTCCTGGCGTGATATCAGTACTGTATCTCTATAGAAATGAATGTTACCTGATAGTATATTAGGTATCCATAGGCTACAAAAGAATGTTTGTTTGTTCATCTTTTATCCGTTCATATACCATTCATCCCATTGTGATGAAGCTTTAGTGAGTTGTTGTGCACACTCCCATGACGGTTTCTGAATAAGGAAATCCACTCTACAATAGATGGCGCATGAGTCGTTTCAACAAATGATCTTTTCTGAATTGCGCGCACACCCGCGAAGTAAATCCATTTCATAATAAGTAGCACGCGAATCATTTTAACAAATGAGTGTAGGCTATTTCATACAGTTTAGCGGCAGTTTCTGTGTTTTCATTGTATGATTTTCTCAATGCGTTCCAATACCATTCCTCCGATTGCGATGATACTTTGGTGAATTGTTATGCTCATGCCCACAAAGCTTTCTGAGTAAGTAAATCCATTTTTCAATTGGTGATGCACGAGTCGTTTCAACAAGTGAGAGTTTCTGCGCAAATTATTCCAACAAATTAAATTTGGTGAGTTGTGCGCAAGCACGTGAAGTCTTCTGTATAAGCTGGGCCCGGACAATTTTGTGCTTTACTTTTCATAAATATGTATTTATATGCTTAGTGGAAAATATATGATAGGGGTATCCAAAATATGTTTGTAAATTTGTCATTTTTATGTCCCCCAGTTACTCAAAGTAGTTGAAACGTACAGCTGCTTGAATAATCCAGTCGACAGTACAAATATTCCCACTTAACAGTGTACTGTGTCAGAGTAATAGTTCTTACGCAGTGTTGACTCGTCAGGGAGAGGAAGTTCGACGTAGGGCTACATTTCTAACGTACCATGTAGTACTGGATGCTGCAATTTATTTAGTGGTATATCAGCCGCAAGAAATGCATGACAAATATCTTGTTAGAACTGGCTGTTTGCTGGACCATGTCTCACATCTCGCAGTTTGGGAAGCAAACGTTGTGTCGCTTCTTTAACGATGCACATTTCACGTTTTGCTGTGTAAATTGCATACGCATGTCTGCCGCTACAGGTTCCTCACAAATGTTACAAAATAATACAGTTCTGTCAGTCCCATGAAGGGCCTAGGCCTACCAAGCGACGAGCCATTTGGCCTCAGATATTGGGGTGATGCATGATCAGCGCATCGGGTACCCTCGGCCGTTAATCCTGGTTTTCGTGACCGGGGTGCTGCCTCACTGTCAGACAGCTACTCAATTGTCCTCACGAGGCTGAGTGCACCCCGTTCCAACCTTAACGTCGTTTCTGAAATGCCTGACGGAGTCGGGAATTGCGCGCTACCCCAACAACACGGGACCGGCCTAATTTAATTTTCTTGTTACATACCGAATTTGATCATAATGACATTTTGTTTTTACATATTTTTGCCTTTTTAAATGTAAAAAAATACATATTCTGTCTCTTTATTTTACATATTTGATCATAATGAGATTTTCTTCTTCTTCTTCTGTTTCTATGGCCTCATTGGACCACTTCAGTCAATCATTTCTTGGTCCTCTTCTTCAGTAATTCCTTTCCGAGTTGCCCAGTAGCTTTTCATTCACTCTGAACTTCTCAGGCGTTCCTCATCTGTAAATACCCTTTTTATTGTATTAGGTTTGTCTATTTTTGCCTGAAATCTAATTTTTATATCTTTCAGGTTTTTTTAAAACAAATTGTTTTGTTTTGCAAGTCATACAAGGTTATTTCTAATTATTTTATATCTTCTCTAATTTCCTTAATCCACCCTACTTGTTTCATATTCCAAAGTTTCACTACAATTTTTCTAGATAATCTGGTTTTCGGCTCATAATGAGACCAAAAAAAGAAATCCGTTTCTTCCGTATAGTATCTGTATATCACTTCATTTGGTACTATCTGCCACTGTACATCTTTCTGATATTTTTTATTTATGCATGTTCTAGCTATTCTTCTTTCTACTTTTAAAATTTTGTTGATTCTGTTTTTCTGAGTAACTTTAAAAAGAGTTTCACTTCCATAGGTCACCTCTGGTTGAACCACCGTCTTGTAATGTTTTAATTTTGTTGCGATTGATAGACATTTTCTTTTATATGTAGACCATGTTAATTTTTGGGCTTTTATCATTTTATTAGTTCTTTCTAGCCATGCAGGTTTCTCATTCAAGTTGTAAGTTATAATTTCTCCTACGTATTTAAATTCCTTCACTATTCTAACTTTCTTGTTATTTACTGTTATGTGATTGATTACAAGTGGATTTGCTACCATTATCTCAGTCTTTTCAAATGATATCTGAAGTCCAATTTTTTGTGCTATATTTTGTAGGCTTATTATTTGATTCCGGAGGAGTGTGAGAAGCATGTTATGGAGCAAGGACGTCCCTCAGAACAGCAAAAAGACCATATATCGGACGTACTATGTCCCTATCCTGATGTATGCCTCGGAGACCTGGGTTATGAAAGGAAGGGAGAAGAGCAAAATACAGGCCAGTGAGATGAGGTTCTTGAGAAGCAGTATTGGAGCTACAAAGATGGACAGAATAAGAAATGAGAGGACCTGAGAATTAATGAAGGAGGAACCATTACAGGATGGTAAGGTGAGTTGGGGTAAGTGCATACCCAAAAAATGCAAGTGCAACTTTGAATTTTAAATGCATCTAAACTAGTTGCAATACCAAAACAAGACTTTTCTGCATATTGACTGGTTAATTGTGTGTGACTGATGCATCTTGAATGTTTGCTTCGAGAATGTATATTCCATTAGGAAATAAAATATCACTATAATGTCCAGGGTACGCACTTGCCCCGTGATATGGGGCAAGTGCAACTCTAGCCTATATTCTTCCATTGAATGTTTTACACATAATCACGGGGCAAGTTCGTGTTCTCTACTTATTAAGCTATTAGATGCATATTTCAGAATTTATAAAGTTATGTTTTCTATTAAATTCTTCACCTTAGAATGTTGGGGTGTGTAAGATGCAAAATTACAGCCATTGGAAAACATCACAAGAATATAAAAATTAAAGACAAAAACTGGCGTTTACTTACATTTTATTAGTAGGTACGTTGCTTAGGGTTCAACGCAATTTATTAACGTAACAGTAACTAAAAACAAATTGTAAAATCAAGTTAAGTTATACCAAATAAGTACAAGGAAAATAAATGTCGACAGAAGATACACTGTATCAAGGCACATTAAAAATTGTTTATCAAATTTTTAAAATAAAGAAACGAAAATTAAACATTGTCACTAACAGTAGATATTCATTTAAATAACCTCATGATGTGTTTAAATCTCCTTGTTAATAAATCAAAAGTAAGTTTCATTCGTGGTCCATCATAAAAAATCGTCAAATTCATCATCATCATCATCTTGCACAGTTTCCAGCCACTGGCCGGGTCTGTTTGGAACACAAGCCTCTCCAACGTCTTCTGTCTTCCCACCATCTCTCAGCCTCCACCCTTGTCCAGTCTTCTCCTCTCTTCTTCACGCTTTCTTCCACCCCCTTCAGCCACCTGTCTCTCGGTCTTCCCCTCGGTCTCTTTCCTTCCCACTTCGTCTCATGTACTCTCCTGGGTATCCTCTTCTCCTCCATTCGTTTTACATGTCCATACCATCTAAGTCTAGATTTCTCTATACCATCCTGTAATGGTTCCTCCTTCATTAATTCTCTGGTCCTCTCATTTCTTATTCTGTCCATCTTTGTAGCTCCAATACTGCTTCTCAAGAACCTCATCTCACTGGCCTGTATTTTGCTCCTCTCCCTTCCTTTCATAACCCAGGTCTCCGAGGCATACGTCAGGATAGGGACATAGTACGTCCGATATATGATCTTTTTGCTGTTCTGAGGGACATCCTTGCTCCATAACATGCTTCTCACACTCCTCCGAAATGCTTCTGCCTGCCTCCCCCGCTCATTTATTTCTCTATCGTTTCTTCCATTATCTTGTATCAGGCTTCCCAGATACTTAAAACTCTCCACTTTCTTCAGCTGTTCCCCACCAATTGTTATTCCCGTTGTGGTTCTTTCCTTCTTCCTTGTTGTGATCACCATCTCACTCTTATTTATGCTAAATTTCATCCCATATCCTTGTATTACTCCTTCCCACACGTCCAACTGTTCCTGTACCTCCTCCTCCTTGTTTCCCCAAATCATCAAATCATCTGCAAACACCATTGCTTTCATCTTTCCGTCCCCAATTACTTGTGCCACTCGGGTCATTATGTCATCCATCACCACAATGAAAAGTAACGGTGACAGTGCACTTCCTTGTTTCAGGCCGTTTCTTTGTTCCAACCAGTCAGATCTCTCTCCTCCCACTTTCACACAGCTCACGCTTCCCTTGTACATCTCCTTTATCCTCTTTATAGTCCATTTCTCTACTCCTCTATCCTCCAGGGACTTCCATACTTTGTTTCTGCATACACTGTCATATGCTTTCTCAATGTCCAGGAAGGCCATCAGTAGATCTGTTCCATATTCATAGTGCTGTTCTTGTAACTGCCTTACAGCAAAAATCAAATCCACTGTGGACCTTCCTGCTCTGAAGCCATGTTGTTCTTCCCTCATCCCTCCTTCTATCCTTGTCCTAATTCTCTTTTCCAAAACTTTCTCGAAGATCTTTGCACAATGACTCATCAGTGTTATTCCCCGATAGTTTCTGCAATCTGTTCTACTACCTTTCTTGAAGATCGGGACAATGATTCCTTTTTTCCAGTCCTCTGGGGTCTTCCTTTCCTTCCATGCTGTCCTCATCACTCGGTACAGCCACTGTATCCCCACCTCTCCTGCTGCTCTCACCATCTCCACACTCAACTCATCCACACCCGGTGCCTTCCCTCCTTTCATCTTGTTCACTGCATCTTCCACTTCTTTCCATGTTAAGTCCTTTTCTGTTTGCAGTTCATCTTCCTCTTCCCCGATTTCTTCCTCCTCACCATCTTTTCCATTTGGGTTCAGAAGTTCTTCAAAATATTCTTTCCACATTTTCTTCAGTTCTTCCCTATTTTCTATCTCTTGTCCCCTTTTGTTCACCATTCTAACATAATCCGTAGGATCCTTCCGCCTCTTATCTTTCACCATCCCATACAGGACCTTTTTTGTACCTTCACTATCCTCCTCCATCATCTTTGTCCACTCTTCCATCCACTTCCTTCTCTCCTCAGCCACCACTCTTTTCGCCTCCTTCTTTCTTTCCTGGTACTCTTCCCTTGTCTCTACCGTCCTATTTTGATACCACCTCCTAAAGGCTCTATTCTTTTCCCTTACTATATCTTTTGTCTTCTCATTCCACCATGGTGTTTCCTTCCACCTCTTCTTACTACTTGTCCTCCCACATACTGCTTCTGCTGCACCCACTAGTGTCTTCTTAAATCTAGCCCATTCCTCTTCCACCCCTCTTTCTTCATCTGTTGGAATTCCTTCCTTTACCATTTTGAGGTACTCGACCCTTCTATCCCCTTCTTTCAGTTTCCATATCCTTATACGTCTTTCCTGGTTCTCAGTCCCTTTCTTCTCCTTACTCCCTCTCAGGTTCATTACCAGTAATCGATGGTCGCTATCCAGGTTCTCCGATGGTATAACCTTGATGTCCGTGATGTTCTTATTTAGTTCTTTCTCATACAGTATATAGTCGACCACCGACTTCCTGGTCAAGTCATCACTGTACCATGTGATTGTGTGGCTCTCTCTTTTCTTAAACCAGGAGTTCCCAACTAGCAGGCTGTTCCTCTGGCAGAAGTCCAACAGTCTCTTTCCTTCCTCATTTCTTCCACCCCAACCCTCTGGTCCTAGAACACTCTCATAACCTTGTCTTTCTCTTCCTACATGGGCATTGAGGTCCCCCATAACAATCATATTTCTTCCTACCAGCTGCTTCTGCAATTCCTCTTCAAACTCCTCCTTCTCTTCAGAAGCGCAGCCTACTTGTGGAGCATATACTTGCACTATTTCTACGGTCTCTCCCCTCAGTGCTACTTTCACTTTCATCATCCTATCACTTATTCTCCTCACTTCTTCTTTCAAACCATCTCGTACTACTACTCCCACTCCATTCCTCTTTCCCTCTTCGTTCCCACTCCAGTACAGTCTATAGCCTTTTCTCAGTACTCTCCTTCCTTCCCCTTTCCACTTTGTTTCTGCCAATCCCAATAAATCCAACTTCCTTCTTTCCATCATATCCACTATCTCCTCCACCTTCCCCGTCAGCGTTCTTAGGTTTAAAGTTCCAAATCTTAGTCCGTCAAATTAAGTTTCACTATTACCCATTCACTAAATTTTGTTCCGAGTAAACGAAATGGGAAACAACAGTTTTCCCCTGCGGTCTACAGATGGCGGAGGGATAATAGACGCTATTTCGTCTTCTAAAATATCACTGATATCTTCATTGTCTGGATACAACAGAGAAACTTGCATTTTTCCTGACTCAGTAGTAGCAAGTTGCTCTCGCTAAGCGGAGCTTGACCTCCACTTGATGTCGCAGGGCTATTATCGTCTGACTTCGGGTCAAATGAAACAACACGCCATTTTCTCTGTTGTTTTCCCATACCGTGTGACAGAAGACTATTTTAATCCATCAAAGACAGGTTGCCAAATGCCAAATTTTATAACAAGAATTTGTTAAAAGATGTAGCCTTTGCCATCCAACCCATCTTCAACAACACCAATAGAAATGTTAAAACAGTACAAGATATGCTGCAAGTTCCTACAGTACGCCAGTTATAGACATCAAAATATGTGCCCGGCGTTTTACAGTGTCAAATGACATTTTACATAGATATAGAACAAGTACAAAAACATGTACCTGAAGCCCGAAAACTATGCATGCTATTTTTAGATTTTTAGACTCTCAGATATTGTTTACAGTGTTTTTAACTTTTTATTATGTATGTGCATTTTGTGTCATCGATGTTTTTTGTGCTCTGATGGGCTTCATAGATAAGTTTGTGGGCTGAAGAAGGGTCCAAAAGAAATAGGACTTGAAACATGTACCCCTGAAATGTTTTAACAAATTATAGTATTGAATAGGCGGAAAATTGAAAGTTTTATTCTTCATGATTACTGTCAATACGGAACCTGAAATGAATAATATTTCTAATAATCCCCAAGAGATGTCAGAACGAGTTTCAAACGGACAAATATATCATGGACCAGTGATGCTCTTGCCCCGAAAATGCTCTTGCCCCAACTCACCTTATAGAGAAATCTAGACTTAGATGGTATGGACATGTAAAACGAATGGAGGAGAAGAGGATACCCAGGAGGATACACGAGACGAAGTGGGAAGGAAAGAGACCGAGAGGAAGAGCGAGAGACAGGTGGCTGAAGGGGGTGGAAGAAAGCGTGAAGAAGAGAGGAGAAGACTGGACAAGGGTGGAGGCTGAGAGATGGTGGGAAGACAGAAGATGTTGGAGAGGCTTGTGTTCCAAACAGACCCGGCCAGTGGCTGGAAACTGTGCAAGATGATGATGATCGTTCCACCATTGGTGTTTCTTCCTTGGATTTATTGGGGCTACTTGTTCAGCTATTTGTTTCAATTGGGGAACTATTTCCTCTAGATCATCTGTTATTTTAATATATTTCGTTTGTTTGTTGTATCCCTTATTATTTATTAGTTTATGAGGGTCGTATGTTCTCTTTCTTTTGAGGTGAGGTTTTTTCTTTGTCAACGGGGTGAATTTAAATTTAATCTTTATCATGTAATGATCCGATCCAGTATCGGTTCCTCTCAGAACTTTCACATTGTAGATCTCCCTGTGATAGTTCTTATCCATACAAACATGATCTAGTTGCCATTCACCTTTTTTCCAATCTGGATGTTTCCAAGTTTTGAGTTTATTTGGTCTTCTCTTGAAGTAAGTCGATTTGGAGATCATATCATGGTTCCTGCAAAATTCCACCAGTCTTATGTCATTCCTCTGTTTGTTCTTCTCTGTGCTGGCCATTTTCCTATTATGCCTCTATATCTTTTTTCCCTTCCTAACTGGGCATTAAAGTCTCCAATTAAAATTTTGGTGTGACTTTTATTTATGTTTGTTGCTGTCTGATCCAAAAGCTCCCAAAATTCCTCCACATCATCTTTGTGTTCTTTCTTATTATTTTTATAATTAGTTGGGGCATGGGCATTTAGTATGGTATATGTTCTATTTGCAGCTTTTAGAGTTAGTGTCGAGAGCCTAGGGGATAATGCTTTAAATTCTATGATGGACTCAATTATTTTGAGATTGACTACAAATCCTGTTTCGAATTGTGGACATTGCTTCATTACTCTTTTTCCTGGTATTTCCTTGTAAATTCTATACCCTTGTGATTCTATTGGTTCCTGATCGGTGTTTCTCATTTCTTGAAGCCCAGTTATTAGAATCCCTCTGCGATCCATTTCGTCTGTCAAAATTTTGAGTTTCCCTGGCTGTATGATGGAATTTATATTGTGTGTTGCTATATAGTTTATCTGTCCTGTCTTCAGTCTAAATTTGGGTTTTCTATCTGTTTTTTCTATTTTTAGATGCTCCGACTCATCTAGGGTATCTTTCAGGTGACTGCCCACCGTATCCGAATGCAGACTGCCTTGGCAATTGCAAGGCGGTGGGATATTCCTTAAACGATTTCCTTCCATGTTTGACTTTCAAAGGTATGGAGGAAGCTCCGAGTTACAACTGCGGTTGTTAACCGTAGAGGTTGTTGTGTGTTTGGTCCATGAGAGCTATTTTATTTTGTTCAAGTCCGCCGGCAAGATGGTGAGGAGCCCCGTATCCGTCACCTGGGACGCGCCACGCCGGAGTATCACCTCATTGCCTATGATGACACATATTTTTACTTTTTTTTAAATGAAAAATTACATTTCTGTCTCTTACTGTAAAAAATGGGCTGTTTGCCATTTCTTGATGAATGCTGTACATTTGCATTTGTCTGTTGGCACAGGCTAGAGTAAAATGTGACTTTTCACCGATGTCTCAGTCTCATGGCTGTGATTATACGGAAGCTACTGAGGTATGGGTGGTGCTTAGTAATGACATTCAGGGCACAGTTGGTGCCTGTGAATGCTGTGAAAGGTTCTATTCATAGGGTTAGTACTGCTGTTCTAATTCAATGAGGAAAGTAATGACAAACTACCTCACTCCTCTTCTTGCCTAGTATGCCTCAGTATAGTGCTGCCTTGAGTTTTTGTGGGTATCTACCCACATAACCTAACGGCGGTACTTTTTGAGGATCTAACCAGCCTTCGGGCTGACTACCTAACAGACAGACAGTAAAAAATACATTAATTAAGGAATCGATTATTAACAGCTGTACAAAACTATAGATAGGTCGATAGTTTCCAATCGATTGTTGCAAATTCGGAGATTAATAAAATATAATAGTGCAACTAGTTATTTATTGACTTAAGGTTTTAATTTACTCAATATTTTAAACTTCTTCAATAAGGACAAGGGCAGCCATGGTCATATTATTGGCTTTTCATAATAATAGTATCAATGAGAATGAAACACGTACTCCAGAGTGTGCATGATCGCTTTTATAAGATATCGATTATTACCATATTCCCTGCTATTCATTATTCTTTGCCGCTATTGGAGACGCGTCTTATTGGTTAGGCGTTCCAACTTGGCGGTACTCTGGTTAATTTGAATTTGCTGTTGCCATCAGCTGTTAATATTAATGGTATAAAGGTGATATTTTGCAGGATTGTTCATTAACAAGGTAAGAATTCTTTCTAATATATATTATTTGAATAATAGAACCAACTTGTACTTCAGTGTGATGTAAAAAATGCTAGTAATGTGGTTGTTCAGTCCTTATTAGATACTGTAGTTTACTAGAATATTATGGGGCAAGCAAAAACAATATATAGTAGCCTGTTTCTTTTTGCTCAACTGCAGTGCATTTTCTAGTCTATCACAGTTGTTCAGCAGTGCCATCTGATACGTGCTGTATAATGTACCCACTTTGATTGAAGGTACCGGTAAGTTATTTTACATTTTTTTTTGTAGGTTATGTAAGAGCCCTAGTGGAAAATTGTTAGATTCACAACTAGAAGGACTGGGTTTGATTTTTGCCAATGGTGGAGATTTTAAACTACCCTTCACTAACAGGTAAACCCTGGTCAACTCAGCCAGCTGTAAAATAATGAGTAGCCTGAGGGATTTCCTCGGAGCTTAGCCTCCAATAATAAAAAGCCTGGCCAATAGCCTCTGGGAGCTGTCCGCCCTGCAGATGCTATGTTTGCTGCTAGAGGCGCTGAATACCTCCCTACATGATCAGTTCAGTTGGCAGTATTTATACGCATTGTGTACGCACGACTCGGGTTATGTTACTGAAATAAGGTTATTGTATTATGGTGGTATACTGTCGCGTGCCGTTTAGTAAACAAGGCTATAGAAATAATGTTACTGGAACTAGTTTTCATGAATTTCTTTTTCGAGAGCCAACTAGGAAATTATGGATTAAAGCAACAAGCAGACAAAGTATGTAGCCTATGCTGACCATGCGACTGAAAATTAGGTGATCTTGTATAATTGCTCCAGTTCTGATGATGATGATAATCTCCTGACCACCTTGTCAAGTAGTGGCTAGCATTCTTGGCTGTCGCCCCCAGAGATCCATGTTCGAATCCAGGCTCTGCCAATAAATTTCATTCTGGTCTGAGGGCTGGAACGGGGTACACTCAGCTACATGAGGTAAAACTTAGAAGAGGTGGGTTAGATTCCCATCTTATCCTTCCTGGACAGGTTTTCCATAGTTTCCCACTTCTACTCCAGGCAAATGCCAGGATAGTTCCTAACTTAAGGTCACCTTCCAAATCATCACCGGAATTACAAATGCACATGCCGCAATAACATGGGTAGCAGACACGGGGCTAAATGACCAAATTTCTATGACGAGAGCTGTAGAGTCCGCCTTGTTGCGTAGTGGCTAGCATTCTTGGCTGTCACTGCGGAGGCCCGGGGGGTTCGATTCCTGGTTCTGAGGGCTGGAATGGGGTACACTCAGTCTCATGAGGCAAACCTGAGAAGAGGTGGGTTCGATTCCTACCTCAGCTATTCTGGAAGTGGTTTTCCGTGGTTTCCCAAGTCTACTCCAGGCAAATGCCGGGATGGTACCTAATTTAAAGCCAAGGCCGCTTCCTACCCAAATTTTACCTCAATTACAAATACACACACTAATACAGACATTACAGTGAGACAGGTTATTAAACAAATTCTACACACACCTATGAACATGGGGCTACATGACCACAACGTTGCAATGCCCCTAAAGAAACAATAACAACGAGCTGAAGACCATAACCTATCTATATCATGGCGGCTTCGGTGGCGTAGTCGGTAGCATGCTGAGCTTCTATGCCCAAGATAGCGGGTTCAAACCCGGCCGAAGCCGTCGGATTTTTTAAGAGCGTTAAAAATCCCTCAGTATGCCTTCCTTCGGAGGGGAAGTAAAGCCGGCGGTCCCATGTCATAGATTTATGGCATGTTCAAGATCCTTCCACTAATTGCACCTGTGTGAAGCTAAATTGGATAGGTTAAGAATGTAAACAACGCTCTTAGGTTTCTATGTTCGTTGCCAAGAGCCGACTGCGGCGGCGTCTAGTAGCTCAGTTCTGAACTTGGCCTAGTAGTCGTTGGCGGTGGCGCTTGGCGGCAAAAGTAGGAACTATTTGAAAAATTCTTAGTTGCAGTACTTAAATTAACAAACAGATAACACACACTAATACAGTCATCACAATTAACACCGGTTATCAGACAGATTCTACACACACCCAAAGTACACGGGGCTACATGACCGCGTTGTCGCAGCCCCTAAACTTAAGAACCAACCAACCTATCTATATCATGCCAAGACATGGTGTCCACAGGCAGGAAAAGTCAGGAATTTTGTTTTTGATCAGGAAAAAGTGTGAAAATATAGCGTGAGTCAAGAAAAATGTCTAAAAGTATTAGAAAGTCAGGAATTTTATATTAACCATATTAACTCTTCAAGTTCTACTTCGGGAACTGTGACATCTGTAGAATATTTCTGTTATAAAGATGAAGTCACAAGTGCCGAAATAAAGTGGGCCCTCAATGTCGTCCAAAATAAATTCTCTTAATTCTTGTATAAATATTTCAGAAACCTTCAGGGAAATGTTTCCTGATAGTGCAATTGCAACAAAATTTCAATTGGGGAACACGAAATGTTCATATGTCATCAATTATGGATTAGCTCCATACTTTCATAATTTCCTGCAAGATGAAATTCTTTCATGTGCTAATGTTATCTGTTTTGATGAGGCATTGAACAAAGTTAGTTAGTTATTGTTGTTTTAAGGGGTGGAACTACGAGGTCATCTGCCCCCATTGAACAAAGTTGTTCAGCGAGGTCAGATGGACCTATTTGTGCGTTAACTTGACATCAACTGCAATGAAGTTAACACCAGATATTTCAACAGCATCTTTATGGGACACGCAACAGCTCAAGACATTTTAGAGGCTTTCAACCAGGGAATCTCTCCTCTTGCTAGAAAGATGGATGGACCGAATGTTAATTTGAGTTTCATAAAAAAGTTCAGTGGCCAAATAATAGAAGATAATGCAGATGGCAAACAACTGGTTAACCTTGGTGTTTGCGGCCTTCACGTTGTCAATGGAGCCCTACAAACAGGAATGCATTCTGTAAAGTGGGACCTTCAATTATTTTTGAGAGACATGTATTATGTATTGAACGACTGTCCTGCACGCCAAGCAGAGTACTTGGATTTATGTATTATTGCATTATAATTTACTTTATTTTGTATTTTAAATGAATAAAGAGGCGAGCGTTGGGCAGCTATGGGGATGGTGGAGGCTGCAAATAAAAAATAATATTTGTTTGCTCAATAAACATTTTTTCCGATATTACGATGACTTCATGAATCAGGAATTTTGTTGAAAAATGGTCAGGAAAAGTCAGGAAAATTGACATTGAAAATTCTGTGGACACCATGCAAGAGTCCTTGATAAAATTAGTAGTATCCGGAGTTAGTTAGGTATTGTTGTTTTAAGGGACGGAACATCGAGGTCAACTGCCCTTCGGTATCCAGAGCTCATCTCCAGTAATATCACTAATAAAACTCAAAGACAGAGGTGGTCTCCGGTATCATAAGCCAGGTTTTGTTTAGCTGGAATTGAAGTAACGGACAAAATGATGTCGGTTATGTCGAGCAGTCCAGGAATAGCACAAACATTAACTAGAACACTGTTGCCACAGGTTGCTAAAAATCATATTCTATAGTGTGGAGTACGTGATCATCCTGAGTAACTGAGGAGGGTAATATTGCAGAAGTTTCTGCACCCGTCTGTCACTAACTACACCATTGACTACGTCTTGAGAAGAGGAACAAATTGTGAGAAAAAAGAATCACAATAATTAAGAAAAGTCGTTCCTTTTCATTGAAACTCGATCATGGTACACTAGTAAAAATATTCAGTGGAACCTTACGCTTGTGCATACCAGACAGTATGCGTTCTATCTAATAAGGAAAATCTGCAGTTGAAACAAACTTCTACTACTAAAAGATGAACATCTCTTATATTTTACTTCATTCTACTCAACATTGTGTATTCATGTACTGTAAATATAGTGTATAGGTACATTTTTGCTGGTTTTAGCTTGCGATAGCAATGCTATTAAGTTACATGTTAGGTGGTTACTCAGCGCTGCAGTGGTCAATACGCGCACTGCTATGAGGACAGTGTTGATGCAGAGAACGCCATGATTGGGTAGGCTTTGTATTATTAGAGGCTAAGCTCGGAGTAAAGGCTGGTGTTCCCCATTCGTGAACTCAAGCGACTGTGCTGCCGTTATCTGATGGAAACATAATCAAACAGATGCTATAATTTTATTAATGTAGCCAATGGCCATGTATTTTTCTTTTCAGGATGGGTCAGGGAAAGGATTATGAAAGGAAATCGGCCGTGGACCTATTGAAACCATGTGATTTGAGTTGATGGGTGTGCTATTCTTTAGTTTTTTCAGTTATTTTCATAATAATTGAAGCTAAAAGATGAGTAATACAATTACTCAATTCCACTGTGCTCTTCAAATTCAACATTTGCCATATCAATGCACTACTTCCACAAAAAGAAAGCTTTTCAGATGGAATGGAGTCGATTACTTCGTGTCGCAAAACCGATTTCGAAGTATATGATCGCATGTGGCTGGCATTATACAAAGGAGAATTATTTATTAATAAATACTAATGAATTTCTTACAATAACCAGTACCTTGGAAATGTGGCACATAATAAATCTCGTCTAAGCCTGTGGCTTATGAAGTAAGGTCGCCCGTAAACATTGCACATTTATTTTGAAAATTCATTCACAGTCTTTGCATAATACTTCTATGTGCCCTAGGCACATGAACTTATTGCACTATCTACAATACTATTTTGTTTTTCTGTTCTGCTTCCAAGTACACGTTTGACATCGTCCAAAGAGACGTACAGGCCAATCATCTTGTACCCTTTCAAGCTTGCAGACGACAGCAATCCTCTCACGCAGAAGGTGTCTTTGTAAAATGCTCATTCCCAACCCTGTGATAAATTTTCGCCGTACTATATTCTGGGTTGGTGCGTTCTGACTTATAATAACTTGACTGTTAGTGCCAGCAATGTTTATGAGAGAATAAAATACCACAATGATAGGCCAACGTCTTGTATTTCTGACCCAGCATAATTTGCAGAGAGCTGGTCTACGACATCGACACAGCCTTTAGTTTTATTGTAGTCCAAAATCATATCTGATTTCTCTGTTTCTTCATCGACGAAGTCATCATCGTGCATCGATAAAATTAGTAACACATTCTTTCGTTTGTTAGGAATATATGACAGACGAGTACAATCTTCATGAAATCCAAAGATGTTGGATGTGGTAGGCCTGGACTGTCCTTGAGTGAATCGAGGTGGAAGCTGGAGCTTGATTTTTCAAATGGTGCCTAGCAGCATGAGTTTGTACTGACTGGTCAAGATTTCACAGAGCTCAACGCTGGTGAACCAGTTGTCCGCTGTAACGTTTCATTCTCGTCCCGGAAATGGCTGTATTAGTCTCTCCATTGCATTCTTCGGGCTGTTACAGCATACTGTGATCCTTCTGCCTGTTTTCCATCGTAGACTTCCATTTTTTAAGTATAAAATACCTTTGCATCACAAGGCATATATACCTTGATGCCGTACTTGTTAGGTTTCGAAGGTCTGTACTTCCGGAAATCAGCCTTTCCCTTGAAACCTAATAGCATTTCATCAATTGTAACAAACTGACTCAAGCTGAAATATTGTACACACATGTGAACAAATTCGAACAGATCACGAATTGGAGCCAATATATCTGACAGTAGCCTCTGCTGCCTGGTCTCAATATTGTCAAAACGTATATGGCTAAGTAGGAAAGAGAAACATTGCTAAGACATAACTAGCCGAAAGATTTCTGGGAAGTTTCCATCTGTAAAGAACAGTTCTTCTAAATTTAACCTATTGGACTTCTTTACTCCACTCAAAATTAGAAGGCCCGAGAGAGCTTCCATGTCATTACAGTCGACCTCACAAACGTGATATTCTTGATTATATTTTCTTTTGCGTGAGTGATAATATGTTAGTTTGTAAATTTTACAATAATTTCCATTATCTCTCGAACAAAGAAATGTCTCCAAACCTCGAGAGGATAGGTCTTTCCTCTAACTGATCCTCTGACACCTGGAAGGTGCGTTATAATATTCTTCTGACTTTTTCTAATATTTTTGGGAGGGTGATAAATTTTCCGCTTCGTGTAATCCCTACCATAATAAAAGTAAAGAGTCTTCACATCCGTGATAATAATGACGTCGCAAGGATTCTGCATCCTCATCAGGATTCAAATCTCGTTCACTTTCCGAATTCTCTTCTCGAACTTCCAGCACGTCCTCTTCGTCATCTTCTGAAGAATCATCATGTTTCCGGTTCAGAATCAGTGGAAACAGTTTCAAGTAGCCTTTGCAATCGTTTTTGTTCTCTTTCATAGCCCATTTTACCTAAAATACAGTAAAATATAAGCTTGAACAAATAGTTCGATAACTCTTCAATATGAAAGCAAAAATCATCTCAAGAAATAAGCCATAATAAAAATATACTAATTACCTCATAGGTACACTGAACGTAACGCAAAAAGTGTTGCTGGTCTCAGGAACCATGTCGTAGTGAGTTGTCACAATGGTCAATTTCCCATGACTGGCAATATTAGTTGCACGTGCGGGGTCGCAACAGAGGAAGGTACAACAAAGTACAGCTTCTTAGCCTCAACAGTCAGAAATTTAAATAGCATTGTTTTGAGGCCCGGAACAAGAGACCGTGCCACACTTATGCAGGGTTAAATACAAGAAATACAGAAGTCGTTTACTTTGACGTAAATAGCAGTATGTAATCTCTCCAGCCCTATCTCTGGTTTTTATGAGGTTGTTTTTATAATCCCTCTGAAGTGATGTCACATATCTACATGAAATTCTTTGTTATTGTCATGGAGAAACCAATATGCAAGGCAATTCCTTGCCCCATGATTATGCTTCTAGAACTGATAGTCATTAATAACAAAAGCATTGACATCACCATAGACCAGCAGAAGCACTGCTGGAACAGATATAGAGGGAATTCTAAGCAGTTAAATTATTCATACATGTAAATTTTACATATGATAGTATTGTATGCTTAATCACTTATTTACATAGGTCCCAATGAGCCAGAGCTCAAGTACTGGGAGCAGCAGAAATAACTCTCGAATTTCAAACATAAATAACACAGCAACGCAACACGAAATTTACAAATTTATTGCACAGTTTAAAAGAGGAATGTTTGTCATTTATGATATCTAGCACCCTTATTGGCCACAGCGCTTAAGCAGGTATTATTGTCGATGTGCGTGTGGCCTTGGAGAACACGTGCATCGCCTCGTCTCATCAGTCGCTAGCATGGCGTGTTTGAAAGGAACTGGTTCGAGTGTTAAAGCGAATCCATGTGGTAGGCCTCGTGGCATCAGAGAACATCCATGCAGTGAGGCATTCCCTCCTCAACGTAAGCACGCACGTGCTATGCGACTCTCAGATCGCACCGTACGGAGAATTTTACACACCGCTATGAAGTTCCGTATAAAATGGTGTGTGTGAGGAACTCTGTGAATGTGATTGGGCCAACCGCAGAGCGTGTTGTGAGACTATCCTGGAAGCTGTGTCAGCTGACTCCAGGTTACTGGAAAGTGATGAAGCGCACTTTCATTTGTCGGGCTACGTTAGTAAACAAAATTTTCGGTACTGGTCCGCAACCAATCCTAGACAGAACCTCCACAGCTAACGTGTGACTGTTTGGTGCGCTGTCCTTGATTTTAGAATTACCATTCTGAAGAGAAGGCCAAAACTGTGACAGTAACATCTGCACGTTACGTACGACTTATGGAATCCTCCTGTGTTGTTTCAAAAAGATGGTGCCACTGCACCTGTGTGCACACTGCCGCAAAGGTTTCTGAATTAGAAAAACCATTTGGTAGTAGGTAGCATACGAGTAGTTTCAATAAATGATTGTCGGCCAGCGAATCGCTTCAGGAGAGTCCTGTAAGCGTTCATATACAATTCCGCCAATTGCGATGAAACTTTAGTGAGTTGTTGTGCACACTCCCACCAATTTTTCTGAAAAAGTAAATCCATTTTACATTAGATGGCACACGAGTAGTTTCAACAAATGCTCACATGGTCAGCTGTATGTGGCGTGCTCATGCGTCGGGAAACCTTCGGATTTATTTATATATGCACCAGACAGAAAAACAAAGAATATTGTTTATCCGACGGCACTCCAGTAAACGTAATTGCAATTCAAACACTTATTCTTATTCTTTCTTGGGCTGGCTGTGTGGCTCAGCGGTAATGTTCTCGCCTGCTGCGACCAAAGTTGCAGGATCAAATCCTGGTACAGCCAGTTGGCATTTGAGGGTGCGCAAATGTGAGGGGGCCATGTGGGTAGATTTACTGGCACGATAAAGACTTCGGGCCAAAATTCCATCACCCCGGCATCTCTAAAAGCCGCAGTAGTTAAGAGACGTAAAACCAATAACATTATTATCTTCCATTCTTTCTATCTGTCTTTGATTGGCATCGCAACGCATGCCGGGTATAGCTAGTATAATATAAAAATAATTTTGTGAAAATTACATATTTCTAAATAGTTGGTATTTGTATATTCCTGTAAATTAGTCTAAAATATTTTTCTTTAAAAACATCTTGATATGGTCTATGAGATGAATAAAGGCTCTTCGCGGAGTGGTTGGAATATGTACTCTATTTATCTTCTTGCTCCAATGGAAATTTTGAAGTGATATGGAAATGTTTACGGTCCTTGATACTATTATCTATGAACAACCTCAACCTCACAAAGATACTCAAACATCCTGTAAGAAAATTACCTCTAGCTCTCAGTCATCCATACAGTCCCAAATGTTCAAGAAACATTAACATTATTTACAGAAAATTAAAAACTATCTACAGTAAACAGAAACCTGGAGACACATAAAATGTGTACAAAAGGGGAAAAATATACAGTAAATGAAAAGCTAGAAAAAAGTACTTCCAGAAATGGGAAAAATTATATATACGGAAGTGACATTCGAGGATCTAAAAACAAAAGATTGCATTACTTCACTCGCTCGTACATTCAATCGAAAAATCAATCAACTATTCATTCTTCCTCATATTCAATCAATATAACAACAAACCAATCAAACTCAAATAGAAATGAACACAATATGCATTACAAAACATTACAGCTCATCTTCTCATATCAGTTGACGGAGAGCCAAAGTGGATATTAGCAGTCCTGTTACTCTTGATGTTGACTGCAAGGGGATGAGACATGAATTTTTGTGAACATTAATTCTCAATCTGACCCTATCAAACTTCTACTTCTGTTTTTGAAAATCTCACATGCATTGACCGGGAATCGAACCCGGTCCTCCTTGGTGAGAGGCAAACAGCTTGATTGCTGCACCTCCATGCCCTCGGTATAATTTTAAGGTGGTCTGTCTAATATCACAGCACGATGGGGTGCACAAGTACCTTTCTGCATATTGTGAAAAAATGAAAATCCACAGCCTGCTTCCAGTCTCCGACCGGGTCAGGAATGGAATGAATGAAGCCCCCATCTAGCGGCGAGGATATCTGCATATTGTGCTTGCATTAAATTATGGTGTAGGCCTATTTGTTCTAATTTAAGTTAATGGCATTCCCCACTTCGTGGCATTCTTTTTCTTCTTCTACTTCTTCGCCTTTTGAGACACATAGGATCACTTTAACCAACCATTCGTTCGTCGACTTGTAGGAACTGTACGAGCCTTGCGGTCCTCCCAGTACTTCTTCATGCGTATTGATCGTCTTGCCTTTTCTTGGGCGGAAAATATTCTTGTTGGAATTTTCTTTCTTTGTGAGTGGACAATGAAAAGTCATATTTTTCTTCGTGGCATTCAATATGAGTATCTAAAATCAAGGCTTCAGGTGCATTGAGGTGGCTGGTAACGTCTATTAAACTCCTCCAGAGCAATGAAGAATGTATTATTATTAAAAATAATTCATATTCTGCCTTCTGTGTACGTATTGAGACTTTAGATCCAGATGACTTGGCTGTGCCAAGACATAATATGGTCTGAGGGCTGAGACTAGATAAACTCAATCTCATGATGCAGAACTGAGAAGAGATGGGTTCAGTTTCCATCTTAGCCAACCTAAAAACTTTTTCCCACCTCTACCGCAGGTAAATGCTGGTGTGGTTCCTAAATTAAGGCCATGGCCACCTCCTTCCAAACCCTAGCCTCCAATACAAATTCACTTACAGCCTCACAATGACACAGGTTGTCAGACAGATTACACACCAACTACATGGTGTTACATGATCACAATGTCACAAGGCCCCTTAATGAATGAACAATATTATTAAGAGTGGTATGTTAACTTAATATTTTTCTCTCACAGGTTTGCAATGCAAGTGGCTCTACCATTCAATGACAGTTCTCTACTGGGAAAATGACTTCATGAAATTCAATGTTGCTCTTTTTATGAAAATGTTATGTGGATTTTATTTCTTAAAAAAAATAGAAAAGAAGAATATATACTATGTGTAATACAGCATATTCACTTATTTTTGTCCTGATATCATTCCTTCAGAATTCCTTATGCACATCCTGATTCCTTCCAGTATCATATTTCATTCAACAGTAGTTAATTATTTTATGCTGTATAGTGGTTCACGGTTCCTAGTTCGTGAACCATGGGCAACAGCTGAGTAGCCTTGTAAGGGGTCCTGACAGTCTGGATACCAGTTACTATGGAATGAGTGGGCATCTTGGACATATTCTGAGTCATGGCCCTCCTTGTGCTTAGGTGGCTAGACTACCCAACTCCCTTGTTTATTCCCTGAGGTGAAACTCGTGAGGCCCTGTGTAAGTAAGGCTAGCAACCTGCTTCACGTGCACTTCTTAAACCTGCTAAAAATGTCTTGAGAATGCCTCGGACCTAAGGGAGTGATCAGGGACTCCTTGGAAACGAACGAGCAATAGATTGGGTATTCGATGAGGTGCTATTAATATCGACGGGGCTTATGGAAGGAAGAAAGTAAAGCTAGCTGAGTCAGCAATTAGGAAGGGATTGGATATTCTAGGGATTGCATACCTGCCAACTTTTACGGTTTATCCGTAAAATTTACGGAAATTGCAGCATTTTACGGTTTTACGGACGAACGGTGTCATTTTACGATTTCGCGGACAAAAATTTGAAACGATAATTTACATTCGATAATACCGCCCACTTCCGTACAATCGATTGTTTGCGTGGGTCGAAGGCAAGTCCACGATAGTCGATAACTCGTTCTTTGATATGATTCGTACTTTTAACCGTGTGATGGCTGTGTCGTCATCGTAATTGAATTTGAAGCCGGGATAACCGTTCTTGCATGTGAATCTTAGGTGTTGACAGGCTCTGCTTCGCATATTCTTTGTTCCGCTCCGTTCGCTCGTTGCGATTTAAACCATATTCTTTGACCACGTTAGTTGTTCATTGTTCGCGAAGTTGGCGTTCCTTGAATGTTTTCGTCTTTTAAGGTTATGGCATATTTTAATGAAGCGTTCGAGTTTTTGGCTATAACTTCGTGCTTCGCAGTTTCCTGTATTCCCTGGACTAATTACATTCGTTCCACGTGTGTGTGTGTTTATTTTTTTCTACCATGTGCATATTCTATCTTCACGAGGTTGGCGTCGTGTTCATTTAATGGTTGGTGTGTTTTGACATGTTTTAATGAAGTGTTGGCTGTCTTAATTGTTTTATGTTATAATTTTATGTGACGTTCAGTGATCCAGGTTCCTTTCGATGTTTTAGTAGATATCGAGAATGAACAAATCCAACAAGAAACAGTACTTCCAGACATTTAAAGAATCATACTCGGTTGATTTTCCGTGCATACTAAAATCAAGTAAGAGATAAAAATTTGCCTTTTGCACGGTATGTGGGTGTGATATTAATATTGCATATGGTGGAAAAAACGATTTAAGTAATCATGTGAAGTGCGGTAAACACATTAGTTATGTTAAATCGAAGAAGATAGCAAGAAAATCAACACCTTTTTTGCTAAGTCTGGAAACGTTTACAGTGACGTAATTAGGGCCGAGTGTCTGTTTACTTCCTTTTTGGTGGAACACAATGTGCCCTTAAGTGCGGCTGATCATGCTGGAGCTTTATTTAAGAAGATGTTTCCCACATCAGAAGTTGCAAAGAAATATAGTTGTGGTCGCACGAAAACGACATGTATTGTAAATAAAATGGCAAAATATGCATCATCTGAAGTTGTTAAGTGCCTTCAGAACGGACCGGATACAGATAAATTCCTTTTCTTTTCATCAGTGAGAAACTACTTTTATACTGCCTGTGACTACATCATCAACAAGTTTCCACTCAAGGATGACGTGTTAAAGAATGCTCAAGTTGCTAGGTTAGACAAAATTGAAGATTCACACTTATCTTCCATTCGTTTTTTCTTGGAAAAGTTTCCTATCATGTTATGCAAGGAAGAGAATGAAACTACAGATGAGGTGGTGAATGTGCTTCAGAGGCAGTTCACAGCTCTTCAGGTAGATGACTCTTTGGCTGCACATCAAGATGCTGCAAGTGATTCCAGTTGGGCACAAATATCAAGAATTCGTGGAGCCGATGGACTTCTTAAGTATAACCGAATTTTTAGAGTATTGCTCTCTATTCTCACCATACCCCATAGCTATGCAGAATGTGAATGTTTTTTTTTAGCTTTGTGAAGAAAAATAGAACACAGTTCAGGTCATCCATGTCCAATGAATCTCTGGAGTCTATTTCTATTTTGAAGACCAGGAGTTCTGGTCCCTGTTATGACAAAACATTTTCTCAAGACTGTTTGCAGGAAGCTAAAAAGGCCACAACCATGACTTAAAAGTCGAACTAGCATGTGATTTGCAGTGTGTATTATATTATTTCTTGCCTGTGTTACGTTAAACAAGTTTTATTGTTTAAAGCCTTTTTCAATTATCGTATATCAGCTTAATCTATCAAGGAAGTCCTGTTATGTCTGCTCCAAACCGATATTCACCACGCCTGCTGCTGATTAACATGGATTTCTTCTTGATTGTTATGTTCATCTACAAATCATGTAAGTAGATATGATTTCATTGAAGTATCCTGTTTAAAGCATGTATTATTGTATTTTGTAGCCCAGAAGTATTATTATTTTCGTCAAGCCGGGGTATGTCGAAAATCGTTAGATTTTTTTTGTCGCGCGTGAGTTTTACTGATAGCCCTTTTCAAAAGTTGGCAGGTATGCGCATACCTGCCAACTTTTACGGTTTATCCGTAAAATTTACGGAAATTGCAGCATTTTACGGTTTTACGGATGAACGGTGTCATTTTACGATTTTGCGGACAAAAATTTGAAACGATAATTTACATTCGATAATACCGCCCACTTCCGTACAATCGATTGTTTGCGTGGGTCGAAGGCAAGTCCACGATAGTCGATAGCTCGTTCTTTGATATGATTCGTACTTTTAACCGTGTGATGGTTGTGTCGTCATTTGTAATTGAATTTGAAGCCGGGATAACCGTTCTTCCATGTGTCGACAGGCTCTGCTTCGCATATTCTTTGTTCCGCTCCGTTCGCTCGTTGCGATTTAAACCATATTCTTTGACCACGTTAGTTGTTCATTGTTCGCGAAGTTGGCGTTCCTTGAATGTTTTCGTCTCTTAAGGTTATGGCATATTTTAATGAAGCGTTCGAGTTTTTGTGCTATAACTTCGTAGTTTCTTGTATTCCTTGGACTAATTACATTCGTTCCACGTGTGTGTGTGTGTTTTTCTACCATGTGCATATTCTTTCTTCACGAGGTTGGCGTCGTTTTCATTTAATGGCTTTGTGTGTCTTGACATGTTTTAATGAATTGTTGGCAGTCTTTAAGTGTTTTATGTTATAATTTTATGTGACGTTCAGTGATCCAGGTTCCTTTCGATGTTTTAGTAGATATCGAGAATGAACAAATCCAACAAGAAACAGTACTTCCAGACATTTAAAGAATCATACTCTGTTGATTTTCCGTGCATACTAAAATCAAGAAAGGGAGAAAAATTTGCCTTTTGCACGGTATGTGGGTGTGATATTAATATTGCACATGGTGGAAAAAACGATTTAAGTAATCATGTGAAGTGCGGTAAACACATTAGTTATGTTAAATCGAAGGAAGATAGCAAGAAAATCAACACCTTTTTTGCTAAGTCTGGAAACGTTGACGGTGACGTAATTAGGGCCGAGTGTCTGTTTACTTCCTTTTTGGTGGAACACAATGTGCCCTTAAGTGCGGCTGATCATGCTGATGCTTTATTTAAGAAGATGTTTCCCACATCAGAAGTTGCAAAGAAATATAGTTGTGGTCGCACGAAAACGACATGTATTGTAAATAAAATGGCAAAAGATGCATCTTCTGAAGTTGTTAAGGCCTTCAGAACGGACCGGATACAGATAAATCCCTTTTCTTTTCATCAGTGAGAAACTACTTTTATACTGCCTGTGACTACATCATCAACAAGTTTCCACTCAAGGATGACGTGTTAAAGAATGCTCAAGTTGCTAGGTTAGACAAAATTGAAGATGCACAGTTATCTTCCATTCGTTTTTTCTTGGAAAAGTTTCCTATCATGTTATGCAAGGAAGAGAATGAAACTACAGATGAGGTGGTGAATGAGCTTCAGAGGCAGTGCACAGCTCTTCAGGTAGATGACACTTTCGCTGCACATCAAGATGCTGAAAGTGATTCCAGTTGGGCACGAATATCAAGAATTCGTGGAGCCGATGGACTTCTTAAGTATAACCGAATTTCTAGAGTATTGCTCTCTATTCTCACCATACCCCATAGCAATGCAGAATGTGAACGTTTTTTTTAGCCTTGTGAAGAAAAATAGAACACAGTTCAGGTCATCCATGTCCAATGAATCTCTGGAGTCTATTTCTATTTTGAAGACCAGGAGTTCTGGTCCCTGTTATGACAAAACATTTTCTCAAGACTTTGCAGGAAGCTAAAAAGGCCACAACCATGACTTAAAAGTCGAACACAGCATGTGATTTGCAGTGTGTATTATATTATTTCTTGCCTGTGTTACGTTAAACAAGTTTTATTGTTTAAAGCCTTTTTCAATTATCGTATATCAGCTTAATCTATCAAGGAAGTCCTGTTATGTCTGCTCCAAACCAATATTCACCACGCCTGCTGCTGATTAACATGGATTTCTTCTTGATTGTTATGTTCATCTACAAATCATGTAAGTAGATATGATTTCATTGAAGTATCTTGTTTAAAGCATGAATTATTGTATTTTGTAGCCCAGAAGTATTATTATTTTCGTCAAGCCGGGGTATGTCGAAAATCGTTATTTTTTTTGTCGCGCGTGAGTTTTACTGATAGCCCTTTTCAAAAGTTGGCAGGTATAGTTGGAAATCTTCGGGATAAGGAACTTGGCAGAAATATATTGATATGATTGATGAAATATTCCAAAGAGTAGAGGGTAAAGAATTACAACACAATGAAAACGAGAGGTCAGAGAACAAGGATGTCTTGGGAAAATTGGGTAGAGACAGAAAAAAGCACACATCCTGGTGAAATGGCATAGTGAATTTGGCTTGTAAATGTCAAAGAATGCTTAAAAAAATGGCTCCAAACTAGGAATCCAGCAGACAGCTTTATGCAATAGAAAGGAACAGACCAAACAAATAATAGTACAGCTAAAAGGAAATGAGGGGGGAAATTCTAGGCCAAGTGGCAGGAAAGCTTTTTTGGAGTGTTATAAAGAATCTTAGAAATGGAAGGAAAAGAGAAGTGAAAAGTGTCGGGATAATTCAGGGGAACACTTCGTAAATACTAAGGTAGCATTGGGAGGAGGGCAACAGTACTTTGAAAATTTGCTAAATGTAAATGTGGCAGATTTTGAGATTATGCAGGAGGAGAATAAGAACAGCATTCACGGTTGTGGAATTAGGGAGGGTGGTTACAAAGTGGCAGGGATCTGCAAAATTCAGCCAGAAATGGCAAAGTATAGTGGGAAAGCAGGGATGAAATGGTTGCATAGGATAATAGAATTGGCATGGGAATTCGGAAAGGTACCCTCTGACTGGACAAAATCAGAAATCAACCCAATTTAAAGCAAGGTAACAGGAAAGATTGCAACCATTATAGAGGCATTTCTTTGATAAGTGTCCTGAGCAAAGTGTACACAGGTATTGTAGAAAGGAGAGAGTGATAATTGGACGAGAGTAAGATGGATGAAAACCAGTGTGGCTTTAGACCACAACGAGGATGACAAGATCAGTTTTTTAATATGTGCCAAGTTATTGAGAAATGCTATGAGAGGAATAGACGTTTGTGTTTTGTAGATCTAGAGAAGATGCTGAGCATCCTGAGGGATTATGGTATCGAGGGAGGGCTGCTACAGGCAATCAAAAGTATTTATATTGATAATCAGGATGCAGTGAGAGTTTATGGTAGGATTAGTTATTGATTTGAAGTTAGTACAGGAGTGAGGCAAGGCTGTAACCTCTCACCTCTACTGTTTATTATGGACCATTTGCTGAAGGGCGTTAACTGACTGGGCGGGACTCAATTAGGTGGAAACCAGGTAAGTAGTCTGGCTTATGCTGAAATGTAGGGAAAATGGCATGGAAATCAGCATTTCAAAAACAGGTTACGTCTGTAGGGAAGAAATGCAAAAAATAGAATGAAAAATGAAAATCCACAGCCTGCTTCCAGTCTCCGACCGGGTCAGGAATGGAATGAATGAAGCCCCCATCTAGCGGCGAGGATATGAACTGTGCCGGCTGCCGAGGCCTGACGCACTCCTCTGGGGCAATGATTAAATTAATGACAGAGCAAAAAATAGAATGCTAGATAGGAATTAAATTGAAGTAGGTAGACCATTTTAAGTACTTGGACTGTATATTCTCTCAGGAAGATAGTATGGTGAAAGAAATTGAGTTGTGATGCAGAAAAGCCAATGCAGTGAGTTCTTGGTTGCCATCCACAGTATTCTGCAAGAAAGAAGTTAGTAGAGCAATGAAACTATCCCTATATCGCTCAGTATTTAGACCGACCTTGCTGGATGGAAGTGACAGCTCATGCATAAGCTAGAGGTAACTGATATGAGGGTAGCACGAATGATTGCTAGGACAAATGTGAGCATTGGCAGGGAGGTACTCATAATTAAGAGATAAAGACTAAGCTAGAAATGGCCACGCTAAATGAAGCTGTTCGTATGAGCCGACTCAGATGGTGGGGTCATATGAAGAGAAGGGGGAGAGGATAGATTACCTAAGAGGTTAACGAGTTCAGCTGTTGAGGGTAAGAGAGGTAGAGGTAGTAGGTGTGGTTAGATTCAGTGTTGAATGGTGTAGAAGCAGAGAATGTCACAGTGTTAACTGCTAATAGGGGATCTTGGAGGTGACATGTCCGCAAACAAAGGCTTGCAGGCTAGACAGGATGCTGAAAGGCAAAACAGTTTCAAATTAATGTGTAGTATTGGCAAGGGCTTTAGTTTGCTGTGTGCTCCTTTCTTGATATGCTGAAATACAGTGTAATAATGTAATCTGTAAGTTTCGTCAATACCTGAGGTGACCTAAATAGTTGTTTACTTGAGGCCATTTATTGTTCTCGTACCATTGGATTAAGGGATTGCATATCTTATATCCCTGCCAACGGGCTAGAAGCAATCTCACTACTGCTAACACTGGTGGCAACTAAACCACACTTCTACCTGTCTGGTATTATAATATAACATACTACTGTGGAACAGATGATTGACTTACTTGCAACTAGTGTTCCAAGGCCATGGGTTCATAGCTCGTCTTCAGCTAAGACTTATGAAAGAAAGTCCCATGATATAAAGGAACCTATTTGAACCCGTACAACATTTAAAAGCCTCTTCAATGGCATTTGTCAAAATTCAACCTCCAAACTATAATAAAGAAAAAGTAATTTTCTGTCACATATTACGATTACCAGGGACCAGGATACTCAGACAGCTATTCCAATACTTTTGGAAAAGTAAAACCAAAAATCATTGGTTCAAAGAAGTCCTAGATGATCTAGATCAGGGCCATCCAGTCATTGTGCTCTGAGAGCATGGCCGCGCTCGGGGAGCACTGGGCAATCAGACTAGCACTCCTCCCCTTACCACCACTACACTGTGGCAGCGAGGAGGCATGAGACAGACGGGCGCTGACTGAATATGTACGTAAAGTCGTGCGACCGACGCCATTTGTGGGATTGTTGACATCATACTGATACTGCTCTTTTGCCACTAAAAATATACCGCATATACAAATCTAATGGCACTCCGATGTATGGAATGTGCAGGAAACGAATGCAAGTGTTAAGTAAAGAACATTGTGATCTATTCCAAACTAAAATTCGAACATATTAGAGAGGAAAATTCAACAACATTTTACCAATATGAACAAATAGTACAGACCTTGAGTGACTTTTTCTCCGTCGTTTTTACGAGCTTTTAGTTTTGGAGAATACAATCTTCTCCAATTTGGGTACAATATTTCTGGACACAGCTATTCGTAAACAATTGCGCTAGTTTCTATCGCTCAACGTCACACGATGCTTACGTTTGGTAAGCTTAAGAACCGCAAAGAAACGCCCACAAATGTAAGTTGAGCCGAACATTGACAGAACTTAACATGCATATTTATACAAAAGGGGGTATTCTTCTTGCGGAAAGCTGCTGCTTCACCACTCCTTTTTTTTGGTATGATGTTCATTCATGACCACTGCAAAACTGATTTACTTACACGCTGTTAACAAAGTGCATTGGACTAGACTGATTCAGTGAACACTACCGACTGATGGATCGGCTGCTCACTTCGGCGCGACGGGCAGACCGCTCGCTTAGCCAAGCTCCTCCCACCACGACCGAAACTACCATCCACCAAAGCTCTCGGAGCACTGGCTTAGAGCGCGGCCGGAGCGCTGTGTGGATGGCCCTGGTCTAGATGAATTAGGCTTGACAATGCAACAAATTGAACACTGGGAAGAGAAGAGGATCCTGAGAAACAAAGACAGACCTAGTCTAAAAACTTCTATACGCAAACAATACACCATAACGGATGAAGGTCAGACAGAATGAAACAGTTCTGGGAGAAGAAGAAGCCAAATTTGTAACTAATATTCCTAAGACTTGACTGTATATAGATTGATTATAGTGCTCCAATCACTCCCTAGGGGTTGCATGACTTTGACGTGGTGGGAGTGCTTGCGTGATCTAATGATCCTTTGGGCTATGCCGGTGGTAGCATAGCTACTGGTATGACCTTCCTTGCCAGACAGGCCAAGGGTGAAGATCCAGACTAAAAAGCAACCCAGAACCCTCAAGTCCTCAACAGCAACGAAGGCGGAGAAGATGGTCTTAGGTACGGCGGAGCTGACGGAAGAGGCAGCCCAGCTGACCAGGGTTAAGAGGTCAGGACCTCCACTGCCTTGTGAACAGAAGTGGGAACTTCAAAGTCTAAGGGAAGAAACCCTGACAGAAAATCAGTAGGCCTAGATACTTAGAAGGCAGCCCCTTCTCCAGGCTTTGGGTGCTGAAGGCCAATAACCAACAAACCCGAGATTACCCTTATTACAGAAACAGAAATGAATAGAAGCCGGATGGATAAAACGGATTGGACCTTTAGCATGAAATCAGACACAAGAATTGGAATTTGGAACGTACAAACAATGTGGCAGACAAGTATACTGGCCGAAGTATCGAGGGAGATGAAGCGCTACAGGTTGGACTTACTAGGTTTGAGTGAGATGAGATGGAGTGGGTTCGGGGAGATAAGGGCCCAGGAAAGGGACACGTTGTTGTAGGCCTACTCAGGAACAGAAGGAGAACATAGAGAGGGGGTTGTTTTACTGATCACACAAAAGACAAGGAGGAGCTTGATGGAGTGGTATCCAGTCTCAGAAAGGATAATAGTAGCCCGAATTGCATCAAAAGTTAGACCAATCACAGTGGTGCAGTGCTATGCAACAACAGAGACAGGAGACGAAAGAAAAGAGCAATTTTACGGCCAGTTACATCGAACCTTGATAAAAGTGAAGAAAATGGATATAGTGCTCGTGATGGGAGACTTGAATGCGAAAGTTGGAAGTGATAATCAAGGAATAGAAAATATAATGGGGAGATATGGTATAGGTACTAGAAATGAGAATGGCGACAAACTTATTGAATTCTGTAGCAACCATAGTTTGGTGACAGGAGGTACAATCTTTCCTCATAACAACTGCCATAAAGTGACTTGGTTGTCCCCGAACCATATAACGGAGAACCAGGTTGACTATTTCACTATAAGCAAGACATGGCGAACTTCCCTGTTGGACGTGAGGAACAAGAGAGGAGCAGATGTGGGAAGTGACCATCATTTAGTGATAGCTACGCTCCTATTGAAGATAGCAAATATTAGGCACATTCATCAAAAGGGGAGGATAAGGTACAACCTCGATAAATTAAAGGATAAGGAGGTGCAACAACATTTGTCACAAGAGTTGAGAAACCCATTTCAACAGCTGAGAGAGGAAGAAGAAGGAAAGGATATTAACATAACTGGAAGAACATAGAGACTACCTATATCAATACATGTGAAAAGGTTTTAGGCAAGAGAGAGAGAGGAAGGGAGGAATGGGTTACTTCTGAGACATGGGAAACAGTGAACAGCAGGAAGGAATATAAGAAAAGACTTAACAATGCAAGGACACAAGAATAGAAAGTACAAGCTAGAACAGATTTCAACCAACTTAACAAAATAGTGAATGTCTATAGTGATGTCACGATGAATGAGCAGCAATGCACGGATAGGAATTTGGGGCTTTTTACACACCAAAAAATTTTGACCACGTCCAAACTGCAAGCTTGGTTGGCAATTTAAGCTATGACTTTCTCCCTCTGTCGGTACCAACTCGACTTGCCGAAATTGTAACGTACCTTGATACTTTTCTCGAAGCTCGATGTAAAAGTCGCAAAACACGCCGTTGCAATTTGTGCGAATATTTTTGGTGCACTAAACGCATCAAATTTCTATCCATGTAGCTTGCAAAAAAATTGGTCTGGTTTTGTACGTTTGGTTATTTTGTGATTGCGTTCGTTGTTAGTGATACCATTTTTCTGAACAATTTCGATTCTGTGACCCCTCCCCAAAGCCAAACTCTAGATCCGCACCTGGTATCGTCAAAACTCCCGAGCCCCAACATGAGGGATAATGTCACGTAAATAGGAGTAGAGAAATTGACAGGTCGATGACACTTCATATTCTTAGAAATACAACGGTCGTCAGAGGCAGAGATATAATGCACGGACAGTACTGAAGTTAATGAACAATTTAATAATTTGTAAATACATTTAAATTATAAGTAATTATAAGTGTTGATCATGAAGTTGAAGTTTGTAGTTTTACGTGACCGTTAATCTTGCGATCATGAGCCACAAGGCCCTCTTTTTACGTGGAATCCGAACCACAACACATGGCATTTAAACTTTGAAAATCTCACGTGCATTGACTGGGAATCGAACCCGTTTCGCCAAGGTGAAAGGCCAAGGGCTTGACCGCTGCGTCACCACGCTTCTTCCCCACCCCTCCTTCCCCTTGCCCCCCCACCCACCCCCTCCTACAGGGAGTATTCTCCTGAAAAAAGAAAAAAAGACATTTCAAGGAGACTAACTGTGGGATTTGAACCCTTCTACCTTGCACATTAACGAGCCATCAGTCCAGGTCAATAATAATATCTAGAATAGTAACACTGTATATTGTTTTTTGAATGGAAGAAAGCATATTTTATTGAAAGTATTTTAAAATATTATTTTGTATCTAAAATACATTTTGGGAGTATTTTGCCTATCTCTGACTTTACTACCGGTATGTTAGTAGCCTGCAGTGGGCTTTTTATTCCAGAATTGGATTTCCACGCTAAGTTTGACTGCGATATAATGACAACGGTTCAATGATTGTTACCTGTTCGAAGCAAAGTAGGATACATTTTTTTATTGTTTATTTAGGATAAATGAATACATCCACCCTCTCGTTGGGCCTGGTGTGGTAGCTATGTAGAGATAAAACGGTTAGCTCAGGAGAGGATGCCATGGAGATCTGCATCTAACCAGTCAAAAGACTGAAGACACACACAGCACGTGGTAGTGTAGTAGTCATTATGCTGAGGGTTAGGAAAGAGGTGGATCCGGGCTTACGTTAGGAAGTATTCTGGCATGCGCCTGGAGTAGATGTGGGAAACCACTGAAAACCATTTCCAGGATGACTGAGGTGGGAATCGAACCATCCTTTCTTCAGTTTTGCCTCTCGAGGCTGAGTGTTCCAGCCCTGATACCAGAATTAAAATTTCTTGACAGGGCCGGGAATCATACCCAGACCGATAGCCAAGAATGCTAGCTGCTACAAGTAGGGCGGCAAAAATCTACAGCAAAGTTGTACGATGTCGGATCGTGAAAGATCTCTCGTATTACATTTGGTGATTAGGGTCTAAAATTAATTAAATCTCAGTCACATGTAGCTCAGTAGAATTCAGGTTTTCACTACCAGATGGCAGTGTTAAACAGAACGTTGACATTGGAGTTTAGAACGCCTCAATGGATTCAAGTCAAAAGGTCTACAGCAGGTAGCTGAGACCATAGGATAATGATGATTATTATTAGGAGGAGTAGTAGTAGTAGTAGTTGTCCTTGTATGAGTAATCCGCAGCGTTTCATTGAACTCCATTACCAGAAGGAGGAGCTGGATGTTCAGAGATCGAAAGTTTTAATCCCGCCACTAACAGAGGCATAAAAGCCCGGCACAATGAAGTGGAAGGAATGCCGTGCTTAGCTGTGGTCCCCCGGTCACCAACCCACGCCCTACTATTTTTTAACCCTTGGGAGAGATACAAGAGATATGAATGTGGGAGATGTGTAGGAAGTTTGTTAGGATATGGATCTTTTAAAGACGCGAGCATACTGAAATACCTTGACCGTAAATAGTAATAAGATTCAGGTGAGCTTAGGGCTTTTCATGATATGGTATGATTAACGGTAGAATAACTATTCTCCCAAAGAGTGAGTCAGTCCTGACCGTCCTGGCCTATAAAAATAGCAATATTCAGTCCGAGCTGCAGCTGAGACAATTCAGCGGCCCTACGCTGCAATAAACAGAACACTGGTAGTGACCTACTCTTTATCTCTGCTATAATACAGTACATGTCAATGTAGAAACAACCAATTGGGATGGCAGTTTATAGAAATTCTACTTTGGGGAATGCCAAGATCGTTATGTGTAGTATTTGTCCAATAGCATATGTTATTCTTGTAAAGTTTTGTAGTGTGTGTGTATTTGTAACTGAGGCTAGGAGTTGGGAATCATCCCTACATTTCCATGGAGTAGAAGTGGGGAAACCATGGAAAATCACTTCTAGGATATCTGAGATGGGAACTTCTCTCGGTTTTGCCAATCAAGGTAGAGTGTATTTCGTTCTAGTCCTCAAACCACCGGTTTGAGGCCTGCTTAATAGACTTGGTGTTTGTCTTGTTCTTATTATGTAAGATTGTTTTTGTATGACCTTTATCATAATACCAATAGAAAATTGAGGCTGGCTGCGTAGCTCTGTAAGACCTGATAGCTAAATTACTGTATCTCTATAGAAATGAATGTTACCTGATAGTATATTAGGTATCCAGAGGCTACAAAAGAATGTTTGTTTGTTCATCTTTTATCCGTTCATATACCATTCATCCCATTGTGATGAAGCTTTAGTGAGTTGTTGTGCACACTCCCATGACGGTTTCTGAATAAGGAAATCCACTCTACAATAGATGGCGCATGAGTCGTTTCAACAAATGATCTTTTCTGAATTGCGCGCACACCCGCGAAGTAAATCCATTTCATAATAAGTAGCACGCGAATCATTTTAACAAATGAGTGTAGGCTATTTCATACAGTTTAGCGGCAGTTTCTGTGTTTTCGTTGTATGATTTTCTCAATGCGTTCCAATACCATTCCTCTGATTGCAATGATACTTTGGTGAATTGTTATGCTCATGCCCACAAAGCTTTCTGAGTTAGTAAATCCATTTTTCAATTGGTGATGCACGAGTCGTTTTAACAAGTGAGTGTTGCTGCGCAAATTATTCCAACAAATTAAATTTGGTGAGTTGTGCGCAAGCACGTGAAGTCTTCTGTATAAGCTGGGCCCGGATAATTTTGTGCTTAACTTTTCATAAATATGTATTTATATGCTTAGTGGAAAATATATGATGGGGGTATCCAAAATATGTTTGTAAATTTGTCATATTTATGTCCCCCAGTTACTCAAAATAGTTGAAACGTACAGCTGCTTGAATAATCCAGTCGACAGTACAAATATTCCCACTTAACAGTGTACTGTGTCAGAGTAATAGTTCTTACGCAGTGTTGACTCGTCAGGGAGAGGAAGTTCGACGTAGGGCTACATTTCTAACGTACCCTGCAGTACTGGATGCTGCAATTTATTTAGTGGTATATCAGCCGCAAGAAATGCATGACAAATATCTTGTTAGAACTGGCTGTTTGATGGACCATGTCTCACATCTCGCAGTTTGGGAAGCAAACGTTGTGTCGCTTCTTTAACGATGCACATTTCACGTTTTGCTGTGTAAATTGCAAACGCATGTCTGCCGCTACAGGTTCCTCACAAATGTTACAAAATAATACAGTTCTGTCAGTCCCATGAAGGGCCTAGGCCTACCAAGCGACGAGCCATTTGGCCTCAGATATTGGGGTGATGCATGATCAGCGCATCGGGTACCCTCGGCCGTTAATCCTGGTTTTCGTGACCGGGGTGCTGCCTCACTGTCAGACAGCTACTCAATTGTCCTCACGAGGCTGAGTGCAACCTGTTCCAGCCTTAACGTCGTTTCTGAAATGCCTGACGGAGTCGGGAATTGCGCGCTACCCCAACAACACGGGACCGGCCTAATTTAATTTTATTGTTACATACCGAATTTGATCATAATGACATTTTGTTTTTACATATTTTTGCCTTTTTAAATGTAAAAAAATACATATTCTGTCTCTTTATTTTACATATTTGATCATAATGAGATTTTCTTCTTCTTCTTCTGTTTCTATGGCCTCATTGGACCACTTCAGTCAATCATTTCTTGGTCCTCTTCTTCAGTAATTCCTTTCCGAGTTGCCCAGTAGCTTTTCATTCACTCTGAACTTCTCAGGCGTTTCTCATCTGTAAATACCCTTTTTATTGTATTAGGTTTGTCTATTTTTGCCTGAAATCTAATTTTTATATCTTTCAGGTTTTTTAAAAATTTTTGTTTTGTTTTGCAAGTCATACAAGGTTATTTCTAATTCTTTTATATCTTCTCTAATTTCCTTAATCCACCCTACTTGTTGTTTCATATTCCAAAGTTTCACTACAATTTTTCTAGATAATCTGGTTTTCGGCTCATAATGAGACCAAAAAAAGAAATCCGTTTCTTCCGTATAGTATCTGTATACCACTTCATTTGGTACTATCCGCCACTGTACATCTTTCTGATATTTTTTATTTATGCATGTTCTAGCTATTCTTCTTTCTACTTTTAAAATTTTGTTGATTCTGTTTTTCTGAGTAACTTTAAAAAGAGTTTCACTTCCATATGGCACCTCTGGTTGAACCACCGTCTTGTAATGTTTTAATTTTGTTGCGATTGATAGACATTTTCTTTTATATGTAGACCATGTTAATTTTTGGGCTTTTATCATTTTATTAGTTCTTTCTTGCCATGCAGGTTTCTCATTCAAGTTGTAAGTTATAATTTCTCCTACGTATTTAAATTCCTTCACTATTCTAACTTTCTTGTTATTTACTGTTATGTGATTGATTACAAGTGGATTTGCTACCATTATCTCAGTCTTTTTAAATGATATCTGAAGTCCAATTTTTTGTGCTATATTTTGTAGGCTTATTATTTGATTCCGGAGGAGTGTGAGAAGCATGTTATGGAGCAAGGACGTCCCTCAGAACAGCAAAAAGATCATATATCGGACGTACTATGTCCCTATCCTGATGTATGCCTCGGAGACCTGGGTTATGAAAGGAAGGGAGAAGAGCAAAATACAGGCCAGTGAGATGAGGTTCTTGAGAAGCAGTATTGGAGCTACAAAGATGGACAGAATAAGAAATGAGAGGACCTGAGAATTAATGAAGGAGGAACCATTACAAGATGGTAAGGTGAGTTGGGGTAAGTGCACACCCAAAAAATGCAAGTGCAACTTTGAATTTTAAATGCATCTAAACTAGTTGCAATACCAAAACAAGACTTTTCTGCATATTGACTGGTTAATTGTGTGTGACTGATGCATCTTGAATGTTTGCTTCGAGAATGTATATTCCATTAGGAAATTAAATATCACTATAATGTCCAGGGTACGCACTTGCCCCGTGATATGGGGCAAGTGAAACTCTAGCCTATATTCTTCCATTAAATGTTTTACACATAATCGCGGGGCAAGTTCGTGTTCTCTACTTATTAATCTATTAGATGCATATTTCAGAATTTATAAAGTTATGTTTTCTATTAAATTCTTCACCTTAGAATGTTGGGGTGTGTAAGATGCAAAATTACAGCCATTGGAAAACATCACAAGAATATAAAAATTAAACACAAAAACTGGCGTTTACTTACAATTTATTAGTAGGTAAGTTGCTTAGGGTTCAACGCAATTTATTAACGTAACAGTAACTAAAAACAAATTGTAAAATCAAGTTATACCAAATAAGTACAAGGAAAATAAATGTCGACAGACGATACACTGTATCAAGGCACATTAAAAATTGTTTATCAAATTTTTAAAATAAAGAAACGAAAATTAAACATTGTCACTAACAGTAGATATTCATTTAAATAACAACATGATGTGTTTAAATCTCCTTATTAATAAATCAAAAGTAAGTTTCATTCGTGGTCCATCATAAAAAATCGTCAAATTAAGTTTCACTATTACCCATTCACTGAATGTTGTTCTGAGTAAAGGAAATGGGAAACAACAGTTTTCCCCTGCGGTCTACAGATGGCGGAGGGATAATAGACACTATTTCGTCTTCTAAAATATCACTGATATCTTCATTGTCTGGATACGCACTTGCCCCGTAGGGCAGGGACGAACTTACCCCGCATACTTGTTCTGACGGGGCAAGAGCAACCCCTCATATTTTTGTAATTAGTTACGTGGTATTTCTATGATTAAATATGTTTATGAAAAGAGTATACTTATAACTTTTAAACTTTCCATGAGCGATGGTCTAGATACAGCGTGGATTCGGGAAGCACGGTGAACTCTGATGCTTCGTTGACGGCATTACTTTCGGAACTGGCCTATACATCCGCTTGTTAGTCGACTTCACCCGCGACATCTAGTGTTAAATGAACGCAAGACAACTTACCCTAACTCCCCAAGAGATGTCAGAACGAGTTTCAAACGGACAAATATATCATGGACCAGTGATGCTCTTGCCCCGAAAATGCTCTTGCCCCAACTCACCTTATAGAGAAATCTAGACTTAGATGGTATGGACATGTAAAACGAATGGAGGAGAAGAGGATACCCAGGAGGATACACGAGACGAAGTGGGAAGGAAAGAGACCGAGAGACAGGTGGCTGAAGGGGGTGGAAGAAAGCGTGAAGAAGAGAGGAGAAGACTGGACAAGGGTGGAGGCTGAGAGATGGTGGGAAGACAGAAGACGTTGGAGAGGCTTGTGTTCCAAACAGACCCGGCCAGTGGCTGGAAACTGTGCAAGATGATGATGATCGTTCCACCATTGGTGTTTCTTCCTTGGATTTATTGGGGCTACTTGTTCAGCTATTTGTTTCAATTGGGGAACTATTTCCTCTAGATCATCTGTTATTTTAATATATTTAGTTTGTTTGTTGTATCCCTTATTATTTATTAGTTTATGAGGGTCGTATGTTCTCTTTCTTTTGAGGTGAGTTTTTTTTCTTTGTCAACGGGGTGAATTTAATTTTAATCTTTATCATGTAATGATCCGATCCAGTATCGGTTCCTCTCAGAACTTTCACATTGTAGATCTCCCTGTGATAGTTCTTATCCATACAAACATGATCTAGTTGCCATTCACCTTTTTTCCAATCTGGATGTTTCCAAGTTTTGAGTTTATTTGGTTTTCTCTTGAAGTAAGTCGATTTGGAGATCATATCATGGTTCCTGCAAAATTCTACCAGTCTTATGCCATTCCTCTGTTTGTTCTTCTCTGTGCTGGCCATTTTCCTATTATGCCTCTATATCTTTTTTCCCTTCCTAACTGGGCATTAAAGTCTCCAATTAAAATTTTGGTGTGACTTTTATTTATGTTTGTTGCTGTCTGATCCAAAAGCTCCCAAAATCCCTCCACATTATCTTTGTGTTCTTTCTTATTATTTTTATAATTAGTTGGGGCATGGGCATTTAGTATGGTATATGTTCTATTTGCAGCTTTTAGAGTTAGTGTCGAGAGCCTAGGGGATAATGCTTTAAATTCTATGATGGACTCAATTATTTTGAGATTGACTACAAATCCTGTTTCGAATTGTGGACATTGCTTCATTACTCTTTTTCCTGGTATTCCCTTGTAAATTCTATACCCTTGTGATTCTATTGGTTCTTGATCGGTGTTTCTCATTTCTTGAAGCCCAGTTATTAGAATCCCTCTGCGATCCATTTCGTCTGTCAAAATTTTGAGTTTCCCTGGCTGTATGATGGAATTTATATTGTGTGTTGCTATATAGTTTATCTGTCCTGTCTTCAGTCTAAATTTGGGTTTTCTATCTGTTTTTTCTATTTTTAGATGCTCCGACTCATCTAGGGTATCTTTCAGGTGACTGCCCACCGTATCGGAATGCAGACTGCCTTGGCAATTGCAAGGCGGTGGAATATTCCTTAAATGATTTCCTTCCATGTTTGACTTTCAAAGGTATGGACGAAGCTCCGAGTTACAACTGCGGTTGTTAACCGTAGAGGTTGTTGTGTGTTTGGTCCATGAGAGCTATTTTATTTTGTTCAAGTCCGCCGGCAAGATGGTGAGGACCCCCGTATCCGTCACCTGGGACGCGCCACGCCGGAGTATCACCTCACCACCTACTACGACACATATTTTTACTTTTTTTTTTAATGAAAAATTACATTTCTGTCTCTTACTGTAAAAAATGGGCTGTTTGACATTTCTTGATGAATGCAGTACATTTGCATTTGTCTGTTGGCACAGGCTAGAGTAAAATGTGACTTTTCACCGATGTCTCAGTCTCATGGCTGTGATTATACGGAAGCTACTGAGGTATGAGTGGTGCTTAGTAATGACATTCAGGGCACAGTTGGTGCCTGTGAATGCTGTGAAAGGTTCTATTCATAGGGTTAGTACTGCTGTTCTAACTCAGTGAGGAAAGTAATGACAAACTACCTCACTCCTCTTCTTGCCTAGTATGCCTCAGTATAGTGCTGCCTTGAGTTTTTGTGGGTATCTACCCACATAACCTAACGGCGGTACCTTTTGAGGATCTAACCAGCCTTCGGGCTGACTACCTAACAGACAGACTGTAAATAATACATTAATTAATGAATCGATTATTAACAGCTGTACAAAACTATAGATAGATCGATAGTTTCCAATCGATTGTTGCAAATTCGGAGATTAATAAAATATAATAGTGCAACTAGTTATTTATTGACTTAAGGTTTTAATTTACTCAATATTTTAAACTTCTTCAATAAGGACAAGGGCAGCCATGGTCATATTATTGGCTTTTCATAATAGTATCAATGAGAATGAAACACGTACTCCAGAGTGTGCATGATCGCTTTTATAAGATATCGATTATTACCATATTCCCTGCTATTCATTATTCTTTGTCGCTATTGGTTAGGGGTTCCAACATGGCGGTACTCTGGTTAATTTGAATTTGCTGTTGCCATCAGCTGTTAATATTAATGGTATAAAGGTGATATTTCGCAGGATTGTTCTTTAACAAGGTAAGAATTCTTTCTAATATATATTATTTGAATAATAGAACCAACTTGTACTTCAGTGTGATGTAAAAAATGCTAGTAATGTGGTTGTTCAGTCCTTATTAGATACTGTAGTTTACTAGAATATTATGGGGCAAGCAAAAACAATATATAGTAGCCTGTTTCTTTTTGCTCAACTGCAGTGCATTTTCTAGTCTATCACAGTTATTCAGCAGTGCCATCTGATACATGCTGTATAATGTACCCACTTTGATTGAAGGTACCGGTAAGTTATTTTACTTTTTTTTTTGTGTAGGTTATGTAAGAGCCCTAGTGCCAAATTGTTAGATTCACAACTAGAAGGACTGGGTTTGATTTTTGCCAATGGTGGAGATTTTTAAACTACCCTTCACTAACAGGTAAACCCTGGTCAACTCAGCCAGCTGTAAAATAATGAGTAGCCTGAGGGATTTCCTCGGAGCTTAGCCTCCAATAATAAAAAGCCTGGCCAATAGCCTCTGGGAGCTGTCCGCCCTGCAGATGCTATGTTTGCCGCTAGAGGTGCTGAATACCTCCCTACATGATCAGTTCAGTTGGCAGTATTTATACGCATTGTGTATGCACGACTCGAGTTATGTTACTGAAATAAGGTTATTGTATTATGGTGGTATACTGTCGCGTGCCGTTTAGTAAACAAGGCTATAGAAATTATGTTACTGGAACTAGTTTTCATGAATTTCTTTTTCGAGAGCCAACTAGGAAATTATGGATTAAAGCAATAAGCAGACAAAGTATGTAGCCTATGCTGACCATGCGACTGAAAATTAGGTGATCTTGTATTATTGCTCCAGTTCTGATGATGATAATCTCCTGACCACCTCGTCAAGAAGTGGCTAGCATTCTTGGCTGTCGCCCCCAGAGATCCATGTTCGAATCCAGGCTCTGCCAATAAATTTCATTCTGGTCTGAGGGCTGGAACGGGGTACACTCAGCTACATGAGGTAAAACTTAGAAGAGGTGGGTTAGATTCCCATCTTATTCTTCCTGGACAGGTTTTCCGTAGTTTCCCACTTCTACTCCAGGCAAATGCCGGGATAGTTCCTAACTTAAGGTCACCTTCCAAATCATCACCGGAATTACAAATGCACATGCCGCAATAACATGGGTAGCAGACACGGGGCTAAATGACCAAATTTCTATGACGAGAGCTGTAGAGTCCGCCTCGTTGCGTAGTGGCTAGCATTCTTGGCTGTCACTGCGGAGGCCCGGGGGGTTCGATTCCTGGTTCTGAGGGCTGGAGTGGGGTACACTCAGTCTCATGAGGCAAACCTGAGAAGAGGTGGGTTCGATTCCTACCTCAGCTATTCTGGAAGTGGTTTTCCGTGGTTTCCCAAGTCTACTCCAGGCAAATGCCGGGATGGTACCTAATTTAAAGCCAAGGCCGCTTCCTACGCAAATTTTACTTCAATTACAAATACACACACTAATACAGACATTACAGTGAGACAGGTTATCAAACAAATTCTACACACACCTATGAACATGGGGCTACATGACCACAACGTTGCAATGCCCCTAAAGAAACAATAACAACGAGCTGAAGACCATAACCTATCTATATCATGCCAAGACATGGTGTCCACAGGCAGGAAAAGTCAGGAATTTTGTTTTTGATCAGGAAAAAGTGTGAAAATATAGCGTGAGTCAGGAAAAATGTCTAAAAGTATTAGAAAGTCAGGAATTTTATATTAACCATATTAACTCTTCAAGTTCTACTTCAGGAACTGTGTGTGACATCTGTAGAATCTTTCTGTTATAAAGGTGAAATCACAAGTGCCGAAATAAAGTGGGCCCTTAATGTCGTCCAAAATAAATTCTCTTAATTCTTGTATAAATATTTCAGAAACCTTCAGGGAAATGTTTCCTGATAGTGCAATTGCAACAAAATTTCAATTGGGGAACACGAAATGTTCATATATCATCAATTATGGATTAGCTCCATACTTTCATAATTTACTGCAAGATGAAATTCTTTCATGTGATAATGTTATCTGTTTTGATGAGGCATTGAACAAAGTTAGTTAGTTATTGTTGTTTTAAGGGGTGGAACTACGAGGTCATCTGCCCCCATTGAAAAAAGTTGTTCAGCGAGGTCAGATGGACCTATTTGTGCGTTAACTTGACATCAACTGCAATGAAGTTAACACCAGATATTTCAACAGCATCTTTATGGGACATGCAATAGCTCAAGACATTTTAGAGGCTTTCAACCAGGGAATCTCTCCTCTTGCTAGAAAGATGGATGGACCGAATGTTAATTTGAGTTTCATAAAAAAGTTCAGTGGCCAAATAATAGAAGATAATGCAGATGGCAAACAACTCGTTAACCTTGGTGTTTGCGGCCTTCACGTTGTCAATGGAGCCCTACAAACAGGAATGCATTCTGTAAAGTGGGACCTTCAATTATTTTTGAGAGACATGTATTATGTATTGAACGACTGTCCTGCACGCCAAGCATAGTACTTGGATTTATGTATTATTGCATTATAATTTACTTTATTTTGTATTTTAAATGAATAAAGAAGCGAGCGTTGGGCAGCTATGGGGATGGTGGAGGCTGCAAATAAAAAATGATATTTGTTTGCTCAATAAACCTTTTTTCCGATATTACGATGACTTCATGAGTCAGGAATTTTGTTGAAAATTGGTCAGGAAAAGTCAGGAAAATTGACATTGAAAATTCTGTGGACACCATGCAAGAGTCCTTGATAAAATTAGTAGTATCCGGAGTTAGTTAGGTATTGTTGTTTTAAGGGACGGAACATCGAGGTCAACTGCCCTTCGGTATCCAGAGCTCATCTCCAGTAATATCACTAATAAAACTCAAAGACAGAGGTGGTCTCCGGTATCATAAGCCAGGTTTTGTTTTGCTGGAATTGAAGTAACGGACAAAATGATATCGGTTATGTCGAGCAGTCCAGGAATAGCACAAACATTAACTAGAACACTGTTGCCACAAGTTGCTAAAAATCATATTCTATAGTGTGGAGTACGTGATCATCCTGAGTAACTGAGGAGGGTAATATTGCAGAAGTTTCTGCACCCGTCTGTCACTAACTACACCATTGACTACGTCTTGAGAAGAGAAACAAATTGTGAGAAAAAAGAATCACAATAATTAAGAAAAGTCGTTCCTTTTCATTGAAACTCGATCATGGTACACTAGTAAAAATATTCAGTGGAACCATATACAGTACCTTACGCTTGTGCATACCAGACTGTGAGCGTGCTATCTAATAAGGAAAATCTGAAGTTGAAACAAACTTCTACTACTAAAAGATGAACATCTCTTATATTTTACTTCATTCTACTCAACAATTTATATTCATGTACTGTAAATATAGTGTATAGGTACATTTTTGCTGGTTTTAGCTTGCGATAGCAATGCTACTAAGTTACATGTTAGGTGGTTACTCAGCGCTGCAGTGGTCAATACGCGCACTGCTATGAGGACAGTGTTGATGCAGAGAACGCCATGATTGGGTAGGCTTTGTATTATTAGAGGCTAAGCTCGGAGTAAAGGCTGGTGTTCCCCATTCGTGAACTTAAGCGACTGTGCTGCCGTTATCTGATGGAAACATAAACCAACAGATGCTATAATTTTATTAATGCAGCCAATGGCCATATATTTTTCTTTTCAGGACGGGTCAGGGAAAGGATTATGAAGGAAATCGGCCGTGGACCTATTGAAACCATGTGATTTGAGTTGATGGGTGTGCTATTCTTTAGTTTTTTCAGTTATTTTCATAATAATTGAAGCTAAAAGATGAGTAATATAATTACTCAATTCCACTGCGCTCTTCAAATTCAACATTTGCCATATCAATGCACTACTTCCACAAAAAGAAAGCTTTTCAGATGGAATGGAGTCGATTACTTCGTGTCGCAAAACCGATTTCGAAGTATATGATCGCATGTGGCTGGCATTATACAAAGGAGAATTATTTATTAATAAATACTAATGAATTTCTTACAATAACCAGTACCCTACATTCTGCCCTGCACTACAAACTAGGCAACTTAAATGCAGGGTCGATTTGACAGCTGTTCTTCCCATGTGGCAAAAATTACATTTCGGGGTCGCTTTATCGTAGGCCTACATGTGGTTGTCTTTCTTTAACTTGCCCCATTGCTACTTCAAAACTGAAAAGCTCAGTTCTTCTAAGTTTATAATCAGGTGCCTATTAAAAAATTAAAACATCTTGAGGCTATAGTCAACTTGTACAGTCTTTGATTTATTGACTTCAACAGTATTAGGCTATATCTTCCAAATTTAAATTTATAGCAATATACCGACTACATGCTTATTAGATTCCTGAACAAATTTTTTTATCTCGGTAACTGGAGACCGAATTCCATTTTGAATCTGAATTGAATTTTTCTAATTACTAGTTTGTAAGCATAAATCTTCAAGTCTCATAAAATCTTGGTGTTTTTAGCACTTTCCCCACACATAATTATATGTCTGGCATCTAAAATTGCCTGTCCTTCAACACGAGCCCGCCTAGAATTGCGGACAACCTTCAATACATATATGGAATGTAATGGCTAATGACCACATAGAGTTGCATGCAAAATAGATACACTGAATACAAGTGCATAATATTCATGACCAATGTTACTGCAGTTGTCTGTCATGATTTTTCCTTTAGGGATGTACTTTGCCATGTTTGGTTACACTACCTTTTTTCTCTTGCAGGTCTGTAATGTGGGGTGGCATTGCAATGGAAAGACAAATCTATGTTGAAATGATAATTTGATGAAATGAAGTAGGGCCTACTCTAAATGTAGGCTATGTACGAATGAGAAATGTGTAATAAATATACCACAGTATATGGACTTGATTTTGTAATTTTTTAAAATTCCAAGTTCCTTATTTACATCCTGATTTCCTTGAAGTATTCAATTTAGTAAGGGCAACATTTTGGTGTGTTTTGTATTGGCGATGGTTTTATTCATACTTATTTATTTCCTATGTTTTTTCTTAATCTATTTATAACAGTGTAGGCCTACTGTATATTAACTTGTAGGTCAATAACCTAGATGTTAGGTCTCTTAAAACAATTATCATTAACTTTTATTCCTCACAGGCAAAGGCCAAGTTGTGTAAGTTTGTTCTATAAAGCCAAAATAAATAAATGGGATTGATACAAATCATCGAAATGCTCATTCTCTGGAGGAGGGGAATAGGGAGCTGCAGAGGTGCAGGTTACGGTTCAAATTTCCCGCGCTGAAACTTTCGTGTGTTTCCTATGCATGCGTAAGCGGTGCTCGTTATCGGAATTAAATTTAAACCGTTCTTACCAATATTCTTTGGTGCTGGAATATATTGTGATTTTCTATGATTATTTTCAACGTTTAAAAATGTTTGTAGAAAGCCAAGACATTTATTCTCCGAGTAGAAAATCTATATAAATCTATATAAATAAATAAAAATTATCGTTATATAGTTAAATAGTTATATGTTCTAGGAAAAGATGTCTTGTGGTAATCTCGTCCGATACCACTAAATTTACACGACAAACTAATATCAATTTCAGTACGCTCCCGTATTAACTCGTATATAGTGTATACTAGCAGAAGTACCCATTCTTCGAACGGTCATCGGTATTAATAACCAGGCGTAATCAATTGAGCTACTGTTGCAATGGTTAGAGACTTGGAACCTGTTTCTCGACAAAGAAAAATGATTAGTTAAAATATGCTCTGAAACTAAATTTACCTAACGTGTACTTCCCGACGTGAAAAAAATGAAAACCTCGTAGACGAAACGCAATACACGTCAAATAAAACTGACCTTCACTGTTGTGTCAAGTCCCCATCCAGAGGAAGACCCCTTTAATAAATTATAAAGGCTTGTGGTGCATGAAAATTCAGGTTTTTTAGACTCCAATGGCCCAAATTCCTAAAAGAAGAAAAGAAAAAAACTACCGTATTTCAATTCAGGAATTTTTGAAAATAATGTTTCTGTTTGGAGATATAATAGACCTTCTGTACGACATAACGCACATTTAAGTCGTGTGAAAAAAATCTAGGGTGCCCCTTGATCCCCTTAAGCGCATTGATGAATTTTACAGTTTTAGTTGATTCCGTAATAACCTTATAGCCATTTGCAAACATTCACAGAAATTTCATAAATGGAGTGGCTTTACTTCTTGCAGAAATAGATAGAAAGTTGTATGTCACCTTTTCAGATATTGTTGTCATGGTTACTGGCTTGCATTCCTTCATTAGTTTATTAAATGAAATTAGTTTTCTGGGAATATCTCAGAAACTGATGGTTTTAGAGCCTTAAAATGTACTTTTTGGGGACCCTTTACTGCTATTTAGGGGCACTGAGTTTTGTTTCTGACACCAAGGGGCCGAAAATAAGCTTTGTCTCGTACAGCAACAGATGGACCTGTGAGATTCCGTTGCCATGGTAACCGGCTTGCATTCTTTCGTTATTGTATTAAATGAAATTAGTTTTCTGGAAATATCTCAAAAACTGTTGGTTTTAGGGCCTTAAAATGTGGTTTCCCTTTAGGGCCCCCGAGTTTCGTTTCTCACATTGAGGGGCTGAAAATGAGCTTTGTCTCGCCCGTCTACGCCTATTTCAGCAAGTATTTTAAGGGGGTAGGCCCCCTTTTATGAGAGGTACAGAGAAGAGTTACATCAATGATTAGTGTCGTGCCTCTGAAGGATATCTGTACCAAATTTTACGTTGATCCACCCAGGCGTTCTCGAGTTATAAGGGAACAACCACTTTGTCCACAGACAAACAGACAGACAAAAAAAATTATTTTCGCGCGCATCCGTCATAAAACAGTCTGAAACGCGTAAATAACGCAAATTTCCGTAGAAATTCAGAAAAAACAGAAACTTTCATTCTTATATATATAGAGATTATGGTGGTCAACCCCAAATAATATTTAATATTGAACAGCCAATCACAATTTTAAAGCAGATTAGTACAAAAATGTAACTCCAGAGTACGCATCATCGCTTCTGTCTAGAGCTATGAGAGCTGCTGTGTAGAGCTATGAGAGATAATGGAGTAAGTACCGTTGAGTTGGTAGCACTGCTCCACCGCACCTTCAACTATCTTTCATCATTAGATCTAATTTTATCAGTTTATCAGTACTACACATAACCACCTGCAGGTGATAACAATTGCCTAAACCTGCAAGGGCTGCCAACATTGGATACCAGAAACGAAGTCAGAAATAGATTATTATTTTATATTTTTTGTATTTTTGGTTTTTAAAGTAAGAGAAGACCTTAAATGTAATAGCTACAATTGCTTATATCCAGACATATATCATTCATTAGTATCAACCATGTTGGTTGTACGAGAATGGAAAGGCCCAAGAAAGGGGTGGGTAAATTTTGGACTTGTGTAGTATCAATTCGTTTGTTGCGGATTGTCTTCACTACTGCCATTTAGCCAACATAATAATTTCAATGTACCACGGGTGGTTAAAGCAACTACCAACAGAATTGACAGAGCTCGTCAATTGTCAACCAATGAGAAACGTAGGGGAATGATTAGTGATTAGGGCAAGGGAAATACCGGAATGTGGCAAACATCGACGAAGTAAAGATTTATTTCGGCGAGTCAGGTTATCAAAATAACAAAATGTCACTTCAGGACATCGACACACTTGTCGACATGGGATTTGAGAGGAGTAAAGCGTATGTATTACTTTGTGTGTGGTTTTGTTCTAACAGTTATTTACATAAGTTTTTACCCCTCTTTCCAGTCCTTTATGCTGGTGCTAACCTAACCCTACATTATTTCAGGATGAAGTTTCTTGTGCATTTCTCGAATGTACAGTAGTTGAACATGCGGCTATGTCAGTGCCGTCGCACTAATAAACAATGCTATTTCAAAGAGATAAGCCTAGAATATACTGTTATAGGTTACACTATTCACAGCGTGTTTTTAGTTTATTTACATTGAGTACTTGCTGTTTGCATTGCGATTAAACACTCCGTAGAGTGTATAATTTAATCGGGAGTCGCAGAGAACATAGCACAGTGTTGGTTATCCAAGCTTGTGATCAACTCTTCAGAATCCTTGCTTATTGCAATATGCCGAAATATTCATGGCGTAATCAAACAGATTTCCTTCTGCGAAGTCATCGTGCCTGTTTACTTTAATATGTGCTAGAAATAATTACATTTCTAACAATGCGATCTCCTTTTTTGTTTTATTTTTTATTCGGTTTGATCTCTAGGTCCAGTCACTGTCAGTGATTCCGGTTGTATGTAACATAACTTTGAAACAAGCCTGTAACTTGTAACTCCTGCTTAAAATGCAAGTACTTCAATTTATTATGTTATTTTTGCAGTGAATGCATTAGAGTAGGCTAGCTTAACAAGCTATTTAGGATAGTGCAGGCAAGTGAATAAATTTACTGCAAACGTACAGCTAAGAACATAGTAGCCTATACAGACACAGTTTTTGATTAGAAACCCTACGATGCAAAAGAGACAAAAAAGAAACAACTGGGGCATCCTTGCCACTGCATGTATAGGATTTCCTTTTTCTTTTCTTTCTTTCTGCTGTCATAACATTAGGAGGTAAATGCAAGTCTGTTTTGCAGCTGATAACCACATTTTCCAAGCTCGTAAAATAAAATAACTCTGCTCAAGGTTCGCAGAAGAGAAGTACGACCAATATTTTACAAGTCCGTAAAATACTTCAATGCGCAGGAGCGAGCTCACTGCTTTGCGCGCGGGCCTGCAAACAAATGAAGTGCGGAAAGTACTGGAATTACAGTCAATAGCAGCACAATCTCAAACCACTCGCTTGGCACTGGAGAATTGCAGTCATCTCTTTTTTTCTTTGAAGCCAAAGAATATAGCGAGAAAGAAGAACACATAGACCAACTACTGTTTTGGCGCAAGGTGTGAATTTTCACACATCCCATGTGGGAAATGTCTAAATACTAATTATATCAGCACAATACTATACCGACCCGGGTCATACATCACAAATTCGATTGTGAGGGGAATCGAACCTTGGCCTTCAAGGGTGCTACGGGTGACTTTTCGCATATCCGATGTAAGAAACTTCTTAATACTAGTTATATCAACACAATATCATACTGATCTGGGTCATATATTAGGGCAGATGACTTCGCAGTTCCGCCCCTTCATACAACAATAACAAACCCGTATTTATAACCTGGGCTTAATAGAGGAATATTATATGTTTTGCTCGAAACAGTAATTTTTTTTGTGTTTGTATATTTTCATCTCGTCTGTGAGTATTTTGTCTTTCTCGCCCCTGAAAGGCCAATGTTGCATGGATAGTTCCTAAATTAGGCCACGACCGCCTCTTTCTTAATCCTAACTTGAAATGCAAATGTAGGCCTACACATGATTTCAGAGACCTCCATAACACTTGTTACGGTATCAGAAATAAGAAATATCACATTTATGAAGCCAGTAGTTGTGTATGGAGCCGTACCCTTTCCCTAAATGCCGATATAGTGCTCTTCGAGGAACTCGAGAAAAAAGAGCCGAGAATCATTATAGGAGTCGTGGGATCCGATTACAAGAACGGCATCCGTCAAAACAGATCCTACAAAGAAGTCTATAGTAAAATAGAGAAGTTTACATTCATATTCCGTATAAGACGGGCATGTTTTCTCTTTAAACAATAACTAACTCATAAATATCTTCTATATAATAAAAATGATTTAACAAATTCACAAAGAAATTTGATACAATGGTCCGGCTAGCTCAAAACAGTTGCCAGCGTTTCGCCCCAGTGTACCAATGGGCTCTTCAGTTGGTTATGGTACACCTCACCAAGACGCGTGGCTAGTACATACTGTGAAGGCCGCTGCAAGGCACAAATGTTGCCACGAGCAGCGCCAATGTACTACGGAAGTCAAAACTTCCTTTCAAAAGTAATGTTAGCATACCTTGCTAATCCAATAATAAAAATGAATCGCTAAAAGTGTTGCTAAGCACAAAACTCGAGAACGGCTGGACCAATTCGACTAATCCTTTTTTTCAAATATCCGTTGAAGTCAGAAGAAGGTTTTTACGAAGAGAACAATTGGAAAAAGTACCCAGAAAACGTAAAAATCCCATTTTTAGTGCCTAACAATGCGTTGTTATTGTTACTGTTGTGGCTAACAGGTATCGCCACGGGCAGAGACTATTCAAAGACTTTATGTATGTTTCCATATACAGTTGAACCTGACTTGTACGTATATCAAGGGGAAGAAAAAAAACTTCTCATAACTCAGAATTACTTAGAAATCAGACTTGCACAACACATTACATTTACTGAAAACCAATGGAATAAACCTACATGTGTAAATCCTAGCAAACAATACATACATTAAGGCTGAAAATATAGTACTGTACTATTTTGAACCTGGTCCAGCCTTAAAGAAATCAGATAGTTTGACTTGTTTCACTTTTCTTGCATTAAGTGTATAAACCTCCTTTTGCAAATGTAATAATGAATTCAAAGCATTTTCACTACAACTTTTCGCACTGATGTAACGCCTACACACATAGATTGCACTTAACACTTCACTTAGTTCAGGTGTTTCAAGATTCAAGTTGTCATCTCCATCACTGTCACTATCGCTTGTAGCTGGTCTGTCACAACCGCGTTGTTGGCATACATCAACAATAATCTCTTCATCCCGTTGTAGCCCACATACAGCCAGATTATCATCGAAATGCACAAAAGTATCGAAATCTGCACCCTCCGGTAGCGATAGCTCATTGTCAGACATAATTTCATCCCCGTAATCATCGTTAGAGGCAGCCTCTTCCAGTAAGACACCAGCTTTGCGGAAACAGTTGCTGATTGTGGAGGATGACACCTGCTTCCAGGCAGTCGAAAAGTCCATGGCTTGTAGTAAATTAATGGAGAGAGTATCATTTCCTCCATCACTCAGTGTTATTAAATGTTGAACCAGCATTCTTTTATAATGCACTTTGAAATTTGCAATGATGCCCAAATCAAGTTGGTACAGTTAGGAGGGAAAAGTTCCACTCTGACATTCTCCAGAACGATTTGAGGTGGATGTGCTGCACATCTATCCATAAGAAGAAGGATTTTCTTCTGTTTCTTTTTCATTTTAATGTCCAGTTTTTTCAACCACTGTTCCATTAGAAGCATAGTCATCCAAGAAATTCTGTAGGATTCATATTCCGTAGGTTTTGTTTTCGCACACTTAAAACACCTCTGATTCTTCGATTTTCCTATCACAAGTGGAGGAAGGTTGCCCGATCCATCTGCATTGGTGGCAAGAAGAACTGTTACGCGAATTTTACTTTTATTCCCTCCATGGCAGGAGTCACCTTTTTCAGCTAATGTTTTATTAGAAAGGAGACTGTAGAATAAGCCGGTCTCATCACAATTGTAGATGTTTGTAGGCTGGTAATCGCTTATGATACCCGGCAGAAGCTCTTCTTTCCAGCGTTGCACCATGACGTCGTCCACAGCTTTTGAGTCACTGCAAATTGTTCTCCCTGTGATTCCATGATGATCTTTAAATCCTTGCAACCATCCTGACGAAGTCTTCAAATCAGCAGTGATACTCATCATTTTAGCTAAATCTATCGCCTTTGCCTTGTCGCCACTAATTGGTAGTAGAGCTGGAACCATGTGAAAAGTGCTTTCTCCAAATCTACGTACCTCCCTTCTTGCTGACGGCTGCGCTTTGCTGATTTCGAACCCAGTTTTAAAAACTCATCCAAAATAGCGTTGTTGTTTTTTTTAACTGATGACTGTACATAGCGTGGTATAAGCAATACCTAAGTCTGAAGTAATTTCAGTTTTTGTTTTATGCGGATTAGCGTCCACTTCTCGTATGAATTTTACTTTCTCATGTAGTGTATAACTTTTCCTTTTTGTGTTCTCCATGGCTAATCGAAAGTAACTGAATGATAAAACTACTGTTGAACAGTACACACCAGATACCGGCACCGAGGACATTTTACTTGTCCATTGTTCCCACTAAAAGAATTCTCATATCAATCAAAACACCGAGTTTTGCAGAGTGACATTGTTCACCCCTACTTACTGGCGGCGTAACAAAGGCAAACTGAGCGAATTCCCTTCGCTCTCTATCTCGCTCCTGCTCTAGCTGCGTCGTTTTTGACCTTCACAATACCGCTAAAGATTGAGTTACCAGCCGAGTCGGCAGTTTCATCGCAGAAACAAAAGAAAATAAATTGGTTTGAATATGAGAATTGTTTTCGTGTGAACAATCTAGAGCATGTCCCACATGAGACAGAAACTCTGTGTTCTGTTTCAGCACCGAAACCCGACCGCTCTGTCTACGCCGACAAAGAGGAAACTACATAAATACAGTACTGTAGTTTCTTTTATAACAACACTTGCTCATTAAATTACAATCAGGCTACGCAAAACTCAGATGTATTTCACTGACACTTCATACGTATATAGTGACTAGCAGAAGTACCCGTTCTTCGAACGGTCTTTGGTATGAATAACCAGACGTTATCAATTCAGCTACTGTTGCAATGGTTAACGGTTTGTCATTCCTTCAAAAGTTTTATCAGAACGATCTTAGTTTTCTGGGAATATCACACACACTGTTAATTTAAGGGCCTTAAAATGTGGTTTTCAGAGACCCTTTATAGACCCCCGAATTTTGTGTCTCACATTGAGAAGCGCAACATATGCTTTGGTCGTCCTTCTGGAATAATTTTTATATGTCGCCTATTTTAGCATGTATTTTGAAACTTTTTTTCCCTATACCCATCCTTCTATGAGAAGTACAGTGAAGAGTTATATAAATGATTAGTGTATTGACCCTCATGGATACCTACCTAATTTTACGATGCTCCAAGCATCCGAACACGAGTTATAGGTGTACATAAAGAAAGATACACAGAAATACAGACACACAAATCCACGTTTTGCATGCATCCGTCAAAAAACATACCGAAACACGTAAAAGAAACAAAATTGAAACTTTAATAAACAAACAATCATATGTTTATAGATAGGTGTATTTATGCAAGAGCAGAGGCAGCTAGTGGCCATGAGGCAAACTAACTCTATTGACTACAACATATCACCCAGATGTCCAAATATGGATATATCAACCACACAGTATCAAACAAATTCAAGGGGCAGATGACCTCGTAGTTTCACCCTTTAAAACAACAATAACTAACTCAAACAAAATCATCCTTACGATGTACCCGTTTGTTGACAAAAAGAATGATTAGTTAAAATGTGCTCTCAAACTAAATTCACCTAACGTGTACTACCTGACGTGAAAATAAAATTGAATACCTCAAATTCCTAAAAAGCCGCAAAAATACTATTTCAATTCAGGAATTTTTGAAAATAATATTGCTGTTTGGAGATATAATAGACCTTCTGTACAACATATCGCACGTGTAAGTTGGGTGAAATAATTCTGGAGTGCCCCTTGACCCCCTTAAGCGCATTGACGAATTTTACAGTCTTAGTTGGCTCCGTGATAACCTTATAGCCATTTGCAAACTTTCACAGAAATGTAATAAATGGAGTGGTATTGCTTCTTACAGAAAGAAGGAAAGTTGGATGTCATCTCTTGAGATACTGTTGTCATGGTTACCGGCTTGCATTCCTTGATTAGTTTATTAAATGAAAATAGTTTTCAGGGATTATCTCAGAAACTGTGGGTTATAGAGCCTTAAAATTTAGTTTTCGGGGACACTTTAGGGCCCCCGTGTTTTGTTTCCGACACCGAGGGGCTGAAAATGATCTTTGTCTCGTCGTTGTGTGCCATTATATAATAATAATAATAATTGTATAATTATATAGACCTTCCGTACCACACCCACACGTGTAAATCACGTGAAAAAATTCTATAGTACCTCTTGACCCCCTTAAGCGCATTATACTGTATGTATTGATGCATTTTACACTGTAATTTGGTTCCTTGATAACCGTATAGCCGTTTACAAACTTTCACAGTAATGTAATAATTGGAATTGTATTGCGTCTAACAATGACCTGTGAGATTCTGTTGCCATAGTTACCGGGTTGCATACTTTCATTATTTTATTAAATCAAATTAGTTTTCTGGGAATAACTCTAAAACTGTTGGTTTTAGGGCCTTAAAATGTGGTTTTCGGGGCCCTTTGGGCCTCCGAGGTTTGTTTCTGATATTGAGGGGCTGAAAATGAGCTTTGTCTGGCCCTTCTACACCTATTTCAGCATGCATTTTAAGGGGATATGCCCCTCATATGAGAGGCACGGAGAAGAGTTACATCAATGATTCGTGTGGTGCCTCTGATGGATATCTGTATCAAATTTTACGTTGATCCACCCAGCCGTTCTCAAGTTATAAGGACTCAAAGTTGTCCACAGACAGACAAACAGACAGACAAAAAAATTATTTTTGCACGCATCCGTCAAAAAACGGTCTGAAACGCGCAAATAACGCAAATTTCCGTGGAAATTCAGAAAAAACAAACTTTCATTTTTATATATAGAGAGATGTAAAATACCCAGGTATTTATAAATCGGGGTAAATACCCAGGGTATATACTCGGGTAAATACCCAGTTTGGGTAAATACCCGGGTATTTTAGATTTTTCATCAAAAATCCTGTGTCGTGGTAAGTTGAACCTTAAAAAAGGGTACCGGTATGCAAACTATTCTACATTAACTTTTTTAGAATTGTAACAACATTAGATAGTTGATCAAATTAAATATTATTAGAATTGGGAATTAGAGATACAAACTAACAACTCCACTACACTGAAAAAGTTAGTTTAAGTACGGTAGGCATCAAACAAAGAATAGAAAATGGGAGGGAAGTACAGTGTCAGTTTGAATTCTGGGTAGGATGAGCGGAGCAGTGTTGCCAACCCATATGCTTGCTGGCATACATCTTCACCCATTTAAGACATACTCTACTACAAAAACTTCCTGACATGCATTTTATTATTTAGAGTATGATTTTAAAAATTAATATTTTTGATGTGTAACATCTTTCCGCTCGGTTGCTGGATAGTTTTGTGGGAGTGATTTTGAAAATTGGGGACGGAAGTGAAGACGTACTGCCAGAAAAATGGGACGGAAGTGAAGACGCACTGCCAGCTGGATGTACAATTGAAAATGTGTGTATTGGAAACAAGGCAGTGTGTGCTCTGTAGCGCGAGAATGTTATGGCAATACAGAAGGCAGTGCATTTAGCAGGCACTGGTTTGACGAGCACAGTGGCAAATGTTTCACCGACTTTCATTTGTCATTGAGCAGTTTATGAAGCTCACGTTCAAGGTTGAATATCACATGGGGTAAGACAAAGACGACAAATGACATTTAAGTAAGCGGCATTATTGTCAAGCTGTGGGTGAGTAATCAAATATTAAATGCATAACAGAATGTTGTTATATGAGTGGAATAAAAGCTGTATTTTCATCATATGTGAGACTAGGTCATGTCATGATTGTAGGAAGCCATGTTTTGATCGTTTACTACGAAATGTATGAGAGCCTTGAGAAGAATGAATGTTATAGTTGCTGAGGAATGTGCTCACAGTATTTGAGAGTACTGTCGACGTTGTGTGTCACTTTGTTATTATGAATTATTAATGTAAAAGGAAGGAAGCTTGTAGTTTTGCGTGTCCGTTAATCTCACGATCATGATCCACGGTACCTCCCTTTTACGTGGAATGCGAACCACAGGACATGGCATTTCAATTAGAAAATCTCACATGTATTGACCGGGAATCAAACCCGGTCTACCTCGGTGAGAGACTAACAGCTTGACCGCTGTGCCACAAATGTGACAGTAGCATATCTCCAATTCAATCTATACATTCATCATAGTACCAGTATGAAAATGGAGTGTAAATTAACATTTTAAGAATGTCCAAGCTGTGTAGTATACGAGTAGGATAACATGTCAGATGTTACACATCATATGAGACTACTGTAAGGCTCGTATCTTTTTTTTTCAAATGTGTTTTCTATTGAATATATTTTATTACCTTTTGAGTTTTAGCATACACATTTCAATTAATATGCATATAGCCTACTCTTATTACTACAAAAGTAGCTTTTCCCTCCCACATCTTTGTTGCTCATTTCCAGTACCATAATAAAACTCGACCTTCTCAATATCTTGATATTTATTAAAAATTTAAAACACAAAACAACCAAAAGGTTTTATCCAATATTTTACTGTAATTTAAGGAAAAAACACCCTTTAATTTAAGGACAAGGTTACATTGCCAAACCATATAAATACCCAAAAATACCCGGTCGTCCATTTTCCTTTTCTTTTAGTTTTGAAGGATCAATATTGTTCCTGATTTCAATTTAAGGCATGAAATACCTGTGTTTCAGTCCTTGTTTGTCCAACATTTCATCAACGCATCAAAAAGTGTTGTACAAAGCCCAAAAACCTGAAAATACCCTCATTTTGGGCATTTAAATGACCACTGGGTATTTACCCGGCCCACATCACTATACGTATAACAGTGAATTACATATAAATGGATTACGTATAATTAAGGTTAAATTAACACGCTTTTAAATTACATGTTGCCGGGACCTAAAAGAAATTACGTACAAATACGAAATACGCAGAACAGAGTTACGTATAAAGCAGGTTCAATTGTATACTCATTTCAAGACTCATGCCGCCTATAAGACGCGCGCGGGTGGAGCAAATTTTGGTCGAAGAACTCGAAATAATATTAGTGAATGTCGAGGACCTACATCATTTACGAACTATTAATGGTGAATTGTGTGGCTCTTACAGAGAAGCCTGTCTACGTTTCCAACTCATTGGGATCAAACTCTCAATGAAGCTGTAATTTCTTCACAACCTCATCAAATACGAACATTGTTTTTATAATAAATCAACATGCTTCCCATCAAAACCAATTGATTTATGGATAAAATACAAGGAAGATGTGTGTGACGATATCTTGCATCAAAGGTGCATTACAACAGGAAGTCCACATTTACAAATCAGTGAAGAAATGTTCGACGAGACATAGATATCAATTGAGAACATGTTCTTGATGATGTTAAACAAAGTATTATCTCAATTAGGCAGGGCCGCAACCAATCACCCGATGCACAATGCTTTTAATCAAGAGTTGTAATGCGTAAAAATGTATGATCTCGATGCTTTAAGAGAATCTGTTGAACCAACAACAAAAGTATGTACCGGTATTTGACACTCTTATGAAAGTTGTAAATGATGGAACTGGAGGGAATTACTTCTTGAACGCTTCTGGAGGTACAGAAAAAACTTTTTAAATTTCATTTATTTTAGCAAACATTTGCTCACATAATGAAATTGCACTCGCACTTGCTTCATCAGGCATTGCACGGTCGAACAGCCCATTCAGCGCTAAAATAGCCGTTGAATATGAAAAGCAGAGACAATTCAAAAACTTTATGTATGTTTCCATATTATACTCATTTCAAGACTCATGCCGCCTATAAGACGCGGGTGGAGCAATTTTTGGTCGAAGAACTCGAAATAATATTAGTGAATGTCGAGGATCAACATCATTTACGAACTATTAATGGTGAATTGTGTGGCTGTTACAGAGAAGCCTGTCTACGTTTCTAACTCATTGGGATCAAACTCTCAATGACGCTGTAATTTCTTCACAACCTCATCAACTCCGACCTGCAACATTTCGAAGAACTCCGCAATGGCAAAGGTTTTGCAGTAATGTAAATTGATAGTGTGGGATGACTCCACGATGACACATAAAGAGTCTTTGGAGTCATTAGCCCAAACCATGTAAGATCTGCGGAGCAATCAAAACCGATTTTGTAAGCAGGAGATTTTCGTCAAACATTGGCAGTGTTTCCATACCGGGTGAGTTAGCCGTAGTCGTTGCGGTGTGACTGCTGGCAGTCGCTCACATTCGGGAGGCGAGGAGGTTCGAATCACACCGTCGGAAACCTTGAAGATGGTCTTCTGTTGTTTCCCATCTTCGTTCCAGGCAAATGCCGGGATTGGACCCTAACTATAGGCCACAGCCACTACCTTCCAACTCCTCGTCCTTACATTCAAACTTTCCTCCCCAGATAACACTCCACACGCGACCGTACTTGTAGTGATTCCACGGTCAACACCAACTCAATGAATGTTTAAAGTGGAAACAGATAAAGATAGTAAATGTAATCAAGAAATGAATATGGCAAATTCCCTTCAGACATTTTCACTGGCTTCATAACATTTCCTGATGATTTTTGTTAGTTTACTGATTCAAAAAACTAACTCATTCAAAAGGTGTTCCCAAATGTTGCTCAAAATTGCAGAGATCATATTTGGCTGAGCGAACGATCTATCTTGGCTGTCAAAAATGCGGTTGTAAATGAATTAAATTTCAAAATTCAAAATGAAATTGCCAGTGATTTGAGGACATACAAATCAGTTGATTCTGCTACCAACCAAGAGGATGTCGACTATCCACCCAAATTTTTGAACTCTCTGGATTTGACTTGATTACCACCTCACAATCTTCAATTAAAGGTCAGATCGGTGGCCATAATGTTGCGAAATATCAACCAACCGCGTCTTTGTAACGACACACGGTTATCGGTGAAAAAATTCATGAACAATGTGATTGAAGCAACCATTCTAAAGGGAAAGTACAAAGGAGAAGACGTTTTGATACCAAGCATCCCAATGATTTCCAGTGATATACCATTTGAATTGAAACGAGTGCAGTTTCCAGTGCGCCTTGCTTTTGCTATGACCATAAATAAATCACAGGGGCAGTCTTGATTGCAGCATTAATCTCGAAAACCCATGTTCTCGCATGGCCAATTATATGTTGCCTGTTCCCGTGTTGGAAAACCATCAACTTTGTTTGTTTACGCGCCAGATAATCAAACAAATATTATCATTTACCATAAAGCATTACAATGGAAATATCATTTAACAGAATAATTATCTTTGAAACTGGTCAGTATTGTTACATATGTGCAAGAAATACAGAGAGTTTAGTTTGTATGTATCAGAGACCCTCGCTTGCCTGCTCGCCCGTGGCGCGAGCCTGTCTCCCGCCACGCACTTTGCCGTTATGCGGCGCCTGCACGGCACTGAGTCATTGAGTATAGGAATTTGTACTTACCTAGTTCACAGCTGGTGCTGAAAATGTTTGCCATTCACTGCTACACATCGCTGGCACCTTTTTATGAAACTGGCATTTACTCTCTGAAGTTCCTCAGCACCGATTGACTGTATTTCAGCTGTAATATAGTCTTTAAGCTCATTTATAGAGTGAGGGTTTCTCGCATACACTCTATTTTTAAGCGTCCCCCACAAATAAAAGTCACATGGTGATAAGGCTGGGCTTCGCGGGGGCCACACGTTCCGACTTATAATCCTCGTACCGATTCCTGCCATCACGGCCGTCACCTCTGTGAACCAATCCCCAATAAATCTCAATATTTTGTTCTAGGCTGTAGTTCGGTATATAGCTCCTTCTTTTCCAAGATTGTTATAATTTCCAAATGTAAATTTTGACCGAGGGCAGAAAATTTTTAGTTACTGCACAATGTTGTCACATTCTATCCTCAAATGATTTACTCTTCTCGCTCATAATAATCGCTATCCACACAATATTTCATGTTCTTCAGCATTGGCACAAATCATACATGCGTGAATTAATGTACATTTTAAGCATTCTTGCCTATTTAATAACCCTATACATATTACATTAGTGATTAGAGGTTCAAACCCATCATATCAACTCATTCAAAATTATGTAATAATAATAATAAGAGCATGAATCTAACACTAGCACAATAATCACGACCACAACAATAGGAAACTTGCTTGTCCTTGAGTTTCTAACCTGGTATGTTCAGCAATATTAAAAGGTAATGTTTCAAACAAGCTGTGACCTGTAAGCTATTTATATTCCCTGATAAACAGGTTTCAAGTCACGCAAAACAAGTAGCTATATGAAAAGCTATATGTGTATTAGTCACACCTCTCTGTCATCAGATGATGGAACTCATGTAGTGTCCGTTGCCCGCCGCCATTAAAATTTGAAAAATGTTCTATAGAAATGGCCAATGTTACTAATATTTTGAATATTTTATCGATAGAGGGTGCATTTTTTCAGAGAGTGTCAACATTATTGTTTCCAGACCAATATTTTTATCCAGACCAATGGTTTTCGCCTAGACCAATAAAGGTTAGGTAGTCGGCCCTAGGGCCGCGTTAGGATAATATAAACACCCCTGGTTTTTGTCATGCACAGTGGAGGTAGTCGCACATCAATAATTTTTATCCAGGCCAATGGATTTGCCTAAAAATGGCTTCAAACCTCACAATGTAGTACAATCAGTAATTTTCACCAATAATTTCGTCCAGAGAGTCGCCGGGGAAGTGAAGTTGGCAGCAAACATGGCGACGTGCTTCTTGATAAGTTTATTATTTGAAAGTTAATGTTGACAATTTCCTTATGTTGGAAGTGTGAATGTGGTGTTTGTTAATGGCAGTTGGCTTTAATAACATGGCACAGTAAGTACAAACCATTTTCAGAGCGCTACTAAGAAAAATAACGCACTTTTGAAACGGGCAACCGACACTACACGAGAGCCCAGATGATCACTGGGAGACTCTCGATCCCACCAAATACTACTTTCCCCCAGTTTTCCGCTGTCACTTGCCCAACTCTTACGATTTGCGGCAGTAAGGTTCTCAACTGCTAGATTACATGCTTTATTGTTCAGTACAACATCGTGGGCTGAGTTTTAATTCACTGACCGTGAAAGCCAATATACCATATTTTTTGGAAACCTTTATAGGGAGGTGAAAGGCTGCTTGAGCTTTAGGCTCTCGCAGTAAAGAAGCGCAGGTGCACCTTATAAAAAGGGAGGTAGCGCACAGTTCGCTACAACTGTGGGGGTCCGGGCGCGGACACCAAGAGACCCCTGATGAGCCAGCTTGGTGTTCCTCTGCGAAACCCCACACAAGAAAAATCTAGAAAAATTGCTGAGGTTTAATTCACTGGCCATGAAAGCCAATATGTCACCTTCTCTAAATGACGGAACCTCACAAGGGCCGCTTGACGGGCGGGCACTGCCACTAGCTGCAGCGTAGTGCCCAACTAGTTCATTACATTTACACTTTTTAATGTATTTAAAAGCCGGCCCCGTGGTGTTGGGATAGCGCGCCTGCCTCTCACTCGGAGGCGATTCGATTCCCGGCTCCGTCAGGGATTTTAGAAACTGACGTGAGGGCTGGAACGGGGTGCACTCAGCCTCGTGAGGACAATTGAGTAGCTGTCTGACAGTGAGGCAACGCCCTGATCTCGAAAACCAAGATTAACGGCCGAGGGGACCCGATGCGCTGATCACACATCACCCTAATATCTGCAGGCCAAATGGCTGGGCAGCGGTCGCTTGGTATGCCTAGGCCCTTCATGGGCTGTAGTGCCGGGGGTTATTTTATTTAATGTATTTAATAATCATCAATTGCTGGAAATGCTCTCCTTTTCCTAGACATACGTTGCACCAACATACGAAGTTTTGGTACACTCGCTGTAATTCATCCCGACTGATATTTGATATCAGTTTAGTTATTTCGTTCTCAAGAGCTTCCAGAGTGTGGATTGTTTCTGTATAGGCTACCTTTTGTTTGAGATTCCTTCACAAGTAAAAATCGGACGGCGCTGAAACTTGCAAACAAATTTACAGCAAACTTCTTGAGAAGATAAGCTTCCACTAGGAAAATTTGTTGTTTTGTTCTATACCTAACCATATTCATGGGATACGAGGTAGGCTACAGTACTTCACAGCAAGTCTTAATCATCACAACTAAGGTATCTTGCAATAAATGCTATGACAGCATCTACTCGATGTGTGCCGTGTGACGACTGGTGCTCACATTGAACACTTGTAGGACAAACTGTTTGAGTTGCTCCTTCATTTAATATATTATTTATAATCTTACATTAACTGTAATATACTAGGGTAATTCCAAAAGTAAGGTCCGATTCGCCGTAAAAATTTGAAAGCGGCGCCAAGGGCAAAACACGCATGCGCGCCGACTCCTGGCATGCCTTGCGCTGCAAAAGCCGCCAGTAGCATTGTTACTGTTGCTGTGTGCTGTTGATAGTGTCAGTTCACAATGTTCAAGACAATTAATCAGCCCGCCGATTGTGATGTAAGGGCAGTGATACGGTTTCTGTCTGCAAGAAACATTTCTGCGGCAGAAATTCATCGGCAGATTACTGAAGTGTACGGTCCTAACATAATGAGTGACGGTAAAGTGCGCAAGTGTTTGCGAGCCTTTAATGAAGGACGGGAAAATGTGCACGATGAACCGTGCTCTGGCAGACCATCAGTGATTTCAGACGAGTTGGTTCATGCGGTTGACGACAAAATTCGTGAAGATCGACGATTCACTATTTCAGGGACAACGATCAATAAAGCCGCCTACTGCGCTACCCTGACTAAACTTCGACGTGCAATCCAGAATAAGCGACGTGGTCTTTTGTCGTCTGGAGTGTTGTTGTTGCATGACAATGCCAGACCCCATACTGCGAATGACACGCAAACTCTAATCAAGTAATTTGTATGGGAACAGATAGACCACCTACCGAACAGTCCGGACTTAGCGCCAAGTGATTTCCACCTGTTCCGCTAACTAAAGGAGTTTCTTGGCGGCAAACGCTTCGACACAGATGATGAAGTGAAAGAAGCTGTTAAAGACTGGTTAGCTTCGCAGGCGGCCGATTTCTACGACTTAGGCATTCAAAAGCTTGTGGAACTATGTGGTGTAATTAGAACACCATTGGATCAACCAATTAAAAGTCTCCATTTTCAGAAAGAATTCTGAGTGAGTTCAGAATCAGCAAAGGTACATGGGATAGTGAATGTGACAAGAACAAAGAAAAGAGAGAGCAAGTAGCTTTAACATATATATTAAGAATAACACATTCAAACAAGTTAACAGTTTTCTTTACAAAATGATAATTGCTTCTCTCAATAAACATTGAAACAAGGTTAATGCTTTAAACACAACTGTATTAGATTGCCTTTCGCAGGAAGAAAATTATTGACACAGCTTGTAATTGGCTGACAGGGAGCAAATCCTGACATACCAGGGAAAGAAAAAAGGGGAAACTAAAGAAGTTCTCCAAGAAGACATGACCTATTAAGGGGGCCAGTAGCTGACAGGGGCCTAGTCCTGCAGTACCCTATGAAGATTGAAATATTTGGGTGGTTGCCAAGATGCAACAGAATAACTTGCAAAATAAATGCGATGGCAGACACAGAATGCGTGAACTGCATGCACGATTTACTGAGAAGTTGAGATGGCAGAAACAGGTAGGCAAGTAGGCCTATAACCTGAACGTGAACCATGAAAGAGAAAATGCACAGGTAAAGTGCAATGAAAGATGCAGATATGCACAAGAAATAAGGAGATTATTCTCAAAAGAAACATAAGAATGGCTAAAGTAAGCCGATATGTTATTCCGCCTAGAAGGGGAGGGGGAGAAGATCACAAAGATATTAAAATTGAGGAATCTTCTAAACCAGAGAGAACATGAAATAACACTAAATATAATGTGATTACAAAGTACATAACTTGAAAAAGTGTGGTTAACATCCCATACGTGTGCGTAGAACACTTGAGAAGAAATAGTTCATGTCCAGTTGTGGTTGCTTTCACAAAAGTACTTGACGATTTTACAGACGTATCGTGGAAAACTTGTTGAATAGTAAGGCTGACCTTAGCTATCGCGAAGTTAAAGACTTGTAGCATGAAGATGAAGTGATAATATTCACTTAGTAGGAATAGATTTCCGTAGCAGTGGAAGATGTATAATTGACATCTTAATGTTCGTGTCGCAGGAACACGTTGAAGTGTGATCCCAGTTGGATCATTTGAAAAATGTCATTGAAGACATGGCGAAGGTTATATTAAAACACTTCTTGACGCAGAATTTACAGATGAAAAGTTTTCCAAGTTGAGGTTGATCGTCCGGTATTCAAGACGGGTGGTCAGCATATCGCTAACGAAGAAATCACATCGAGGATGGGTCTGCCAGCTTCTTAAATAGCAGACAGGCCTACATTCTCGAAAAATCGATGTCCAGCCATTGGAGTGTCCCAAACACGTTGTTAGGAAGAAGCGCGGTGAGTGGCTGGAGAGAGGCCACGTCATGGAGACGGCCAATGAGCGCGTAGCTTACTGAGACCAGCATGCCCGGCCAGAAAGCCACGAGGTATGAGAATAGTGACCTATTAACACCTGGAAAAAATGTCTTAAAGGCGAGATATGGATTGTAACAAAATAAGTACGTAAATCTTTTTAAATATGTTTAAATTAAACAAGAAAGTGAAATGAAAAGTTAATTGTCACGAAGATGTGGTGACGAAAAATGAGGTTATGAAATCAAATTCTGGTCTGACTTCTGACTTTAGCAAAACTTACAAAATTAACAAACTAATCATTCGCAAATGCGAACACCATGTGACAAATGTGTAAATAAGTATGGAAATTATGTAGAAAAATAGAGAAAGACCTAAGGAATGTCAATAAAACAATTGTTTTGGATGTTTTTTTAACCTGACCTTGCTTTTGGAATAGCCCTCGTATTTATAATCTTACGTTAACTGTAATAAATACTACAATGCCTTAAAACCCCAATATTCATTTTGATACACCCTGTATATTTACCTCATTTTGTATCACATTTTTTCCTTTGTTTTCGTCTGGCGCTCATATTCTATGGGCTCCATTGTGTCATTCGCATGCAAATATCCCTCCTATTATTTTTCACATAGCACCCTTGCATCAGTATGTTTTTAATTAACTTACCAGTGGCCATAGCATTTGGACCAGTTATTTGTGATGGTCTTAGAAGATTCCGTGACTTAGGCGGCAGCATGCCGGCCTCTCACCGCTGGGTCCGTGGTTCAAATCCCGGTCACTCCATGTGAGATCTGTGCTGGACAAAACGAAGGCAGACAGGTTTTTCTCCGGGTACTCCGGTTTTCCCTGACAAATTTCATTCCTGCAACACTCTCCACTATCATTTCACTTCATCTGTCATTCATTTGATCATTGCCCCAGAGGAGTGCGTCAGGCCTCGGCAGCCGGCACAGTCCATATCCTCGCCGCTAGGTGGGGGCTTCATTCATTCCATTCCTGACCCGATCGGAGACTGGAAGCAGGCTGTGGATTTTCATGATAATAATAATGATATCGTATGGCCTCGGGTGCCTGGTGCAAGCTTTGCTATTTGACACCCAGAGGGTAGCTTGCATGTCGAATTTCGTAGTTCCTTGACTATGAAAGTCAAGGAGGTTAGATGTTAGATATCTAATCTCCTTGAACACAATAGCGCTTTCTAGTAGAGAAATGAGGAACTTTGTGCTGGCGGAAACTCCCGAGATTAATTTTGCCATTATGAACTCGGCCTACTGAATTCAAATGGGTTCTTTGACATGCCAACATCGTATGACATGCGTATCGTATTTTTGCCGCCTTTCAAAAATCACTTACCACGGTCAGGGGCGAACCTGCAATCTTGGGGTTAGTAGACCGACACGATATCCACTCACCCACCGTGGCAAGCTATTTTCATGATGATGATAATTGTAGTTTTGAGGGGCCTAACATCTAGGTTATCGACCCTTGTGGATTTTCATTTTTCATTTGTGATGGTCTTAAACCATCCTTATAACACAGTTCAATATTGCTATGTTATATGCAGTAATGGTTGTGTGACTGTCTGCTGAATCGTGGAGTTTCTGGGTCTTACTGGGTTGCCACTGTTGCTATATTTTCATTTATTCATCATCATCATCATCTGTGTCCCAACCGCAGTCACCCGGGTGTTGTAAACTTTTTCGGCCTTCCAACCAATCTAATACCGTCAAGTTTCCTCACCATCTCCCTCTTAGCAGCTCTATCCATTTCCACCCTTTGCACGGCCAAACCATCTTAATCTCGACCTCTGTATTCACTGTACTGTTCAGTTATATTTTGTTCTTGCCTAATTTTTGAGTTTCGGATTTTATCTCTTCGAGTCTTCTGGAGAGATGCTCTCAAACATTTCATTTCAATTGCTTCGATCTTACTGTTTTGTCTCTTGTTAGTAACCATTGTTTCTAAGCCGTAGGTTACAATTGTGGTAAAATATTGTTTATATTATGTTAATTTTGTTCTTTGTGGTACTTTAACATCCCATAACAGCTGTCGAACTTGATGATAAAATGAGGTACCTTTACTTAATCTGTTGTTAATTTCTGTGTTAATTTCATTATTCCTGTTAATAACACTGCCTAAATATGTAAATTTTTCCACATTCTCTAACTGTTCCCCATCTGAGTTGTTTCGAACTTTCTTATTTTCCTTTCCACAGTGCATTACCACGTTAATCCTCGTTGGAGCAGTCATATGTCTTTTTCTTTTCAGCAATAATGATTATTCTCCACATGAATGTGGAGCATCTTATTTACGTATTTTACTATTATTTTGAATTTGATGATTTGGGGAAACAAGGAGGAGGAGGTACAGGAGCAGTTTGACGTATGGGAAGGAATAATACAAGGATATGCGATGAAATTTAGCATAAATAAGAGTGAGACGGTGATCACAACAAGGAAGAAGGAAAGAACCACAACGGGAATAACAATTGGTGGGGAACAGCTGAAGAAAGTGGAGAGTTTCAAGTATCTGGGAAGCCTGATACAAGATAATGGAAGAAACGATAGAGAAATAAATGAGCGGGGGAGGCAGGCAGAAGCATTTCGGAGGAGTGTGAGAAGCATGTTATGGAGCAAGGATGTCCCTCAGAACAGAACAGCAAAAAGGTCATATATCGGACGTACTATGTCCCTATCCTGACGTATGCCTCGGACACCTGAGTTATGAAAGGAAGGGAGGAGAGCAGAATACAGGCAGGTGAGACGAGGTTCTTGAGATGCAGTATTGGAGCTACAAAGATGGATAGAATAAGAAATGAGAGGACCAGAGAATTAATGAAGGAGGAACCATTACAGGATGGTATAGGGAAGTCTAGAATTAGATGGTATGGTCATGTAAAATGAATGGAGGAGAAGAGGATGCCCAGGAGGATACACGAGACGAAGTGGGAAGGAAAGAGACCGAGAGACAGGTGGCTGAAGGGGGTGGAAGAAAGCGTGAAGAAGAGAGGAGAAGACTGGATAAGGGTGGAGGCTGAGAGATGGTGGGAAGACAGAAGACGTTGGAGAGGCTTGTGTTCCAAACAGACCCGGCCAGTGGCTGGAAACTGCAAGAGGATGATGATGACTATTATTTTGAATAAATGTTTTTTTAATCTGTGTGTTGCAGGGAGAGAGCCATCCAAGTGACTGGCGATCAGGGAGTGGAACCTGCTATGGAATGGTGAGTCACTTAAACAAGCCATTCTTCAGTGTGTTTCACCGAAACTCTGCTACCTCAAACAGTGCTAGGTATTGATAGGAATTAAGGAATGTTTCTACTCAAAGGGCTCACAAATTGTGAAGACACACATACTCCAGTAAACTGTTAAACACATACTCCAGTAAACTGTGAAAATATTGGCTTCAGTGCAAAATTATATTTTATTTTTTTCTCGTCAAATTGAAAAGCAAGTACAAAATTATCAATTGCAAAATCTGCTTCACTTTTGTAACTTGGAAACTGTATACATAGGTTACAGTAATTATTAATGTTTAAATGTAGAGTGGATTTTGAAGATGATTATAATAATTAATAATTTAAGTGTGTAGTGGTCGAGGAGTAGCTCATTTGTCTCTTGCCTTGAGGTCCCTAGTTTAGTTCCTGGCTCTGTCAGGGATTTTAGAACCGATGTAAGGGCTGGAACCTGGTGCACACAGCCTCGTGACGACAATTGCGTAGCTCTCTGATCCAAGAGGAAGTGACCCTGGTCAAGAAAGACAAGATTAACGGCTGAGTGTATCTGTCACGCTGACTGTGCGTCACCCCACCATCCTCAGACCATATGATTGGACTGAGTCGAGGTCACTTGGTAGGCCAAAGTCCTCTATAGGCTCTAGTGCCTTGAGGTTTAATAATATTAATATGGTAATCATCGTATGTGTGTAGTGTTGGGTAAGGGGAATATTCTCACGGGAAGAAATTTATGTGGGAATATTCCTGGTCACCATTTTGTGAATATCGCAGACCAGAAATTTTAAATTTTGTCAATATCATCATCATCATTATATAAAACAATAAGGTGTATGTTTCACAGAAATCAAGGGAGTTAGAAGGTGTGGTTTGCGCCCAAATCTTCCAAATCATCTCAATAGTAAAGGGAAAATCTTGCATTTCTTGAAAAGTCAACTGGATTATATTTATCTGTACATATTACAGTATAAAGCCAAGTTCCCTATTCTTGGATGTAACGAGTAATCTTGAGAACCACTGGATGGATTTTGATGCGGTTTTCACCATTCTGTAAAGGATTTCTGGAGGAAGGTTTCTGTAGAAAAACATTCATTTAGGACCAAAGGAAGCCGAGCAGTTACTATTTCAGTGCATCGAGTCAAAGAAATCCTGCCGTCCTTGTGCTGGGTAAACCTTTAAAAATATCTAAATACTATGAGTGTAAGAATTGTTCAGTATGAAAAGTTCTACAGCATATCTGTATCTTTAATACATCACCCACTATAACTGTTTTTATGTTTTCATTTCTTCTAACAATCTCCATTCAGTGTAAATTTAAATTACTAGCATTGGAGCTAGCGAGCCTTTCACCCCACCTTCAGCCAGCATCAAACTGTCGAGTTAACACTTCAGAGAAGAGTACCGTATTTACTCGCCTATAACACCCCCTTTTTTCCCCCGATTTTTTGGCTTAATAAATAGGAGGGGGGTATAATAGGTGAAAATTTCCCTTGATATAGGTTAGGATGGTGTGGTATAAAGGCACACAAAGGAGCACCTATCACCCTTAAATCAACACACAAAATAGTTATTTTAACCTAGACTTTATTTACGATAAAAAAATAGCCCAATTAAATAGCCACTCTCTTGCATCATCACAGTGCTGCAGCCGCGCACAGCATTGCCTGCATCGAGTTCATGGTTACGCAGTGTTGCAATATGTTACGCGTCAACTAGGCCTACCTGAAATATGGAAGATTTGTTTCTAATACCGACCACAGTTTTGTACTTTCCTTTTTTCACTTTCTTCACACCGCGGAAGGATTTAGAAGTTTTCTTGGTTCCCAATAATTTGTCCTTCTGGTTGCGCCAATAACAAATCATACAATTCTACAGGCACATTTTCTGCAGCAAATTCTACAGGCACTTTCAACCTGAAGTATGCCGTAAAACTTGTTCTCTTGCTCATTTTCAGTCCTGCTTGTGTATTGCAAGCTTCTTAATTATACACTTCACACGGCCCTGCGAAACGCAAGACACGGAACTTGTAAGCTGGGGGTAGGGGGAGTGAGTAACCATTGTCGAGGTCAACGACATGCAGGCAACAGTGCTGGTTTTACCGTTAACTGGAATCTTGTAAGCCTATTTGCCGCATTTTTTGGATTATTTCTTCTTCGCAATTCTTTTTTTTTTCTTTTTACAATTATTTCCCCCCCCCCCCCCCCCCCAATAATAGTAGAAAATTGAGGGGGGGTGTTATAGGCAAGTAAATACGGTATATGTGTTTGGAGTTTCGCTGTTCACCTCAGCTTTTCTGAATTGCATCTGGGACCTGCCGTACGTGCACCTTTTATGCTTACGCTGGGTAAACTGTTTAAGATACAGGGTTGCTAGTTTGTTTATAAAGTGCGTTTATTAACAAGACGATAGCCCCCTGCCCACTTGTGTCGCATCCAGCCCACATAACAGTAAAACCAGGCAGGTGGTCTATACACATGGGCCGCTCACAAGTAACCGATCTTAACAATTGAGCATTCAAAAGAAAGTGTTAAAATACGAGGGTTCTTTTTTAAGTAAGGGCTTTTTTTTTTAAGCCAGTAGTTAGTGCTCACGCCGCAACAAGCGTGCGCGCTACCTCCCGGCATCAGTTGCAGCTGTGTAGCAAACCTGTACTCTGAACTGTGCATCTTTACAATGTTTAAGATTATTGATTCGCCCTCCGCGTGTGAGGTACGATCTGTGATACGTTTTTTGAGCGCAAGAAACATGTCGGCTGCAGACTTCATCGTCAGCTTTGTGAGGTGTATGGTGGGTGATAATGCAATGACAGATGGTAAAGTGCGAAAATGGGTTCGCGAGTTCAAAAGTGGCCGTGAAAATGTTCATGACTATGAACGCTCAGGTTTGTGATCACAGATGACTTGATGACTGCAATTGACACGAAAATTCACGAGGACCGAAGATTCATGATAACCACTCTATCAATGGATTTTCCGCAAGTGTGAATTCTTGGTTGTCAGAGCAGGCGGCAAACTTTTATGCAGAGGGATTTCAGAACTTAGTTTTAAGATATGACAAGTGCCTAAATAAACAAGGCAACTATGTAGAAAAATAGAGGAAGGTATGTAAAACTTAAAAATATATGTGGTTTCAAAATAAAATGTTCGGTTAATTAAAAAAAAACGGCCCTTACTTAAAAAAACAGCCCTCGTAAAGTCACTTGACGGATAAGACACAAAACCGACGCAACGTCACGAAAACATGCATGTTTTAGAGAATTTGCTTTTGCGGAATAAGGGTCTGCATTCGCACTTGCCTACCACCAGGTGAACTGAAACTCTCCAACCTTTGCGAGCTCATAACTCGAAACATTCCGCGTGTAACATAGACCCTTATTCGGCCGCACTCTTCAATTATCAAGTATTTTTGCTTGTTGAATTTATAATCTATATTATCATGTTGGAAGCCATTTTTCAATATTGCCTTAGTAAATGAAATCCATTACAGGGTGACCGGATATGCAGGAAATGTACGGGAAATTTAGTGACCCAGGAAAAATGTGGAAAATATACGGGAGTTCCGCATTTGATCCGGGAAATCTTGAAAATTGTCATAATGCCCGACTTCTTAGCCTCCGAACGTTTGGTAAAGCCCTGCTGCTCGGCCTTTTATTTCATCTGCAGACCGCGCCGCCACTGGATTTTGCGCCACCACCACTAAACGGGTGAGAGCCCAGCCAACGTAGAATGTGGGTGCTTTGCCTGACCGAGCGCCGGCCGTACCCCACAATGACGAACAGGACTCGGCCTGCTTTCTCACGCTACAGACTTGGCCTAAATTTCGCCATCACCCTTGCGGAAGTATCTCCAAACATGCAGTTACACTTACACTAGAAAAACTCGATTCATTTACCAGCCATTCTGTATGCGAACTCTAGTCGCAGAGAGTTCTAAAATATCATCATCATCATCATTGCACAGTTCTAGTTTCCTGGGTACTGTTTATGAGCCTCTTCCACTTCAACCTGTCCATATACAACTTGTCATGGAGAACATCATCCACTGTCCATCCTCTGGTCGCTAGATCAACCTTGATCATGTCCATCCATCAGGTTCTAGGTCTTCCTACAAGTCTTTTTCCATCCACCTGTCTTTCCAAATTTAATCTGGCTGATCTTGTAGGCTCCATCCTCATCACATGCCCGTACTACCGTAGTCTAGATGTGTTGACTCGGTCTAATAGGGATGTCTTTATTCCAGCTTGTTTCCTCACCTCCTCGTTCTTTAACTTGTCCATCTTGGTCTTCTGGATGGTGGATCTAAAGGGCCCCACACACACTACGTTTTGCTCGACGACTTGCTTGCGCATACCTAAGTCGCAAGCAAGACGGAACGCAAGAGACCGCCACACACCACACAGTCTTTCTGCACAGTTTTGCTCACAAGCCTGTGTCAAAACATGTCTGACGATCTTATTATGTACGCAGCTCTTGCCATCATTTGTAAAAAAAGGAAAGGAAGAAAGACAGTTTGCAGGAAGAAGTGGACGAAGGACTGGTTACTGAAACTAAAAGATTTCTCGCATACAAATTTACTGAATGAATTGAGGTTAGAACCAGGTGACTGGTTTAATTACTTGCCGATGGATGAAGAAAGATATTTAACCCTTCTCAAAAAAGTAACTCCACGGATTAAAAAGTCCGACACAGTTATGAGACAGGCAATTACTCCACACGAAAGGTTGACCGTAACACTTCGTTTCTTAGCCACTGGAAGGAGCTACGAAGATTTAAAGTTTTCTGCTGCAATTTCTTCCCAAGCCCTAGGAGTAATTATTCCAGAAACATGCAGAGCAATTTATGAAGAACTAAAAGAAGAATTCTGCAGGGTATGGTATTATTTATTCAAGTTAATAGTACAGGCTTAATATAAAGTTGTCAAAATTAACAAAATATTTTTACATGGGTAATTTAATATACTTCTAGTGTACAACATGCGCGAGAACGTAGCCCTTCATTCACCATTTTCTGGTACCTGAAACAAAAATAGAAACTTGTAACATTCATTTTTACGTCTTTATGTTATTTTTCAGTTTCCATCAAATGAAAAGGAGTGGCTGAAAATTGCAGCAGAATTTGAAGACAAGTGGCAATTCCCGCATTGCTTGGGGGCTGTTGATGGGAAACATATAAAAATAATCGTTCCTGGATGAAGTGGATCGTTCTTTTGGAACTACAAGGGATCGAATAGTTTAGTTTTAATGGCTATTGTCAATGCAAATTATGAGTTTATTTACTGTGACATTGGAACTAAAGGTCGAATTTCCGATGGAGGTGTATTGGATAACACAAGGTTTTACGAGAAATTAGTAAATGGTCGTCTCCAGTTGCCGCAGCCAAGATGTCCACATAACAGCAGAATGGAACTGCCGTATGTGTTTGTGGGCGATGAAGCATTCGCCTTGCACAGAGACTTTTTAAAGCCCTTCGGGCAAAGGGATCTCAATCCAGAACGAAAAGTGTTCAACTACAGACTATCACGAGCAAGGAGAATAGTAGAAAACGTTTTCGGTATAAATGCTTCACGATTTAGAATTTTTCACCCAGAAATCAACCTAAGGTTAGATCGCATTGAAACTGTTGTTTTGGCTTGTTGTGTTTTGCATAACTATTTACGACGTCAATCTCCGTCTTATTGGTCCCCACAACCCTTAAGTAATGAGGAAAACACCGCGGCGCACACAGAGCAAGGTGATAGTATCTTCATTCCACTACAAAGAGGATTCAATAGGAATTATGGCCAACAGGACAAGCAAGTAAGAGATATGTTCATGCAATTCTTCAATAATGAAGGCAGGGTAGAATGGCAAGACCAAATGATGTGTGATAAAGAGGTGCAATTGTGTTTTTCAATGTAGGCTTATTACGTAGTCACTTACTTCAAAATATGACAGGTACTCTCCAGTGGCGCTGCTTGAGGGAGTATGTGAATTTCCATGGTGCGTGTCATCAGCTCGAATGTAAACACATGACTGTGGGCGAGGTGAAATGGATTGCGTCTCAATAGTCGATGTTCGATTCAGTGTACCCGTCTGACCCTCAAAAATTGCATCATTAATTACTTTTTTTTACAATATTTAGCCATTTCATCGTCCATTGTTGCAAGTTCTTCTGCAATGTGCCGGCCAAAAGACATGTATTTGCCCTCCTCCTGTGACTTGAGTTTTTTTTGCCACAACATGTAGTAACTCATCAGTTGGGTCGGTCTTCTTTGGGCGCCTAGCTGAGGAGGACACTGAAGATGGAACTGACGGTGGTGAACTTTGATGAATTCCATCATCATTGTCGACAATATTGTCGTCCTCATTCTGGAAACAATATGAACATACACTTAAGCTATATGAAGATCTTCACCTGTATTATATGAAAATAATAATAAAAACATATACCGTATATAATGTAATACTTTACCTGATTATATAAAATGTCATCCTCTTCCATTGTACAGACACTTGATCTTGGGGTCTCTTGGTCTGCCGAAAATAGCATTTCGTCATAATACCATAGGGTAGGTTGATACACTTGATCAGCCGCAGTTCCCGTTCCCTTCTTGGAATACTTGACCTTCTTTAGTTCTTTTCTGAAGCAAGTTCGCAGCGAGTTATTTTTTAACTACTTTGTCCTTGTTCGCCTCGGGATCAACCTCCTTGAGTTTCTCTACCAATAAATCGTACGCAGCATTTTTCTTATTTCTATCAGAGTACTTTTTTGATTTAATTTTCCTCAGGCAAGTGTTTTGCCTGTAGATTTCAATGAACTCCGACAGAAAGGAACATGGCATGACTCGCAAATCACTCATTTTAAGAAGTGGTTGAACTCAAGTTGGCACTTAACACTGAGTGATCACCACACACACTACAACTTGCATCAAGTTTTGCTTGTACACGCGGGAAAATTTCTAGCAGCGCCTGACTTCTCTCATGCCATGCCCAACCCTGCGCATGCCTGTTAAATCGTACGGCTTGCTGCCACACATGCTCGGTTTTACACTGCGACTTAGGTTTGCACAAGCAAAACGTAGCGTGTGTGGGGGCCCTAAGAAATTTCATCTCTGATGCTTGCAGTCTTGATGCATCTCTCTTTGTAAGGGTGCATGTTTCAATACCATAGGTCAATATTGGTATAAAGTAGCTGTTAAAATCACCAGTTTAGCTGGTTTTGGAATCATGTCATCCCATAGAAGTGTCCTGACTTGTTGGTAGAATTCTGATCCCTTTTGCACTCTGTTGGTAATTTCTTTACTGACCAAAGTATCACTGGAGATTACACTTCCAAGGTAAGGAAAACTGTCCACACACTCCAGCTGGTGGTCTCCTAGTGAGAGTTCTAAAATATATGGAAATTTAAAAACCGGTCACCACTTGACTCCATGTAAATGCTTTCCAGTCGGTCAACATGATTACTGTTGCGAGTAGATTTACTGGCACGACACAATATCGTCTTGGAGAATAGAGAGAGTGCAGCTTACTAGCAGTGTAGTGTTTGTGCAGGTTGCTGGCACATGCAGACGAGGCCATTCCATCACCTGCTGCACATCCGCCGGCTTCTGAGATCCCGCTGACAGCTGTGCCTTCCGGCCAGGATGGGATTGCCGACCCACCCATGGATACAAGCGAGGGTGAGACGCCGACGCCCAAGGAGGAAGAAGATGACTCGGGTGCTGGAGAAGAGGCCAAGTCTCTAAAGTGTAACGAGTAAGTATCATCTACAGTCTCACTCAGGTGAGGTGGAAACCAGTGTTAAATCATTGGGACAAATGCTGACAGATAACACACACTAATACAGCCATCACAATTAACACCGGTTATCAGACACTTCCGCGGCAGCATGCCAACTCAGTGAAGCACAGCCTCCATCTAGCACAGCACGGCTCTGTTTGACTCTGGCCGCAAATTACGTAAGTTTTACAAATATGTTAGGATACTTTTTCAAATATCCTTGTATTATATAATAATTTTCTTACTCCTAGCGTCATTTCTTTCCAGTTGGGAATGGAAACCCTTGACCAATTTCGGAAACTTCATGGACTGAACTCTAAAACCTCAAGATAGACAATTAAATCTTCAAGGGCTTTGCAACGTGTGCCTACCATAATTTTAAAACCTTTTAAGAAAACTTTTAAATTGTTTCAGTGTATATGTAATCTTAATGTGTGTTTATGTCAACATTTTATTACACTCAATGTTTTCACAAAGGGATTTTTAAATGCTGCCAATACACTAATAAGGCTGATGATGATGCCAATGTTTATAGGCATCGAAACATGTACCGATGTAGAGTGTGACATGTGATTGTATCACGAAATTTTGAATATATTGTATTGACGAGGCGGAAAGAGATAAACTTTTGATTATTATCAGACAGAAACTACACACACCCAAAGTACACGGGGCGACATGTCGCGTTGTTGCAGCCCCTAAACTGAGGAACCGACCAACAAATATGGAAGACACTACTAACTATCAACAAGCACAGACTTGCACTCAAACATCCTGGAAAGAAACTACAGGATGCACGGACCCACTTTTTGTGTGTACTGACTCTTTGAGTTTGCTGCAGTCATTTGCTTTATGTTTCCCGCAACACTCCTTAGTCCGCCTGGTTAGGAGGTATGGACTTTCGAATTTATGTACATTGTACCTTTAGGAGGTATGGACTTGAGAATTTAAGTACATCGTGCCTTTAGGGGATATGGACTTGGGAATTTACATACATTGTACTTTTAGGGGATATGGACTTAGGAATTTACATACATTGTGCCTTTAGGGGATATGGACTTGGGAATTTACGTACATCGTGCCTTTCGGGGATATGGACTTGGAAATGTACGTACATCGTGCCTTTAGGGGGTATGGACTTGGGAATTGACATACATCATGCCTTTAGGGGGTATGGACTTGGGAATTTACGTACATCATGCCTTTAGAGGATATGGACTTGGGAATTTACATACATTGTGCCTTTAGGGGATATGGACCTGGGAATTTACGTACATTGTGCCTTTAAAGGCATTTTCGTACATCGTGCTTTTAGGGGGTATGGACTTTGGAATTGACATACATCATGCCTTTAGGAGATACGGACTTGGGAATTGACATACATCATGCCTTTAGGGGATATGGACTTGGGAATTTACATACATTGTGCCTTTAGGGGATATGGACTTGGGAATTTTCGTACATCGTGCTTTTAGGAGGTATGGACTTGGGAATTGACATACATCATGCCTTTAGGAGATATGGACTTGGGAATTTACATACATCGTGCCTTTAGGGGATATGGACTTGTGAATTTACATACATCGTGCCTTTAGGGGATATGGACTTGGGAATGTACATACATTGTGCCTTTAGGAGACATGGACTTGGGAATTTACATACATCGTGCCTTTAGGAGATACGGACTTGGGAATTTACCTACATTGTTCCTTTAGGAGGTATTATTAGATGTTTTAAAGCGGCAATGAAATGTAACGCTCGTTTAAATGTAACTCAACTGATTTATTTAACACAAAATACATGAACTGTTTAAATGCCTTGTGCCGTGAACAGATCATAAAACGAACTGTTTAAAAGTTAGTTGAGGGCGCTAGTTGCGCCTATCGATCAGGATGGAGGTCGATACCGGCGGGTGCCGAATCTCACCAACACTTCCCCTCAACCAACAGCCGGAGTCATCCTGGTGCATGTGGTCTCAAGCCAAGGCTTTGAGCACATTTCTCGTGCTTGGGCCTTGACAATCCTTTTGTCAATATGTCGGCAGGCATCTCATCCGTTGGAGTGTACTCCTCCGAAACCACCTTTTTGGCCACGGTATCTCGGACGAAATGGTGCCTGATGTCGATGTGCTACGTCCGTGAATGAAACATAGGATTCGACGTCAGCTTCCGCGCACCTACATTGTCGTTTTTCACTCGGACAACATCTATTGGTTTTCCGAAGTCTTTCAGGAGTTTCCGCATGTGTAGAGCTTCCTTGGTTGCTTCTGTCAAGGCCATGTATTCGTCCTCCGTCGACGACAGAGCCACAGTAGGCTGCTTCTTGGACTCCCAACTCACTGCAGCGCCGCCTAGTGTGAACGCGTATCCGGTGTATGATTTTCGATCAACCAGGCAGTTTCCCCAGTCAGCGTCCACGTACATCACCGCTGGATTTGGAGTACATGAGGCCGAGATACTGTGTGTTAGCGAGGTATCGCAAGACACGTTTTGCAGCCTTCCAGTGCTGCTGTCCTTGACAGTCGTTGAACTGAGAGAGAGAACTGACTGCATGGGATATGTCCGGCCTCGTTCCCACTGACAGGTACATTAGAGCTCCTATCAACTGTCGGTAGAGGATGCTCTCCGCTTGTACGCCAGGGTTCACGTCTTCCTTCTGCAGCTTCGTACTTGGATCAATGGGAGTGCTGACAGGCCTGCACTCAGCCATTCCGAATCTCTCCAAGACCTCGTCTATGTATCCTTTCTGGCTGAGTTTCATCTGGTTGGCGCTCCTCTCGAACTCCAGCCCCAGACAATACCGCACGTCCCCCAAGTCCTTGATCTCGAACTTGGTATTCAGATAGTCTCTCACCACGTCGGTCTTCTTGTCGTCTCGAGCCATGATCATCATGTCGTCGACATAGATGATTATATGAATCCTATCTTCGACCGGTCCGATGTGGTACATGCATGGATCTGCATCCGAGCGAGTCGCCTTGAGATTTTTCATCTCTTCCTCGAGACGGTGATACCAAGCGCGTCCTGCCTGTCGCAGTCCGTACAACGCTTTGTTTAGTGAGCACACCATGTCACGATTGGTCAACTTCTCCAGCATCTCATCTGCGGTCTTTCGCACCGTCTCGTCAACCGATTCGTCTTGAACGGTATGGGCAAGAATGTCCTCGAAGTGGTCCGGGGCCTCCATGAAGATTTGCTCCTCGACTTCTCCATTCAAGTACACCGTCTTGACGTCTAGCTGTCGGATCTTTAGATTATCTTGTACAGCTAACGCCACCGCAGTCCTTATTGTGCTCAGCCTTGCGACTGGAGCGAACGTGTCGTGAAACTCTATTCCTGGTCTCTGCGTGAAACCCCTCGCTACCACGCGCGCCTTCCGCTTGCTGATAGTGCCGTCAGGGTTAAACTTATTCCGGAGAACGAATCTGCTTCCTATCACACGTTGCCCCTTGGGACGGTCGACCAGCTTCCACGTATTGTTCCGAATCAGTGAAACTGCTTCTTCTGACATTGCTTCGATCCACGCAGGTGAGTCCTCTCCGGAGATAGCCTGGGTCACTGGGATTTCAGCGACGTTAGCCGCTTCCCCTGGTCGATCACCGTAGTCCTTGCGGGGTCGCCCAGATTTTCCAGTTCTAATCAAACGAGGCCGTCCGCCTCTTCTCCTAGATGATGCCGCTTGTTGTTCATCGGATTGGATCTCCGGTTCAACAAAGTAATCGTCGGCAGGAAAGCCTATGAAGCCATCGGGGAATTCCCATTCAGCAACATCAAGTTGGTTTTCTGCCAGAACTTCGTCTCTCGACACCAGCTCGAACTCCAGTTCATGAATCGGATCCTCTGGTTCAATGCGTACTTTGTCCGGAGAGTCATGCGGGAACAGATCATCGACTGATTTCTTAGGCGCGGTCATCTCACGAAAAACAACGTCTCTCGTGATCTCGATCTTCTTCGTTTCAGGAATCCAGATACGGTAAGCCTTCGACTGCTCCGAATATCCAACAAAAATTCCCTCTTTTGAGTGAGGGCTAAACTTCCCCTTGTTTGTGGTCTTGTCCAGGCAGAACACCTTGCTCCCAAAGTCCTTGAAATAGTGTGCAGTCGGAGTTCTGTCGAACCAGCGCTCAAATGGAGTCTTCCCGTTTAGCTTTTTGGTTGGACATCGGTTCCTCAGATAATTTGCGGTGTTGATCGCCTCCGCCCAGAATGTCATCGGTAGGCCAGATTGCAGGAGTAAACATCGTGCTGCCCCTTCAAGAGTCCGATTTTTCCTCTCGGCCACACCATTTTGTTCAGGCGTATATGGTGTTGTGAGACGGTGCTCGATCCCCTCAGATTTCAAGAACTCGTCAAATTCCCTGTTGACATATTCACGGCCATTGTCGGACTCTACGCACTTTATTTTCAGACCGTGCTGCTTCTCGACGAAAGCCTTGTACTCTCGGAACATTTGCAACGCCTCGCACTTCGTCTTCATAAACCGTACCTCTGTCCATCTCGAATAGTCGTCCGTAAATGTGATCATGTACTTGGATCCACCGTTCGACACAACACCCACAGGGCCACAAACGTCTGTGTGAATAATATCGAGCTTACCGGTCACACGATTTGACTCTTTCGGGAAAGGTATTCGAGTCATTTTGCATTTCGTGCAAATGTCACACGTTAGATCTCCACATCTCCCTTTTAGTTGCACACCTCGAATGGATCCACTCTTCACTGCCGTATCTAGATCACGAAAGTTGACGTGACCCATCCTTCGATGCCACAGCTGCGCCACATTCTCGTCGCGCTTGTCTTCTGACACTGTGTTTCGACATTTTTCCAGTGGGGTGCCCTGTACATAGTACAGATTGTCCTTGCGCTGTGCAACTAACCTCGTCAGTCCATTCTGGTCAAAAACTTCCGCCTTCTCTTTGCCAAAAACAACCGAGAAACCACGGTCTGTCATCTTCGAGACTGATAAGAGATTAGTGCGGATCTCAGGAACGTGCAAAATCTCATTGAGAGTAACGTTGCAAGTTTTACCGTCTACACTTGTTGCAATTTTTGCAGTTCCTCGGGCCTTTATCTCTGCGGTTGCGCTGCTCGCTAACTTCAGCTTGCCAGTCTCGCCCTTGTCCATCTCTGTAAACACAGTCGCATCACCGCACAGATGAGACGTGCACCCACTGTCGAGACACCACAGGTTTTCGACGCTGCTCGTCGCGATCTGGCACGTATCAGGTTCCTCAACTGATAAGAGGGACGCGTCCGACAGCTGATTTTTGTTGACCTTAACATTGCAGTCCACTGCCTTATGTCCCTTGATTCCGCACTTCGAGTATTTGAACGGAAACGATTTCTCCTTGTCACTCTTACCACCGGAGTAGCCGTGGTTTTTGTTTTGAGGCTTCGACTGTGGTTTCCTTGAAGGACCTTTCTTCTTCACGTACATGGCGCCTTGATTTTCCATCGGTGTTGACGAGGCAACTCTGGCATTGTGTTCTTCGATTATCTTCGTACGTAGATTCTGAGGCTTCGGTAGATCGTCCCGGCTCTCGATGGCAATTCTGAAATTTTCAAAACTTGCCGGCAAACTGTACAGCATCATGATGGTAAGTTGGTCTGGGTTAATAACTATGTCCATGTCAGCCAATGTGTCGACACAGTCAAAGTAGTTGTTGAGGTGCTCACGGATGTCGCCACCTTCAGTCATCTTTTGCAAGGTTAGACTCTTCAATAATGTGGCCTTGTGAGCCGGCCCCTTCGACTGAAACGTATCCTCAAGTTTCTGCCATATCTCGCTTGATGACCTGCAGTTCTTCACCAACTTGAGCTGGCTTGGTCCGATGGACAGGATTAGGTCTGACATGGCCTTTTCATCCCTAGTCGTCCACTCGGTCACTTGGGCTGCATTGTCCTAACCCGGCTCGGGTTTGACGATCTTGCGGTTGACGTAACCCCACACGTCATTCTTTATCAGAATGGCGCGCATTTGCATTTTCCAGGTGTCGTAATTATCGCGCCCTAAGGCCTCGATGCGCACTACACCATTTGAATTCATTGTCTCACTTCAATCGTGCCGCGTGTTAATGTCCAGAACACTCACGATTGTTCACAATAAATTTGCTGTGCCGCGTGTTATTGTTTGAAACACTCACAACCGGCCATACACTTTGCGTCGCGTGCTATTGTCCGGAACACTCGCAAGTAGGCCTATGAAATTTTGTGTCGTGCACGTTTGTACACAACTCGCACGTTAAGCACGTTTTCTTGCGTCACGTATGGACTTGGGAATTTACGTACATTGTGCCTTTAGGGGATTTGGACTTGGGAATTTACATACGTTGTACCTTCAAGAGATACAGACTTGGTAATTTAAGTACAACCTCTATGGATTAAGCTACGAATTTTAGAGATATAAAATATAATAAAGTATGAGAAAACATTATTTATTTATGCCTAAAAATTACAATCCTTTTGTTAATCATCGAATGTGTATTTAGGCATTTTGATCTTTGGTTCCGTTGAATCTTCACAAGTGTTGCACCCTTCTTCGTCCGTCTCGAACCCGGTTCATCACTGAATCTTATTGTTGGTGCTTCTGTAAATAATTTTCGTTGTTTTCTCCAATTTTCGAAATGTAAAGGACACACTAAACATACTCAACTGTATCCGGTCGATTGGATTAGCAGTTTGCCTTTTCTACCGCTACGAGTGCTAGTGTGTGTCAATGAGACTCTACCATATCTGGTCGATTAGTTTAGCAGTTTGACTTTTCTACCACTATGAGCGCTAGTGTAAGTCAATGCAGAGTTTCACTTATGCTCTTATAACTATTTCCGGTGTGAAGATTTTTCAAAAAATCAAAAGAAAGTCCTGAGGGTATTGAACTAAGGAACACATTAACCCTTGTTTGGTCGCGTGAAAAATCAAACGTATTTGGTCGCGCACAGTCAAAAAGACCGGGCATCATTAAAAGCAGGATGGAGTTACTGAATCTTACTTCTTAGTCATGGTTGACTACATAATAACAAATGAGACAATAAAGTGTAGTTATGATTGACATTTATGTAAAAGAAAACAACTCGTCTCCATCTCCGTTATCACTGTCTTCAGCAGAATGTTCGTGGTCTGAATGAGATTTAAACACAAATTGTGCTAAATGTTCCGGCATAACTCAACAAAATGACAGTGTTTCGCCCCGGTGTGCTATTGGGCTCTTCAGTTGGTTAAAGCACACCTCACCAAGACACTGTCAAGTACACACTGGGAAGGCCATTGCAAGACGTATTTGATACATGTGTACCCACGTCACAAGCAAAGCCAGTGCACTATGGGAGTCGAAACTCCACTCCTGGATAGGATCTGTCAATGCGAGACCTCCTTTTTCGGGAAGGACTAGAAGTGAAGCTTCTAGTCTAATAAGAAAATGAACTTTACTAAGTAGGAACAGATTGAACATTGATGAGTAAATAGGAATGGAAACAGTTTGCCAATAACAGTGGTATTTTATTCAAAAACCAACTTTAAAAATATTAACAATAAATAAATATATAAACATGTAATGGAAAGGTGACCTTTGACAGGCCAACAACAAGCGAACAAGATTTCATAAGTTTGAAAAGGATTAACAATAAATATATAAATATGTAAGGGAAATGTGACCTTTGACAGGCCAACAACAAGCGAACAAGATTTCATAAGCTTGAAAAAGATTAACAAGAAATATATAAATATGTAAGGGAAATGTGACCTTTGACAGGCCAACAACAAGCGAACAAGATTTCATAAGTTTGAAATGCCAAGAACCCTGAGAACAAGTAACCACTTTGTGGCCAGTTAGTCTGAAGTAGAACTATGCAGGGTAAAATAGTGAGTAACTATAGTGCTCAAATGAAGGCTTAAAATTTAGCCTAGGACTGCACACAGAGAGTAGGCTAGTTTATTTACAGAAAAATCAATATTTACATGCCAGTAGGGATAGCATCCCACTAGTTGCCTGATAGTTACAAGGCGAGGTTGTTTACAATTGAAATGGGAGCATTCCCAAGAACACGTTGATAGATTAAATGAAGAACAAGCCATTCACTTCGTCAGATAGGTGAACTGGTGTTAAGCCCAATAGTTTGTACAAAAATAGAGAAAAGAATGATTTGTTTTGACGGAAAGTTAACATGCGAAAGAGAGAGAACAGCCGTTTTCTCATAGCCTACAATTAAAAGGCATATTACATGCTTAAACCACTTAATAGAAAGAAATAAGTTGAGTTTGGCATAGTTTGACAAGTTGTTTAAGTCGGGTAACATAACCCTAAAAAGAAAGATACATTTTTAAGATTTAGAAATTTTTGAGGTTATAATAAACACTTAGCTTGTTGGCGTTGGTGTAGAGGAATTTCCACATAATATAAATAGAGGAAGAGCGTGATGATCACTTTTTTCCGTCTTGGAAATGTTGAAGACTTCGTGCCCAGCACAAAACTGACGTAGGCCAATCATCGATGTAAACTTATATAGACTTTGTAGAACTCGGTTTTGATCACTTTTTTCCGTCTTGGAAATGTTGAAGACTTCGTGCCCAGCACAGAAGAAAATTTGTTTATCGTTTTTTGCTCACGACAAACTGACGTAGGCCAAGTATCGATGTTAACTTAAATAGATTTCGTAGATTTTAGAATGCACTGCTGGTTTGACTAGAAGCATTTTGCGATGTATTACCACACAGCGTTGAGACACATTCAAGCGTTGTGCAAACAGCGTGAAGACAGCTGACGACAAGTGACTGGCATTGTGACTAGCTGGAGACAGACGAGACAGACAGTTGATGTAGGCCAGGGCAGGCTATATACCGGAGATCACGCGGAATGCGTGACGCGGACAGGTGGCGTCGGCCAATCCGAGAGCATGGAAGATTCTCGAAAACTGCTGAGGCCAATCAGAGCAAGGGGCCAACTGAAAATGAACCTCGTGACCAACATTAGTTCCGGAAATCATTACAGTGTCATGGAACACGTGCAGCAAGAACAGATTGAAGAAAAATGGAATGACATGACAGAGGTTATGTTATAATAAAAATAAGTGAACTTTGTAAATTTCACTGAAAAGTGAACACTCCAAAGCAATTATAACCTTACCTTGGCATTGAATATACAATTTTCAAAAGAAAATTATGTATTGCCCGTTGAGCCATTATATATTTAAACACAAATTGTGCTAAATTGCTTTGGAGTGGAGTTGAGACTCCCATAGTGCACTGGCTTTGCTTGTGACGCGGATACACATGTATCAAATACGTCTTGCAATGGCCTTCCCAGTGTGTACTTGACAGTGTCTTGGTGAGGTGTGCTTTAACCAACTGAAGAGCCCAATAGCACACTGGGGCGAAATGCTGTCATTTTGTTGAGTTATGCCGGAACATTTAGCACAATTTGTGTTTAAATATATAATGGCTCAACGGGCAATACATAATTTTCTTTTGAAAATTGTATACTGAATGAGATTGCAAAAGTAGTTCCCTGATCCACTCTTCTTCTCTCTTGTCCATTTTACCACAAATACCGTATATACTCGAATACCACCCGCACATTTTTAAACAAAATCGGACGTGAAAAATTGGGGTGCGGGTCTTATTTGAGTCATCCTGATTTTAAAGATTGAAATTGCCCGCCATACGCGATATCGGGTGTTGCGAGTATCCGCTAGATGGTGCTAGCCTTCTTCCGGCTATCACTTTGTTTTTCCGTAAGCAGGCGGCGTCATACTGTCTAGCGCACGTTTTCCGAGTGTAAACATGAGTTCTACGAAGCGTTTGCGGTCGTTTACTGTGAGTGAGAAGCTGAAAGTTGTGAGGGAAGCTGAAATTATTGGAAATCGTGCCGCCGGTAGGAAATATGATATTGACGAGTCATGTATTCGAGATTGGAGAAAGAAGAAAAACGTGTTGCTAACAAGTAGTGGTGCTCGTAGAGCTTTCCGCGGACTGAGTGTACAGTTTCCGGAAATTGAAAAACAACTTTATAAATACGTAACAGAAAGGCGGGAATTGGGAAATGGGGTGTCGACCGAAATGTGTCAATTAAAGGCATTACAGATCGCGAAGGAACTTTCTACGGTAGGGTTTAAAGCAAGCCGAGGATGGATTCAAAATTTTTATAAAAGAAATGGGTTGAGCATACGAAGGCGTACCTCAATTTCGCAGCGTCTTCCTGGTGCCTATGAAGAAAAGTTACTTTCCTTTCAGCGTCACATAATTAAGTTGCGGAAGGAAAATTCATATTTGCTTTCCCAAATTGGTAATGCAGATCAGACGCCAGTCTACTTTGAAATGCCACTGGACAGTACTGTGAATGTTAAGGGATCTAAAAGTGTGACTATCAGAACAGGTGGTAATGAGAAACAACGGTGGACGGTAATGTTGTGTATACTCGCTGACGGAACCATACTTCCGCCGTACGTTGTTTTCAAGCGAAAGATTCTTCCAAAAAATATACCCGCTGGTGTTATCGTTAGAACTCAGGACTCTGGTTGGATGGACAGTTCACTGGTGGAAGACTGGTTAAAGTGTGTTTGGCAACGTCGCCCTGGTGCTTTATTACGACGAAAGAGCTTGCTTGTTCTGGACAGTTACCGCGGCCATACAACAGACGCTGTGAAGAAATTCGTCAAGGATGGGAGAACCGACCTAGCAATCATCCCGGGTGGGATGACGTCTATGCTACAGCCACTGGATGTCAGCGTGAACCGACCGTTCAAAGCAGCCTTGAAACAGCTGTATACGGAGTGGATGGCGGCCGATAAGCACACACTGACCCCAACTGGTCGTATTCAGCGCCCGTAAGTTCAGCTGCTCTGTTCGTGGATTTTGACGGCATGGAATCGTATCTCGGGAGATCTCATACGGAAGAGCTTCAAGAAATGTAGTATTTCCAATGCTGTGGATGGCAGTGATGACGACATTTTGTGGGAAAGTGATGGTGAAAAAAGTTCCGAAGTTGGTACGTCTGATGACGATGAATGAAGTGTTTGTGTCTTTTATTTGTGTTTTTAATTGTTTCTGTGTTATTTTAGGACGACTTCAGAACTGTTGGAAACTATTTTGTAGAAATGCTATTTTGTTTATTTAGTAAAGATTGTAAATAGTTTTGAGTTTTTTTTTTATTTTTTATTTTGTTCTTCAAAATCAGGGTGCGGGTCTTATTCAAGGGCGGGTCGTATTCGAGTAAATACGGTAATAGTCAAAAGATGCAAACAAATACAAAACTGCATGCAAATTATACAATCTTAATTAGTCGCGCACGGAACATTACACCTTAAAAGTGACGCACACACTTGATCGCGCAACGGAACATTAGACCGGGTGGCGAAGCTTTTGCTTGTAACAATGAAGCGCATGGAGTGAAACTGATAAGAGATGCGTGGTGTTGTTGGGTGAGGGGCAGGGGGAAGGTACTAGGAAGTGGAAAGACTTGGCGCCAAACCGAGTACACACAGAAGAAATAAACAATAGGCCCGGTCTAAATGACCGTGGCGCGACCAATTGAGGGTTAACTAAAGAATTATGTAAATAAGTCAATTTGGCTAGGATTTGAATCGAAAAGAAAATGAGTAAAGTAACAAACGATTTTAGTCTGCTTTTCGAAACTGCATTTAGGCCGGAAGTCATCATCATCAAAGTCCCACTCCAGTCACCCGGGTGTGGTTTACAAGCCTCCTCCAGTCCTTTCGGTGCTTCCATTTTCCCTGTTCCATCACTTCTGCCACATCCAATCCAGCTTCTCCAATGTCCTTCAAAGTTTGGTCCAACCATCTTCTTCTCGGTCTTCCAACTGGTCTCTTTCCCTTGACTTCTCTTTCTAATTCCCTTCTTGCTACTCTTTCCTTACCCATTCTTTTTACATGTCCGAACCAACGTAACCTTGCTTTCTGTATCTTCTGATTTAACGATTCCATATTTAACTCTTCTCTGATTTTAATATTTTGAATTCTATCCCTTCTTGTCTTTTTAGCTGAAGTTCTTAAAAATGTAATTTCTACTGCTTCTATCTTGCTATTTTGCCTTTTATTCATTACCAGTGTTTCCAGTCCATATGTTACAATTGGTATGAAATACTGTTTATATAATGTTAATTTCATTCTCTTGGGTACTTTGTCATCCCATAAAAGTTCTCTGACTTGATGATAAAATGTGGTACCTTTACTTAGTCTGTTATTAATTTCAATGTTGATGTCATTACTTTCATTTATAGTGCTACCTAGATATGTAAACTGTTCTACATTCTCTAACCGTACCCCATCTATGTTCACTTGACTTTTCTTTTTCTCTTTTCCACAGTACATGACTACAGTTTTCTTTTTACTAATTACTAGGGCCCGGATGTTGATGACATGCCGTCTTTTTACTGAGCTGTCTAACACAATGCTGAAGTACATAGAAACTCCCGACGGGCCATCCCGTCTTCAAATATGTTATTTTTATTTTGCATCTTTTTGCATTTTTGTTATTTTTCCATTTTAAGAGCATTTTTTTAAGTTTGGTAGATTTTTTTTGGTCATATTTTAGAGAAATCGGCCTTTTAAGGCATTTTTTCCCAATTTAGTCATGTCACAGTTTTATATGAAGGAGTTAACGCCTCTCAGAGTTGAGAAGAAGCTAGGAGCTGATACAAGATAATTTAAAATATTGAAATAAAATATTTCAGCATTGCTATTAGTAGAAAAATATTTATCTTGGACGCAGAAGAAGGGTACCGTTTTCTTCTCAAACCAGTTACAGTATTAGCGGAATGGAATGTTATCTGATCTGTTGACCAAGGTCAGCTGTGGCGGGGTAGAAAGGGGACGGAGTGTATATTCTTGTCTCAGTTCCGCATAGTTCACGGTGAGAGAATTATCGTTCATTGCCGCTTTCTCCATTTTATAGTGCATTTTTCGAATTTTTGAAATATTGGCGAGTTTATTATTATAAGATCATTTTCTCCATTTTATAGTGCATTTTTCGAATTTTTAGGTAATTTGGTAATTTATTACAGTCATTTTTGAAAATTTTAAGTGCATTTCTTAATCTTTTTTACGGCATCAACATCCGGGCCCTACTAATTACCATTCCAAACTCCTTCAGGCCGGAATGGAGTTTTGAAATTTTTTATTTTTTTTAGTTTGGTGGATCTCTCCAAGAATCACAATTTCAAACGTTTCCAGGCCCTTTAGCCCCTCAACCTTTGGCATGATTGAGGAAATATCTCTATCCTACGTTTTTGCTAAGATGCGGACCCCTACTTTGCTGCTAAGACAAATGTTTTCAACGTTAAAACCCATCCTATTTGGTGTGGTGTTGTTTCATGAAGACAACTTGTTTTATATATGCCGTCTCCAAATCTTTGGTACTTGTTTGTTGCAGGTGTGGCAAATTGTTCAAATCCCAACTAGAAATAGAGTTCCATGCGGCGAAGTCAGGCCACATCAACTTCAGCGAGTCCACAGAAGAGAAGAAGCCTCTGTCAGATGAAGAGAAGAAAGAACAGATGAGGAGGTTGGAAGAGAAGATGAAACAGAAGAGGATGGAACGGGAGGAGAAGGAGAAGGTGGAGGCTCTGGAGAGGGAGAGGTTTAGGATAAGGTCGGGCAAGGAGATAACGGCCGCCAAGAAGAAGTGAGTATGTGTGTGGTGGCATTTATTAATAGAATAGATTTTCAGTTGGTCAATACAAGTGTGTTGCATGATTTTTTTTTAATGGTATGGACATCGTCTTGAGGAAAGAATTCATGATGAAAATTAATAAATGTAAAACAAAAATATTGGAATGCAGCCGAAATAAATCAGAAACCTCTATGGACATCAAATTGACAGCTGAAAAGCTAAAAAGGAAGTAGGAGACTTCTGTTACTTAGGAAACAAAATAATCGGTGATAGATGAAGCAAAGAGTAGGTTAGTTCAGGCAAAGAAAGCATTTCTACAGAAAAGGAATCTGTTGACATCGAATATAGATTTAGGTATTATTAAGTCATTTTTGAAAGCCTTTGTCTGGAGCGTGGCACTCTATGGAAGTGGAGCAGCAGAAAAGAGGAGAATTGAAGCGTTTGAAATGTGGTGTTACAGGAGAATGATGAAGATCAGGTTGGTAGAAAGGGTTACCAGGACTGTTACAGGTCAGGGAAGTCAGGGGAAAAAATCCCGGTCATGGAAGTCGGGGAAATTTTCTGCAAGGTCAGGGAACTTTTTAATTTTTTAAAATAAAAGCGTGAATCTGTCAATTTGCCTGTAGCGCGAAGCTCCTTCGCTTTGTCGGGTTAGGGCTGCAAAATGTTAAAATTGTGAAATAGAGGAGAGAGAGCAAGAAAGGAACACATTGCGGTAGCCCTGCTGCTCTCGATACTTCGTCTCGTTTGTCCCCACTACACTCTTTCCTCCACTTTCCCTTGCCCAAGTTGGTCGCATTTCGTCGGGAATCGCGCTTGCTCGGGGCCAAAGCCTCTACTCCACATGCACCATCCCCCTCGCGTCCCCTTTCATCTCGTCCGTGTTCGGTTCGCCGAAGTTTCGCTTCGTGTACCTTTGGCATAGCACCTATGCTTGATCTACTAATACAGAGATGATAGTCGAAAATCAGCTCGAACGTTCTCTCATAGGCCTACGACAAGTGTACAATAGTGTTCAATCGGAGGGAGAGTTAGGTAAAGTGACTGTCACCAAAGAAATGCTCGTTAAGGCGATGCATGTTCGTACAGAATATGAAAATGCGCCTAAGGAGAGGGCCACCGAAAAGAAAAGAAAACGAGGCCAAAGAAACACAGAAGAGAGCTATTGTAGACGAGGTAAAAGAGTTGAAAACCAAAAGAGTCAAATTGATGTTAGAAAAAGAAGCCGAACTAAATGATATTGAAGAACGTTTAAAAGTGTTAAACAGCGGGTACTTGCAGAGAGTTATTCAAATAGATGTATACAACGAAAGTTTTAAAGCTAGTGTGTTAGCTTTTCAAAATTTGATCGTACTTACTTTCGCTAAGAATGTAGCAAAAATGTGTATATTCCGAGCCAAATGCGTGGATTTCCTGTTTTAGTCCATCGATCGACACTAAATTTTGTATTTTCGATGTCTATATTTTTTCTCAGTATTGTTTATGTATTTTAAGTGTTAGTAATTATAGCAATAGGATCTTACGGGCACAAAACATGTGTCACGTTGTATGGTCTTTCTAGTGTGCGTCAGGCATCCGTTAAAGCTTTTAAGTTTCAAACCATTCTTTTTGTTCTTCAATTTTGATCAGTATAGGTTAAGGTATCAACGAATTCGAGCCATACCAGACTTAGTGTCACCTATACCCCACGTCAGGTCAAGACCTGAGGAAAATATCCCTCCGCGCATCTTCTCTCTCTGTCCCGTCTTGTGTTTCCAACATGGCGCGCATCTGATTGAGTGTTTGAATCTACGTTAACCACAAAGACTTTATTGCGTTCGGACCTTTGATTCACTTCAATTACGAATTTATCTACGGCATATTCACTGAACCAAATATGTTTTCCTATCGTGTCGAAACCCGAGGCTCTGTGTTAATAAAAAAAAGGATGCTTGTAGTTTTATGCTATCGTGCGATTATTTAAAACATTATAACATTGTGTTAGGCGAGGAATGACACATGAACGATGAGTGATATAAGAAGACTAAATGACGTGTGTCCTTGAACCCTATGAACCAACTAACTGCTTATTTGTCATCCGTCACCATCTTATCTTGCAAAAGATCGAAAGTTGACGGGGAGAAACAGCTGCTTCCTTGAAGGGTTAGGACACGTACTCTTGAGAATCAGAAGGCAGAATGATCTACTGTTAGTACAGACTTAACTGTAACGTGAAGTGGAGGGTAATTATAAAACAAAATAATAATTATCCCGCGCATAGGAAAATAATACTGTCAGGTGTATATGCGTATTAGCCATCATCAAAATGTCATTACAAAACATGGCGAGTAGGCTATATATTTTCGGTTGAGCTGACATAGGCTACTAAGAAGTAAGCAATCTCCTATAAATAAGATTAATTAGAATACCGGTACAACATGTGTATATAACTTACAGATGTTGTCGCTAATCTTCCTCCATTGCTTCTATTCCACTGAGACCGCCGTCAGATGATTCACTACTATTACTATCACCATTAACTTTCACTGCCACTTTCGTCACAGTTGGAATTTCATTCTTGAGAAAAAGAAGAAAGCACTTTCCTACGAATTCCACACAGAACAAAATTCTAAATACTGTGACACATGAACCCCCTTTCCTTGTGACGCCGGCCGACTTCTCGTCGGAGACTCACCATGAGCTTTGAATTCAGCGCGCACCGAGTCAGCACTGTATGTCGAAACGCCAGTCAAGTATGCAGTCTTCTTCACCAACTCTTCTACTGTCCACTCTGGATTGTCATCCCTCAACCTACTACAGTATATACATTTAAAATCATTTGTTTGCACCTTTTACTGAACTTCCCCCCACTTTTATTATTTTTGAAGTATTTTATTGGTGATTCAAGCTTTACTGCTGCAGTTTGAACACGTTGTCTACTTGAAGGAGCCATCTTGAAGTCCGTGCAATCATAACAGTATTGCCAACGTTTGAACCGGATTTGCCACAACATTGAATGAGTCGGTTACTCTTTTGCAGCTCAAACAAGGTTTATACAGAACGAAATATAATATAATATCAAATTCGTACCGAATTACTCTGCCTATCGTATAAAATACCACTACAAGCAATATTCGCGCACACAGTTAATCACATGAAAAGCAAGGTTGGTGCAGCTCCCAGTTAACGAGAAAATGATTAATTTATTCATAGATTTATACCAAGGAATTTCTTAAAAGTAATCTAGCCAGTTTATCGAAACATAGCAACATGCGCTGAAACATCTTGTACTGCAAAAACAAGCAGAAAAATTGGGAACTATTTCCTTGCGCTTTAGCCTTTTCACAGACCAGAACATCAAAGGGACCGCGTAGGTCTTGACCTGACGTTCGGTATGGATCGCGTATTGATGTCAGTCATGGCGCAGTCATAAGACGTAAATGATTACAAAGTGTTAAATGTCTTTATGTGTTGTCTGTGGGTCCGTGCAATACTTGTTTGCTTCCCAGACAATGAAAAGAGTTTTTGCAGTCAATCGATGTAAATAAGTCCGATAGCTTTTGAGTACAATTAAATGGTTTCGTTGTGCCATTGTTTTGAATACCTATTTTTAATTTCTTTCTTACCTTAGCAATAATTTTGAAAGAATCCGTGCCATGTACGTTACTTACCCATCATATTATTTGACTATTAGGCCATAGTTTTTAAGTCATTAGTTATAACAATTGCAATAACTTTTTGAATGTAAGAAGTTTCTTTGTGAACTGAGTGTACTGACAAAGAAAGAAGTTAAAAATTATGTTCCTTGAATCAATTTTTTTTAAATTTATTTGTTGTATTTTTTATTTTTTTTGCATAACCTATTAATATATTAAAAAAGTCAGATGAAGCCAGTTTTGTCCATGCCTTCTGAAGTGCTCACGGCATCTAAAACTGGACTAATTCTTAAAATTAGCTTTTTGTTAAAATTCTTTCTTTAAGCCTTTTCTTTACAATCTCTGAAAAGAAACTCTTTTTCTGTATGAGATAGTTTATATATCTCGTGTAATACAGTAGCTGGAAAAAAAAGTTAATAGACGTGTATTTAAAGAAAAATTAAAAAAATAATTACTGTATGTCGTGCGATTCGAAGATGTAAATCAGTAACTATCGTTTGATCAATTCAACGGGTTTTATTTTTAAAATATGTTCATATGGTGGTCAGGGAAAAGTCAGGGAAAATGGGATCTTAAGTCAGGGAAAATGCAAATCTTGGTCTTGTAACAACCCTGGTTACAAACAAAGAGGTATTAAGACGAGTCGGAGAAGAGAGATGTTTCTGGCGACTGCTAATGAAGAGAAGAGATCGGTTGGTAGGACACATACTAAGTCAACCAGGAATAGCAAGCTTAGTTATGGAAGGAAGGGTCGAGGACAAGAACTGTAGGGATAGACCAAGGTTAGAATATGTTAAACAGATTGCCTTGGATGTAGGGTGTTGTAGCTGTGTAGAGATGAAATAAGCTGCATCAAACCAGTCAAAAGACTGAAGACTCAAACAACAACAATACAAGTGTGTAGTTGTGACACTCGACGGATACCCACCGGCAAGCAAAGGGAGCGGTCTGTGTTTGATTTTTCTGCTCCCTTACAACAGCTTGTCACCCGGCAGGAGGGCTATTTTATGAGAGTAGTGGTCATTAGGCGGAGATTGTATTTCAAGACAAATCCTTGATACAATGTTGCCAATATACTAGGGGTGTTCAAATGAAAAGGTACGAAACGATACTGTGGGTACAATTTATTCGTTATTCGAAAGTAATCACCTTCGGTCTGTGCACAGGTGTCCCATTGCTTCACTAGCCTCAGGATTCCCTGTTCCCAGAAGTCTTGTGGTTGTGACAGGATCCAATCCTGTACGGTGTCCTTTAGTTCGTCGTCCAATTGGAAACGTTTTCCCTTGAGATATTTTTTTAACGGACCAAACAGATGGAAGTCGCAGGGTGACAAGTCCAGCCTATAGGGCGGATGCTCAAGTTGCTCCCACTTGATCGTGGCCGATACACCTTGTGTGATGTTAGAGATGGCGGGCGAGCGTTATCATGGAGCAGAATCACTCCCTTCGTGAGCAGTCCATGCCGTTTGTTCTTGATGGACTTGCGTAGGCTACGGAGTGTCGCACAATACACGTCACTGTTAATGGTTCATCGGTGCTCTAGGAATCCAATAAGTAGGACAGGATGGAATGTCCAACTGTCAGCTTCTCTTCTGCGTCATGTGTGTGTGCGCCGACGCATGCGCTGTACCACGCCAGACACTAATCCCCTAGACGTCGGCCTATGTTACCCCAAAGCGGCATATTCAAATACAGTGGAATCTCGTTAGTACGCTTTTCAAGGGACTGAAAAATTTGGACGTCATATACGGGAAAACGTACTACCGAAAAACGCCATACTGCATTTACAACGTATAAGAAAGAACGCGGCGTATATTTGGACTTTAAATCGCCGACCTTAGTAAGTGATTGTATGCACTACTACAGTCACGACAGGTTATCAGTAACTTACACGCAATAAATAACATAAAAATTAATTACTGTACCTCTACACTACAGTATAATACAGGGTCTTTATATTTCCTTAGCAAGGACATTCTCGCTCTCGCGCAACGCCATTGACGGCCCTGTTGCCCTCGACCGCGCACGCATATGTAGGCCTACGGCGGAATACTGTGCTTAAAATCAGTAGCCTACCATGCAGTTTTACTGGTCATGATTTACAGTAGATGCTGAAAATGTTCCCCATTATGAAACACGCAATAAAATAGGTCGTAACTGGCCGTGAACACTAAGAACTAGAAGACAATAGTGCGGAACACGAAGACAGTAATGTGCCTAGTGAGAAATAAACAAAGGGGAGGGGGTGCAGGACAGCGGGAGAGAGACACGTCACCTGTGTTGCGTCATAGCTATAGCCACTTCTACGCCGTCAAACACAATGAAATCATCTACACTGTCAATAACTATCAGAGAATATGAGGCAATATCGCGTCGTGTTTTCCTGAAGCCGAATTTTATAATAAAATAAGAATAAAATCCGGTTCGCTTACAAATAGTACAACGGAAATTTGATCGTCGTAAACGGGAACAGAGAACGTATTAAGGGGATATATCATCATGTATTTTGTAGAATTGGGACTTGAGAAAATCATCGCGTTAAACGGGAAAACGTCGTAACCGAGAACGTGGTAACGAGATTCCACTGTATCAATCGGTTTGGGTTTTACGACGATCCATACCTTTTCATTTGAACACCCCTCATATATTTATTTGTTTGTTTATTTATTACTGTGCTTGGACCCACTTGGCCCGTGGGGAGAATGGAATTCGTTCAATTATTCCCTGACTACGGAACAACTTGAATAAAAATTCTAGAAATTATCCCATGTTTTTTGACGTGTCTTCCACGCGATTTCGTCTAGGTGCACCAAGTTAGGAAACGTCCATAAGCTCAGTTAAATTGAATGTCACTTCTAACCTTCATGACACAAAGCGAAATACACTTCAGAAATCATTGTGCTGTAATCCATGATCAGTCATTTTTTTTTTTTTTTTTTTAATTCTTATTTTTATTTATTCTTTTTTTATTTTTTATTTGTTTGTTCACTAAAATCAAACCTTATACAACAAAGATTCAGAAAACAAATAAATTCAACTTTAAACACTTGACAACTTCTTTCTTTCCCAAAACTTCTTCATCCTGGATGATCGTGCGATCCATTCCTCTAGAGATATACAGGAACATATTGCTTACGCTGTGAAATTTTCAGTTTAAGTCTTGTGTAACTGTTACTCAGAATACGTTTCTCTTTATGTTCAATTTGATGCTTAATAATTTTCAATTCATCTAAATCCATTTGAATTTCTTTTAAACGATGTGTTTTTTAAAACTCAGCAATTCTTCTAGGTCTGTGCCATGTCTTGTGTGGGGTTTCGCCTAGGACACCAAGTTGGCTCATCGGCGGGCTCTTGGTGTCCCCGCCCGGACCCCCACAGGAGTGACGAACTGCGCGCCACCTCCCTTTATATTAGGTGCAACTGCACCACTTGACTGCGAGAACTAAAAGCTCAAGCAGCCTTAACCTCCCTATGAAGGCTTCCAAAAAGATGGTATATTGGCTTTCACGGCCGGGGGTCCGGGCGGATACACCAAGAGCCCGCCGATGAGCCAACTTGGTGTCCTAGGCGAAACCCCACACAAGACACGGCACAAACCTAGAAGAATTGCTGAGTTTTAATTCACCGGCCGTGAAAGCCAATATACCATCTTTTTCGAAGCCTTCATAGGGAGGTTCGGGCTGCTTGAGCTTTTAGTTCTCGCAGTCAAGGAGTGCATTTGCACTCTATATAAAGGGAGGTAGCGCGCAGTTCGTTACTCCTGTGGGGGTCCGGGCGGGGACACCAAGAGCCCGCCGATGAGCCAGCTTGGTGTCCTAGGCGAAACCCCATACAAGACATGGCACAAACCTAGAAGAATTGCTGAGTTTTAATTCACCGGCCGTGAAAGCCAATATACCATGTGTTTTTTTGTTTTACTGTTCCAAAAGTAATCAAAAAGTTGTTTTACGAGTCTAGTCTGCAGTAAGATCAGTCTTTTATATTATATTCTGTCTTAAAAATAAATCCTTATGTTTTAAAATATTCTACGCAAAATGTGGCAGATATGGAATTGGCAGTGTTTACAGCACCTTTAAACCACATGGATATGCTGAAGACAGCTGTTGTTCAGTGAAAGGAAACCGAACCCTTATAACTCATCATAATCATCATTTCCCCTCTTCCAGCTCCTGCCAGGTCGGGGTATTTATGGCACTTCTCCACTTTCCTCTTTCCTTCCACCATCTTCTTCCACGATCTTGTCCTAGTCCAGATTTCTTTTTCTTATGCTGTTCTTCACTGAATCAATCCACCTTGTTCTAGGTCTTCCTCTTGCTCTCTTACCCTTGCACTTTGCCTCCAGCATCTGTCTTGGTATTCTATTTTCCTCCATCCTCTTTACATGTCCAAACCACCTTAGTTTATTCTTCTCAATTCTCTCATTTAGTTTTGCCATCCCAACTTCCTTCCTAACATCTTCATTCCTCACTCTGTCTTTCCTTGTCTTTCCTAACATACTTCTTAGGAATTTCATTTCACTGGCTTGGATTCTACTCTCTTGCCTGCTTGTTAGGGTCCAAGTCTCAGCTGCATAAGTTAATATGGGAACATAGTACACTTTATACATTACCTCTTTGCTTTTCCTTGGTACTTGCTTATCCCAAACAAGTTTTCTTACACTTTGATAGAATGCATTGCTCTGCTGTATCCTCCTGCCAATCTCCATGTCCAACCTACCAGTTTGCATCAATTCACTTCCTAGGTTTTTGAACGTGTCCACAATTTCCAAACTCTGACTTCCGATTTTCACAGTGCCCTTTCCTTGTCTTTCCCCTCTTGTCATCACCATGGTCTTGCTTTTCTCTATACTGATTTTCAGGCCGTACTTCTGAATATTTAATAACTATATTTAGGAATATTATTATTCATGATTGATCCGTATTGACACAATGATTAGTTAAAATTTAAAATTATTTAACACATCCGTAAAACAACTGTAACTTAATTGTAAATACTGTTGTACATATGTTATACGCTGAACATAAATTACGGTCTGTTCGCTTGACAAACAAAACTAGCCATGCAATTAAACCCTCCACTAGCATAATAAGCTGTCGCGACTGCTTGTTGTGGGGTTTGAAGCCATTTTTTCAGTGTTGCCTTAGTAAACAAGAGTTTAGTGCTTTTCAGTCGGTCAACACGAATGTACCCAAAAGAGCGGGGTTATGCCCTAATCCTGAAATAAATTACATGAGATTAATAAATACACTAGGATGACCAGTTTCGAGCATCAAGCGATCATCATCAGGTCCATTACACTTAGGCCATGACGAATAGAAGGACCTAGTGTGAGGACTCCGCCATTTTAGCCCGGTAGTTTCTGGTCCCGCCGCTACAAGCACTGCAGGCGATTATGTCCAACACTTGCTGTGTTTCCGTCGAGCCGGGGCATAGAAAGTGCGTGAGAAGTTACTGTATGAGATATTTGTGTGAATTAAATTGAATTTTCTTTGCTTTCAGTTCATTGTGTCTTGTGTACATCAGCGTTTTGTGTTTTGTGTACTTCAAACATATTTCTTATGTGGCTTGGTTCATTTAATAGTTCAACATGCCTTATTGTTTTGTACCTGGCTGCAAGTCAGGGTATGGTCGAGTAGATGATGATATACGATTTTTTTTTCACCACCGAAAGATACAAATCAATTTGAAAAATGGGCCAGAGCTATTCCACGAAAGGATACGAAGTTAACGCGTAGTAGTAGAATTTGTCAAATTCATTTCTCTGATGATTTGATAGTAAAATCAGATAATTTTATAGTGAATGGTGAAGAAGTGAAAATCTCGCGTATGAGGTGGAAGTTACGTCCTGGAGCAGTGCCTCATATTTTCCCTAATTTACCGAAGTACCTGTCAAGTGAGAATAAGTCCCGTAAAGCTCCTAACAGGAAAAAGAATCTCGATACCACCAGGAAGAGAAGAAAGAAGATTGAAGATGGGAGTGAAGCAACGAATGAGGCATTAAAAGGTCAGTCTAATGTTGATAAGAATTTGGGTCATTCTAGTGTACTTACCGATGCTGAAAAGACTATAATATTGCTCAAAAGGCGCCTAAAGAATGCTAACCGTAATTTAATTCGCGTTAGATCCTGCCTCAACTCAGCAAAATCGAGAATTAATTTGCTGGAGAAGCAGGTTCGACATTCACAGGCATTTAATTACAAAGATAACAAACACCTTAGCAAGAAGGAAAAGATGATAATAGACACTATGCTCAAGAAATGCCAGGTAAAATCTCCCAATGGTATGAGGTACAGCAATGAATTCATTTTAGAGAGTTTATTGTTGAGAATAAAATCACCGAAAGGATTTTGTCATTGTCGGCGACATAATCTCTTGCCTCTGCCCTCAGAAAGTCACTTGAGAAAACTTTGTAAAGGACTTAAGTGCCCTTATGGAGTTAATACGCATAGTATAAATGCTATTTCAGACTATTTTTAGGAAGAAAAGAATGATAATTCACGTTACGGTGTTGTAATTTTCGATGAAGTGAAGCTAAGAGAAGAAATCCAGTTTAATAGTTTTTCTCATAAAGTAGATGGATTAGTTGATTTAGGTGAACACACACCTGACCTCCAGAAGAACGTATTTGCAAATCACGCTCTAGTGTTTATGTTCGTACCATTCATGCATAATTGGGTGCAGCCAGTTGCTGTTTATGCAAGCAGAAATGCTACTCCAGGGGACATTCTTGCAAAAATTTTAATACAGGTGATTTTGCAGTTAGAAGAGGCTGGGGCGAGGGTGGTTGGCTTTACTTGTGATGGTAGTCAGACAAATAAAAAAAGGCCTGGAGATCGTTAGGAGTTAGTGGCAAGACAAGCTCTCTACAACCTCACATCCTTAATCCTGCAGATGTTACGAGAAAGATCTGGGCTTTCTCCGACTTGGTTCATGTATTGAAATGCATAAGAAACCACTTTCATGATAAAGTAGAACTTCTCTATAATGACAAAATTATTAATTTCAATTTTTATAGGGAACTGTTCAAAGAAGATCTCTCAGGGTATGCTGGGCTTAGAGCATGCCCCAAGCTGACAGTTGCTCATTTAGACCCATCATCTTTCCAGAGAATGAACGCTAGGCTTGCATTCCAACTTTTCAGTGACAGTGTTGCCAAAGGTATTAAATTTTATCGAGAAATGGGACTGGCAGGATTACAAGGTAGTGAGGACACTGAGACATTTACCAGTGATATAAATGTTGTTGCTGATACACTCAATGCATTCATTCCGTCTCAGGCTCTTCGTAAAGGTTCACCTTCTCATACAGCTATTGTTAATTTTCTTCAGACCGTGAGATCTACCAATAACACCTTTGCCTCCAATAGAACCTTGGAATCACTAGTAGTAACCCTACAGAGTACTTTGGAGATGTGTGAATGGCTTTGGGAGAAAGGTTATAAGTATGTGTTGACAGGAAAGCTCACCCAAGATCCCTTGGAACGGCACTTCGGAATTATGCGGTCCTTCAGTTCAGATGATCATCCATCGACAATAGATTTCCTTCATTTGCATCTACTTCAATGTATATACGTCCCTATAAAACAGGCTTTAAATGTTGGTGGAAATTGTGAACCTAAACGGGAGCAGATCTTGACCTCGTATGTTAATCAGATGCGTATATTAGCCCGGAATGTGGAAGTGCATAACAAGACAGTGAAGGAATCAGTGGAAACTTCCATTAAGGAAAAAATTGTGGTTCGAGATGCAGTAAATATCGAAGACTGGGAAAGCTCTGTACCTGAATTTGACAGCGCAGTTCGAAACTCTTCGATTGATAAGTGTTTAGTGTACCATTTGGCTGGCTATGTTGTTAAGCACTCTTCTAAATTTATTAAGTGTTCGCCTTGTGCTCATTCTCTACGTGACAATAATCTAAATAAATTTTCAGTTCTTATCGAAATAAAGGACTACGGCTCAATGAACAATGAAGTGTTTCTAACACGTCCTTCGAGAAGTGTATGTGACGTTCTTTTCCAGGCCGAGAAAGTAATTACCGGAAAATTAAACTCAAAATCGATGTGGAGCGAAATATTTTTTGATTGCATCGATTCCATAGAAACAATTTCAGTTGATCCTTCAGGAGCTGGCTGTTGTCTTCAGCATGTCATGGATGTTATCCCCAGACTTGTTTATCATTATATAAAGTGCCGATTTTTCTTCAGAACGAAGGAAATCCGCCGAGATTTGCAATCTCGAACATCCGCCAAGTATTCACGCAAGCTTTCGAAAGTCCAGTAGCCGACAAAATGAATTGGTAAGTAGAGTGTTACTTTAAATAGTTTATGAGTGCTTGTTTTAATATGCTGGGGATTATGTTCTTTTTTTTATCTGTGTCTGTATACTCCAGGAATCTGTGCTTTTCGTAACATGTAATGAATACCGTAGTTCTTATTTCCGAGAATTATATTTTCCATTATGCCTTGCCGTGCTATTTTAATTGTAATCGCTAATTACTTTTTAAAAGAGTATTAGTTACAAAGTCATTCGTTTCCCTTAGCACCATCCCTAAGACCAGCTGAGCTGACACCGGCAGCGTGGAACTTGCCCCCTCCAACGCTGCCTGGCGGGGCGCGCTTGAACTTGATGAGTCTTCTCACTTTCTCTTTCATTCGTCATGCTTAGGCTATAAAATCTATGTTTGAAAATACAGGTGAAAGTATTTACAATATTTACAATTATTTAGTTGCAGTATTGGTAATGCAACTGTCGGTGTATGCTAAATGCAGTATATGATAGGTGAAATGCTAAATGGTGATAGATATCCGGAGTTTGTATATTTGGAGTGATTACCGTATTTGCTCGCGTATATCTCGCCCCCACGTATATCTCGCACCCCATTTTTTTAGTTGAAATTTCAGGGGGAAAAAAGTACTCGCATATATCTCGCATTCATTTTTGACGCCGTCATATAAATGACCGTATAAACCTTGAGGTATAAACACGTTTGATTTAGCGCGCCACAAGTCGTCATTGAAAAAGACGTTATAAGCTCGTTAAGGATGATTCAAGGCAGAAAAGGAACTCCAGCATTTATATTGGATACGATCGATCATCTTCCATATCGATTCCTCACTACATGTACGAGCGAGCTCGATCTTACCCGACCGCGGCTGAAGACACAATGTAGGCCTAAAGCGTGCTAACAGTCACGCCGGCACCGCATCACATGCTTGCGCGAGGTCTGTCCGAGTTTGTACGTTCGTAGCGGCACTACAGTATAGCGTCAGTTTACGCAAGTTTGCATCAGTTCGTGTGTTATGGTTATGCGACATTAAGAACCTATGAAAAAGACGTCATGAGCTCGTTAAGGATGATTCAAGGCAGAATTTAGAGCGCAGACGCGTAGCGATCGATACGATCGATATCTTCCATATCGATTCCTCGCTACATGCCCGTGCGAGCTCGTACTTAGCCGAGCGCGGCTGAAGCGTGCTAACACCCACGCGGCGCCGCTTTACATGCTTGCACACGGCCGAGCTCTGAAGCAACGCAATACGTAAAGACGAAATCATTGAGATTCGAGAAGACTGAACTGCGTTTCTCTGCGATGTAACAGTAGGCCTACTTGCGCAATCTTCGAAACATACGAGCATGTTGGCGCGAGTGGTATAGCACAGATTTCCTTATCTTCAAAGCCCAAACAATACAAGAGGAATACGGAAATTCCCCGCGTATATCTCGCACCGACAAATTTCACTCGTATTTTCGGCTCGCGTATATCTCGCACCCCATTTTTTAGTTGAAATTTCAGGGAAAAAAGTGCGAGATATACGCGAGCAAATACGGTATATGGTTGTAAAAAATCAACCATGGTTAAACTGTAATATTACAGGCTTCTACTTACAGTATAACCCCGATTTTGCGTATACCCGCATTTAACGGAAGAAATTTCAAGTCTCGAAAATTATTCCATCAGTGCAATGCAATTTTATAATCGATTTAACGTAATTCGCATTACGGCAAAACCCGCATTTAGTGTTAGGGAATTTTAAAATTCTCAATTATTTATTTCTATTCGTTTTGGTAAAGCGACTTTAAGAACCTATGAAAAAGACTTCATAAGCTCGTTACGGATGATTCGAGGCAGAAAAGGAATTTAAGAGCGCAGACGCTTAGTGATCGAGACGATCGATCATCTTCCATATCGATTCCTCGCTACATGCACGAGCGAGCTCGAACTTAGCCGACCGCGGCTGAAGTCTAACGATGTACAGCGTGCCTACACTCACGCGGCCGAGCTCTGATGCAACGCAATGTGTTGAGACAAAATCATTGAGATACAAGAAGACTGAACTGCGTCATAAGCTCGTTAAGAATGATTCAAGGCACAAAAGGAATTTAGAGCGCACACGCTTAGCGATCGATAAGATCAATCATCTTCCATATCGATTCCCCGCTACATGCACGAGCGAGCGAGCCGACCGCGGCTGAAGACTAACGATGTACAGCGTGCTAACACACACGCGGCCGAGCTCTGATGCGACGCAATGCGTTAAGACGAAATCATTGAGATACGAGAAGACTGAACTGCGTTTCTCTGCGATGTAACAGTAGGCCTACTTGCTCAATCTTCGAAACATACGATCTTGTTGGCGCGAGTGGTATAGCACAGATTTCCTTTATCTTCGAAGCCCAAACAATACAAGAGGAATGCACTTTCACTCGGGAGAAAAATACCGCTACTACGCTCGTACAAAAGCAAGCGCTTGCCGACTTCCGTAACGACGATATTTCGAACGGGCAAGTTAGACGTCGATAAAGACGATTATGATTTAAGACATGAAAGCAAAGATGAAATAGCACGGAATTGACTGTTGGTTAGGAAAACGGAGATCCAGTCGATATGGAGTGCGGGAGAATGCAACGGAGATCCCGAACGTTTCCCACAGTCAAGCTAGTGTCTCGTTCTCCAATAATGTTTTCTTCTGAAATGTGCAATCGAAAATTAGAATAAACGATCTAAGAAACAAACCGAGATCAGGGACGTATATACAATTTTTTTCGGAGGGGGGGGGGCTGACTCCTGGAAAATTGTGAGTATTCTCAGGGGACTGTCACCGCAAAATACCCAGGAATATCAACCAATATCTTAGAGCATATAACTTTGTGTAATTATTTTAGATAATAATAATATCGTATGGCCTCGGGTGCCTGGTGCAAGCTTTGTTAATTGACACCCAGAGGGTAGCTTGCATGTCGAATTCGTCGTTCCTTTGAACGCTATGAAAGTCAAGGAGGTTAGATATCTAAACTCCTTGACACTACAGCGCTTTCAAGTAGAGAATGGAGGAACTTTGTGTTGGCGGAAAATCCTGAGATTAATTTTGCCATTGAACACGGCCTACTGAATTCAAATGGGTTCTTTAACATGCCAACAACGTATGACATGAGTATCGTGATTTTTGTCGCCTTCAAAAATCACTTACCATGGCCAGGGGCGAACCTGCAATCTTGGGGTTGGTAGTCCGACACTATAACCACTCACCCACCGTGGCAAGCATTTTAGATAAGATTCTAAGTTTATATAGCCTACAATTATTACTGGCAATACAAAAAAGTTGTAAAATACAACATAACACAGAAATAAAATTTTATACTTAATGAATTTTCTATTATAATCTATGGAGTATGAATGGCAAATATCTAAATATTTGTCAATTTACTAAGCAGAAAGGTCAACAGGTTTTTTTTCTTTTTTTTTTTTTTTACAAGTTGATATTTATTTCTCAAAAGTACCCTAGTGTGGAATCCACAGTTTTGCCTCACAAGGCTGAGTGTACCCCGTTCCAGCCCTCAGACTAGAATTAAAATTTCTTGGCAGAGCCGGGAATCGAATTCAGACCTCCGGAGAAGCAGCCAAGAATGCTTGCCACTACACCATGAGTTAGTATAATTTCAATCTTAATACTGTTTATATCAGCCAATAAGTTAAGATTAGGGTACAAACAAATTTACAATTATTTTATGCTCGATCCAAAGCAACACTTTCTTAATTTTATTGGCTTTTTTCGTAGGGGGGGAGGGGGGGGGGGAGCCCCCTCAGCACCCCCCTTATATACACCCCTGACCGAGATGACTGTTTTTTTTAAAATATTAATGTAGGCATAATCTACATAGGCCTACCACTAGCCTAGCATGTCTTATAGGACACTACAATCAAGTGTTATAATTATTATTTTGCATGTTCAAGCTTATTTCAATATTTTGACGAATAGTTTTGTTTTTACTAGGCTTAACAAAAATAACTGCGGATAATTCGCGGAAGTTCGTGCATTAATTACCGCGAATTAACGAGAGTGCACTGTATGTGGAGAGAGTGCTGCAGTTAGTGATGAATCCTATCGAAACCTCGATTTACGGTAAACCCCCATTTAAGGTTAAAAAATACCGGTCCCTAGAAAAACGTTAAATAGGTGTTCTACCGTATCTGGTTGTCTTCCTCGCTGGGGCTACGAGCAGTTTAGTGTTCACTCTCACTCCAGGTGTGGCCGATTGAAATGGGCTGTTATCTCAACGACACTGGTTTTTCCCTTTCTCCCCCCTGTTCCTATGTGCTGTGCGGAGTCAGTGCGATGTGTTTATGTGGGGTGTTGCCAAATCTAGATAAGATGTATGTTATTGAATGAAGTGGGTCTACAACTATTAAAGACCGTGGAACATTCCCTGCCACACGTGGACCAATAGCCATTCAAACTAAGTGCTGCCCGGTCTTTTGGGGACGTCCCGGCACCTTTAATACTGCCGCGATATGGGCCTTGGTTTATTGCAGAAGAAAAGTACATCGTACACCTGATCCAGATAACATTTACCTATTAAAACCCCCTAATTCTCCATTCCATTAATAGCCTACACCACTCAATCAAATTCACTAAGGAATCCGAAACAGACCGAAAAATAAATTATCTCGACATAACTATTGAACGTAAAGACAACAAGCTTTCATATTCCATATTCCGGAAAGCCACACAAACCTCGCATGCAATCGACAATCAGTCTAATCACCCCAGTACGCACAAATTAGCGGGGTTCAATTCATTGGTGCACAGGGCTTTAAACATACCCATGTCAAAAGACAACTATAATAGGGAAATAAGAACCATATAGCAAAGGAAAACAATTTCCCGCCAAGCAAAATAAACCAAATTATAGCCAAACATAAAAATAAAGATAAAATGATTCCCAAACCGGACAGTAATGAGAAAAAATTTGCGCGTTTCAACTATGTGAATGCGACTACATATAAAATCACTAATCTATTCAAAAACAAGGCATAAAAATAGCATTCACAATGGAAAAACACAATCGGTAGGCACCTACAAAATAGTAATCTAAATAAACATGACCCGTATTCAAAGTCAGGGGTATATTCTATAACGTGCCAAGACACTGGTTGTCAAGCTATTTACATCGGACCGAGTGGAAGACGAGTAGACACAGGTTATAATGAACATAGGAATGCGATAAGATACGGAACACATTCAGCCGTATGCGAACATATGGGTGACGCGGGGCACAGCTTTACTAACATCGAGACGGACCTAACAATAATTCATCACGAATCGAAAGAGCTCTTGACATAAAGGAAGCAATCGAAATACACCTAGCCAAACAAAACCATCCCAACATTCTAAATGAATACACGTTTATGGAGAGCTCACCCCTCTTCACTCTACTAAAAAACACACCCTGTCGGAAACAAGACACAACTTAGCGATACAGCCAAGCTTGATAAAAAGGCGGGGGGGGGGGGGAATTAGGGGGTTTTAATAGGTAAATGTTATCTGGATCAGGTGTACGATGTACTTTTTTTCTGCAATAAACCAAGGCCCGTATTCGCGGCAGTATCAAAGGTGCCGGGACGTCCTCAAAAGACCGGGCAGCGCTTAGTTTGAACGGCTATTGGTCCACGTGTGGCAGGGAATGTTCCACGGTCTTTAATAGTTGTAGACCCACGTCATTCAATAACACACATCTTATCTAGATTTGGCAATACCCCACATAAACACATCACACTGACTCTGCACAGCACATAGGAACAGGGGGAGAAAGGGAAAAACCACTGTCATTGAGATAACAGCCCATTTCAGTCGACCACACCTGGAATGAGAGTGAACACGAAACTGCTCGTAGCCCCAGCGAGGAAGACAACCAGATAAGTAGAAGCCTGTAATATTACAGTTTAACCATACAATCACTCCAAATAAACAAACTCCGGATATCTATCACCATTTAGCATTTCACCTAACATCATATATACTGCATTTAGCATACACAGACAGTTGCATTACCAATACTTTCAACTGTATTTTCAAACATAGATTTTATAGCCTAAGTGTAATGGATTTGATGATGATCGCTTGACGAACGAAACTGGTCATCCTAGTGTATTTATTAATCTCATGTAATTTATTTCAGGATTAGCTCTTTTGGGTACATTCGTGTTGACCGACTGTAATGCACTAAATTCTTGCGACTGTTTATAATATTGATATTATGTGAGAAAAATAATGTTTTGCTCTGCATGAGCCTTTTTTGGCTCCGAGTGTGTATAAAAAATGTAACTTAATGATTTCCCACAATTTACATTTTCCCTCGATTTACACTTTTTTTATTCCAGATCCTTGAAAAGTGTAAAAGAGGGGTTATACTGTATCATCATCATCATCTTGAGCAGTTTCCAACCGCTGGTCGGGTCTGCTTGGAACATAAGCCTCTCCATCGTTTCCTGTCCATCCACCATCTCTCGTCATTTACTGTGTCCCAGCACACTCCTCTTTCCTCCACACTCTTCTTAACTCCTTTTGTCCATCTGTCCCTTGGTCTTCCCCTTGGCCTCCTTCCCGTCATTTCCATTCCAAACATCTTCTTCGGTATCCTCTCCTCTTGCATCCTCCTCACATGTCCATACCATTGTAGCCTAGATCGCTCTATTCTATTTTGCAATGGTTCCTCTCTTACCATCTCCCTGACTCTCTCATTCCTTACTCTGTCCATTCTTGTCACTCCTACCCTACTCCTCTGGAACTTCATCTCCACTGCTCGTATTTTATTCTTGTCCCTTTCCTTCATCACCCATGTTTCTGAACCATATGTCAAAATTGGCACAAAGTAGGTCTTGTAGATGATTCCTTTACATTTTTGTGGTACATCTTTATTCCATATCATCCCCCTAACACTCTTGAAAAATCCATCTGCGCACCTTCCCCTCTCATTTATTTCCATCCTATTGCCTCCCTTTTCTTCAATTATGCTTCCCAAGTACTTGAAGCATTCTACTTTCTGCAACTGCTGTCCTCCAAGTGTTATGCCCATATCCAGTCTGTTCTTCTTCCTCGTTGTGATGACCACTTCACTCTTTTGTGCTGAGAACTTCATCCCATATGATAACACTACCTTCTCCCACTCATCTAATTGCTCTTGTACTTCTTCCTCATCCCCTCCCCATACCAGAAGGTCATCAGCAAACAACATTGCCTTCATTTTCCTTTCCCCAATGCTATTTACCACTTTTCGTATGATTTCATCCATCACCACTATAAATAACAGGGGTGAGAGGGCACTTCCCTGTTTCAGACCACTCTCCAGTTGAAACCATTCCGTTCTCTCTCTTCCCACCTTTACACAGCTTTTGCTTCCCTCGTACATTGCTTTCACTCTTGCCACTGTCTCCTTGTTCACTGCTTTTGCTCTCATTGCTTCCCATACCTTGTTTCTATTAATACTATCATATGCTTTCTCAATATCCAAGAAGGTCATCACCAGATCTTTCCCATATTCATAATGGTGTTCTTGTAGCTGTCTTACTGCAAAGATGAGGTCAACTGTTGACCTTCCTGGCCTGAATCCATACTGTTCTTCCCTCAGCCCATCTTCAACTTCTGTCCGAATTCTTCTCTCCAGTACCTTCTCAAATATTTTGGCGCAGTGGCACATGAGTGTAATTCCCCTGTAGTTCTTGCATTCCTTCCTACTTCCCTTTTTAAATATGGGTATTATTATCCCTCTTTTCCAGTCCTCTGGTATTTTCTTCTCCCTCCATATCACTTTCATTACTCGAAAGAGCCACTGTGTTCCTATCACCCCTGCTGCTCTCACCATCTCCACACTCACTTCGTCTATTCCCGGTGCCTTTCCCCCTTTCATCTTCTTTAATGCTTCCTCCACTTCTTTCCATGTCAATTCCTTCTCTGAAATGTCTTGGTCACTGTCTGTTTCTTCCTCCACAATGTCCACTACGCTGGTTTTAGTTGGATTTAGGAGTTCCTTGAAGTATTCTCTCCAGATAACCTTTACTTCTTCCATATTTTCGACCTCCTTTCCATTCCTGTCCACCATTCTGACATTTTCCCCTGTATCTCTTCTCTTTGCCTTTATCATTCCATACAACACTTTCTTACTGCCATCACAGTCCTCCTCCATCATTTCTGTCCATTTCTCCAGCCATTTCTTTTTCTCTTCCTTCACTACTTCTCCTGCTTCTTTCTTCCGCTCTTGGTATTCTTCTCTTGTTCTGTCTGTCCTCTGTTGGAACCATTTCCTGAATGCTTCATTTTTCTTTTTCACTGCTTCCTTAGTTCTGGGGTTCCACCATGGTGTTTCCTTCCACCTTTTCTTTCCACTAGTTCTGCCACACACGACTTCCGCTGCTTCTACCAACACGTCCTTGAACCTATTCCATTCTTCTTCACCTGTTTTCGGATCATCCTTCGGTAATTTGTTCCTCACTAATATCTGGAACTTCTCCTTATTTCCATCCTCCTTCAGCTTCCATGTCCTTATTCTTCTTTCTTGGTTCTCAGTTCTCCTCTTTTCCTTCAGTCCTCTCACCTTGGCGACCAGCAGACGGTGGTCACTGTCCAGGGCTTCTGAAGGTATTACCCTTATATCCGTGATACTCTTCTTTGTCTCCTTCCCGCATAGAATATAGTCCACCACTGATTTCCTAGTCAAATCCCTGCTGTACCAAGTAATTTTATGGCTCTCTCTCTTCTTGTACCATGTGTTTCCAACCATTAGCCCATTTATCTTGCATAGTTCCAACAATCTCTCTCCTTCCTTATTCCTGTTTCCCCATCCTTCACCACCAATCACTTCCTCAAAACCTCTTCTATCAGTTCCGACATGGGCATTTAGGTCTCCCATGACTATCAGGTCTCTCCCCACTAACTGCTTCTGCAACTCCTCTTCAAACTCGTCCTTCTCGCCCTCTGTGCATCCCACCTTTGGTGCATAGACTTGCAGAATGTCCAGGTTTCTACCTTTCACAGTGATTCTGGCTCTAATTATTCTATCACTTACCCTCTTTACTTCCTCCCTCAGCCCTTCTCTCACCACCATTCCCACTCCATTTCTCTTCCCCTCCTCATTTCCTATCCAGTATAGCTGCAAGCCATTTCTCAGTTCTTTTCTTCCTTCCCCTCTCCATCTGGTCTCTGCCAGTCCGAGTACATCCAGTTTTCTCCTCTCCATCATATCCACAACCTCCTCCACTCTTCCCGTCAATGAAGTTATATTCAAAGTTCCGATTCGTAGTCCATTTCCATAGCCAGGTCTGCTTCCTTTAGATCTGTCCTTTCCGAGGCCCGTTTCCGTTTTAAAAGCAGTTTCATATCCACTACTGGCTTGCTAGGCCTAACGTAGCTTCACCATAACCCTGGCGAGGGGCCTGTTTTTGGTCCGCGAGAGGTATTTTATTTCCCTCAAACCCTCCGGACAAGTCCGGCGAGCCCCCCTATCCGCCACCTGGGACGCGCCCGATAGAGGAACAGGCAAACCCCCACGGGGGTTATACTGTATAACCATTTAAAATCTCGGTCAAGTTCATTAATGGACAAAAACGAACCAAGGGAATGGAAATGGAGGGTCTTTCAAAAAATTGAAAAATCACCATAACTCTTAGTCTGTGAAGAATCGAATCCATTCAGAATTCATAATATTCTTCGGATAAGGGCCAAAAACTTATCTCAGTAAAGTTTTTTGATAGTAAGTACCAGCCATTGACCAAAGGGGTGGGGAAAATGGAGTTTTGAGAGAGAATATAAATCATACCTCTCTCAATAAGCATAATATCAAAACCGTTTAAACTGGTCAATATTCCTCTAAAATGTACCTAAAACATTTGTCTGAAAGAATTTTTGATATGGCCCACCCTTTCGCCAAGGGACGTGCAAAATGTTTTCAGAATTATAAGAAGATGAGGCTTCTCCTAAGCTAAACATGTAGGTATACAACAATTGGCAAATTTAGTGAATTTGATATATTTTCCTGTGCCCGGTGAAATCTACCTCCACCTCCCGACGTGCTGGGAGGGATTTTTGTGTGTTTAAGTATGAAAACCCTTTGAATTGTTAACTTCTACCATGGCGAGCTTGTGAAGTGATTGCATTCAAATTATTTTCTTGATAACCTTTACTATTCAAATGTCCTATTTATGTAATTGGTATCGTGGTCAGCAAGCTTAGCTGCCACCCAGGAGGTCCGAGGTTCAATTCCCGGCCCTGCCATGAAATTTAAAAGTGGTATGAGGACTGGAACGGGGCCTACGCAGCCTCGGGTCGTCCAAATGAGTAGAGGGGGTTCGATTCCTTCCTCAATGTGGTTTTCTGTGGTTTCCCACTTCGTCTCCGGGCAAATGCCGGGATGGTACCTAATGTAAGGCCACGGTTGCCTCCTTCCCTCTTCCTTGTGTCTCCCTCCCAATCTTCCCATCTCTTCCCATCCCTCATAAGGCCCCTGTTCGCTTTGCAGGTGAGGTGCTAATCCCACCTCCCCAGTTGTATCCCCAGACCCGAAGTGTAAGCTCCAGGACACTGCCGGTAGAGGTGGGATCCCTCGCTGAGTCTGGGGGAAATACCAACCCTGGTGGGTAAAACGACTAAGAAAAGAAAAAAAAGACATGTAATTGCTTAGTTTGGGCACCGTATTTCCTCGCATAATTGTCCCGTATTTTTAGCCTAAAATTTGTGGAAGAAAAGCAGGATGTGACATTTATGCAAAGAATATGAAAGTTCAATATACAGGGTGTCTATAAAAGAACTCTGGGGTTTTGAGGCAACATATTGTAATGAAGTAAAAAAGTTATATTAATGTTTAATACATGATTGGAAAGGTTGCATTTTCAAGTTTTTTTTTTTTTTTTTTTTTTTTTTTAACAATTAAAATAGTTCAATATGAGCCCCGTTAGTGGCACGGCACACATCGTAACGGTATTCCACCTCTTCCCATGTCCTGGCCAGCATGTCTGCGGGGACGGTTGCCACACAATTGATTAATCGTTACCTGAGATGGCCAACATCATGAATTTTCTCCACATACACAAGATTCTTGATACTCCCACAGAAGAAAAAGACCAACGGAGTCATATCAGGGCTCCTTGGAGGCCATGGAATATGTACTTCCCTTCCAATCCATCTGTTGCCGAGTCGAGCGTCAAGTGCCTCACGCGCACGCAAACTGAAGTGTGGCGGTGTCCCATCCATACCTGCCAACTCGCCCGATTTAGGCGGAAGACTCCCGATTTCAGACCATTTCTCCCGCCCTCCCGCTTATCGTATTAAATCTCCCGATTTTTCAAAAATCCCACGCGTAATTTCGGATTGAATGTGTGAGATGACACTCCAGTCGTCTATCGAACGGATCGACTTTACGTGTTTTGAAGTTATATCTCGATACCGCAGTTTCGCTCTGTAACGATAATCGACAACTGCGTACTAACTTCCGCGTCCCGTCCTGCTGTTATTATAAAAAAAGTTCGCTTCGAATACGTCTTTGTTTGAAATCGTCGATGGTTAATTCAGCGCTTGTTCCTAGATGTTTTGCATAATGACCTGTGGGTGATAGGTAGTTGTGCACTGCGGAATATTGTATCTGTTTCAGACGTGAAATTATATGATTTATATATAACTTAGATGTTGTTGGCGTTAATATGCCCGTAGGCTATTGTGATTTTTCGATCTAAGTGATTGCGTCCGTTCCTCGGTAATATGGCGAAGAAATATGTGACATTTAGAAGTGTGTACACAGATAACTTTCCGCATATAACTGAGTCAAGAAGAGGCGCAACATTTGCATTTTATAGTGTCTGTATGTGTGATTTCAGTATCTCACATGGTGGAAAGGGAGACATTTGAAAACATTTGCTCTCAGAGAAACGTAAAGACAATGTACAATGTGTTGGGAAAAACAAGAAACTTTATTATTCCAAGTGTAAGGAGGAAGACACTGACTGTGCAGAAGTATTGTTCACATCGTTTATTATTGAACATAACCTCCCTGTCAATTGTTCCGATCACGCTGGTCCTTTATTTAGGATGATGTTCCCAGACTCAAAAATTGCTGGGAGATATGGCTCGGCCAGAACTCAAGTATGACAAATTGTCTAAAATTATGCTTTCCATTCTGACCATTCCGCATAGTAATGCAGAGTGTGAGAGGATGTTCAGTCTTGTCAGAAAACCAAGAATGCAGTTCAGGTCATCTCTCTCCGACAAGACTTGGGACAAACTTATAACTCTGAAGTCGATTCAGAAAGGGAAGTGTTTTGAGCAAGAATATAGAAAGACCTTTTTGAAGAGGGCAAAATCAGCCACAGTCACCTGCAACTACGACCAATAATATGATCTTCGATACGTCACTTGTTTTTTATGCCTGAGTGTGGTCGAAAGAAAGGTATTCTTGTGTGATAGACTAGTTAGAATTTAAAATAACTCAGTCTTAAGTACATTTGTAAACTGGGATGTCATATCATGTTAGTCATGTACAGTTTAATAGTGTAACTTATATATTTGCTGAAATGTCTTAGCCTGTGTATGTATTATGTTGCATCGCGGCCGCCGCCCCCCCCCCCCCCCCCCCCCCCCCTTCTCACACGCCGCCGCGTCGAATCTCCCGATTTTTCATTTTGAGAGGTTGGCAGGTTTGCCCATCTTGTTGGAAGAGGACTAGACCCTTCTCCGCCTCAATGTCATCTGAGGAAAAACATATTCCTCTAACATGTCACAATAGACATCACCATTGATATTTCTTTCAACAAAAATGAAGGGACCTATTACTGTATCATGCATAAGACCACACCAAACAATACTTTTGGCGTGTCACGTTCATACTCGATGAACTCATGGGGCTGCTCTGATTCCCAAATTCTGCAATTATGTCTGTTTATAGACCTGTTCACATGAAAAGTCGCTTCTTCACAAAAAATAACATTAAAAAAAAAATCGTTATTTTCATCGATTTTGTTTAGCATAGAAACAGAAAAGTCTAATCTCTTAATCTTGTCTACCGGTTTAATGTGGTATAACAGTTAAATTTTGTAAGCAATTAAACGAAGTCTTTTATGAACTACCTTATGAACTGTTGATCTTGGTAACCCCAACTCCAGACTGCGTCTTGTCAATGATTTCTTAGGGCTTCGAAGACATTACGATCGGATTCTGTCCACATTCTCTTGTGCCACACGCGGCCGACCCGGCGACTTGTGTTTTAAAACACTTCCTGTTTGTTTGAAAGCACTTAACCATTGGCGAATGGTTTTATCCATAGGCAGGTCAACACCATAATTACGTCGAAAGTTTCTTTGTACCGTAACAACAGAATTAGTTTCTATTGGCCAAATAATGCAGTGAGCCTTTTGTTGCTGCGTCGCCATAGCGCGGCGATCCAGACAGCACTGACTGCCGCTATGTTGTTTCTAGGTCAACGCTCAGCAGCGCTGCCAACTGTTGATGAAAACATTCCCAATTGGTATGAGTAAAACTTGATGAGCTACTCGTTTCAGAGAAATTAACTACATTTTGCTATCTTCTACAGTTATTAAGATATGAATTTTTTAAACTCCCGAGTTCTTTTATAGAAACCCTGTATTTTTTTAATATACTTTATATCTCAAGTATAGACAACATGCTTCTGTCATGATGTTACAGGTTAGAGGAAGATGAGCTCAAGAAACTAGTGGACCAGAGGAAAAGAGAGAAGTTGGAGGAGAAGATGGCGCGGGAGAGAGTGAAGAAGCAGATCGAACAAGACAAGATTGCGAGGAGAGCCAAGTTTGGTATGAGCACTCCAGAGAGCACTCCAATAACGGAGGTAGCCCCAGCTCCAATGCCTGCCGCCGACCCTCAACCCCCAAAGGACTACGCACAGACCAAACTGCAAGTAGGTGTTGCTTTTTCCATTTGATTTGTAAAATACATTTCATTACCACATTCGACAGATTCCACTAAATTCCGTATTTACTCGGCTATAAGACCCCCTTTTTTTTCTAAATTTTTAATTCCGAAATTGAGTGGGGGGTACTATAGACGCGAACTTTGCAAAAATCCATTATTTTGGGAAAGAGAGAGTATAAAAATAAGCTATTTTATTTTGATGCTACATAGCACGGTAAGGGTGTCTACTACTCGGGAAAACATGCAAAATAGGGAATATTCAGGGAATTTTTAAATCCTGGAAAACTCAGGGAATTAGCAGGGTATTTTAATGACACTCAGGGAATTATTGTTTTACAAGGCGCAACCTTGAATAATTGGAGATTAAGCATTTAAATATTGATGGGGGGAAAAGTATACTCTTCAGATGATTGTTGTAGATGTATGTTCGTACTGACGTTAAATCCGTAACCTCTCATTTCTTGCAAGATAGAGCACACAAATTACATGTGTAGACTGTGTGACTTACTTGACTTGACTTAATTCCTATGTCCCCACTCGGAGCAAAGAGCTGCAACAAAATTCCTCCACTGATTTCTTCTCCCAGCCAGCCTCTGCAGGTCTATCCAGGATTTGCCAGTCGCCTTCCTCTCCTCTTCAACACTTCTTCTCCATGTATTTCTTGGCCTACCCCTTCCTCGGGTGCCCTGGGGGTAACTAAGTGCTTCTTTTTCAATGGCGTCCTGCTTTCTCAGACAATGGCCTATCCAACTCCATTTTCTACATTTTATTTCTAGTTGTATGGGCCTTTCGTTTGTTCTCTTCAGAAGTTCCTCATTTGAAATAGTTTCTGGCCAATAGATGCGTAGAATCCTTCTCAGGCAACGGTTAGTGAAGACTTGGAGACTCCTGGTGATCTGGGTTGTAACTTTCCAAGTTTCACTTCCATACAGGAGAACTGCTTTGACACGACTACGAAAGATTCGTAGTTTCGTCCTGGTCGAGATGTCGCGAGCTTTCCAAACCGGATATAATTGAGCAAATGCAAAGTTTGCTTTTTTGATGCGGCTCTTAGCATCTGCGCTAGCACCACCGTCCTCTGCAATGATGCTACCAAGATATGGAAACACTCTCACAGTTTCAATTTCTTCTCCATTTATTTTGCACTTGCGGTTTGTATTTATTAAACTGTTTACTCGCATTTCTTTGGTCTTGTTGCAATTTATCTTCATTCCTCCTCTTGCTACCTCTTCTGTGATGTGCCTTAACTTCATTTCCATATCCGTCAAGTTCTGAGAGATTGCACAAACATCGTCAGCAAAATCCAAGTCTTCTAGCTGTTGCATCACCTTCCATTGCAATCCAGTTCTTGTTCCAAACATTACCTTTCTCATAACCAGGTCACTAACAATAAGGAAGATGGTAGGAGATAGGATACATCCCTGTTTAACTACTGAATTGACATGTATTGGTTCAGTAAGCTTCCCTTCATGGACCACCTGCCATCGATAATTGCTGTAAAAGCTCTTTACAAGGCAGATGATCTTCTCAGGTATTCCATATCTGGCCAACGCCTTCCACATGAACTCTCTCCTCAGGGAATCAAAGGCTTTGCAGAAATCCACAAACATAAGGTAAAGTGTAGTATTCCATTCCACACACTGTTCCACTATAATCCTCAATGTGTTTATCTGGTCAATGCATGATCTGTTTTTCCTGAATCCAGCTTGCTCTCTTCTCAATTTCTGATCAACAATATTTATAATTCGATCTAACAGAATCCTTGTGAACACCTTACTTGGTATTGAAAGTAAGGTGATACCTCGCCAGGTGTCACATAGTGTCCTATCCCCTTTCTTCGGCAATTTCACCAGTAAACCTCTTTCTCAGTCTTCTGGAATCTTCTCCTATTCCCATATCTTTATAAATAGGGGATGGAGTAGTTCAGCTGATAGTTCTATGTCTTCTTTCAGGATTTCAGGATGGATATTATCACCCCCAGGTGCTTTCCCACTTTTTGTCTTTTTGATAGCTGTAATAATTTCTTCCTTAGTTGTTGTTTCAATGTGTATTCTTTCAGCTGGGCCCCCAGGGGCTCACATCTAGTGGGACGTGGGTTGGCGACCACGGGACCCCAGCTGAGTCCGGCATTGCTTCCACTTACTTGTGCCGGGCTCCTCTCCGTCTTCTTTCCTGTCGACCTCACTTGGTCAACTCTTGTTCTCTTCTGACCCCGACGGTATTAGGGTATCCGAGGCCTAGGGAGTCTCTTCCTTTCCCGCCTTAATTGGCCCTTGCCTCATCTTTTCTGATACCCTCCTTCTGGGAGGGGTCAGCCTTCTTGTTCTTTTCCTTTTTCCTCCTGCCTTGTGCTCAAGGCCCTTAAGGAGGCCGGGTGTATGTAGCCCCACCCCTTCTGGTGCACCCTAGATAATGCTACACCCTCAGGGGCTCACGGCTGGTGAGTTCGGGAGTAGGCGACCCCAAGGGATTCCTGAGGTGGGTCCGTTTTCCCCTTTTGTTCCTTACCTTTGGGGCGGACCCTCTCCTCTCTCCCCCTCTCCTCTCCTCTTTTCATTATATTTCCTTTCTCTTTAAGATTCCCGCACTGTTTTTGTTACTTGGTTCACCGTGTATCTAAATTCCCTTTTAGCGATTTTTTAAGGTATTTTTAATCTACGTTGCATTTTGTAAGTTTTTTCGATCTAAATAACATCTCGTGATTGTTTTCAACTTCAATTGCATTTTGCAAAGATTGACAATCTAAATTGCTTTTTGGTAAGTCTTTCACTGCAGGTAGCCGGGCCTTTTAGTGAGAATTTTGAATTTCAATTGCATTTTGTAAGTATTTTCAACCGAAACCGCATTTTGCACGAATTTTGAATCTAAATTGCATTTTGTTTGGTGGGCATTTTGCACATATTTTGATTCTTAATTCCATTTTGTGGGTATTTTGAATCTAAATTACATTTTGTAAAGTATTTTCAATCTAAATTGCATTTTGTAAGTATTGTCAATCCACATGAGTCGTTTGAATCTACCGTACATTTTGTAAGCATTTTCAACTTCAATTGCATTTTGTAAGTATTTTGAATTTCAATTGCACTTTGTGAATAATTTGGATTGGAAATGGGATATTTCAATCTGAATTGCATCATGTATTTTCAATTTCAATTGCATTTTGTAAGTATTTTGAACCTCAATTGCATTTTGTACGTAATTTCGATCTCATTTGCATTTTGTACGTATTTTGAATTTCAATTGCATATTGTAGGTATTTCGACGCTACATTGCATTTTGAACGTATTTTGAACCTAGCCTTCATTTTGTGGGTATTTTTCAATCTATTCCTTTTGTGAATCTTTTCGTTCTAAATTCCCTTCTGTAAGAACATTTTGTGAGTTGTTTCAATCTGAGTTCCTTTTTGTAAGTACACACATCAAAAAAAGTTTTGCATCACCTCGGTTCCAAGAGTTCCGGAACCTTTAAATACAAAGGGAATAGAGATCAACACAAACAACATTTCAGCTCGTTTTATTGCTCATGAGACCCACACATTGCATGTTGTACCATCATACAGCTAGACTTTCAGCATTTGTGGTCCAGATTGCAGTACACACCACTACCTCTAATACCCAGTAGCACGTCCTCTTGCATTGATGCATGCCTGTATTCGTCGTGGCATACTATCCACAAGTTCATCAAGACACTGTTGGTCCAAATTGTCCCACTCCTCAACGACAATTCGGCGTAAATCTCTCAGAGTGGTTGGTGGGTCAAGACGTCCATAAACAGCCCTTTTCAACATATCCCAGGCATGTTCGATAGGGTTCATGTCTGGCGAACATGCTGGCCACTGTAGTCGAGCGATGTCGTTATCTTGAAGGAACGCATTCACAAGATGTGCACGATGAGGTCGAGAATTGTCGTCCATGAAGACAAATGCCTCTCCAATATTCTGCCGATATGGGTGCACTATGGGTCGGAGGATGTCATTCAGGTATCGTAAAGCCGTTTCGGAGCCTTCCATGACCACCAGTGGCGTAAGTCGGCCCCACATAATGCCACCCCAAAACATCAGGGAACCACCACCTTGCTGCACTCGCTGGACAGTGTGTCTAAGACGTTCAGCCTGACCAGGGTGCCTCCAAACACGTCTCCGACGATTGTCTGGTTGAAGGCATATGCGACACTCATCGGTGAAGAGAACGTGATGCCAATTCTGTGGGGTCCATTCAGCATGTTGTTGGGCCCATCTGTACCGCGCTGCATGGTGTCGGGGTTGCAAAGCTGGACCTCGCCATGGACGTCGGGAGTGAAGTTGCGCATCATGCAGCCTATTGCGCACAGTTTGAGTTGAAACACGACGTCCTGTGGCTGAACGAAGCGCATTATTCAACATGGTGGCATTGCTGTCAGGGTTCCTCCGAGCGGCAATCCGTAAGTAGCGGTCATCCACTACAGTAGTAGCCCTTGGGCGGCCTGAGCGAGGCCTGTCATCGACAGTTCCTGTATCTCTGTACCTCCTCCATGTCCGAACAACATCGCTTTGGTTCACTCTGAGACGCCTGGAAACTTCCCTTGTTGAGAGCCCTTCTTGACACAAAGTAACAATGCGGACGCGATCGAACTGCGGTATTGACCTTCTAGGCATGGTAGAACTACAGACAACATGAGCAGCGTACCTTCGTCCTGGTGGAATGACTGGAACTGATCGGCTGTCGTACCCCCTCCGTCTAATAGGCCCTGCTCATGCATGGTTGTTTACATCTTTGAGCAGTTTTAGTGACATCTATGAACAGTCAAAGGGACTGTATCTTTGATACAATATACACAGTCAACGTCTATATGCCGGAGATCTGGGAACCGAGGTGATGCAAAACTTTTTTTGATGTGTGTATTTTCCATCTCACTTAATTTTCGTTCTGGTTTCCGTTTCATTATCATTTTCGCTATCACCCAGATCATTAGGGGCCGATAACCTAGATGTTAGGCCCCTTAAAACAACAATTATCATCATCATCAACAACATTGTCTTTCAGCTGGCATTATTTCTTCCTGCATTTCCACTTCTGTCCCATCATCTTCCATATTTAACACCTCTCAAAAATGCTCCTTCCATCGTTCCAGTTGTTCCTTTTCACCAGTAATTATCTCACCACTTTTGCTTTTCACAGGTCCTCCTCTCTGAGTCTTCTTTTTAGATAGAATTTTCGTTACCTCGTAGAGGGTTTTAAGATCTCCAGTTCCTGCAGCTTTTTCCGCTTTTAATGCTTGTTCTTCTATCCACTGTCTCTTGTCCTTCCTTGCATTCCTTTTTACCTCCCTGTCTTTTTCATTATACCTTTCCTGTGCAGTGAGCTTTTGTTGTCATGTTCTGCTTCTGATGATTTCCTGCTTGATATTCTTCCTATCTTCAATCTGACATCCATTCTTTTACCCCTTTCTTTCTGAAGTCAAGCACTTCGTCACTGGTTTCCACAAAGACATCATTAACTTTTTTCCATTCCTCATCGATTGTGTCTCCATCTGTCCTATCTAGGACTTCAAAACGGTTTCTCAACTTTATCCTGAACTGATATGTATGCTGTTCGTTATTTTTTAACTTCTGTACATCATATATTTTCCATTGGGATTCTACAGCTGGTTTATTTACTTTGATCTTAATATGTAAGTGAGCTATCACAAGATGGTGATCGCTTCCTGCATTAGCCCCTCTCTTGTTTCTCACATCAAGTAATGATCTTCTCCACTTCAGGGAGATGGCCACGTGATCAATCTGGTTTTCTGTCGAGCCATCGGGAGATACCCATGTTACTTTGTGGCAGTTTTTGTGTGGAAAGATGGTTCCTCCTATCACCATATCTCGTTCTGCACAAAAGTCCACAAATCGTTCTCCGTTATTGTTTTGCTCTCCCTATCCGTGCGTTCCCATGATGTGTTCAACTCCCTCATTTTCATCACCAACCTTTGCGTTTAGGTCACCCATTAGGATTACTATATCTCTTGTTTTTATTTCCTTCATGGTTGCATTTAACTCTGAGTAAAAGTTGTCCTTTTCTTCGTTTGTCGCATAGCATTGCCATACCTGCCAACTTTTACGGTTTATCCGTAAAATTTACGGAAATTGCAGCATTTTACGGTTTTACGGACGAACGGTGTCATTTTACGATTTCGCGGACAAAAATTTGAAACGATAATTTACATTCGATAATACCGCCCACTTCCGTACAATCGATTGTTTGCGTGGGTCGAAGGCAAGTCCACGATAGTCGATAACTCGTTCTTTGATATGATTCGTACTTTTAACCGTGTGATGGTTGTGTCGTCATCGTAATTGAATTTGAAGCCGGGATAACCGTTCTTGCATGTGAATCTTAGGTGTTGACAGGCTCTGCTTCGGATATTCTTTGTTCCGCTCCGTTTGCTTGTTGCGATTTAAACCATATTCTTTGACCACGTTAGTTGTTCATTGTTCGCGAAGTTGGCGTTCCTTGAATGTTTTCGTCTTTTAAGGTTATGGCATATTTTAATGAAGCGTTCGAGTTTTTGTGCTATAACTTCGTGCTTCGCAGTTTCCTGTATTCCTTGGACTAATTACATTCGTTCCACGTGTGTGTGTGTTTATTTTTTTCTACCATGTGCATATTCTATCTTCACGAGGTTGGCGTCGTGTTCATTTAATGGTTGGTGTGTTTTGACATGTTTTAATGAAGTGTTGGCTGTCTTAATTGTTTTATGTTATAATTTTATGTGACGTTCAGTGATCCAGGTTCCTTTCGATGTTTTAGTAGATATCGAGAATGAACAAATCCAACAAGAAACAGTACTTCCAGACATTTAAAGAATCATACTCGGTTGATTTTCCGTGCATACTAAAATCAAGAAAGGGAGAAAAATTTGCCTTTTGCACGGTATGTGGGTGTGATATTAATATTGCATATGGTGGAAAAAACGATTTAAGTAATCATGTGAAGTGCGGTAAACACATTAGTTATGTTAAATCGAAGAAGATAGCAAGAAAATCAACACCTTTTTTGCTAAGTCTGGAAACGTTTACAGTGACGTAATTAGGGCCGAGTGTGTGTTTACTTCCTTTTTGGTGGAACACAATGTGCCCTTAAGTGCGGCTGATCATGCTGGAGCTTTATTTAAGAAGATGTTTCCCACATCAGAAGTTGCAAAGAAATATAGTTGTGGTCGCACGAAAACGACATGTATTGTAAATAAAATGGCAAAAAATGCATCATCTGAAGTTGTTAAGTGCCTTCAGAACGGACCGGATACAGATAAATTCCTTTTCTTTTCATCAGTGAGAAACTACTTTTATACTGCCTGTGACTACATCATCAACAAGTTTCCACTCAAGGATGACGTGTTAAAGAATGCTCAAGTTGCTAGGTTAGACAAAATTGAAGATTCACAGTTATCTTCCATTCGTTTTTTCTTGGAAAAGTTTCCTATCATGTTATGCAAGGAAGAGAATGAAACTACAGATGAGGTGGTGAATGAGCTTCAGAGGCAGTTCACAGCTCTTCAGGTAGATGACTCTTTGGCTGCACATCAAGATGCTGCAAGTGATTCCAGTTGGGCACAAATATCAAGAATTCGTGGAGCCGATGGACTTCTTAAGTATAACCGAATTTTTAGAGTATTGCTCTCTATTCTCACCATACCCCATAGCTATGCAGAATGTGAATGTTTTTTTTAGCTTTGTGAAGAAAAATAGAACACAGTTCAGGTCATCCATGTCCAATGAATCTCTGGAGTCTATTTCTATTTTGAAGACCAGGAGTTCTGGTCCCTGTTATGACAAAACATTTTCTCAAGACTGTTTGCAGGAAGCTAAAAAGGCCACAACCATGACTTAAAAGTCGAACTAGCATGTGATTTGCAGTGTGTATTATATTATTTCTTGCCTGTGTTACGTTAAACAAGTTTTATTGTTTAAAGCCTTTTTCAATTATCGTATATCAGCTTAACCTATCAAGGAAGTCCTGTTATGTCTGCTCCAAACCGATATTCACCACGCCTGCTGCTGATTAACATGGATTTCTTCTTGATTGTTATGTTCATCTACAAATCATGTAAGTAGATATGATTTCATTGAAGTATCCTGTTTAAAGCATGAATTATTGTATTTTGTAGCCCAGAAGTATTATTATTTTCGTCAAGCCGGGGTATGTCGAAAATCGTTAGATTTTTTTTGTCGCGCGTGAGTTTTACTGATAGCCCTTTTCAAAAGTTGGCAGGTATGCATTGCACTATGCTGACATTTTTAACGTTTGTCTTAAATCTTGCCAACATAATTCTTCCTGAAATGGGTTTCCATGCGATAAGGCTTTTCTTTGCAATTTTACTTAGTAGCATTCCCACACCCTCTAGATGGTCTCTTCCCTCTTCATTTCCAGAGTAGAGAAGGGTAAATCCTTCAGTTGTTCGTTGTTTTCCAAAGTCCTTCACTCAATCCTAGAATGTCTGACTGGTAGTTTCTCATTTCTGCGCAGACCTGCTTTAGCCTGCCTGTTTGGCGTAAAGTTCTTATATTCCAGCATCCAATTTTCGTAATCATTTTCATGCCAAAAATCGTCAACTGTTTATCAGTCCGGTTATTTTCTGTTGCAGTTTCGGTAATCGAATAAGTTCAGATGTGTGAGTGATTGGCCCACAGCACCCTATCATGGTGGAGGGGCTGCCTCCTCACTGTGTCCATGCTCACAGATGTGGAGTTAGATGTTCAACTCTTCTCTAGTTTAGTTTTCCAGAGTGCGATGAGATATCCACTCCAACCCTCCTCGTTTTTCAGCCGGGCTTGGGACCGTCCTTGGCGGAGTTGTAGACTGTGTATTTGTATATAAATGTGAAACTCTATGATTTTTGAGAGCATTACTATTAACGAACTACTTTCAATACCCACAATTAGCTTACAATAGTTTTTCTGGGTGAAAAATTTAAAAATTGGCAATATATTTGCCTTTTAAACTTTGTCATGCTATCCTTTATTGTTCAATCACTTTTTGAAATGCTTTTTAAGTACAAACTCTGTTTTATATATTTATTATGGCCGCTACTGGTACTCAGGGAATTTTCTGATTTATCCTGGAAAAATCAAGGAATTGTCAGGGAAATCTGTTCGTTGGTTTTGGTAGACATCCTGACGGTATATTTAATCAAAATAAACGAAGACTGCCATAACCTCATTTATCCACCACTATCCCCCAATGACTTTCACTACTATCCCTTGCTAAGCAAAAATCTTACTATCAATGAAATAGAATGGACAAAGTATCAGATATGGAAATGCAAACTTCATTTTTGGGAGAATGCATCAATGAGTGATGATGCTGAACGATCACATCTCACTAACATTTGTTTTCGATATCCGTTGCGTTTGACGACTCATATCGATCAGGGAAATATCATGAAACGCGCTCTATTGAGTTTCAAGTTAGTTGCTTTAGAAGGTACCACAGTCTCTCCTGCCATCTCGAGAATGTTTTGTGAATTATGCCTAACTTGATAATTTTTGCCACTTATGAAGGGGAAGCACCGAAAGCAAATAATACGTAGATAATGTTTTGCTTCGTAGGCTAGAGGCTACTCAGTCGCAGATAAATAATTTCCTGGCTGTCTCATTATCTTACGGGTGCAGAGATTATTCGTTTGATAGATGACAGTTGTGGGAGTGATGTACAGGGAGGTGATATTTTCGGTAGTGATATGGACTATGCACACACAGCATGATGTTATTGGTGAAGTGGCAGACAGCGCTAATGAAGAAGAAATAGCTTCAGCTGTAATAACAATGACCGCTGTTCAGTGTTTGTGGCGAGAGGTTCACGGGTATGCAGCGAACAGGAAAGCATTTCACGTCTGTTTTAGATTATTTTTATCTGTTTTTCGACGACAAAGTGATTGAAATAATTGTTTGAGAAACAAATATGTACGCGGCAGAATGTATAGTTCACGTGCCCTTGAAACCAAGGTCGCACGCCAGGAAGTGGGAGTCAGTGACAGGGGGCAACATTTATGTGTTCTTGGGACTTGTAATGTTGATGGGGATAATGCAGAAACCTACCCTAAAGAGCTAATTCACCAGGGATGAATTTTTAGAGACCCCTATATTCCCTCAAACAATGCCAAGGGACAGGTTTGAACTAATATTGCGATATTTACATTTTGTTGACAATTATACACGGGATACATATACGGGGCCTAAAAAGCTTTTCAAAATTCAGCTTTTCCTGGAAATTTTACCCGAATATTATGTATATTATGTAGATTGAGCATTATCATGTAAATATCTAGCTTTCATTGTAAACATACCTGAAACAAATACCAAAAGTGGAACTTATCAAATTATTATATTTTTGTAAATATTGCGTGTGATCATGGACAACCCTGAAAAGCAGTCGTCACATATATTACTGAGAAACATTAAACATGATCTTGGTAAATATTCCTAAAATTTTCATTACGTTATATTTCGTAGATTTAACATTATTAATTTTTTAACTTGTTGGTGTCTAAACTTCTGCTGAGCTTCAATTTAAATACCGCCGGAGAAGTGAACACCTCAGGATTAAATAGCCGGCCTGAGGGGTTAATGTAAAATGGCATATTATTCTGCCTCTTACGGTAAAAAAAAAGTATTTTTTCACAAGTGAAATACTGTATACGGTAATTCAAAACAGTGTGTGACAATATTTGTTCACTAGAAACTCAGGAACATGAAACGGATTTTACAAGCAATTCATAAGCTGCTGAGAAAGGGCCAGGGAAGAATCCCAAGAATGATATTAGAGGAGAAAAGGGGATGGGAATTCACGTCACATCCTGCCGGAGACTCGGCGGCCAGACTTTAGTTTATTTCAGTTTTCCAGTGAGTACCCAAAACTCTACTTTTTAACCTGTTCAGAAAGTCCGCTATATTTCCTTCCACCCCGCAAGGGAAAAGAATTTGCCAGGCTGCCAGATTTCAACAACAGATTTCTTTGTATGTACATTCTTGGAAAATCTTATAGCAAACTGTGGTTGAAAAGGACATTATGTGTGAGGTACAGTACACACATAAACATTTGTCTTATTAAGCAAGGCTGAGAAGAATATGATGCTATCGCCAAGTTATTGCTGAAACCAATGACGTTATGAGAAAGTTCAACTGTATTGAAGTTAGAGTAGTGATCTCTTTTTATTTGAGGTACCCCATCGTGTGAACCCGCCAACAATAGGTAATGGTTGCTAGAGCTCGAGTCAGCTGCGAAGGCGGTGCGCAGAACTCAACGCTACCTTTACTTCATGCCTCACTTCAATCCCACCAATCACAGTCAGTATCTGAGCTAGTGTGTTGTCAGGAAAGCGAAGTGAATATATCATCATCATCATCTTGCACTGTTTCCAGCCACTGGCCGGGTCTGTTTGGAACACAAGCCTCTCCAACGTCTTCTGTCTTCCCACCATCTCTCAGCCTCCACCCTTATCCAGTCTTCTCCTCTCTTCTTCACGCTTTCTTCCACCCCCTTCAGCCACCTGTCTCTCGGTCTCTTTCCTTCCCACTTCGTCTCGTGTATCCTCCTGGGCATCCTCTTCTCCTCCATTCATTTTACATGACCATACCATCTAAGTCTAGACTTCCCTATACCATCCTGTAATGGTTCCTCCTTCATTAATTCTCTGGTCCTCTCATTTCTTATTCTATCCATCTTTGTAGCTCCAATACTGCTTCTCAAGAACCTCGTCTCACCTGGCTGTATTCTGCTCTCCTCCCTTCCTTTCATAACCCAGGTGTCCGAGGCATACGTCAGGATAGGGACATAGTACGTCCGATATATGACCTTTTTGCTGTTCTGTTCTGAGGGACATCCTTGCTCCATAACATGCTTCTCACACTCCTCCGGAATGCTTCTGCCTGTCTCCCCCGCTCGTTTATTTCTCTATCGTTTCTTCCATTATCTTGTATCAGGCTTCCCAGGTACTTGAAACTCTCCACTTTCTTCAGCTGTTCCCCAGCAATTGTTATTCCCATTGTGGTTCTTTCCTTCTTCCTTGTTGTGATCACCATCTCACTCTTATTTATGCTAAATTTCATCCCATATCCTTGTATTATTCCTTCCCACACGTCCAACTGTTCCTGTACCTCCTCCTCCTTGTTTCCCCAAATCATCAAATCATCTGCAAACACCATTGCTTTCATCTTTCCTTCCCCAATTACTTGTGCCACTCGGGTCATTATGTCATCCATCACCACAATGAAAAGTACTTGTGACAGTGCACTTCCTTGTTTCAGGCCGTTTCTCTGTTCCAACCAGTCTGATCTCTCTCCTCCCACTTTCACACAGCTCACGCTTCCCTTGTACATCTCCTTTATTTTCTTTATAGTCCATTTCTCTACTCCTCTATCCTCCGCTAAAGTGTAAAGCAGTGTGAACGAGACGGGCTCGATGAGCTAAGCAGCTGTGTTGCCACACCGCGGAACTCGCAGCAGCAGCAGCTTGCGGTGTGGGGACTCTTAGTGGACCTGTTGCAACAGTGGACATGTATCTCTGTCTCTCTATGCAGTTCCCGGCTGGTCCGAGCTCTAGTTTCATCTAATTCCTTCCCTCTTAAAAATTGTCCACTATTTATAACCCTCAGATACTCATTCTATTTTTAATACAGCAAGTAGATACTTACATTTATGCAGTTTTGAATGTTTCACATTTATAATCATTGCCAAAATTCACAAAATGAACTAATCAGATGCATATTGTGGGTTTTTCAGATCAGACTAACGAACGGGCAGGCGTTGACACAAACCTTTGGATCCAAGGAGCAGCTATCAGCAGTGAGATTGTATGTGGAAATGAACAGGACGGACGGTGACGGACCGTTCTCGCTAATGACCAACTTCCCAAAAAAAATATTCTCCGACGATGACTACGAGAAACCCTTGGATATATTAGGTATGTAAGAGTTTCAATACAAATAACAAGTATTCAGAACAACCCTGATGTTCCCATAGTCGAATCTTGGCAATCTCTTAAAGATCTAATATTATCTTCAACTGTGCTGGAATATACAGAATGTTAAAAAAAGGTATCCAATATTTTAATAGTGCATCAAAAGAAGAAGAAGAATCTATACTTAGTAGAAAACTAAGTCCCTGATTCTTGGATGTCACGGGTAATCTCGAGAATCACTGGATGGATTTTGATGGGGTTTTCACCATTCTGTAATGGATATCTCGAGGTTTCTGTAAAAGATAATTTATTTATGATCAAAGGAAGCCAAGCAGTAACGATTTCAGTGAAAAAGTAAAAAAAAGAATACCTGGCATCCGTGCGCTTTTTAAGCTTTTGTTGGGCAAACCGTTAAAAATATCAATATACCATGTGTGTAACAATTGTTTAGCATGAAAAGTTCTACAAAAAAGTCCGAGAGAGCATATCTCTGTCGTCAATACATCGCCCAATATAAGTGTTTTTAAGTTTTCATTTCATTCAACAATCTCCACTCAATTACTGAGGTGACAGTTTACGAGCTAGCCTATTACCCCAGATACAGCCAGCAGCAAACTGTCGAGTCGTGTTGAGTTAAGACTTCAGAGAAGAGTGGTTGTGTTTGGAGTTCCCTGGAAGGGCAACTCTGCTTTTCTTCATTTCGCCTGTGAACTTTTCGTTCCGCAAAATACACAGTCAAGTTAAGATTGGACGGAAGGGGGATTTGTGTTTCATGCAGTTTACCATTCTTAAATTTCGTCTGACAAGAATTCGTTGCACATGCATCTCCATGATAATATAATGAATAGTCCAATCAGTGATATTAAACCGTCATGTCGAGACGTAAAACAGATATAGGTCGTAGTTCATTGACCTCGCAAAAAAAGCGCTTATCACCTAATGCATTCATAACTGTTCCTGGTCAAAGCCGGGGCGGGCTGCTAGTGTCTAATAGACTTGGGTCCTGCAGAGCATATTTTCTTAGATCTGAACTCTTGTTCATAGGTGTTCAGTGTGATGTTCATTCATTGCAATGAATCCCTCTGACCTTTAAAGTAAGACACCTCAGTACTGTGCCCGTTCATAAGTCGCGCTTATTGATTTATGAGTAGTGACGTTGCTAGACTGTCCGATGACTGTGGAAGTCAGACATCGACATTGGTGACTTATTCAAATTTAATCTAGAATTTCTATAATACAACTGAGGATCAAAATAATATTAGTGGCTACTTCGATAGTTAAGTCCGTCGACTTTCTAGAACATTTTGATTGGATGAATGCAGGAAAAGCCAGAAGCGAGACTGAAAGTTAGCTGGATAATAATAATTCTTTAAAAATAACTAAATGATGCTACGACAGGATTTTAATTGACAGGACTATAAAAATGGAATTAAATCGGATTCAAGACTACCGTATATACTCGAATACCACCCGCACATTTTTAAACAAATTCGGACGTAAAAATTGGGGTGCGGGTCTTATTTGAGTCATCCAAATTTGAAAGATCTAAATTGCGCGCCGCGCGCGATATCGGGTGTTGCGAGTATCCGCTAGATGGTGCTAGCCTTCTTCCGGCTATAACTTTGTTTTACCGTACGCACGCGGCGTCATACAGTCCTGCGCAGTTCCCGCGCACGTTCTCCGAGTGTAAACATGAATGCTACGAAACGTTTGCGGTCATTTACTGTGAGTGAGAAATTGAAAGTTGTGAGGGAAGCTGAAGTTATTGGAAATCGTGCCCGGTAGGAAATATGATATTGACGAGTCATGTATTCGTGATTGAGCGGGATGACGTCTATGCTACAACCACTGGATGTCTGCGTGAACCGCCCGTTCAAAGCAGCCTTGAAACAGCTGTATACGGAGCGGATGGCGGCCGATAAGCACACACCGACTCCAACTGGTCGTATTCAGCGCCCAAAAGTTCAGCTGCTGTGTTCGTGGATTTCGACGGCATGGAATCGTATCTCTGGAGATCTCATACGGAAGAGCTTCAAGAAATGTAGTATTTCGAATGCTATGGAGGCAGTGATGACGACATTTAGTGGGAAAGTGATGGTGATAAAAGTTCCGAAGCTGGTACTTCTGATGACGATGAATGACGTGTTTGTGTACTTTTATTTGTATTTTTAATAGTTTGATGTGTGTTATTTTAGGACGACTTCAAAACTGTTGGAAACTATTTTGGATAAATGCAATTCTGTTTATTTAGTTAAGATATTAAATAATTTTGAGTAATTTTTTTTTTTTTAAATTTTGTTCTTCAAAATCAGGGTGCGGGTCTTATTCGGGGGCGGGTCGTATTCGAGTAAATACGGTACTATGAGGGTATTATTGAGCTGGCAAGTGATGATTTATGGTGATGCAATCCATGACTAGTGAGACACGATGATGATCTGTCGTTATAAGGTGATGAAAGTTGTAATACTGTATTTGAATATTGTCGAGTTTAGTTAGGTTAGTTTTGTTGTGTGTGATTAAATTATAGGATTTAGAATAGGTATAGCTAGATTGAAAAATTAACGTTAAATGTTGGAAATGGTACCGTCACAACTTTGTTTTTATTGGTGCAGATTTAGGGTCAATGTGATCAGGTTTATTCTTAACTTACATTTGTAGTGATTAAGGGATTTATTTTCGTACCTTCATCCTAGTTGATCGTTTTGCAAATTTTGTTGGATAGTACTTCTCTGAGTGGATTTTCTAGACCTCACAAGTATGATGCTTCTTTTCTAGGAGGGTTTTATTAGCTAGGACTTGGTGTAATTAATTTTGTTGCACAATCGAGAGCAAATTAGGGATCTTAGGCTTCAAATAAAAAGTCAAACGACAGAATTTTCTTTACACTTGGACTATTCGTTGTAGGTTGTTAATATTTCCTTCCTTTTAAGTTGTGTATTTTGGGCTAGTTTCCTAATTCCACCTTACAAACACGATACTGCCCGAGATATCAGTTTTGTGCTAGGACTAGCTCAAGTGCATGTCTCTGATTGCAATGGGATCTCATGGTGGTTGATCTCGGCCTCCAGCCCCATGGTGTCTTGGAGCGACTGGTTGCGTGCCTCAGCGGCAACGTTCTCGCCTGCTGAGCCTAAGATAGTGGCACCGAATCTCGGCACAGTCAGTTGGCATTTGAGGGTGCGCAAATACAAGGGAGTGAATATCAGTAGATTTACTGGCATGTTAAAGATTCCCTTCGGGGCACAATTCCGGCACCCCAGCTTTTCTCAAAGTCGCAGTAGTTAAAAGAGACGTAAAACCAATAACCTTATTATGTCTCAGAGCAAACCGTCTCAGTATGTACCCAGAGTCATGAAGAACGTAAAGTGAGGCACTGTGCCAATATGATGACTCGGTTCATATTCACAATCAGTAGGGACCTGAAAATTTAGCATCTATTTTCCTGTAAATTAGCATTTATTTTCCCCTATTTAGCATCTATTTTTGGAAAATTAGCATCTAATTTTTTCCGGATTCTTACGGACTTTATGACTTTATTGGCGACACCTGAGATACAATTTAATGTTCAAATGAAAGCATCGTAAATAACTCTGCGTTGCACTCTTTCAAGTTACACCTTCTGTCTGTAACAACTGTATTGTAGTGCGACAAAACACGCTCACTGTCCAACATGTTTTACCGATGTAATATATTTCTGAATATTGTCCTTCTTCTCCCACCCAACACGGCAGTTACAATATTTGCAAAGTTGCAGAGTCGAAACAATAAAGTCATGATTAGCGTACTGCTGTGCTCTTTCATGAGCAGTTACGTCCCATTTCTAGAAAAGAATTTTGAACCTAGAAGTGCTTGAAGGTTAGAAAAAGAATAAGGTTACTATTCAAGCGGCAAGCCGCAAAATTTTCCGTTTAGCGAAGTCCACGTGTTTGACAAACCACCAGTCGCCACGATGCGCCAGGTACACAAACGAGTTTCGTTCGTCAGCTGTCTGAATAAGTTATAGATAGTCGAAAGTTCGTATCGATACAGAAATCGATTGTTATATCGACCAATATGCGTAGCACACTGCGAGTCCGAGATGAGGTATCGCTAGCGAGCGATTAGGCCACCTACTAAACATTTTCTTTTGTTTAATAAACAAATTCGCAAATAAATTAGCAGATTTAAAGTAATTTCGCTATAAAATCGCACTTATTTGGTATTTTCGCATTTTGGGTCAAAATTCGCATTTTGTCGCACTTTGATTTAAGCGTAAAAATGTTCTTTTTTCACATTAACATTAACGTAGGCTTGGATTCTGTACGAAATTTAAAAATTCGCATTGATCGCAAATGTGATTTTTTCAGGTCCCTAACAATCAGACTTGTGTGTTCATTATTCCTTGCGACTACGAACAAGTGTTCAGATCTCAGAAAGTAGGTACTGTATAGGACCCATGTTTATTAGACATTTTATTCTTGTTTTGATACATACTTTCACCGAAAATATTCTTTTAACCCCCTGTATACGATTCCATATTCTTATGGTTGTGGAAGCAATCAATTGTTTACTTGTGCCGGGCTCCTCCCGGTCTTCTTTCCTGTCGACCTCTCTTGGTCAACACTTATGTCGTTGTAAGGAGACCCGACGGTATTAGGGTATCCGAGGCCTAGGGAGTCTTTCACTTTCCCACCTTAATTGGCCCTTTTCTCATTTTTCCTGATACCCTCATTCTTCGAGGGGTCAGCTTTGTTTTTATTTTCATGATATTTTCTGCCTTATGCACAAGGCCCTCAAGGAGGCAGGATGTGTATAGCCCCACCACTTGTGGTGCACCCTGGATTGTGCTACACCCTCAAGGGCTCACGGCTGGCGAGTTCGGGAGTTGGCAACCCCGAGGGTTTCCTTAGCTGGGTCTGGTTTCTCCCCTTATTCCACTGACTTTGGGGCAGGCCCTCTCCTCTTTCCCTTTCCTATCTGCCTTTCATGGCTCTCCTCCCTTCCAAGGCCCTCAATCCTCAAGGATTGAAGGCATTTCTTTTTCTCCTGTCGTTTATTTACCTTATTCTTCTTTTATTTTTCATTTCTTCTTCTAGTATGTATGTATGTGTGTCGTCAATTTTAGTTATAGTTTACATTACATTATCATCTTCACTATCACCCAAAACATTAGGGAACGATAACCTAGATGTTAGCAGGACTGTTACAGGTCAGGGAAGAGTCGGGGGGGGGAATCCGGTCAGGGAAATGTCAGGGAAATTTTCTGCAAGGTCAGGGAACTTTTTAAATATAAATTTCTTTCTTACCTTAGCAATAATTTTGAAAGAATCCGTGCCATGTACGTTACTTACCCATCGTATTACAGTGGAATCTCGTTAGTACGTTTTTCAAGGTACTGTAAAATTTGGACGTCATATGCGGGAAAACGTACTACCGAAAAACGCCATACTGCATTTACAACGTATAAGAAAGAACGCGGCGTATATTTGGACGTTCAATCGCCGACCTTAGTAAGTGATTGTATGCACTACTACAGTCACGACATAAACATAGGTTATCAGTAACTTACACAGGGAATAAATAACATAAAAATGAATTACTGTACCTCTACACTACAGTATAATACAGGGTCTTTATATTTGCTTACAAAGCAAGGACATTCTCGCTCCGCCAGTGACGGCTCAGTTGCCGGCGACCGCGCACGCATATGGAGGCCTACGGCTGAATACGGTGCTTAAAATCAGTAGCTTACCATAAAGTTTTACTGGCCATAATTTACAGTAGATGCTGAAAATGTTCCCCATCCGCTTCCAAACACATATAATACAGGGTCTTTCTTTATACTTGATCAGCAAGGACATTCTCGCACTCGCGCTCCGCCAGTGACGGCTCTATCGCCGGCGACCGTGCACGCATATGTTTGAAGCACGGGCTTGCTTGAACCACTTCAATAAAGCGCTTTCTAGTTCAGGAAACTGTCCCTCTCGCACACGTTTCCTTTTGCCACTCATTCCTTCTTCAAATGCACGTTCAATTTCCTTCCTTTTGCCGAGAATCGTGTTCAGTGTAGACGGAGGAATGTTCCACTTTCGCGCTATATCCACACGCTTCATGTGAGGATTGCAGTCCACGTCTCGAATGTATTTAATCTTCTCATCATTAGTTATCTGCCGTACTTTCTTCTTATCCATTATGAAACACGCAATAAAATAGGTCATAACTGGCCGTGAACACTAAGAACTAGAAGACAATAGTGCGGAACAGGAAGACAATAATGTGCCTACGTGAGAAATAAACAAAGGGAAGGGGTTGAAGGGCAGCGGGAGAGAGACACGTCACCTGTGTTGCGTCATAGCTATAGCCACTTCTACGCCGTCAAACACAATAAAATCATCTACACTGTCAATAACTATCAGAGAATATGAGGCAATATCGCGTCGTGTTTTCCTGAAGCCGAATTTTAAAATGAAATAAGAATAAAATACGGTTCACTAACAAATAGTACAACAGAAATTTGATCGTCGTAAGCGGGAATAGAGAACGTATTAAGGGGATATATCAACATGTATTTTGTAGAATTGGGACTGGCACTTGAGAAAATCATTGCGCTAAGCGGGAAAACGTCGTAACCGAGAACGTGCTAACGAGATTCCACTGTATTTGACTATTAGGTCATAGTTTTTATGTCATTAGTTATAACAATTGCAATAACTTTTTGAATGTAAGAAGTTTCATTGTGAACTCAGTGTACTGACAAAGAAAGAAGTTAAAAATAAAGATCCTTGAATCCATATCTTTTTTTGTTATTTGTCCATGTTATTTTTTGTTAGCATAACCGATTAATTTATTAAAAAAGTCAGATGAAGCCAGTTTTTTTTCCATGTCTTCTGAAGTGCACACGGTATGTAAAACTGGGCTAATTCTTAAAATTAGGTTTTTGTTAAAATTCTTTCTTTAAGCCTTTTCTTTACAATCTCTGAAAAAAACCTCTTTTTTTTGTATGAAATAGCTTACAAATCTCGTGTACTACAGTAGCTGAATAAAAAAGGAAGAAAGGTTAGCATGGACGTGTATTTTAAAAATAATTTAAAAAATAATTAGCGTATGTCGTGGGATTTGGAGGATGTAAATCAGTAACTGTTGTTTGATCAATTCAACGGCTTTTATTTTTAAAATATGTTCATACGGTGATCAGAATTAAGTAATGGTGGTCAGGGAAAATAGGATCTTAAGTCAGGGAAAATGCCAATCTTGGTCTTGTAACAACCCGGTGTTCCTTAAAACAACAATCATCATCATCATCATCATCATCAATCAATTGAACAGAAAGAATGTATGATAAGTATTGATAGGTGGACTATTGTATTAATCAATTCATAGATAATAAATTCTACTGTAAGTCAATCATCATCATCATCTTGTACAGTTTCCAGCCCCAGGCTGGGTCTGTTTGGAACATAAGCCTCGCCACTTAGTTCTTTCTTCCCACCACCTCTCCGCTGTTACTCTGGTCCAGTCCTCGCCTCTCTTCTTGACACATTCCTCCACTCCTTTCAGCCATCTATCTCTTGGTCTTCCCCTTGGTCGTTTCTTCTGCATCTGCAACTCATGTATCCTCTTGGGAATCTTCTTCTCATCCATTCTCTTTAAGTGTCCATACCACCTCAGTCTTGATGTCTCAATCCTACCTTGCAAGGGCTCCTCTTTCACCATTTCCCTGACCTTTTCATTCCTCACCCTGACTCTTCTTGTTACTCCGATCCTACTTCGCAGGAACTTCATTTCACCTGCCTGTATTCTGCTTATGTCTCTTTTCTTCATTGTCCATGTTTCTGAAGCATAGGTCAGTATCGGGATATAGTAGCTTCTGTATAACACTTCCTTGCTTTTTTGTGGGACATCTTTATTCCACACTAAGCTCCTAATGCTCCTCAGAAATGCTTCTGCCTGTCTGCCACGTTCCGTAATCTCTTTGTCATTTCTCCCATTTTCCTCCACTATACTTCCCAAGTACTTGGGACTTTCCACCTTCTTCAGCTGTCCACCTCCAAGTGTTATCCCACTCATTGGTCTGTCCTTTTTCCTGGTCATTAACAGGATCTCACATTTACTGATGTTGAACTTCCATCCGTACTCTCCCACTTTTTTTTTCCCAAGCCTTCAGTTGCTCCTGAATTTCCTCCTCCTTGTTTCCCCAGACCATGAGATCATCTGCAAACACCATTCCTTTCATCTTATCTTCTCCTATCTTTCCTGCTATCCGTGTCATTACCTCGTCCATAACCACAATAAAGAGAAGGGGTGACAGCGCACTACCCTGTTTCAGGCCACTCATTTGTCTGAACCAGTCTGTTCTTTCCCCTCCAACTTTCACACAACTCACACTTCCACAATACATCTCCTTCACTCTGCCTACAGTCTCTTTTTCCACTCCCATGTTTTCCATGGCTTTCCAAACCTTCTCCCTACACACACTATCATAGGCCTTTTCGATGTCCAGGAAGGCCATCAGCAGATCCTCTCCAAATTCGTAGTGGTGTTCCTGGAGCTGTCTCACTGAAAATATGAGATCCACTGTTGATCTCCCAGGTCTGAATCCATACTGCTCCTCTCTCAATGTTCTCTCCACTTTGGCTCGTATTCTACTTTCTAATATCTTTTCATATATCTTGGCACAGTGAGGTATGAGTGTGACTCCCCTGTAATTTCTGCACTCCTTTCTGCTTCCTTTCTTAAATATTGGGACAATTAATCCTTTCTTCCAATCTTCTGGGGTCTTTTTCTCCTTCCATATCACCCTCATCACATGGTACAGCCACTGTTTCCCAACCTCCCCTGCTGCCTTCACCATTTCAACACTCACTTCAACCACACCTGGTGCCCTTCCTCCTTTCATCTCGTCTATAGCCATTTCTAGTTCTCTCCAAGTCAGGTCCTTTTCCATTCCTGTGTTGTCTTCTCCATCTTCCAATACATTGTCTTCCTCCCTATGACCATTTGGATTCAGCAAATCCTCAAAGTACTCTTTCCACACTGTCTTGAGTGCCTCTTTGTTGTGTACCTCATTTCCGTTTTTGTCCATCATTACCACATCCTCTCGCAGACCTCTTCTCTTACTTTTGACCATCCCATAAAGTACTTTCTTATTTCCTCTGCTGTCTTCCTCCATCATCTCTGTCCACTTTACCATCCACTTCTTCCTCTCCTCTGCGACAATCTTGTTTGCTTCTTTCTTCTTTATGTTATAATCTTCCCTTGTTAGATCAGTTCTTTCCTGGAACCACACTCTGAAAGCCTCGTTCTTCCTTCCCACAGCTTCTTTTACTCTCTCATTCCACCATGGTGTCTCTTTACACCGCTTTCTGTTGCTTGTTCTTCCACATACTGCCACTGCAGCTTCCACCATTGTGTTTTTGAATTGCTTCCATTCCTCTTCCCCTGTTTTAGGATTGTCTGTTGGCATCCTTTCCCTTATTATCTTCTGGAATTCTTCCTTGACTTCCTTTTCCTTGAGTTTCCATACTTTGATTCTCCTTTCCTGGTACTCTGTCCTCTTGCTATCCTTAACAACTCCCAGGTTCATTACAAGTATTCGGTGGTCGCTATCTAAGGCCTCTGATGGTATTACCTTTATATCTGACACTTCTCTTCATTTCCCAGTCGTACAGCATGTAATCTACCAAAGATTTCTTTGTTAAATCACTGCTGTACCACGTTACCTTGTGGCTTTCTTTCTTCCGGAACCAGGAGTTGCCTACCACTAAACCGTTTCTCTTGCAAAAATCCAGCAACTTTCTCCCTTCTTCATTCCTGCTACCCCATCCTTCTGCTCCCAATACATTTTCATATCCTTGCCTTTCACTTCCTACATGTGCATTCAAATCTCCCATGACAATGATGCTCTGCCCATTCAACTGCTGTTGTAGCTCCTCCTCAAAGTCTTCCTTCTCTTGAGCTGTACATCCAACTTGAGGGGCATATACCTGGGCTATCTCCAGGCTTCTTCCCTTTACAGTTACTCTGATCTTCATGATCCTGTCACTTAGTCCCTTTACCTCTTCCTTCATTCCATCTCTCACAACTACTCCTACTCCGCTGCTCCTTCCTTCACTGTTCCCACTCCAGTACAACCGGTACCCTTTCCTCAGTTCTCTGCGACCTTCTCCTTTCCATCTTGTTTCTGCCAAGCCCAGTACATCCTGTTTTCTTCTCTCCATCACATCTACAATCTCCTCCACTTTTCCTGTCAGTGTCTGTATGTTTAATGTCCCAACTCGTAGTCCATTAGCATATCCGGGTCGTCGTCGTTTGCATCCGTCCTTTCCGAGGCCTGTTCCTGGTTTGAAAGCAAATATGATATCCACTACTGGCTTGCTAGGCCTATCGTAGCTTCACCAGAGCCCCGTCAGCCCTCACTTTTCAGGGTTCCCATAGAGCCTTCACAGCTACTGCAGTGGTCCCGGGGCACACAAAGTCCCCACTGTACTTCACCCCTACAGGCAATCCCCTACTTAATGCCGTTGCCCGTCTCCCACCACGTGGAGGAGGGGTTGGACTTGTGGGGAGACACTGTAAGTCAATATGGATCCAAAATGTTATGCATAATGCAAATGTAAGTACCGTATTTACTCGTCTATGGTACCCCACTTAATTTTCGAGACCCAAAATACAAAATTCTTGGAAATCGCTTATAGTACCCCTCCTTAAAAATTGAGAATCAATTCTTGGAAGTTGTTGAATTCTTAAAATTTTTTAAAATTCTAAAATTCTTTATGGCATTGGAGCTTGGACCTTGTCCGTAGCTACAGAAAAGAAGATTCGAGCATTTGAAATGTGGATATACCGGCGGATTCTTAAAATTTCGTGGACAGAACATGTGAGCAATGCCGAGGTTCTTCAGCGTGTGAGCAGTCAACCTGAGCTGTTCAACACAATTAAGAAGAGGAAATTGGAATACTTGGGACACATGATGAGGAATCCAAAATACCGTCTGCTCCAAGTTATACTTCAGGGTAAAATTGAAGGTCAGCTAGGACCAGGAAGGAGACTAATAACTTGCATAGATAATTTATGAACTTGGTTTGGGCTGTCTTCCACGGAACTCTTCAGGATTGCACAGGATAAGAAGGTGTTAGCCATGGTGGTAGCCAACATCCGTATCGGATAAGGCAGAAGAAGAAGAAGAACTAAAATTCATCCTCTTTTATGACAAAAAAAAATTGTTACATTATTTAGTTATTCAGACGATATGACCGTCATTTTGTGTACATGTATGCAATTGGGCAGGATATCCAATAGAAAATGCCACACTATTGGCCGAATAGAAGCGCCAAGTTTAAAATCCGGCCAATGAAAGTTATGGTTTCATATCTTGCCGCATTCTTTTGTTTTGTATACAAAGATGTATTGCCCTTTGAAATTGTGTTCGCAGCAGCTTTTTCTCAGTTTTAACATATTCCATTTGTTGCAAGAACTGTCGGCATTTGTGTGACACGTTACTGGTATATTAATGTGAAACGTGTGAATAATACGTACTCGGTTGTGTTTACAATGTTAGTGAGATATGATCTTTCAGCATTATCACTCGTTCAAATAAAAATAAAGTTTACATTTCCATGTCTGATACTTTGCCCATTCCCAGAGGTGCCAACTATTACGGATTGTCCGTAATTATTACGGATTTCAGCTCACGATTACGGCATTACGGTCGAAGGGGAAATTATTACGGAAAAGTGACATAACGAAAAAAATTCCTTTCTATGAAAGAAAGAAAGAAAAAAAAAAAGGAAAGTTACAGGGTGTCTACCGGTAACGAAAAAGTAGCTAATTTTACAAACAGGTAACGAAAGTAATAGTAGCTAATTTTTATGTCTGCATAGTTGGAGGAAACAAAAATTCGCCGAGGTCTGTTTAAATCGTCTAAACTCGCGCCGCTTGGCTCACAGATTGCGATGGAGCCGATTGCGTAAGCTATATTTCTCCGTACCCGACCTCAAGGAAATGTATACTGAGGATACCTTGAGTGATATAAATCGGTTCAACGTATAATTTCGGTATCGAGAAGAGTTTTTAGTTTTGTGTGAAATATTTTTCTGCATTATTAGGAAACCTGACTTTCCGCGAGACGTTTATTCGCGAAAACTTCCGAAACTCAACAGAAACCTCTCATTTCTGTTATTGACCTTTAAGTTTGGAGACTATCTCAAATTGAAGTCCAGAAATAACGCGAAATAATTAAATGTCGCAATCTTGCGAAATGATACAGTTTTGAAAAAAGAATCCCGAAAATGCTTCGAAATACATTTTTTTTTATTTTAAAAATCTATCCATCTCGAAAATTAGCGACATCCAGTATGGTTAATTCGAAATTCCGTTATGTTGACTTTTCCTTCGAACTTTGGTTCCATCGGATAATTTAACCGGTTATCTCGAAAACTTGTATGATTCGTGATTCGAATTCGAAAGAAAATTTGCCCTCTTGTCGTATTATTCATGCAATCCCATCAGAATAATTCGTAATATTCGATACGGTACCTACTTCAAACGTTCATCCTCCGACTCACATGCTCAAGATAGCCGGCTGACTGCACGACTTACCTGCGGGAATCTCGTCAAACGGACCGAGATCGATGCCAGTTGCGTAAAATCATAAAACCCGTGCCCAATCGCGAACTTGTGACCACGAGGACTGCGGGAATCCCGTCAAAGGTGTTTGGGCAGCCATCACGAAATATCCCGAAACCTACTCGCCATTTTCCCCATGACTGTATACTTAAAAGCGTACGGGGATCGAGAAGTGCGTCAACCCTTTTAGAAATGACAGTCTACGTAGCATCGCGATACTCATTTCTCCTCGTGATCCACCGTGAACACCCAACCACAGCATAGGGACGGCGGGAATCATGCGCGCCGACCATACAAAATGTCTATAACTGCTCGTGAATTTTAACCATGCCCATCCTCGAGCTTGCCTCCGCCATTCTGCCAGGACAATCGTTGAATGGCCGAACGCGGCGCCGATTGCATATTATCGCGTTCTCGGTGACCAACCGCGAGGACATCGTGATCCTCGTATAACGACCGAAAGCGGCAGCGATTGCAATACATCGCGATATTTCTCCGCCTTCGATGACGAGAACAACTGGATTCTTGTGGAACGTACAGCAAGCGGCGCCGATTGCGTAATTATGCTATATTTTCCCGTGTCCACCTCTAGGACAATGGGAATCTCGTTGATCGGCTAAAAGTTACACCAATTATGTAAATAGCGATTTTTCTCCGTGTTCCATCGAGAAAACTACGGGATTCTCGGCAAACGGCTGAGGCCAGCGTCGATCGTGTAAAATCGCGATATTTTCTTAGAATGAAGGTTTCCTATTCATCTCTTGATTATTTTGTTCAAAGATTCCCAAGTTTGGTCAAGGAAAGTGAACATGACAAACTTGAAGAGGAATTTGCTGTTTATCAGTGTGATACTTTCCCTGAATATATTTTACAAGGACATAGAATTGATGTAAACTGGAGCAAAATTGCTGAGCTTAAAAATGAAAGTGTATAAAACTTTAAGTAATGTGGTATTTGCAATATTACTTGTACCTCACAGTAACTCCCCCACAGAAAGAATTTTCAGTGTTATTAGGAAAAAATCAGACACCATTCAGACCTACATTAAGCACATCTACACTGGAATCGATTATGATTCAGAAGGTGAAAATGTCATTACAGGGGGAGGTATGTTGCAAGAAAACTTTCACGGAAAACCAGTTACTGGGTGCAAAACAAGCTAGAAGGATTTTTTTTAAATTACAGAACTAGCAAGTAATATGCAAATTTTATTGTGTAATATGATATCTTTACTATAGGTTGCTTCCGGGTAGGACAAAGATGGTGTCATTATCGAGAAGGGAGGAACATGCTTCGGATTTGACGTGAAAATTTTTCAGTGTGTGTGTGGGGGGGGGGGGGGGGGGAATATAAGGGATTACTGATAACCCACTTCAAAGGTTGGCACCTCTGCATTCCATTCTATTTCTTTGTTACTAAGATATTTGCTTAGCAAGGGATAGTAGTGAAAGTTATTCTGGGGTAGGGAATAATGGTGGATAAAGGAGGTTATGGCAGTCTCATAATGGACAGATTAAAGATGTAAACTTTGTATATTTTGATTGAATATATCGTACTATGTAGCATCAAAATAAAATAGCTTACTTTTACTCTCTCTTTATCACAAAAACAAAAATGGATTTCTGCGAAGTTCCTGTCTATAGTACCCCCCTGTATTTCGGAACTAAAAATTTGGAAAAAAAAGAGGGAGTCCTATAGGCGAGTAAATACTGTATACTAGATGTTAGGCCCCTTAAAACAACAATTATCATCATCATCAAATACTGTATATATAGGGTGTCTTTTATGTACCTTTGGAGAATGATAGGTCGTGTAGGGGACGGGTATAGAAGTAATTTGAGATAGGGAAATTGGGGCCGGAGCGGCCTCCTTAACCCCTAAAATAAGGGTTGATTCAGGCCCTCCACCCTGTAAGTTAGGCAACCGACCCAAGCCTCTATTACCTTTCTCAATCCTTTAACTCTTGGCAAGATTGATTTCACCATGTCAAAGCCCGGCCTTTCGCAACGCTATCCATTACGCCAGCGCCACATGGTGAAATGAATCTTGCCAAGAGTTAAAGGATTGAGAAAGGTAATAGAGGCTTGGGTCGGTTGCCTAACTTACAGGGTGGAGAGCTGAATCAACCCTTATTTTAGGGGTTAAGGAGGCCGCGCCGACCCCAAGTTCCCAGTCTCAAATTACTTCTATACCCGTCCCCTACACGACCTATCATTCTCCAAAGGTACATAAAAGACACCCTGTATATGTTGGCCAGATGGGGGTAGTATAGATCGTGATACATTATAATATTACAATGTTGCCCTAGACACAAAATGGCAGTATCCATGGCATCATGGATGACATTAAAGCTTTAAACGATGCATACATATTAAATTCTATGTGTTAATAAGGCTTTACGTACAAACCTAACCTGGGGCTAACACCCCAAACCCCCTCGCTCGTATTACAGGCAGTAATTTTGTCCAGACCCTCATCTATCCTGGTAGCGACCAATGGCTTTAGAAGAGTACAGTGCAACTTTTCAATTAACTTGAACTAAAAGTAATTCATGAACATTCGTAACTCACCACCATACCTCGCACAAGAAAACATGACTATATCAGCATGTAACGACACACTATTTAAAACCTCATACAGCTGAGCAATATGGCAGCAATTCAAGCCACACCATCAAACAATAATGTCATCACGCCATCCATGACGTCATCGACTACAAACTAAAATGGATAGCTGAAATGCATCAGAAGGAAACGTTCATCATCTCATGGAAAACAGAGATGGTGTAGAATTTAAATGTAAGTACAATCCCATATTCTTTGATACACTCTATACTGGGACATCTGATGATTAACATATCAACAACCTTTACTAGCTACCTAGGACATGCAATGAAATTATTTTAATCTATTTATCAGTTCTTTAACCTACAGACCTAGGTTGTGTGATGAAATTATTTTAATATTAATTGTTCTTTATAACCTTCACGTACCAACCAAGGACGTGTGATGAAATTGTTTAACCTTTACTGACCAGTCATCTAGAAATCCTATTAATTTTGTTTCTATTTCCTTTCAGGGTCTGAGGAAACAACTTTGTTCTTCATCAGACATACAATTTTGCACCACAAGTTATTCATAGGGAAGAGGGGACATCCAACGATAGTAGCCACCAGTATCAAAAACAATTCTGGAAAAGAAATGAGCTAATTTAACTGCCAAGTATAGAACAATCAAATCGCTCCCTACGGGGACAGGTACTGAAGAAAGGAGCCGTACCCCTACAATCTGGCCATATTTTACCTCATTAGATTCCTTCTTCTCTGAGCAGCACTCCATCAACCTCCCTTTTATTATAGGTACAGGGTCATTATATGTACCCCCGAATAAACACGGCAAGCTAAGCCGGCTGTGACTGGCGCAGATTGCGGCCGCGCGTACCCGGTTCAGCCAGTGGTTGGCGTGCACTTTCACACTTTTACCAAACATGTTCAATAATGTGTACTTACAGTGCTCATAGGCGATGCTGAAAATGTCCTCCCTCTCTTGTAACACACACCTGACATCTTCTGATGAAAGAATGTCTGTCAACTCTTTTATTATTTACGGAGCCTGTTTCCTTGAATAGTTTAGTGAGCCTCCTAATTGTACTGGCATTAGGCACAGGTCTTCCTGGAAACTTGATTCGAAATGTTCGTCTTGTTTCAGAACAAGATTTTCTGCTTTTCATATACGAATTATGGATATACACACGTTCGCGCAATGTGAATGTCTAGGCACGACCAACAATCACAGTAATCACAATACTCACTAAACATGTAACAGTAACGTCCAAGCTTTGCAGATACACATCCATATGAATGACAAAACACTTGTGAACTAACAATATGAGTCAGTGGAGCGTGCCAACCACCGGCTGAACCGGGTATGTGCGGCCGCGATCTGCGCCGGTCACAGCCAGCTTAGCTTGCTGTGTTTACTCACGCGCACATAGATAATGACCCTGTAGATTCTTCCAAAACTAGACCAATCTCCAGTCTGTTCAGTTCCAATTCTACTCCCCCTCCTCCTCACTGTCCCGATTTCAATAATATAAGGTGCGTTCAAAAAGTAATGAGCCGGAGGCTGGAATGCGCAAACCGGTGACGACATCGGCTAATCGCGGCGTGTGTAACGTGGTTTGGTTCCGACCAGAGCGTGGAAGGTCACAGCCATTCGCTAGAGGGCAAGCGAGCACGTCACGTGACGGTACAAAGCGAGCAGCAGCATGCATCAATCGTCCAACGCTGCCAGTCGCATTGCAAACAGTGACATGGAGGCATCAAACAAAGAGGTATTGTTCGGTTTCTTACAGCAGAAGGAGTAGGGAGAATGGACATTCATCGCCGAATGTCACAAGTGTACGGCGAACACTGCATGTCCCTTGCAAGGGTCAAGGCGTGGCACAAGCGCTTCAGGGAAGGACGGGTGTCGTTAGCCGATGATGCCCGGTCTGGGGCACCCCCTTGCATTACCGATGACAACGTCCAGCTGGTTGATGCACTCATTACCCAGGACCGCCGAGTGACAGTGAACGCCATAGCCGCCGTGTTCGGATTGAGCGTAGGAAGTGTGCACAACATCATGAAGGAACGACTGTAATTGCGCAAAGTGTGTGCCCAATGGGTGCCCTACAGTCTTCAACCACACCAGGAAGCATGTCGAATGGCCCACTGTCTTGGTCATCTGCAGTGCTATGCGAGGGAAGGGAATGGTTTCCTGGCACGAGTGGTGGCTGGAGATGAGTCATGGTGTCATCACTTCGAACCAGAATCCAAACGACAAAGCCTCCAGTGGAAGCATCCAGGGTCACCACCACCCAAAAAAGGCAAGGCCATCCACACGAGTGCAGGAAAGGTAATGTAATTATGCCTCCAGCTCGTTACTTTTTGAATGCACCTTATATTACCTACGTCACTCCTTCCTTGTCTTCTTCCGTATACTTGCCCCAGTCACCAGCCAAACAACCTGGACCATCCTCACCCCTACTATAGCACAGCATGGCCCGAAGCACCTTGAAGCTACAAAAAGGAAGAAAGTCAAAAGTGCAGAAGCTGACCGAGAAGATCCTCTGTTAGAGTATTTAAAGGAACAAGATGCTAGAGACCAGCAGAACGCAGATCCCCTGTTGTCTCTGTTAGAGAAACTTGTAGAAAGAAACTAAAATGTAATGTATGATGTGAAAGTATAATAAAATGTTCATATTCAGTTTTTCAAAGGAACGCATTTTTCTCTCTGTTTTAGTACAGGACATTTCCAGTGTAATGCTCTTTAATTTGAGATCTTGTTGAGGTAGTTAGCTGAATTAGAACTTGACTCATTGTTGTCGGAAGTTGTAAAACAAAAGAACAATTTCTAGTTGTTGAACAAATTAAGTTAACCCTTAGCACTCGCGCGGCGGGAGAGCCCCGACAACGAAAATATCTCGCATAGATCCTTTGTCGGGTCACACCAGACATCGATTTGTTCCGCCCATAACTTCGCTGTCGAGGTACACCCAACAAAATATCAGCAATACTGCGCTTCTCCCTTCTTCTGCGATACTATGCACTACAGTTACGCTATATTCTCTTTGGAAACAAGCCGTATGGAAAGGTATTTTGAAGGCCATACAAGTTTGTAATGAACTGTTGTGTAGCAACATGTCTACGTTAGAAGATCGCGAGAAGCAAATAGCGGAATATTTGGATGAAAGTGACGTTGATTTTAGCGATAGTGGAACTGATACTGAATTAAGTGTTGCGGAAGATCATGCAGAATTAGATGGTGTTAGTGAATTTAGTGACGAAGAGCTCGTTTATGATGAAACATTTCGTAATGACAAGTGCCTGTACCTCGAATGGAGTTTAGGTGGTACGGATATTTTTTCTCGAAATGTGATTTTCTTACATCAATTATTGGTAAATCGAGGGTACTGATCACGAATATACTATTAGTTTCGTACCCACACCTAACCCCCTTGAGGGACGAGGGTTCGATTACCCTCCCAGGTACTAAGTCATAAATTCGAATTTGGGGCGTGTAACCCGGAAAGTTACGGTATTGTGTTTATAAAAATAGTAGCATGACGTTTCCTACCTTGGCTGTGCGTAAAGTCACACCTAACGCCCTTGAGGGTTCGATTCCTCCCACAGGTACCAAGTCATAAATTCGAATTTGCGATGAATGGCCCGCATTATCTACACAATACCGTTCCGATCCGGGCCTGAGATCGCGAATTCGATTATTCCACTTAGTAGCCTACTTGGGAAGGGAACCGAACTCCTACATTCAAGGGCGCTACGGATGGCTTTTCGCATATCGAAATAAGAAACTTTTTTCATACAATTTATATCGACGCAATGTTGTACAAATCTGGCTTATACGTAGCAAATTCGAATTTATGACTTAGTACCTGGGAGGGGAATCGAACTCTCGATCCTCAAGGGCGTTAGGTGTGGGTGCAAAACTAATAGTATATTCGTGATCAGCACCCATAATTGATGTAAAAAAAAAACACATTTCGAGAAACAATATCCGTACCACCTAAACTTCATAAGTGCCGCCGGTTCAGAAGGTAATGCAATTATTGCTAATTACAGGTACATCCTGAGTGTAAAATACAGAACATTGTCCCTGATATGTTGTATTATGTTATAGTTCATTGTAGTAATTAAGTGTATTGTATTATATTACATTAACCTATTAAATTCACATCGCAAACATACATGGGGTGTGATGACCTGCCACAAGCATATATTTAAATGGAGCTGAAGAGGAAATACTGTTCACAAATAATGGAGTGCTAAGTGTTATAAATGTTTGCATTATGAGTAGGCCTTTTTCTTCCTAAATGAAAGTACAGTGTACTCCCAATAGTTTGCTTTGCGGTTAATCTGTGAGTCTCCAAGACTTTTTTTAAAATCTTACAGTAACTAATCATTCCACTAAATAAAATATTCTCTACATTGTTTAAAAGAATTTTAATGCGATAACGCTGCATGGAGACTAAATCATTGAGATTTGAGGAGACTAACTGCGTTTCTCAGTGATGTAAAATTAGCCCTACTTGTGCATTGCTACCAGAATGCTGCAATCTTGGAAACCTACGAGCATGTCGCCGAACGGTGTATAGTACGGATTTCTTTTATCTTCAAAGCCGAAACAAGGGAATGCACTATCACTCATCCCAACACACACACCCCAAGGTCGCTGATCTGTGGGTGGTGAAGGGTTGATGCGCGGTCGGCATATTGTAAGGAGCAATTATAGCCTAATGGCGCAAACTAGCGCGACGCCAAGAGCATGTTTGTTGGGTGCTCAACAAGTCATGGGAGAAAATTACCACTACTACACTCGCACAAAAGGAAGTGTTTGCCGGCTTCTGGGACCTACTTGTTATACAAATAGTGCAGCATGGCATTATTGTTCCTGGCCTTCAGGTGGTGTGATAGGTTCCAGCTTGTACGACAGTCCTGGGCAATGGGGCGTACAGTGCAACTCCACGGCCCTTCTGAGCTGACAATTTTAATGGGTTAAGGGGGTCTCCGCCTAATCAATACAAATACATTAAAATTGTCATTGTACACATCAATACGGACCTTGCGAAATGGATAATCCTCCAATTAACCTTCTGAGCCGATCGGTAGCCAAGGGAAATTTTGTTAGAATAACAGGTCTGTATTCATAAAAAGTTTTCGGAGGTATAATAAATCAATTTGGATTAATACATTCTCTATAGATGGAAGGCTACATTTTTGATTTAGAATCTAGGTCGGAATGTTTTTGGAAGAATGAATTTAGTGGCACGATTTTGTATTTGCTCTAGCTTAAGGATATTTCCTCTGGTACCAGGGTCCATGAAGGGCACATGTGAATCAATAGCAGTCGCACTAGGCTCAGGTAGGCGGTCCTCTTCACTTTAGTGCGCCAACCACGCAGACATCTCCTTAGCATACAGTGTTGACGGGCAGCTTGGTTCCTCACAGCGTCGGAGGTGATGTAATATCCATGCTTACCAATAGGACTATCTGCTGAAGATTCCAGAAGCTCTGTATTGGATTGAAAATACGGACATTCAACTTATTAACTACTTTCATTTTAGAGACTCTAGAATATTGCCCTGAAGGGGATATTTGAATGTTGTCACCGTATAAACACAACCAAACAATCTTGTTTATAATGTAAGTTTACTCCAACTTGAAAAGACTGAGTCGAAACACACAAGAATGTCATCACTCGTCCAAAACATTGTTATGCTCTTACCTGCTAAGCCACTGCCTTATAAAAATGTTAGAGCAGTTCGGATATTGAACTACAAACATTTTAATATGCTTCATGATTGTTGATCTGTGTAGGTTCCCCGATGAAACTGGATTTTAAAAGAAAGAAACCATTTCACTGGTAAAAATATATAACCACTCAAAATTTATTCAGGAACAGTTACAAATCATTTTGCTGTTATGTACAGTTAATCAGCTATATCTTTATAAACTTTACTAATAAATGTATAATGTCATTGTTTAAATTATGTCATCCAGGCATAATATAATAGCAATATTAGAGCAATGATATTTACAATAACAATTCCTTGTGGCTTATAATAGTTTGTACATTATTTATTATACCATGGTGCATGAACCACCTTGTCGTTTTCTTAATTAATTTTCTCAGGAACAAACAAAGGGGAACATAATTTCCTTTGCGACTGGAAAAGTTGTCCATATACAAATAAATTACTTCAAGAATAGAATTCTCTGGGACATTGTTATGTCATGCAATAAATTGTTCCCTTTCCACATGGAATTATTGGAGATAACACATCAGATAGAAACTACACTTTAAATAAATACCCCTTAGCTTTTGGTAGCATTCATATGACTTAAGAAACAAGATGCCAGCACCTTGAATCAATATTAAAAGAGAAAGACCATGTAAGAGATTAAGAAAGAAAAACATTGCTAATATGCAGCTCTAATCAACGTGCAGACTTCAAAGACCAGGACCTGATAGGGGAAGAGAAGTTATAGACAGGGTTTCCATCCACTCACTCGCCCAAAAATAGTGAAATAGCGAGTGGTTTTATTTCAAAAAAGTGACGAAAAAAGTTTTAGTATGAAAAAGTTAGTAAATAGCCAGTAAATTCATAGCATTATTCGCATTTATGGCCGTAGGCCTATATCTGGTTCATAATTTTAACTTTTGTTGATATCTGTGGGCTCAATTAGGGGGGGTCTTGGGTGGCTAAGCTCCCCAAAACAAACCATAGCCCCCCAAAAATGCAACGACTGTATTGAAATAGACAAAATTTTTAAGAATGTGTATCTGAAAAACAAATTAGCCCCCCAAAAATGTCAACCGAATTGCGCCTATGTTAATAATACAGGGTGTCGAGCGATGACCTTTTTTCAAATTCCCGTATTTCCCGTACGAAAATCCACCAAATTCCCGTATATTTTAGAACTCTCTAAGACTTCGAGTTCGCATACCGAATGGCTGAAAAATGAATCTCAAAGCGCGAATCAAGATTTTCTGGCGTAAGTGTAACTGCATTTTTGGAGATACTTCCGCAACTCACGGGTTATGGCGAGATTTAGGTCTAATCCATAGCGTGAGCAAAGCGCGCGCGCGCGAGTGAATTCTCTCACAGATACCGTTTATCTGAGGAGAGCTGATATAAATGAATGTTTTACTGAGGAGGGTTGAGAGAGTAGAGAATAGAAGTGTCACATAATAAATGTTTACGGGAAGTGACTGAATTGTATGTTACCGTAACCGTATAGAGCTTCCACGAGTTCAAATGACACCGAAGCTTATGCATAGGGAACTTCCGGTCCGCGAATCTCCATTTGATTTTCATTGGCAGTGAATCGTTCGCGATTATCTTCTTTATTATTTCGGATAGTGGTTTTGTGTTTAGGCGTTCAACTTATGAAATAAGAACTGGAGGGTTGGCCTTTCATGAATATTCCAAAGACAAGTGTCTCCTAAAAGAGTAATTAGTAAAACTTCGCATCAGAAACGACCATAACAAACAGCTTGCCTACAAAGTGTGCGATTTGCACATTTCAAACGGCATTTCTTAGACTACAATATTTAAGTTGGTGCAAATTAAATGTGAGAATATTATTATAATTTGCTATCCGGTTGTTATATTAGTATATTATGCATTAACGTGACCCGTTTAAATGCTAAATTGTGACGGAAGCTACGAGTTATAGGCTATTCGCCGTACCGGTAGGCCTAATATTTACTAACGCATCGTTTCTTCTTTAATATTTATTTAATCATTATAATTATAATAGCCTATCTTCAACCCTCATTTAACCAAAAATCAGTTTATAATTCTATACATATTCCAGGTATTTCAAGAAAGCGATATTTGATAGCACATGCGATTCCACCTTAAAATCCAACCGTGCCTAGTTTTCAGTATCTATGGAAAATATTACCGTAAGTTAATAAACCAAACAACTGGCGACAATTTTTTTAAAATGCTCATTTACATCTTCACCCTAGTCTACGTAAAGTACCATACGGTAATCACTGAAAGGGTAGGGGGGTTATGACCCCAATTTCACAAATGAACGAACCTCATTTTGCATGAATTATGGAACCCGAATCCTAATGGAGGTATGGATTGTCTGCATTTAGAAATATGTTAGTCAATAATTTAAAACAAGATGCCAGAAAACTAAATACAAACATCTGCGTGCCTACTACGGTGTAAAGTTGCTCCGTGAAAAAAATACACCTCGCCAAGATTACACGACGTGCATACAGTTAAATACTATCATCCAATTGGAGAAACACTTTCTCTGTCACGATCTTATAAGCAATTCAAACATAAACTGCTGTAATTTACGGGAAAATGGGCAACATTTAGAGACTACTAGTGTTGTATGTGGCACAACGTTAGCTAACATTTCGCGTCATTAATACATAAGGAATGAACACATGCAGAGCTTTCTCACTGCACACAGCTGAAGATCATATTCTTGGTGCATTTTACGTTCTCTTAATAACAATAATTTGCTTAGTTACATGCAACGAAAATTGTAGTACACAGTTCCCATTGCTTCCAATACCTGACTACTAAACCAGAAAATGGTAATGCATAAACATACGCCAGTGGCGCGTCCTATGGCAAATGAAAGATCGAAAGAAAATGTAAGCTCTATAGGAGCACGGAACAAGACGATACGATTTTCTACTCTACTGAAAGTAGTCAAAATTCCCTTTGTAATAATGACTAATAATCCTGGGGTTATGTAGTAATAATAATGATCGTGTGGCCTCCGGAGAGACCTAGTGCAGATCTTTCTAGTTGACGCCCGTCGGCGACCTGCGCGTCGTAATGAGGATGAAATGATGAAGAAGAAGGCACATAACCCAGTCCCCGAGACACGGTCATTAACCCCAGGAGATTAAAATCCCTGATGGCTCGGCCGGGAATCGAACCCGAGGCACTTTGGGCCAAAGCCTAGCGCGCTAACCATTTAGCCACAGAGCCGGACGGGTCATGTAGTAATAAGATGCAACCCACCCACTATCCCTTTTTAGATCACGACTTTTATAGTAAAAGTGTGTCCGCTATTACACGCGTAAATTATGGGACAAATACAGTATTGCTAACCCCATGAATTCAGTACTGACAGCCTTCCTGTCACTATGCCCCGCTTTTCCTCTCCGCAAACCACGGTCGCCACATAACGAGACCCTACGTCCAACCGCCACACGGCAAGAATTCTGAGCATGCTTCTCACCTACACCCTGTATTTCGAAGGAAACAACGCGAAGGATATGCCGGTATATTTAATATATTTTAAAAGACGATCCTGAGTCAACGCCGAGGACATTCATACAGAGAAATACGATACTTTTAGGTGAATAAATAAATTACACACCGAAGCTATGATACCTTTATCATCGGTATCGGTACCAATTCAATAAATACGACAAATAGGGCAAACACTCTACAGCTAATGAATATAAAAACACTCACCATGCAATGATTATCCTTTAACATGAAACAAGAGTCTGAGCGGAGGTCGTTCACAGCTTACTACAGTAGTTGACAGATGCACACTCTCTGAATCGCGACTCTCTACGGTTAATATTAGCTTTTGTGATAATACAAAAGTAAAGTTAAGGTAAATACATATTTAGCACTGAGCACTCAAACAAGCCGCTCAGTGGCGATATTATTGCCGTGGTTTTATATTGTCGAGTTGTAGGCTATTGAATGGCAGACGGTATTTTGAACACTATGATGGGAAACAATAGCCTGTGGTCTATTATCGATTGACGCAAGCGAACTGATGCCAATAAATAACTTATCCTCAGTCACTTGGCAAGGATTTCTTTGACACCCTCCATCCCTTCACTGTCCCTATCATCATCACCACCATCATTGTCTTCGTCAGAGCTTGATGAATTGCCGATGTTAATAATCATTTCATCCACCGCGATATCCAGATCGCCTTCAGTATTTCTTTCTGCACATGCTGTACGGGATGTATCCAGTCCTCGGGTCGAACTTCGGCGAAGTAAAAGTAAGGAAACAGGCAGTGGTTAATAAGCGACTGAAACAATGCCTGCCCATACGAGAAGAATTCTGCTACGTGTTTTGTGTATTTTGTAGCCACATGTTGGTGACGGGTGTTTGATAGTAAAATGTCGAGAGCTGTGAGATATTGTTTGAAGTTTTTGAAATTTATGCATGTGTGACGCATTTGGATTGAGTGTTTGCACGGACTTGAAAACAATTTGGTAGGCTATGTGCATCTCCCCTGCGAAAGAAGATCATGGAAAGGCTAAAAACAGTAACATTCCACACGCGACACGCCGCGAATACTTTTTAATTCAGATTTATTTTATCAACGTAGATAATAGAAAATAAAATAATGCAAAACGAAATTAAATAAGTCACTTTGACAAATACAAGATTGTTACTAGGAACTTCAGTTATACACAGCACAAAATTAAGTTCTTTTGACAGTACTATTTTTTTTTCTCCAATTCCTGGAGATCTTTCGTGGCTTTTCTTTCAACTGCCACCTTAGCCGTCGATTTGCACCTGTTTTGCTTCCTTGAACACGGCGTAGGAGTTTCGGGCAGTATGGACTCTTGCTCACGGTATCTTTTCTACTCCACCAGCTGCCATCACAGCGTCCTGAACAGTATACGCATGCCAATCAGACTTGATTCTTTGTGATTGACGATCATGCACTCCTTGTTCAGGGAGAAACCTCTGTCTAGAGCTGCATTGTTGTGATACAAAATCAGTATCATTTTAACGAAGCTTGAGAGATCGTTTTTTTTTTTGGCAGGAACTGCTGAAGCCACTATTTCAGACCACAGCACGTCGAGCCGTGGCTCTTTTCCGTCGAACTGCTTCAAACGCGCAGTGACGGAGGGCAGTCTCAGAAGTGCGGAGTAGCTGCTCTTGAAGCGGTCAGCCATTGCGCCAGAAAGCAACTTCTTCTGATTACAAAGAATTTCCAGGGCAATGACGATCCTAACTTCTTCCAACTTAAGAGTCTCAGCGACCCCTACACGGTCCAGGCAGGAAATAGTACGGGTCCCTTGTGAGCAAGAGTTGACCTCTCTGATTTTTTCAGCCATAGGATACCAATGTACAATTTTCGGCAGTTGGTGCGAAATTGCAGCACATACGCGTTTGGAATTTTCTGAGATCTTAAGCTGTTAACTTCTTTAAGGGCTGCTCTTGTCGAGAAACCCAGGTCTCCTCTGAATAACAATGCGGACTAACTCCTGCATGTCATTGTCAGCAACCAGCGCGGCGCGCGGAGAGGGTACGGCCGGCGGTCGGCCAGGCAAAGCATGCATTCGACGTTGGCTGGGTTCTCATCCCGCTTAGTGCTCTATCGGAGACGCAAATTGCGGGTGGCAGCGCAGTCTGCTGGCGAAATAGAAGACTGAGCGGGAGGACTCTACCGAGCGTTCGGGGGCTAAGAAGTCAGGCATTATGAGGCTTTTGAAGATTTCCCGTATCAAGTGCGAATTTCCCGTATTTTTCCCGGGTCACTAAAATTCCCGTATTTCCCCGTATCGCTCGACACCCTGTAATATCTCCGAGTACCGTTTGTGATTTTCTTCGGCGATCGCTGCATGGCACCGGCTGAGGTATTGCACCATGGAAGCTTTTTATGATTTCTGGCCGCCTGGCTCGCTGCCGGAAGCGGTGGCAGAAAAATGAACTACCCATTCATGGGTATATTTTGGGTCATTTCTAACAATCTGATTGTGCACGAGACCATTTTTAACACAGAATGTGACCAGTTTTGAAAAAAAAAAAAAAAAAGTGAGAATAGTGAGTAATTTTATCAAATAGCGAGAAAAGTGAGTCGCTGGAAGCACTGGTTATAGAGGCACTACAGAACTTTCAAATTAAAATGCTAACTTTCGCGGGATCTATCTGCAAACAAGCCACTGCAGCATGCCAGCTCCTGTGGCCATGCTTAATGGCATACCAATTGGCACTGATTTTGTCTACCTTGGGTTAGTGCCTTTGTCCACATATACATCAAATGTTTTTTATCGAGCACAGTCTATGGATTCAAATTTCCTTACAAATCTTTCAATTGTACTTCTTCAGGAAGTGTTTTAATAAATTTCCTTCTTGTCAAATGAGCGGTATCAACTTTAAAATTCACTTTGCATACAAATAAGCGCTCTTCTTTTATTAGCTGTCTTATCATCCCAAAGCAAGAAACCAGGCAGAACACATTAGTCTCTTTTGGAACGCTTGCTATGCATATCCTGCAGCGGGGCTTTTAATTTGTGGCAGATGATATCATTGTTTTGTCCCTTAAAACAATCTGTCAACTGTTTACAGTGCATTATCCCGGGAATAGTTCAAAGTAGGAGGAACAGTCATAGACCTGCACTGTAACACTGAAAACCAGACAATTTCATGCACAGAGAATGTTTTCTTTAATATCTGCATAACACAGATGTTACCCACTGACATACTGGGCAGTGAGATACGGCTGATGCTTGACTAATAGTTCGGATCTTTTAGTATGTGAGGATGTGGTCTATTATGCCCTGGTCTTCAAAGACAGCATATTGTATTCACCCTATATATTCAGTAAAACGTGCTCAAAACGGAATTACAAGGGTCAGAGGTTGTTTTCCCTCTGAATTAGACAATTTTCCGGATTGAACAAAATTATGCAAAAAGACACGCCTGATCCATTAGTCTAGTTTTGGTAATACAATATCTCAGTAACACAATATCTAGATTTTTATTACTCACGCATAGGCCTGCACTAACAGACTCAACATATTATGTATGTACTTAAACACTGAAAACCAGACAATTTCACGCACAGACAACTTTTCCTTTACACTCACTTATGACGTTTATTTCTTAGCTGTCTTCACAACTGACACAAATTTACTGACGGGACACAAAGTTACAAAACTGTTTACAGATGTACATGGAGATAAGGATCTCTATGAACCATAGCAAGAGTCAGGCAATTAGTGGAGATTTAAATTCCATTCTTCAAGGAATTGGAGAAACTCAGATTACGTAAACACCAGGTTCTCCCCCTGGCGAAATATTTATGCAGCAATTTTACTGCAGTACAGGATATTACACAGCTAAAGCAGAAGTTCTGCATTATACAGTAAGATTTGAACAATTAAATTCATTATTTCTTTCAGTTTCCACTTTATAGACCATAAATAACTCGCAAAGCAATACCCAGTGCGCTGGAACCAGAACTCTCCTTTATATTGCACAAGTTTCCACTTTATAGACGTTCCACTTTGAGCAAGTTTTACTGTATAAGCACTAGAATTTGGCCTTGAAAACAGATCATTTCCTTATTTACCCTAAATAGGATTGCAAGGGGAGGAAGAAAACCACTAAATAAAGTAGAATACAGTACAAGCAAATTCATTAAGCAGAAAAGATAACTTAGAAAGAACATAAGACAAGTAAACAAAGAAACACATCATAGAACAGGACACCACCACCACAAAAGAATAAAATATTACGATTATGTCATCATCAGTGTTAGACAAAGGGAAGACCTAGACTGAGACAGCAAACGAAAATGTGTTCCATTGGATGTCGTGGCCTTTGCTGCCTTGTAACTTTTTGCTCAGTTTCGTATCGATATGCCAGCAACTCTCTAATGAGGTTACCACCCATCAGCGGACTGGACCTTCCGTTGTCTTTGAAATTTTGGATTCAGACATGCTCATTGCTTAGTATGAACATGTCGTCCCCTAAACGTATGTTGGTATGGATTTGTACTTGTCCCCACAATTTCAATGCAAAAATAACTAACTTAGTATGTCAACAACATTATAAAGAAACTGGTTTACAGACCTATCCTCATGCAAATTGTGTGTAGTGCGAACACATGCTCGCCTGTAATATATAACCTTGTTATAAAGGTTAACAGGTATTCATCATTCTAGATCTTAAAATCATATCCATGATTCGATGTTCCACAGAGGAATTTTCTTTCTTTTCAATGTATTTATATGTGGTATGAATGTTTGTCGTATTATTTTTCACCGGTCTCGAGTATGAGTTATGAAAATCTTTTGAGAGATAAATTTAATTCAGCAGCATAGGGGTTAATATCTAAATGAAGCTAATATAATTTGCCTTTTTTAAAAATCCAGGTCAAGGGAGAGTGCACATATCGGTATTAACAATTTTATTTCTCTCCACAGGACTGGTGCCTTCTGCGGTGGTGATCGTCTCTCGACAGGGGGCTCGCTTTCAACATTGATGCTACAATCGCCAATACTCCTCTATTTACTTACAACATAGTTTTGTACAACGTTTGCTTTTAACTTGCTTATTAAATTATTTGCTAAAGGAATGCCACTCCTCCAGTCAGTTATTTATGCTTTCTATGCAAAGAATTGCTTTTCAATCGGTCGACACATTTATGTACTCATATTGGGCAGGGAATAGCAACTATGTATCATACTTGCTAACCTGGATACAATAACATACAATATACACTTCAACACACTTTTCTAATTTTATAGGGCAGATGACCTCGCTGTTCTGTCCCCTTAAAACAACAACAAACCAACTGGATGACATGTTTTGTTCATCAGGCGAATGAACATCGTCAAATCGTGTTCACTTAAGGCTCTCGGTACAGTAGTGAGCAGTGGACCTAACGGAAGGTGTCTACTGTAAGCAGATAAATGATGCACTTCAATATTGTTAATAGTGTTAGCCAGTACCTTGGTGTGTTGGGTTAGCACACCTGCCTCTCACCCCTAGGCCTGGGGTTCGATTCCCGGCTCCCAACGGGGTCCACTCAGTCTTGTGAGGACAATTTAGTTGTCTAACATTGAGTCAAGGAAACCAAGGGGACCCGACACGCTAACCATGCGCTGCCCCTAATCTGTAGGTCAAATGGCGGGGCATTGGTCATTTGATAGATCAAGGCCCTTTGGGTTGTTTTATTTGTCAACAGTGGTAATAATAATGCTATTGGTTTTACGTCCCTTTTAACTACTGCGGCTTTTAGAGATGCCGGGGTGCTGGAATTTCGCCCTGAACCTCTTTAACTTGCCAATAAATCTACTGACACGGCTCCCTCGCACCGTCAAAAGCTGACTGCGCCAGGATTCGATCCTGCAACCTTGGGAACAGCAAGCGAGAACGTTACCACTGAACCACGCAGCCAGCCAACAGTGCTAATAAAAGACAAGTATTAAATATAATACAGTAGAGTCTCGATTATCCGACCTAAACTGAACCTGGGGTACTTCGGATCACCGAAAATGTCGGATAATACAGAATTACTTTGAAAATTAACTGAAACAATGACATGTTTTTCGGTACTCTATTTACACTGAATTATCAATTCATTGTACATGCCATATTGAACAAAAACGTTACAAATGTCTTAAGAAAAGAAACTTGTCAACAATGTCTGCTAGCCTGCTGATTGACGTTTCCTTGCTGCGAGATCTCGTCATCCGCGAAAAATCAACACCTGCGTTGCGCTTGCCTCTGGCTGTTGCTCTACGTACGTTAATGCCATATCCCATGCGCCTAATCCTCCACTGTGATCCATCGTTTTATCCTTTTGTTCTGCAATACCTTCTTCTTCACCAGCCTCTTTTTCGTTAGCATTCACGAAAGCAATAATATTAGGGTCAGTTAGTTCAAACAGCTGATCTTGTGCACACCAATTACTCATATCTAGAGTCGTAGCACCCTCACAACCAGGAATGCAATTCAGTAAGGGAACAGTGTCGGATAAGCGAAGGTCGGTTGAGCAGGACTCGACTGTATTAATAATAATGAACAAACAATATCGATAAACATTGGAGACTAGTTTAAAAGAATACGGAACCAGTAATGAGCACAATTAGGGGAGAGGGGAACGCATATCATTCTTTGGACATTTCAATAGAACAATTATGAAACAGTAAGAGTAATATTCAATGGATTATGGAAATTACAGAAGATATGAGAGAATCAGAAATAAAAAGATCTGCGAAGACATCCAAGTGAAACTCTAGCAACATCAAGATTGAGCTGGTTTGGTCATTTGAAGAGGGTAGCAAGAGAATGTTTTAACAAGGACCTGGAGGGAAAGCAATCTAGGTGCAGGCCCAAGGCACGATGGATCTCCCAAATGAAAGATGATATGCAAGGAAGAGGAGTGGAATGGTGTAAAGTTGAAGAAGAATTCATTGTACTTGCACAGACATAAATAGAGAGCGCTCTTACACCGCACCTCTGAAACTGGAGACTGTTAAATGACCATGATGATGATTATTATTATTATTATTGAGGATTTAAAAAACAAAACAGACAAAATAAAGAAACTCAAAGATAAACAAACGAACAATGGGAAGGGCGATTTCACACAAAGAAAGAAGACTGCGATACGACAGAATGTAGCAATACAGGGCTGATAGCAGAAACAAAACTCCTTAAGTGCAACATGCAACTACAATCCATGAAAGAATATCAGGAGCTCCTGCACAAATTAAAATTAAAGAAAAAAATTAAATTTAGAGTGATTTTTACATCACAGATGCGATGAAGGATTGACAAGTGGAGCCAAAGTTGCTACAAACTCGGACACATAGTAACGCGTGCGGCGGTTCATGGATTCCATCACAAGGCGTGTATTATACTTTGGTATCATGAACCGAACAGTGCCGATGGTGTGTCAAGTTATGTGATCGTTATCACGCCTTGCAGTGTCCAGGGATGCTTATTTTATGTAGGGACTAAGCTTGAACACTTATGCACATGTGTAATTTTCTGTTATGTATCGCTTTCCTGTATGGCCATTGGCTGCAATAAAATGTTATAAAAATCCTTTGTATAGAATTGACTTAAGTGGTTCAATGAAGGGCCATAAATTAACACATTAAAAAAATGGATAATGTTGTCATCGTTGTTCGATACTTGTATCTGTGTGTGCAGTTCTAAACGTTTGTATACATTGATAGAGGTGTTGTTGGTGATTATAGGTGTTATATAAATTACATTTTTAAAAAAGAGTTTTAAAAATCCTTAAGTGAACAAGATCTGATTATCTTCGCATGACAAACGAAACGTCGTCTAATTAAACCCCTTCAGGCGGACATACACCAGCGGAATTTCCTCAAGGTTCGACCTGAACAGGCCAGGACTTGAGGAATTCCCAAACGTGTGGTTGCGTCCTTGAGACCACGGAAGGTTGGAGAGACCCAACAATCCCGAACAACAATCAATTCTTTTTCCGCCTTGGGGCCACATTGTCTTGTTGCGTGTATGTGTTGACGACAGTCAGCCTTGAGGATTTGTGAAGTGAGTATCGTCCACTTATAATAATATTAGTATAAATAATTCATAGCCCAAAAAACATGAATTATTTATATAGTCCGGGCCGTGAAAGCCTTAATATACAAATTATATTAGTGTTCTATTTTGTCATGTCTCGAGAATTTTTAACAGAATTTATAGAAATATATCAGAATGAAGAAGCCTCCGTGGCTTAGGCGGCAGCACGCCGGCCTCTCACCGCTGGGTCCGTGGTTCAAATCCCGGTCACTCCATGTGAGATCTGTGCTGGACAGAACGGAGCAGACAGGTTTTCCTCCGGGTACTCCGGTTTTCCCTGTCAAATTTCATTCCAGCAACACTCTCCACTATCATTTCATTTCATCTGTCATTCATTTAATCATTGCCCCAGAGGAGTGCGTCAGGCCTCGGCAGCCGGCACAGTTCATATCCTCGCCGCTAGATAGGGGCTTCATCCATTCCATTCCTGACCCGGTCGGAGACTGGAAGCAGGCTGTGGATTTTCATTTTCATATCAGAATGAACCTTGCTTGTGGCGAGTGAGTTCAAATCATTACCATGCCAGAAATAAAAAAGAGGCCGCGTACGCAAAACTGGTAGAGAAATTGAAGGAAGTGGACGCAAGGGCAACAAAAGATGACGCTATTAAAATGGCTTGCCTCATAACCCTATCCTCTTTAGCGATAAAAGGGTTGACCAACGAAAGAAGATGTAAATATGTATCGTGGTACATCCTCAAGTGATTGTGGAAATCTTTCGGTAAGACCTCCAATTCAGTAATTAGATTCTTGTGGGAACACCTGTTTCTCTTCAAAATCCACTCCATGCACCATACACTTCTTTTGCACCTTTTCTTGCGAAAGCAGTCCCATGCAATCACACAGCCAACAGCTGTTAAAATATCATCATCCATTGCTGTCATGATGGAAACAACCACCAGTCAACAAAGCACTAGTGTATTGCCCTGTTGTTGAACCTGGAAAAAGCCTCTCCATGTGTGAGCGAGGGTTCGGTAGAGGAAATCCCCAAGCAAATCCCAGAAGCCATTTCCTTGAGGATTTCCTCTACGTGTATGGCTACCTTTAGATAGAAAATTGTATCATGATTTTTTTTTTTTTTTTTTCAGGTTAGTGTGCTAAATAATTGATATACCTTGCCCAATTTCATATGACACATTACTGTGTTGACTGACTGAAAAGCGATTATTTGATTAGATAACAAAGACAATACTGAAAAAATGACTTGTAAAACTTACGCTTTGCCCGCAATGGACCAGTAGTACTGAAAAGCTATCTCAAAAAGTTAATCCCACAAATAAGCCATTAGACTTCATTCCACTTTGTTAAAAAGAACCCTAACTGAAATCTACCATTCCTATTATTCTGCTAGTTTCTCTCATACTCTGTCCTAATAAGGGGTCCAAATATTATTTTATGAGACCATCTCGTGGCTGTCAACCCTGGGGTCAGAGTTCGATTTCTGACTCTGGAACGGGGTACACTCGACTTTTTGAGGCAAAACTGAGAAGAGGTAGCTTCAATTCCCATCCTAGAAGTGGTGGTTTCCTGTGGTTTTCCCCATTTCTACTCCAGGCAAATTGTGGGATGGTTCCTAACTTAAAGCCTCGGCCCGATCCTAAGCTCAGTTACAAACACACATGTTAATACAACCATCACAATAACACAGGTTATTCCACACACACCCAAGTACACGGGGCTATATGACCAAAGATCCTAAATGAATCAACAACAATTATGTGATCGTCCAACATAAGAATGAGGTCTTGTTTGCCTGCCAGTATTAAACTCGGCTTTGTCCTATGGTGGAACGGCTCGTCATGTGCCGCAGTTTTAATGAGATTTTCTAAAATGGTGAAAATAAGAATGTTATTGTGATGAGCCATGGGGCCTCATTTTTATGTGGAATCCGAACCACAGGACATGGTATTTCACTTCGAAAATCTCGCATGCATTGACCGGGAATCAAACCCAGTTCACCTTGGTGATAGGCCAACAGCTTGACTGCTGCACCACCACACCCCCTGTTATTGATCTTACGTCCCTTTCAATTTCCAAGGCTTTTAGAGATGTCAGGATGCTGGAATTTTCCCTGAAGGGGATCTTCAACACTTAGAGTGCGGGCGCTGTACTATTACGTTTCAAGGTAACTTTTTAAAACTGCGGCGAGCGTAATATTACGTTGATCGATTTCTCGCACTTTGTGTTGGAGACGAACGTAATATCACAGCTCTAGCACTCGCGTGTGGGTGCCAGTAAGCATGAAGTTGCACATACTATCGCTAGATAGCACCACATCACTTTTCAGCGGAAGAATATCGATCTGTTCGAAGGCAAGCAAAGGAGCTTCCCTCGTTGGACTTAGTGTCACCCCTTGTTTCAAAATTTACCATACTGTAGTGCATTAAGAGAAGTGACATTTTTGGTTTTAAGTTCAAAGTAGGGTGTTATGTCAATGAACTGATTATTGAGATTTATTTCAACAGTGTAGTGCATGCACATTTGATTTTACAATTTTTATTTTTTCTTCCTCAAAAAAAATTGTGTAATTTTACAGCATTTTTTTAAATAATATTTAATTTCAATCGTGTCGGATTTTTATTAAATTTGTAGTGTAAGGATTCAGAAATCGAACAGACCTTTCAATTTATTTGTAACTCAAACCACATTCAGTTTGTGCCATTCTGAACATAGCCATAAATTCTGGAAATCAGCCAGCACACGGGTGAGGAGCAACATTTAAGGCATCAGCAGGGTAAGAGTTAACATGCCAATAAATCTATTGACCCAGCTCCTTCGCCAACTGACTATGCCAGGATTCGATCCTGCAACATTGGGCACAAGAGGCGAGAACGTTACCACTGCGCTACACAGAGAGTTTGAGAGTTAGTTATTGTTGTTTTAAGGGGCGGAACTATGAGGTCATCTGCCCCAAAGCCAGTTTGAGAATGAAGGGTTCTGGTATTATGGAGGATTTATATTCTTGCTCCACTGAGGCAGACATGTGATATCGAGAGGAACTAGCAGCTACTTCTCCCAGCCTATTTGGGATGCAACAATAAAAAAGATATGTATAATCAAAATTAGAAATATTGTGAGCTATCTGGAGGACAGAACTGATGGTTTATTCCTCACATTTTTTCGCATAAGAAGAACGACTCCAGTAAGGTTATAAAGTGATCCACTGTAACCACTGGATAGCTTTTAACGCAGACAGTAACCAAGGAGCACGGAACGGCTGCTGGACAATTTCTTCTTGCAGGGGTTCCTCTTCAACTGGCACTTTTCCAGGATATATTACCACCTTCTCTACAGGGCAATTTGTCTTTATGCCCCCATATCCTTTGATCCCAGTGCAGTCTGTCAGAGTGAGATTCTTGTCAAAGCAGATACGAATTTCAGACAGAAACCAGTTTTCTGTCTCCTGCAACAAAAAATTAACAATGTTTTTCACAACTGAGTTTTCATCAACCATGAAGCCAAGTGAACAGTTCAATAACAAAAATCTGTTTGAAATTCTACATGTCTACACTTTATTATTCCTGTTTTAAGAGTAACAGGGATGAGATGATATAAGTTCAAAGGAAAATATAATTTGTATGAGGAAATAAAATCAAAGGTTAATAATAAAGGAGGAGGAGATTGTAGATGTGATGGAGAGAAGAAAACTGGATGTACTGGGCTTGGCAGAAACAAGATGGAAAGGAGAAGATCGCAGAGAACTGAGGAAAGGGTACCGGTTGTACTGGAGTGGGAACAGTGAAGGAAGAAGCAGCGGAGTAGGAATAGTTGTGAGAGATGGAATGAAGGAAGAGGTAAAGGGAATAAGTGACAGGATCATGAAGATCAGAGTAACTGTAAAGGGAAGAAGCCTGGAGATAGCCCAGGTATATGCCCCTCAAGTTGGATGTACAGCTCAAGAGAAGGAAGACTTTGAGGAGGAGCTACAACAGCAGTTGAATGGGCAGAGCATCATTGTCATGGGAGATTTGAATGCACATGTAGGAAGTGAAAGGCAAGGATATGAAAATGTATTGGGAGCAGAAGGATGGGGTAGCAGGAATGAAGACGGGAGAAAGTTGCTGGATTTTTGCAAGAGAAACGGTTTAGTGGTAGGCAACTCCTGGTTCCGAAAGAAAGAAAACCACAAGGTAACGTGGTACAGCAGTGATTTAACAAAGAAATCTTTGGTAGATTACATGCTGTACGACTGGGAAATGAAGAGAAGTGTCAGAGATATAAAGGTAATACCATCAGAGGCCTTAGATAGCGACCACAGAATACTTGTAATGAACCTGGGAGTTGTTAAGGATAGCAAGAGGACAGAGTACCAGGAGAGGAGAATCAAAGTATGGAAACTCAAGGAAAGGGAAGTCAAGGAAGAATTCCAGAAGATAATAAGGGAAAGGATGCCAACAGACAATCCTAAAACAGGGGAAGAGGAATGGAAGCAATTCAAAAACACAATGGTGGAAGCTGCAGTGGCAGTATGTGGAAGAACAAGCAACAGAAAGCGGTGTAAAGAGACACCATGGTGGAATGAGAGAGTAAAAGAAGCTGTGGGAAGGAAGAACAAGGCTTTCAGAGTGTGGTTCCAGGAAAGAACTGATCTGGCAAGGGAAGATTATAAGATAAAGAAGAAAGAAGCAAACAAGATTGTCGCAGAGGAGAGGAAGAAGTGGATGGTAAAGTGGACAGAGATGATGGAGGAAGACAGCAGAGGAAATAAGAAAGTACTTTATGGAATGGTCAAAAGTAAGAGAAGAGGTCTGCGAGAGAGTATGTGGTAATGATGGACAAAAACGGAAATGAGGTACACAACAAAGAGACACTCAAGACAGTGTGGAAAGAGTACTTAGAGGATTTGCTGAATCCAAATGGTCATAGGGAGGAAGACAATGCATTGGAAGATGGAGAAGACAATACAGGAATGGAAAAGGACCTGACTTGGAGAGAACTGGAGATGGCTATAGACAAGATGAAAGGAGGAAGGGCACCAGGTGAGGTTGAAATGAGTGTTGAAATGGTGAAGGCAGCAGGGGAGGTTGGGAAACAGTGGCTGTACCATGTGATGAGGGTGATATGGAAGGAGAAAAAGACCCCAGAAGATTGGAAGAAAGGATTAATTGTCCCAATATTTAAGAAAGGAAGCAGAAAGGAGTGCAGAAATTACAGGGGAGTCACACTCATATCTCACTGTGCCAAGATATATGATAAGATATTAGAAAGTAGAATACGAGCCAAAGTGGAGAGAAAATTGAGAGAGGAGCAGTATGGATTCAGACCTGGGAGATCAACAGTGGATCTCATATTTTCAGTGAGACAGCTCCAGGAACACCACTACGAATTTGGAGAGGATCTGTTGATGGTCTTCCTGGACATCGAAAAGGCCTATGATAGTGTGTGTAGGGAGAAGGTTTGGAATGCAATGGAAAACATGGGAGTGGAAAAAGGGACTGTAGGCAGAGTGAAGGAGATGTATTGTGGAAGTGTGAGTTGTGTGAAAGTTGGAGGGGAAAGTACAGACTGGTTCAGACAAATGAGTGGCCTGAAACAGGGTAGTGCGCTGTCCCCCCTTCTCTTTATTGTGGTTATGGACGAGGTAATGACACGGATAGCAGGAAAGATAGGAGAAGATAAGATGAAAGCAATGGTGTTTGCAGATGATCTCATGGTCTGGGGAAACAAGGAGGAGGAAATTCAGGAGCAACTGAAGGTTTGGGAAGAAACAGTGGGAGAGTATGGATGGAAGTTCAACATCAGTAAATGTGAGATCCTGTTAATGACCAGGAAAAAGGACAGACCAATGAGTGGGATAACACTTGGAGGTGGACAGCTGAAGAAGGTGGAAAGTCTCAAGTACTTGGGAAGTATAGTGGAGGAAAATGGGAGAAATGACAAAGAGATTATGGAACGTGGCAGACAGGCAGAAGCATTTCTGAGAAGCATTAGGAGCTTAGTGTGGAATAAAGATGTCCCACAAAAAAGCAAGGAAGTATTATACAGAAGCTACTATATCCCGATACTGACCTATGCTTCAGAAACGTGGACAATGAAGAAAAGAGACATAAGCAGAATACAGGCAGGTGAAATGAAGTTCCTGCGAAGTAGGATCGGAGTAACAATAAAAGACAGGTTGAGGAATGAAAAGGTCAGGGAAATGGTGAAAGAGGAGCCCTTGCAAGGTAGGATTGAGACATCAAGACTGAGGTGGTATGGACACTTAAAGAGAATGGATGAGAAGAGGATTCCCAAGAGGATACATGAGATGCAGATGCAGAAGAAACGACCAAGGGGAAGACCAAGAGATAGATGGCTGAAAGGAGTGGAGGAATGTGTCAAGAAGAGAGGCAAGGACTGGACCAGAGTGACAGCGGAGAGGTGGTGGGAAGAAAGGACCAAGTGGCGAGGCTTATGTTCCAAACAGACCCAGCCTGGGGCTGGAAACTGTACAAGATGATGATGATGATGAATAATATCGTATGGCCTCGGGTGTCGGGTGAAAGCTTTGTAATTTGACACCCAGAGGATAGCTTGCATGTCGAATTTTGTTGTTCCTTGAAGCACTATGAAAGTCAAGGAGGTTAGATATCTAAGCTCCTTGAACACTATAGCACTTTCTAGTATAGAAATGAGGAAATTTGTGTTGGCGGAAACTCCCGAGATTAATTTTGCCATTATGAACACGGCCTACGGATTTCAAATGGGTTCTTTGACATGCCAACATCGTATGACATGCGTGATGTAATTTTTACCGTGGCCAGGAGCGAACCTGCATGCTTGGGGTTAATAGACCGACATGTTAACCACTCACCCACCGTGGCAGGCACCTAAATCTACATTCGATATCAACAAATTCCTTTTCTGTATTTATCTCTGATATATTATGGTTCTCACGTTCACTTGATCGTACTGTGTGTGTGTCTTATTTTTGTGGGAACTCTCAAAATGAAAGTTTATGGGAATAATCCTCACTGCAGGAACATATAGCAGAAATAAGGTGCATTACCAAAGAAGAAGTCATGCATGTGAATCATAATTTCTTCAAAAGATGTGAGGAATATGTGACTGCAGATGGACATCACTTTCAGCATCAGCAATAACAAGGTTAGTATTCGAAACTGTGCACTATGCATGCTGTCAGTACAGTATATGAACAGGAGGTCGGTTGGTTCCTCAGTTTAGGGGCTGCGACAACGCGGTCATGTAGCTCCGTGTACTTTAGGTGTGTGTAGAATTTGTCTGATAACCGGTGTTAATTGTGATGGCTGTATTAATGTGTCTTATCTGTGATTCAGGTAGAAGAACTGCAGCCGATTCATTTTTTCTAGTAGTTCCTACTTTTTCTAACAAATGCTACCTTCCACGACACCTACTATCGGATTTTTTATTATGGATACTCGAGTTTAGGCCTTAATTACAACCAAACCAAGAGACCTATTGAAAAGCGAGTTATACCAATATTTTCCTTGTTTAATTTTGCGTTAGACTATATAAGCCAATTATTTTAATATGTATTAATTATTTATTTATTTGTGGTTGTATGAAAAATTGTCCGTGTTTTTGACGTCTTTTCTAGGAACCGCTCACTTAAAACTATATACATGGAAAACTACTTGGCTGAGGGTAATGCAATTTTTATATGTGATAGGCACAAGTATTGGTAGTGCAAATCTCAAGTTTCAATATTTTTCAACTACCCAATAAAAAGTTCTTATACTTTTTCTGACGTAACGTTTTCTCAGCCCAGGATAAACGTACAGCAGGAAACTTGGTCTCATTTTGAAGCTCTCATTCGTGATTATCGGAAACTACGACCACTGTAAACGTACAGTGTGATGACGAATTTATGAAGAGTAATATTAATGGGAGGTTTTGTGCGTTGTAGCCCGTGCGAGTAAAAGCGAGCGGGCTTGTGAAATCCGATGCAGCGTTGCCGCGTTAAGTGCAGTGTCGCGGCTGGCAACGAACGAACACTGCTTTAAGTTTACTTTCAACCTTGGATTTTCTTTCCTCGTACAAATTTCATTTTCCATCACCTTTTTCACATAAGGGCATTGGACCTTCAATGACAGGTTTAAAAATGGTTTGCTTCCTGATTTGGAAATGTCATACTAGGCCTACACAATTTTACATGGATTATTTACATTATTTACATATCTATACAATATTAAATTCAATCAGTATTCTTCGTCTGAAGAATCACTCTGTTCCGATTAATCAGAACTGCTGTCATTCATGTTAATTATGACTGGCTCGAAATGAGGGACATTTTCAGACATTTTCAGACAGTCCATCTTGCTCCCAGTAGTGGTCTTCAATTCTTTTAGCGTTTTTAATACATTGTTTCCAGAGTTCGGGAGTAACGGTACGCAAGGCTTCTCGGCATAAAACATTCATTGCTTCCATACTTCTACCATTTTATATGTTAGCCATATTTGTTTTGCTATTTTTCCTTTAACGTAAGCCCAAATAAGTTCAATTGGATTGAGCTCGCAATGAGCCACAGGTAACCAAACAAGCTTTACATCCGGTCGAAGTCGTTTCGTCAGTTGTTCCAGCTTCTTCACTGGTGTTTGAAAATAAGGCCTGGCAAGGACAATTAGCTCTGATTTAGTCAGCTTGTTGTAATTGACAACTCCAAGTGGTAGCGATATATTCTTTGATGTTATCCAGGTTATAATGTCAGGTTTCAGCCACGACATGTTCGGGTTTTTAGTTGCAGGATCGAACATCGTATGATATGGGGCTTGATCTATAATAACTGCCGACCTTTGAGGCAATAAACTCAGCACTTTCGTGAACCATTCTTCGTAATGAGTCGAGTTAATTTCGTTGTGGTAATCACCGCTCCCTTTCTTGCCGATAAAACAAAGTTCTGCACCGTCAAGAAATCCTTCTTCACTTCCTATATGTAAAATTATGATGCGTTTCCCAGCTCCAGACGGTGTTTTCAAACCTCCACGCCATCCATAAATTTCCTGAATGTACCCTCTGTATTGATCAAAACTGTCGAAGTTCTTTTCCAAAGCATCAACCACGTTTTCTTACCACCCATATTTCATAGTGTGGTTCTGTCCGCACTAGGTCTCGTCTGTAAAGAAGATCTTGTAGCCCTGTGCTCGAAGTTCTCTCATTCTTCTCAGGAATGTATGTCGGGATGCAGCAACCGTCACGGATTCCATTAGCACTGGTTTTCAGTTCAGTTTTTTGAATCGGAATCTCAAGCCTTTGACTACTTTCAAAAGCGTAGAAATTGACATATCAGGAAAATCGTTTATATTTTCGGACAGTTTCTCGCGGAGGTTTTTAATTGTGGGAAATACCTTATTCATGTAATAATCATGTATAGTTCTTCTTATTGTGCCCAAAGTAAAATAATCGAGTTGGATTTTCGGACGACCTGGCCCGGGCCTCACACACTGCTTCTTTCTGAACCTGGATGACATATTTTCATCATTCTCCCTTGAAGTGGCTCCTATTCTCTTCACTGATGACTCTGATAATCCAAGACAATCTGCCACTTTCCGATACATAGGAAACCCCTTGTCCCCTAATTTTCCCCCTCATTTCGAAAGAAACAAATAGCACTGAGAACTAGCGCAAGTTCGCCCTTAGACAATGGTGGTCTCGGAGGCATCTGGAAGTGATGTGGCCAATATTCAGTAAATAGGAAGACTGAAATAGCAAGAGGACATAGCCAGCCAGGTCACTCGCATTCCATTCACAACTGCCCGGGGCGAGGGTAGCCGGCAACGCTGCACTCGAATTGACCACTTCGCCCGCTTATAATCGCACGGGCTACAACGCACAAAACCTCCCATTAATATTACTCTTCATAAATTCGTCATCACAATGTACGTTTACAGTGGTCGTAGTTTCCGATAATCACGAATGAGAGCTTCAAAATGAGACCAAGTTTCCTGCTGTACGTTTATCCTGGGCTGAGAAAACGTTACGTCAGAAAAAGTATAAGAACTTTTTATTGGGTAGTTGAAAAATATTGAAACTTGAGATTTGCACTACCAATACTTGTGCCTATCACATATAAAAATTGCATTACCCTCAGCCAAGTAGTTTTCCATGTATATAGTTTTAAGTGAGCGGTTCCTAGAAAAGACGTCAAAAACACGGACAATTTTTCATACAACCACAAATAAATAAATAATTAATACATATTAAAATAATTGGCTTATATAGTCTAACGCAAAATTAAACAAGGAAAATATTGGTATAACTCGCTTTTCAATAGGTCTCTTGGTTTGGTTGTAATTAAGGCCTAAACTCGAGTATCCATAATAAAAAATCCGATAGTAGCTGCAGACGTGGCTACTAAATGCCATCGCAATCAGCACCTGGCGGCGAACGTTGGAACTAATATAGCGTTATCAAACTAACCTACAAATTTAACTTCCACAAGTGTAGTTAGTGGAAGGTTCTTTTTCACGCCATATATCTATGACATGGGTCCACCGGCTTTACTTCCCTTCCAAAGGAAGGCATACTGAGGGAGTTTTAACACTCTTAAAAAATCCGACGACTTGGACCGGGTTTGAACCCGCGATCTTGGGCATAGAAGTTCAGCATGCTGCCTACTATGCCACCGAAGCCACTCGAACAGGAGGTTACTTCCTCCACTAGTGACGGGTAGTCCCGGGCCCCAGACCAAGTTAACCCAACTGTGTATGATCACATCCAGCACTATTTCAGGCACAGCATATGCTCTACAAAGAACCATCGTAGAGGGCGAGGTCCACGGAACACAACCACATGGCCGCAAGCAACCAAGATGGATTGATATGATGACTCACCTAATCAGAAGCTCCCTTTGAGTGGCCACACTAAAAGCACCAGAGAAGCGTGGCAAAGTGTGGTCCATCAACAATGTTGTGTTATAATAGGCATATGCCGGGCTTTTTTTCTAAACAAAATGTAAGGAGTACTCGCAGATGTAGTCGACAAAACATCATGATCTTGCAATTTTTGGCAATTAGCAGAGTCTGGCTATTACTTTATGGGCTGACATGTTAAATGAAAGGTTGCATAGGGTTAATTTATTAACTCATTAATTCATTACCGTAACTTTCACCTTTTTTGATGCCTGGGTGGGTGTAAAATAGTTGGTTATTTTCTCCATCCATGAAAACTAACCACACACACAAACTAACAACCTCCCCCGCCTCCAAACACTAGCCTGCGTGCTCATATGAACATAACTTCCCTTTCCCGATTGTTAGAGTATGTTACTTATTTTTGCTTAAACAAGCAAATTTCTTCGAATAAGGCAGCAATTACACAAAGCTTTTGTCAAGCAGAAAATAATATGACCTGTTGTTTCGATTATGCTGTTGAGTACCGAGTTGCTGACCAAAAGTAACTGATTCGATAGATCAATTTAAACAGCTGTTGTGAACAGTGCGTTGACGCCAGCTGATTGATGAACTTTCAAGTCGGAAGTTATATTTGCTGGACTAGATACAAATGTACCAATATTTTTTCTTAAACAGTTTTCAAATTTTCAAGGGGTACGCGTACCCCCGCGTTCTCCCTGAAAAAATGCCCTGGGCATAAGGCACAACAAAGAAGGAAAGGTATATGCAAGGATTGCACATCAACTCACTGTGTCTTTAATGCACTGCACCGCCGGTGTCTTGCCAAGGGCTCCCTCCACGGCATCCCACACTTGCTCGGGAGAGTAACCCTTGGTGTCCGGGTTGATTCCAGCTCGAGCCAAGATGTTCTCCATGTTATACTTCATTATCCACGTCAGGCCCTGGCTGAAGTATTTAACCTCGGAGTCGAGTGCCGGTAAGGATGCCGCACACGTGCCGTGCTTCCTCCACTCGTGTTTCCACAGCGACGTCTCGGCAGTGCCGTTGTAGATATTGAGCCAATACTGCTCCAGCTGTTCCTCAATGGGTTCCAGTTTGGCAGGATCAAAGTGTAGAGTATGATTGCAGAACATAGGACCTTTGGTTCCCAACTTGGTGGGCCTGGAACAGAAAACATGCAGAACAATGAAGAAGGAATTAAGTTTCTATTATTATTATTATTGTTGTTGTTTCCTGGGGGCAACAGTGGTTAAGTGTCTGCCGCCTGACTCCAATGTTACAGGTTGATTCCTGGCCCAGGAAATCAGGTTTTCAAAGGACAAGAAAAGTCCGTAGCACTTGGACAAGTCATACGCTGTCTGCTCTTAAAAATATATCCAGTATATCTATGCAGACGACATGGTGATAGGCTCACACGATATTGAAGAGCTACAGAAAGGGATTTATGCTCTGGAAAAATGGACGGATCTCAATGAACTAGAGATAAACATAGGAAAATCTGAGCACATGGTATTTAGAAAGGGAGGGCCATTATCCAAAAATGATAAAATATACATTCAGCAAGAACCATTACTGACGGTGAACAGCTTCAACCTTTCAGACTACAGCACGCTCATTTAGAATTCACACTACGCAAAGAGCTGTGGCAGCGCCAAAGCTATTCACGACATCAGCTCAATAACAAAACTATCACCGAAAACAGCCTTGGCCCTCTTCGAGACAAAGATATTCCCATTCTCACCTACGGCATCGAGATAACCTGGGAAAAACTAAGTTATAGAGACCACCACTGCTTGGAAAAAGTTAAAGGCCGCTCTAGGAGTCTCAAAATTTACAAGATCTAGGCTGGTTTATGAACTTGCGAGGGAACCATTTTTAATGGAAGACCTGAGATGGAAATTGGACTTGCCCTCTACAGATAGCTGGAGAAAATTACTGGACGATAGGGTGAACAAACGAAAGGAGATATGGACTGACTTTTATGCCACAGAGGCAATAGTGAACAGATCATGGACACACACAGGCCAAGAACTACACCATTTCGTTAATTCCACTACAAAGTGTGCAGAGTAAAATCTCACCTTGGCCCCGAATGTCCTGGTGAACTCTGTGACAATTACTGTGATCGTTACCACATATTGCGATGTGAAAAACGAGAAAAATCTATAAGGTGCGTTCAAAAAGTAACGAGCCGGAGGCTGTAATGCGCAAACCGGTGACGACATCGGCTAATCGTGGCGTGTGTAACGAGGTGTGGTTCGGACCAGAGCGTGGAAGGTCACAGCCCATCGCTAGAGGGCACTCGTGCACGTCACGTGACAATACAAATCGAGCAGCAACATGCATCAATCGTCCAACGCTGCCAGTCGCATTGCAAACAGTGACATGGAGGCGTCAAACGAAGAGCAAAGAGGTGTTGTTCGGTTTCTGACAGCGAAAGGAGTAGCGGGAACGGACATTCATCGCCGAATGTCACAAGTGTACGGTGAACACTGCATGTCCCTTGCAAGGGTCAAGGCGTGGCACAAGAGCTTCAGGGAAGGACGGGTGTTGTTAGCCGATGATGTCCGGTCTGGGGCACCCCCCTGCATTACCGATGACAACGTCCATTAGATCTGCTCCCCCCGAAGAAATACAGTGAATCAGTACTGTCAGGCCCAGCCCAAGTCCCAAAGTCACCATAACATGTCGCACAAATTCCCCTCCCTTAGAATAAAACGAAGGCTAGCCTTCTACAGTTGAACCAATGGAGCTCTCAAGATCTTGACTCAAATTTTGAAATTAACAACCTTTCAGCTGGATTTTTGACAGATCAGGAGAGGTAAAATGTGTGGTTGTGTACCTTAAGGCGTGTGCTAATAATAATTTAACAGCCAGATACAAAGCATAAGACCAGGAAACACTGGTTAATTTGCAATTATACACTAAAACACACAATAATAATGATAATAAACATTTTCTTTGCAGACTGCCATTTAATTCACCATAGGGGTCAGCTCGACTGCAGGTCGTACCAGCACCCGAGTACATTATCAGTAAAAAGGATATTTATCATTGAAGATGGCACAAACGGTACGGCATCTCATTCATTCAAGAGTTTCCTGATAACTTTAAAGGTTATTAAACTGGACAAGTGCAACTGTAAGCTTATTTCTTTCAAAAGTTGCAATGTCATTTATAACACTGAAAACTCTTTCAGCTTCAACAAAATGACGATAGAATTCACAATTATTTTCCCTGTAGCTTGCTTACTTCCTCGGCACTACAGCCCAGGGAAGGCATTGGCCTCCCTCACAACGTGCATCCATCCGTCTCTAATCTGCGCTTCCTCCCACCATCTTTCAACCCATAAAATACTCGGGTCCTCCTCAAGGTCTTGTATCCATCTCTTCTTCTGTCTCCCACATCTCCTCCTTCCCTCAGCAGTTCATTTGGTATCCTTTCCCCTTCCATCCATTCCACATGTCCTAGCCAAGCCAGTCGACGGGACTTCACAAATCTCACTATGTCTTCGCCTTTCAGAATCCTTTCTATTTCCCGTTTGTTATTATTCTCCGACCTCCAATCTCTCTCACAGGTCCATAAATTCTTCCTAAAATTTTTCACTCAAAGAGACTTAAAGCATTCTCATCGGTAGCTGACTAGTCCATGTTACTTGTCTAATGAGAGTCTTGTAAAGCTAGATTTTAGATGCCTGGACAGGTTGGTGGTTGGTTCCTCAGTTTAGGGGCTGCGACAACGCGGTCATGTAGCCCCGTGTACTTTGGGTTTGTGTAGAATCTGTCTGATAACCGGTGTTAATTGTGATGGCTGTATTAGTGCGTGTTATCCGTTTTTAATTCAAGTAAGGACTGCAGACTATAATTTCCAGTAGTTCCTACTTTCGCTACCAAATACTACCATCCAAGACACCTAGCTGTGAACTTGGCTACTACTAGATGCCATCACAACCAGCGTCTGGTGACGAACGTTGGAACCTAACCTACAAATTTTGCTTCACACAAGTTTAGTTAGTGGAAGGTTCTTGTACATGCCATAAATCTATGACATAGGCCCGCCGGCTGTACTTACCCTCCGAAGGAAGGCATACTGAGGGATTTTTAACGCTCTTAAAAAATCTGACGACTTCGGCCGGGTTTGAACCCGCGACCTTGGGCATAGAAGCTCAGCATATTGATTGTGAATACAGTAAAAAATTATCTTTAATTGATACTGTACTGTGAATTGATTACGTTAGAATTTATTTTTCTTACATCTATTTGCAGTGTAGTCCCGGTGGGGGTAAGTTATTTTTAGTACGGTACTTTGTGCCAGGTCGACGACTTTTTGCTTTGTCCAGTCTAGTTTTGTAATAGTGAAGTGTAAGTTCTATAAAGAGGTGGGGGTAGGCTTATTTCAAGGTTGCTGGAAGGCAAGTGTTGTCTGCATTCCATTGAGGGATCCGCTTAAATGGTCAACAGCTATTGAACAGATAAACAACCAAAAGCAGAGAACCATTAGAGACTCTTCAGAGCACAATAATGTGGGTGAGTTATCTTTATTAATGTATTACAGTCTTCTTCTTCTACAGTTTCCAGCCCCTGGCTAGGTCTCCTTGGAACATAAGCCGCTCCATTGTTTTCTATCCTCCCATCACCTTTCACTCCTCACTCTGTCCCTCTCCTCTTTTCTGCACTCCTTCCTACACACCCACAATCCACCCTCCATTTCCATCTCCTTGGTATCCTGCCCTCCTAACATGTCTGTACCAACTAATTCTTGACTTCTCTATGATCTCTTGTAAGGGATTCTCTTCCCCAATAGGGGCAGATGACCTTGTAGTTCACCCCTTAAAACAACAATAACTAGCTAACTAAACTCTTCCACAATCTCTCTCACTCTCTTACTCTATCCCTTCTTGTTATTACTAATCTGCTTTTTTGAAATGTCATTTCGCAAGCCTGGATCCTGCTCACCTGTCTCTTCTTCATAACCCTCGTTTCTGATGCGTAGGTGAGTATTGGGACATATAGTCTACTTTATATGGTACTGCTAAAAAAAAAATAGGATGTATTCGTCTTGAAATAAACACATGCTTTTGGATTATCCATGCCATTCACCCCGGTCATTAACCCAGATAATTGAGAGTATACTGTATTTGGTTTTTCCTTCATTGATTCGAAGTCCCATGGCGTCGGAAAACTTCCATGTAACAGTTGGTGTTCATCAAGGTTCGGCCCTGTCACCATTGCTGTTCATTATGGTCATGGACACGGTTACTGCAGATCTACAACAACCGTTACCTTGGACCATTCTGTACGCTGATGACGTTATGTTGGCCACTCAAAACAAGCTGGATCTCTAACATCAAGTCCAGGAATGGAGTGATCGTTTAAGTCAATATGGCCTGCGGCTTAACAAAGCTAAAACAGAATATATGACAACGGATGCTGGAGAAATCGGAACAATCCAAGTCGACGGCGATGATCTGCCTCGAACGACAAAATTTAAGTATCTTGGCTCTACGATAACTGCTGAAGGTCGTCTCACCGAGGAAGTCAACATAAGAATTAATGCTGCGTGGATGAAGTGGCGAACAACGACAGGTGTGATCGCCAGATGAAAGACCACCTAAAATCGAAGATTTACCGCACTGTCATTCGTCCCGTAGCGCTTTATAGTAACTTACTGAATGTTGGCCGACCACGAAGGATGCAGAACGTTGGCTAAGTGTCATGGAGACCAAGATGCTTAGATGGACAGCAGGCATTACTAGGATGGATCACATCCCCAATCAGAGAATAAGGGAACGATTTGGTATCGCGGCAATCAATAACAAAATGGGTTAGGGTCGTCTGCGATGGTTTGGGCATGTGCTACAGTCAGGAGCGGTCACCATTGCAAAAGAGAGCTACACACTCGTCGTCGTCGGCTTTTAACTCGTTTCCGAGTATACATCTTCTTCCAAAACAGTCTAAAATAATCTAAGGTTGAGGTCTGTGGGCATGTTTGCGGTGACTGAACAGCCCAATGCGTGCATGAAACAAACGTCCACACAGATCACACAGAACTGTTGGTGGAGGGCGTGGCTGTGCTGCACGGAGCTTACGTGCTTGTCGCTTGGCCTTAACAATTCTACGACGTTCTTCTTCAAACATTTTGACAGCAGCCGGGATGGTCTGGCGCCAAGTTGAACGGTCTTTAGCAAGCTGGTCCCAGGTTTGTGGATTGAGACCTGTCAACTTCATATTCTGCTTGAATTGGTCCTTGTAACGTCTCTTAGGGCCTCCATGAGGTCTGGTGCCGGAGGTGAGTTCACCATACAGAACCTGGCGTGGTAGTCTCGTATCATCCATCCGTTGGACATGTCCAATCCATCTAAGTTGATGACCAATGATGGATGATTCTATACTATTAGCAAGCGCTTTCTCAAGAACATCAAGATTGGTGATGTGGTCTTCCCACTTTATCTTAAGGATGGATCGAAGCTTCTGTTGATGGAAGCGCTCAAGCTTTCGGAAGTCATGTCGATAGAGGGTCCAGGTTTCACAGCCATACAACAATGTTGAGATAACAACAGCTTGGTACACCATGAGCTTTGTCTTCACGGTCAGATCTTTATTCAAGAAGACCCGGTGCGATAGTCGCCCAAATGCCGCATGGGCAGCACAGATTCTCTTCTCAACATCCTGCCCACAATTGCCGTGTACAGATAGCAGACTGCCCAGATACGAGAAGTGGTCTACCTGCTCCAATGGAGTATCTGAGATAGAAATGTTGAAGTGCCGAAGGGAAGTGCCTGGTGAGGGTTGTGCCAGAACCTTGGCCTTCTGAACATTAATGGTGAGACCAAAACGTTCACATGCATTCTTGTAGCAATTAACAGTCTGTTGCAACTCCACTGGCGTGAGTGTAGGCGATGCTGCATCATCTGCATACAACATATTGGTTATCTTCGTAACCTGAGTTAGCTTCTTGGAGCGAAATCGAGCTAGGTTGAAGAGCCCTCCATCAAATCGGAACCTGACATCTACACCTGGGATGTTTGTGGGCGATTTATAGAGCATTGCAGCCAAATACAATGCAAACAGTGTTGGAGCAAGTACGCAGCCTTGTTTCAGTCCATGAGTGATAGGAAATTCGTCAGAGATCTTATTTTGCTGACAAACCTGACCGGTCATGCCATCATGGAGAGCTTGGATTAGATCAACAAAGCGTCGAGGACAGCCAAAGCGTTGTAGCACCGCCCACATAGCAGATCTTGGAACTGAGTCAAAGGCCTTTTCCAGATCATAAAAGACTAAGAAGAGTGGATTCTGTTGCTCACTACATTTTTCTTGTAGTTGTCTTATGCAGAAAATCAAGTCAGTTGTGCTTCTGGAAGATCGAAATCCACACTGGGACTCGGGGAGGATCTTTTCTGAGATAACCTGAAGGCGGTTAAGTAAAATTCTGGTGAGAATTTTACCCACAGTAGATAGTAGCGATATACCGCGATAGTTGCCACAAACACTACGATCACCTTTCTTGAAGATTGTGATGATAGTGGCGTTCTTTAGGTCACCAGGTACTTCTCCTAATTCCCAAATTTTGAGAATAAGAGTGAAAATCCACGTTTTGAGGGACTGACCTCCAGCTTGGATTAATTCCAGTGGGATGTTATCTGGGCCAGGTGCCTTTCTTGGTTTCATTTGATTGAGAGCTACACTGAATTCCGTGTAAGAAGGAGGTACAGCCATCCATGGTTGTTCAGGATATTTCGGCACATCACGGAGGAAGTCTTCAGCAGCTGTTGAGGGACGATTTAGAAGGATGGAGAAATGTTCCTTCCAACGCTCTAAGATATCATGGCTGTCAGTAAGAGTGGCAGAGTTGTCAGCACTTTTTAGTGTACCTGATGAAGAACGAAGTGGGCCATATATCTCTTTAATCCCTGCATAGAAGTTCCTCAGATCACGAGTATCAGATAGCCTCTGAAGTTCCTCAGCTTTCCGCTGCCACCAAGTATTCTTTATCTCTCTTATTTGTGTCTGACACTTACTCTTGAGTTCTAAATACAGAGCTTTCTTCGTATTTGAGGATGGGTCTTGAAGATGAGATAGATAGGCTTCCCTTTTGATGTTGATGAGACGCAAAATTTCTTCATTGTTGTCATCAAACCAGTCTTGACTTTTCTGCTTTACCAAACCAATGGTTTCTTCAGCTGACTTAGTGATTATCTCCCTCAGATTGGTCCATTCTTCTCGAATGTCACTTGTTTTAACTGGATGATCTGATAGCTGGGCATTGATCATATTCTCAGTTTGTGGAAATAGATTCATCCTGAAGTTTGGAGGTGTTAAACTTTCCTCTGGATGGGGTTTGGAAACGCCTTGGTGGTTTTGGGCTGATGGATATCCTGAGTTTACAGATGAGAAGTTTGTGATCCGTCCAACAATCGTCAATATTCCTTGCTGTTTTGGTAATAAGTATGTCCTTCTTATCACATTGTCGGGTAATGACGTAATCAAGGATGTGCCAATGCTTAGAACGTGGATGCATCCACGTGGTCTTGAAGCGGTCAGGTAATCGGAATTGAGTGTTGGTGATGAAGAGTTCATGTTCTGCACAAAGACCAAGAAGAAGAAGTCCATTGGGATTACAGGTTCCAAGACCTTGTTTACCCATCACATTTTGCCATAGCCGGTTATCTTTCCCAACTCTTGCATTGAAATCACCAAGGAGTAAGAGCTTATCTGTAGATAGTACCTTGGAGATGATTGTGCCAAGCTGGTCATAGAACTGGCCCTTAACTTCATCATCGGCCTTCAAAGTTGGAGCATAGGCAGATATGAGAGTCATGAATGAACCTCCAGAGAGTGGAATGCGGAGAGTCATAAGTCTTTCGCTGATTGCAGTGGGAGTAATTTGGAAATCATTAACTAGCTTGGTCTTTACAGCGAATCCTACACCATGAATACGATGTTCTCCCTCCTCCTTTCCCTTCCGGAAGATGGTATAACCTGATCCAAACTCAGTAATTTTTCCTTCAGTGGACAACCTGGTTTCACTGAGAGCAGCGATGTCAATGTTGAGTCTGGATAATTCATGAGTAATAAGAGCCGTTCTTCTTTCAGGCCTGCCGTTATCTTTTAAGTCAAGCAAAGTTCTGACGTTCCATGTTCCAATGATAAAATTATGTGTCCTTATTGACTTGGTAGTTTTTGTTTTTCGACCGCATGAGGGGTGACCTGCTGGGTGCGGCCGCCCAGCCAGACAGTAGATGTGACTTCCGATGTTTAGCCCACCTTTTCTAGGGCCTTCCCCATGTGGGGTGAGCAGCGGTAATCCTAAACAGGCCTGCTCAAACACAGATGCAGGACCGAACTCCTGAGTAGCCACAGAGTCCCAGGAAGACGACCATCACACATCTGCTGCCAACGTGCAGGTCCGAACTAGGGGCTTCCAGTTACACCCATAACCTGCCCCCACCATCCATATCCCATCACCGTTGGACTTTAGAAAATAAGTGACTGATGGAAGAATTGCCACTGGCGTGTATTTGATAAGGGTGGATCACAACTTGCCAGGAAGTGACCCACTCACTATGATCTCGGAGTCGTGTCCTGCGGCACATATGAAATGAGACATGCAAGACCAGACACAGAGACTGCAACGAACTGCCGCAGACTCAAAATATTACTGAGGTGCGCCTTCACAGCCAATTAGTCTGGCATGGCCTCTTCCGCCTTCACGACCGTTGGGAACCATAAAAGTAATGGATTCTTCTTCCGCCCGCTTTGCCGTTGGGCCCCAGGTATACAGTTTTTCGTCTTTTAAAGGTGCATGATAAGTTTCGTTGTCTGTTCATTCTATGCACTAGCCTACTTCAATATTAGTTATTCGTGCAGTCTATGGCATCATCAGCATTGCGCGGTAAATCCAAATTTCAAAGGCCTCTTATCAACTTCGTTGTTGCCGCATTTATCGTCCATCCTTCAGACCCGTATAGAAATACAGACCAAATGTAGCAGCTTACAAACCGAAGTTTAAGGGTTAGACTTAAGTCCGTACTTAATATAAATATTCAATTTCAAGATCACATCAAATTGAATTTATGACTCATGGGAATAATCTTTATACACTCATGAAAATGACAATTGCATCACCATGAAGGAATCAGCATATGTGTTGGTCTTCAAGATATGGAACATCATGTAGGTATGTAAACTACACTGACCGGCACGAAAAACGCAACACTTCATTTTCTTACAAAAACTGAATTTTATTTTAAATTTATGACACTAATCTACTATATGATGATGAAATATTGTAGTACGGTCCCATGTAGGTGTCTAACAATGAAGAAAATGACAATAATAAACAAATTTAACAAATTAAGCCAGAGATACACACTTCAAGAAAAGAGCGCTATAAGTGCGGGAAATTTTGACTAAGCTCCTGCTTTGATTTTATACACCTCACACTTTACTTCACAGACCTCGGAGATGATCTCGGAGACCTCTGTTCGCAGCTTCAAAAGCACATATTGCCACCTCTTGCACCAATGATGGCATTCAACCTTTCAGGGATGCTCCTGATTAATGCTGTTAATGAATCATCTCTCATTCTTCCAGGAGGGCATTCCGCAGGTCCTGTAGGGTCCTGTATGGTCTCTGGATAGCGCTGACGGGCTCCTCTCCCCACCCGGTCCCAAACGTGCTCAATAGGATTCAAATCAGGGCTTCGAGCAGGCCAAGCCATAGCATGAATCCCTGCTTCATCCAAGAACTCGCACAACATGTGGGCGTGCATTGTCTCGCATTGGTGTGAAATCCTCACCAATAAATGGAGCGAAAGGCACAACATGCTCCAGAAGGATTTCCTCCACATACCGATGTGCGGTAAAGCTCCCATTCTCCACGATGACCAAATCCATCCTTGCAGCCATACTGATTCCTCCCCACACCATCTTAGAACCACCCTGAAAAGGCGTCCCGGATGAGAATGTGCAAGGGGAATACCTTTCCCCTGGCCATCTCCAGACCCTCTCTCTTCCTCCAGGTGATCGGACGCCAAATCCCGACTCATCGGTGAACAACACTTGTTCCCATTGTTGTACTGTCCAGCCATGATGTTTCCTTGCGAAACGTAGTCGAGTTGTGAGATATTCTCTGGTGGGCCTATAACGGGTCTTCTGGATTGATGATTGGCTTCTTCCAATCTTCTTCGGACGGTTCTCTCACTAACATCGACCCCTTGAACTTGGTGGAGTCTATTTCGTGCTTCAATGGCGGTGGTGTGACAGTCGTGGAGAACTTGAAGTTGTAAGAAGCGGTCATCTCTCTCCGATGTTGCTCTTCTCGGACCTGTTCCAGGTCTCCTTGCAAAGCCTCCAGTTCCCCTGTACCTTCATACGGTTCTGGAAGTCATGGAAGGTGTAGTCCTCAACACTTCTGCAACGTGATGCATGCTGCGACCATCTTCGCCAAAGCAACAGCTTCTGCAGCTTCTTCAGGGCTTAAGGGCATGTTTGCTCCAGAAAGCTAATTACGACAATCACAGAAAGATCCTACAAACACATATGATTGAGAAGGGAACAATTCAAAGTACAACAATAAGCGCTATAAGAGCGGTAACACATTATTGGCTCACATTCAGTGATGTGTTTTCCACATTGTGCGGGAAAAAACAATTGTGGCTCGTGCAATCAACAATCGACACTTCATTGTTTGCTCGCAAAACAACGCCAATATCATACCCCATCTAAAAAATAGGTTTAAGAGCTTCACTTTGATTGAATAGATAATTACACATCATTTATTGTGTGTTGCGTTTTTGGTGCCGGTCAGTGTAGTTTACTTTCTTCAGACCCATTCAATTGTTTATACAGATCTCCCCATGTGATTGGTCACAGAGGAACCACCTCCAATATACAGACTATGGTGTTGCATAGTTGCCCCGCAGTCTGTGCAGTGAACTGTTCCCCGTCAAACAAGCCTCATCGACAAAGAAGAACTCATTATGAATGATTGTTGCAGTTTGAGAGAGCTGGATAATTGGTTTGTGTGCGAGTGGGACTCTAACTGCATATGTTGGCCAACAGGCATCTACGGTATAGCGGAAATAGCAGTGGCCAAATGAAGGTGTGCACACCCGCAAACCCAGTGCAGGTCCAGCTTGACGGACAACTGTGGCGGAGGATCGACCTATTATTCAGATGCTCCAGTTGGATCTCCACACAACAGTACCACAACAAACTGCTATCTGTGTGCAGGTGGCTTACGAGCCCATGCTCTCGCACAAAATGTTCCATTGACCCCAAAACATCGACATAGAAGGCTTGTGTGGGACGACGAATGGCGTAGTATTGCCTTTAGAGAAGGTCGAAGGGAAAGATGACAGAGAGGAAGCAATGCTGGAATTAGCTGGGGTCCCATGGTCACAAAACCAAGTCTTGCTAGTTGTAAGCCCATGGGTTTCAAGTTCAACTGGCTGCTTCGCCACACCTAAGGTTGCGGGGTCATTGTTGTTCATTAATTCCGATAGCTTGCCACGGAGGGTGAGTGGTTATATTGTCGGACTACCAACCCCAAGATTGCAGGTTCGCTCCTGGCCATGGTAAGTGATTTTTGAAAGGCGACAAAAATCACGACACTCATGTCATACGTTGTTGGCATGTTAAAGAACCCATTTGAATTCAGTAGGCCGTGTTCAATGGCAAAATTAATCTCGGCATTTTCCGCCAACACAAAGTTACTCCATTTTCTACTTGAAAGCGCTGTAGTGTCAAGGAGTTTAGATATCTAACCTCCTTGACTGTCATAGCATTCAAAGGAACGACGAAATTCGACATGCAAGCTACCCTCTGGGTGTCAATTAACAAAGCTTGCGCCAGGCACCCGAGGCCATACGATATTATTTATTAATTCCAATGCTTTGCGATGTGGTCATGTACCCCGTGGACTTGAGTGTGCGTCATTGTGATCACTGTAGTAGTGTATGTATTTAACGGCCTTAAGTTAGGAACCATCCTGGCATTCACCTGAAGTAGAAATGGGGAAATTACTTCTGGGAATCGAACCCATTCCAGCCCTCTTTGGGAGATCCGGAAATCTAACTTTGGCTTCATGAGTGACAGCAGGGATTGCTAGCCACTGTGCCTCGAGGTGGTTGTGGGATCGAATCCTGCCTCAATCAGTTCACATTTGAGGGTACAGTGCTTGAAATGCAAGAGACTTGTGTCATTAGATTTTCTGGCATGTTAACCCAAGAAGTGCCAAGAATCGCTAAAAGTGGCTCACTGCACCTTCCTTTGGTGCCAGGATCTCTTGTTGAGATCCTTAGTAGATGCGGGTTTACTCCACAGTGTGAAATATTTGTACTGCGTCAATGTGAATGTCTCTAATTTATGCATATCACCATTGTTATCACTTTTGAAAGTATTTGTTGGATTTTCATGTCTACGAATCTTGGTATCTAAGTAGTTGTCATGGGACTGTGGCATAGGTGGTTCAGGAGTGAATCGGATTATGATGCGTCGATATATGCGAAAAAAATTAAAGAGAATAATGTGTATGCTTCCACGAAGACATCGTCCATCTTCTTCTTCTACCTTATCCGATACGGACGTTGGCTACCACCATGGCTAACACCTTCTTATCCTGTGCAATCCTGAAGAGTTCCGTGGAAGACAGCCCAAACCACGTTCTTAAATTATCCATCCAAGTTATTCGTCGCCTTCCCGGTCCACGCTGACCTTCAATTTTACCCTGAAGTATAACTTGGAGCAGACGGTATTTTGGATTCCATCGTCCATACTGTTTTCTTTTAGGTATTTCAACTAATGTTTCAATACAAATATGTTTGTATTCCTTATGTTGGGATATCAACATGTTGTAACTTTTTACCAGCCCTTCTTGGGCGACTGATTTAAAACTTCCCAAAATCATCCTCCTATTTTTGATCGGAAGTACTTCATCATATACCACACAATTGAAATGGCAGGGTCGTGGAGTGTTGGACACACATTTGGTCAACCTAACTGGTATCATTTGGGCGTTCAACTATTAGGTGTAATTCCCTATAAAGAAAACTAATTATAACCTTCAAAATATGTGTATTAATATCAACTTTAAACATATGGCGGGGACTCTCGTCGAACAGACTATGGTTTACTATCTTCTCTCCTCGGCAATGACGAAAACATGTGACCCAAAATGAATGTTGGAATATAAAGATGTTTGTTACTCACTCATCGACGATCTAGCAGATAATCTACGAGACATGCTCGATAGATCAGTTCTCCCCAGCATTTCTAAGATTTTCCACACGTGGTTTGAGGTTAGAGATGTTTACTGGTTTACATAGCCACATCTCTGCGAGAGAAATGAATGTGCTTCCGTACCCAACTTGAATTGTGCTAACAGAGATAACATCGTTGTGATATGTAGCCGTTTCGAGTACATTCACAAGCCATGCTTTCAACAAAACTGTTTCTCCAAATAGGCCTACGCCAAATTACGAGAACGCGACCTTTCCAATCAGACGCTACAATAGAAGTGAAGCCCCGCTATACACGAAAATCCCACCTCTCATCTTGTAAACACATGTTTTCGTCTTTCTCCGCCAGGGTCATGATACCCTCCAACCCATACAAAATACACCAATAATCTCGAACCCATGTATATTTCTTACAACTCGTGGCGCGAAACTCTTCTCTGACGTCAGAACCTTACACAATTTACACAAAGCTTTCTTCAAGACAAGGGAAGTTATTCTCGGCCCAATCTAAATTTGGCCTAGAGTTTCCTGCTGTTGCAACATCTTGTAGCTTACCTACACAATCCGCTGTCTTGTATACTGACATCTCCCATACAAATTAAATGAAATATTCCTGACTGAGTCCCCGAGATACACAAGATATATATACACTAAATAAAATGAAATTCTACAACCTAAATGATGATGATGAACAAGAAAAGAAATGGTATGAACAAATTACCCTAACCTGACTTCTCTTGCAGTCAACCAAATAAGGGTTTGGGAACATTGTGACCGGAACAGTCACAATACGCCCCCATGTGATTCACACGGGTGAAACAAGTGTGGATCACAAACACTCAAACAAGCAACGCACTGAAAACACAAAGAATTACACTATTACATAAATAAACCCTGGAAGACATATATACATACACACTTGTCAAATTTTCACACATTCTCACTCTCTCGAATGTCTTATTGTGTCCATTTCCTAGCCTCACTGATTTCTCTCAAGTGTCTTAGGTCTACCACTTCATTTTCTTCGTCTCATCATGAGACCCTATCGCTTCACAAGCCATGGTATTTGCCTGCACAGGCCTTATCATACCATCTATCCATCTAACACTCGATGCCACTTTGCTGGTTAGCATTCTTCGTCACATCTCTTGAGTTTTGTCATGCCATCACGTTATGTTGACTGATTCTCTAAGAGTCCATGCCATATTATTTTACAGAGTGATATCTACGGAGATTCCTAATATTATGTGTACTGACAGACTTACCATCCTGGTCCGTTAAACTATAGGCACACTCACCAATACGTTTAACCACCTTAAAAGGCCCCTGAAATAGATGAAAAAACTTCCCTATCTCCTTATCTACAGCTGAAGACGGATATGGAACCCTCAGAAGCACCTGATCGCCTACTTCAAAAGAATCAAACTTTACCCGCTTCTGCTGGCGCCTACGCTTATTCCCTGCCTTGATTAAGTTGTCCCTAGCCAGCTGGATACAAACATCCTTCCCAATCTCCTCTCCCGTGACCAAACCTAGCATTCTAGCAAGCTCATTGGTAGGCTTCCTACCATACTGAATTTCATAGGGAGTGCATTTTACACTCTCATGGAACGTACTATTGAACCATCGTTCAATATCTCCTAACTTGGAGAACCACGCATTGTGGCGATTGCTCACATAGGTGCGAAATACTCTCCCTAATTCTCTCATAACTCGTTCGGACAAATTCCCTTGAGGATATCGAATAGATGAGAATATGTGCTTGATACCCAATTCACTCAACTTGGTTTTACAGATCTTTGAGGTGAATTGACTACCGTGGTCTGATAGTATCCTGAGAGGCACCCCAAACTCAGGTACATACTTATCAGTGATCTGTAGGACACAACCCTTCCCTGTCGCTTTTCTCAGGGGATACAGTTTGACGAGTTTACTGAATGCGTCAACAACCACGAAGATATACTGATATCCAAACTGAGCTTTAACCAATGGACCATACAGATCGACACAGAGTAAATCCCTTGGTTTTTCTGTGATCACCATTTGCCGAGGTCCCTCAAGAAACCTCGTTGGGCATTTACACCGTTGACACGAGTCACAACTTGCCAGAACTTTCCTAATCTGCCTTCCCATGTTCTTCCAAATGAAATGCTGCTGAACAGCAAAAAGAACCTTGCTTGATCCAAAATGCCCTAAAGCCTTGTGATGATACCAAATCATCGTTACCTGCAATGAGCTTGGCACACACACTCTCCAGGCACCTTCATGGCACAGCCTAGCCAAGAAACCACACTCCAACTTGTACCAATACTTTCCAACCTTAATTCTACTATCCACATCCATACCTCTCAACTGAGTCAAGATATCACCTAAGACCTCATCCTTCTCCTGCTCTACAAGCAGATTCCTTAAGCAGCGTATCTCATAATCACACTCGCTTACCTTGGTTACGCAGATAACAACACCTTCCTGTACCTCCAGTACCTGATGACCCTCATCACCCCCAATGTTTCTACTCATGAAGTCAGCCACAATGTTCTCAGTACCCTTAATATGCCTTACCTCAAAGTTATATTCACTTATAGCCAATATCCACCTTGACATCCTGTTCGAAGTGAGCTTGCAGGATCCAATAAAAAGTAATGCATGATGGTCAGTCAGTATCTGCAACTTACTGCCCAACACATAACTCCTAAACTTCCCTAGAGAGTATACGATTGCTAACATCTCTATTTCAGTAATTGTATATCTCTTCTCCGCCATGCTTAGCCCTCTGCTTGCTAATGAGACAATCCCTAGATTGCCCTCACTATCCTCCTGACACAAAATGCCTGAGATGCCTTGCATGCTCGCATCAGTCATCAAAATGTAGGGACAATCCAGACGAGGATACCTAAGCATGACAGTCTCTACAAAGCCTCTCTTCAACTCCTTAAAAGCCTCATCGTGCACCTGAGTCCATACCCACTTAGTACCCTGCTTCAGCAATTCCCTAAACGGTTCTACAAGACAGGAATATTTAACTACGAATCTACGAAAATAATTGAAAACCCCTAATATTGACCTCAATTGTTTGGCGTTACGTGGTGTAGCAGTGTTGTGAATCTTGTCTAATCGTGACTGTTCGGGAGACACCCCTTGTGTTGTGATAGTATGCCCTAAAAATGTGATTGATGTTGTGCAAAACAGAGACTTCTTAAGTTTAATTGTAAATCCCCCGTCCCTTAATTTCCCCAAAACAATGTCTAAGTGATCCAGGTGTTCCTTTAATGTGTAAGATGCAACAATTAAATCATCTATGTACATTGTCACAAACTCGTGTGTGTCCCTCCCTAACACTAGATTTAAGGCCCTAATCAACGCTGAACTGCTGGTCTTTGTTCCGAAAGGAACGACCCTGAATTGGTACAAACCACTCTTAAAGCTAAACGCAGTCAACTTCCTGTCCTGTTCTCTCAACGGTACCTGCCAAAATGATGCACTCAGATCCATAGTGGAAAACCATTGCTTACCATTGAATTTCTGAACCAGTTCCTCAACACATTCTGGCCTCTGTTGGTCCCCAGATATCCTACAATTGAGCTGCCTGGCATCAATACACAACCTGACCGAGCCATCACTCTTCCCAACCACAACTAAGGGATTCAGATATGCACTAGTTGAAGGCTCAATAATACCCTGATTCAGCATAATGCCTATTTCTTTCTCCACAGCATCAGCAAACTTGTGAGGTATCGGGTACTTGGGTCCTGAAAATGGAGAATGATCTACAATTTCGAACTGATGCGTATAGACATGTGTTAGCCCTGGCTTGTCACTGAAAACTTCTTGGTTTAGCTCTAAAACCTCTAACAACTTATCCCTCTCCTCAACACTTAAACCACTCTTATCCACAGCCTGCTGGAGTTGATCACACTTATCACCCTCCACAGCAATGTGACATAAATCCACAACTTCCTCCTCATCGTCAGCCTTACCTTCTGCCATATCCCCTACAGTGACCTCAGTAACACATGCCTTTACTGTCTTATCTACACTCTTGCATTTCATTCTCATCTCCTGGCTTATATTCCCCCTCACAAAGTTGATGACACCCCGGTCAAAATCAATAACAGCACTATGCTCGTTAAGCCAGTCTATCCCCAAAATCATTTCATAAATTAGGTTAGGAATTACCAAGCAAGTCTTGTGGTCAACTTCATTACCAAACCTCATGGGCAACAATACCTGCTTTCCCACTCTTTGGGATTTATTACCAACAGCAGTTACCACATATGTCGACTTAACTGGAATTTCTTCCAACTTACCACCGTCCTTGATTAAAGTATCATAAAATCCCTTACTGATGACACTTCTCTCACTCCCCGAATCCACCAATGCCTGCACTCTCTTACCTAGTATGCTCAACTCAACAGTTGACATAAAAGCCTCCTTCTCCCCGATACATGAGAACTCCTGCTGGTCAGCTAGCAGATCCTCCCGACTCATAGGCATAAAATCCTCCTCACCCACAATAACACACTGCTTGACTTCATTTCTTACGGACTGCCAGACTGACCTCCCTGCACAGCCCGTTCGGAGTTTAAAGCTCCTTGACCACCTTGTTCTTGTCTCCTCTGGTTCACCTGTACTCTTTCGTTACCACCTTCCTGACGCCCCCCACCTCTCTGATAGTTACCTTCCTGTCGCTGTGAATTATCCTGACGCCCCCCACCTCTCTGATAGTTTTCCTGCCTCTGCTGATAATCTCTTTGCTCCTGATTAAATCTACCCCTATTAAACTCCTGATTATTCCCCCTATTGCCCCTAAATTCCTGTTTGACCTCTGGCCTCTCCATGTGCTGCTTGCCTAAAACGTCAAAGCTCGTAAGAAGCTCTTCCAACTCTTCTACCGTCCTTACCTTCTGCATACAAGCTGCCTCCTGAATTCTAGGTGGGAAGTGCTTCAACATGACCCTAACCACATCACTGTCAGAGGTCAGCCCATCCAAATTCTTCCAAATAAGTACATGTGCCAAAAAATATTCTGTCAGGGATACCCCTTCTCTCTCCTTATATTTCCCAAAAGTTAATTTTTCCCTTTCCCTGGACTGTACCCCCTCCCCCCAGAACTTAGCTTTGAATTTATCCCTGAATTCCCTTAAACTATTCATGTTAGGCCTGTATATTTGGAACCATGCTTTCACATCCCCTTGAAATGAGTTAGACAAGATCTCCAACACTGTTTCCCATTCGACAACCCCGTCTTCTAGATCCTTGCTGAATTTCTTCTCAATGGTTTTTAAAAACTCCATAGGGTTGAACTGCCTTGAGTTAAATTGTGGCAGACCAGGGTCCCTGAGTAGCAAACTAGATGGCATCACAACCCTTTGACTCATCGGTCGCTCTTTCAACTCTCTCCTGACCTTTATCAGCTCTTCCTGCAGCTTTTCGTTTTTCTCGGTCAATGCCACCTGCTTCCCTCTCAGACCCTCAATCTCTCCCAACTTATTTTCAACGGCACCTACTCTATCTAAATATTCCCTCTTATTCCCACTTACAGTGTTGCATATCTCATCACACTTTCCCGTTACATTCTGTACTTCTGCCCTTGAACTAGCTATCTCTGACATAATTTTCGTTATTTCCACATCTTGCTGGTTCTGATGGCCTTCCATTCCTTCTAGCCTACTTGTGATCCCAGCCTGATTCCCCTGCATTTCTGCCCTGATTTCCTCTCCCTGTTTGCTAATTTTCCCACTTAATTCCAGGTTCATACTCTCCATTCTACTATTAAGGACAGACTTATGGTCCCGTATTTCTTTGCTGAGACTCTCTATCCTTGTGTTCGTGGCCCTGTTGCTCTCCTGAATTTCCTTACTTACAAATTCCTTCACTTCTACTATCTGTTTGGTCACTGACTCTACCTTCTCATTTACAGAGCCTACCTGCTCCTTAATTTCCTTACTCATAGATTCTCCTTGCTTCTTAATCTCTTTTATTTCACTCAGTAGCATTTGGATCAAACTATCGTTCATAACCCCCCCATTTACATTTAAGTTACTACCTTCAGCGATCAGCTGCGACTCAGTAGTAACAATGGTAACATATGTTCCCACTGTCTTTTCCACATCTTCCTCACTGCCACTTCCCCCAGTTTCCTGATTACCTGACATTTTACTGTTTGATTTACACACAACCCTTGACCTTAATTCTAAATTGTCTGATGTGGACATACCCCTTAAAACAAAACAAATTACTGTGAACCCTAATACTCCTAAGGTGTCTATCGGCTGTGTGCATATGTGCCCTAATGATACCTGCTAGGTTTCCCTACTCTTGCCCCACGTTGAGGTGCTATGTTGTAACTTTTTACCAGCCCTTCTTGGGCGACTGATTTAAAACTTCCCAAAATCATCCTCCTATTTTTGATCGGAAGTACTTCATCATATACCACACAATTGAAATGGCAGGGTCGTGGAGTGTTGGACACACATTTGGTCAACCTAACTGGTATCATTTGGGCGTTCAACTATTAGGTGTAATTCCCTATAAAGAAAACTAATTATAACCTTCAAAATATGTGTATTAATATCAACTTTAAACATATGGCGGGGACTCTCGTCGAACAGACTATGGTTTACTATCTTCTCTCCTCGGCAATGACGAAAACATGTGACCCAAAATGAATGTTGGAATATAAAGATGTTTGTTACTCACTCATCGACGATCTAGCAGATAATCTACGAGACATGCTCGATAGATCAGTTCTCCCCAGCATTTCTAAGATTTTCCACACGTGGTTTGAGGTTAGAGATGTTTACTGGTTTACATAGCCACATCTCTGCGAGAGAAATGAATGTGCTTCCGTACCCAACTTGAATTGTGCTAACAGAGATAACATCGTTGTGATATGTAGCCGTTTCGAGTACATTCACAAGCCATGCTTTCAACAAAACTGTTTCTCCAAATAGGCCTACGCCAAATTACGAGAACGCGACCTTTCCAATCAGACGCTACAATAGAAGTGAAGCCCCGCTATACACGAAAATCCCACCTCTCATCTTGTAAACACATGTTTTCGTCTTTCTCCGCCAGGGTCATGATACCCTCCAACCCATACAAAATACACCAATAATCTCGAACCCATGTATATTTCTTACAACTCGTGGCGCGAAACTCTTCTCTGACGTCAGAACCTTACACAATTTACACAAAGCTTTCTTCAAGACAAGGGAAGTTATTCTCGGCCCAATCTAAATTTGGCCTAGAGTTTCCTGCTGTTGCAACATCTTGTAGCTTACCTACACAATCCGCTGTCTTGTATACTGACATCTCCCATACAAATTAAATGAAATATTCCTGACTGAGTCCCCGAGATACACAAGATATATATACACTAAATAAAATGAAATTCTACAACCTAAATGATGATGATGAACAAGAAAAGAAATGGTATGAACAAATTACCCTAACCTGACTTCTCTTGCAGTCAACCAAATAAGGGTTTGGGAACATTGTGACCGGAACAGTCACAATGTAAAACATAATACACACGCAACACGTTGGTATCTAATATACACAGTAACTGTTATAGTACAAGATTGCTTGTAATAAGAGCAATGTGCATGAGCAATCACTGGTAAAAGAAGACTCGCTTGCTGGCTGAATTCGCATCACAAAACTCCTGTTGCCATGGTTGCCGCTGACTTCCGTTTCCCCTCCAGCCGTACTCATCACCAAGGCAGGGACGTTCTTGCTAGCACATTCCTGTCGCACCAGGCTAGTTGAGCATCGCGGCAGTACATGCACCACCGGCCGTGTCGTTTGAAGGTCGATGTTCATGCCTAATTGGTAACATCTAATGCAGTAAAAATTCTAATAAATGTCAAAATATTTATTTTTAAATCATTACTTCTTTTGTAATAAAGCAGGTGATGTAGCGATTCAAACATGGCACCTAGATTATCAAATATCTTACAAGCTTCTGATGAGGGTAGTGACTTAGTGATTATGAAAATGGTGAAATTGATAGTGATTCTAAAGCCAAAGAAATTCCAGGTGAGGCTAGAGGAAGCTTGAAAAATTTGTTGGACGACTATACACCATTGCAGACCAGACTTGTTCAGGCGCATGTAAATAGGCCTGTACAGTTACCAAATTCGTTTCAAAAGGTGAACTCATTCAGGGGATTCTGTAAATTTACACAGAAGGAAGAGCGCCCAGGAAGAGGAAACAAAAGCAGAACAAGAAGCAACTACATGAAAAAAGTGAATGTTATCGTTTTTTTTGGTGAGTGAATAATCTCAACAAAAAAATGTGCTCCCCCGTTGATCACTTTATCTAATCTCGCCGGACTTTTTCTTATGAATGTATCCAATCTCCCAAAGTTGTGTCCCATTATTTGTTCAAATGTCATGACCAGGGCCCGGAAATATTTCAGAAATAGGGGAAGATGGGGGAACGGAGCCACCTTAACCCTAGAACTGCTGCAGGTTTATCTGTCAAATGCTGCAGTAAATTCCCATAAAGTACACACTAAAGGAATTTGGTATCTGTACGCATACTGTGTTCATGAATATGACTTATCATACACCAATATAAAGCTGAAAGACTGTTCTATAGTATATTGATATAGGTGAATCATTCAGACTCGTCACTTTGAATTAATCATAAAAAGTATTTTATAAAAAATAAAAAAATAAAAAATTATTGACTTTTCTGCTCTAGAAAACCATATTGCCGAGTTAAATGTTCATCAGAGATATCATAAATGAAAAGTTCATAGTTTTTTGTTACTAATTCAATAACCAGTTTCAATTAATTCCTGTTATTTACTAAAAAAATATTTTTACAAAAATATGACATTTCTCGATTTTGAAGTACATAATCGGCGCGCGATTACGGGGAGGCAAGGCCCAGGATGATGAACGATAAACGGTACATTTTTACCTGGAAAGTCACTTTCTTCGGGTTGAATATCAGTCTAGTTCACACTTACCACTTCACGGCTAACATTAGGCATGTGTACAGGGTCTGTCGGAACATGATAAACATCGCTTGCATTGATGGGGATTTCCATAACTTGCGTGACATCCTGTTCGCCGGTATCACTGCCACTACTTTCACCATCTTCATTTTCATACGAATCCACACAATAATCACTGTGATCGTCATACTATCACACGAATCGTCAAAAATCAAGTGCTAAATTTCTGAATCGTCTACATAGTTGGCGGCCATTTTGCTCAATCCAACTTCAATACCAACATGGAAGTACTTCCACTTCTGCAGCCAAATAATAGCTTGCATACTGTCATTTGTTTGCCAAGGACTTACACTACGAAAGATAAAAGCATCGGTAACCAGCATAACTTGAAATTAGTGCCATCTGAAGGCTAACAGTAGTACTATATTTGAATTCCAAGACCGTCTTTCAGAGAGACGGTCGCACTTGATTAAACAACACACCGTCTTCCTGGAAGACGGTCCGCAGTTCTAGGGTTAAGGATGATGTTGCCCTGTGCCGATACAGTTTCTTGTAGAAAAGAAAGAAATAGAAAATACAGCCCCTTATTACATTGGCTTCAATAATACTAAGTATCATTACTCTTATCAAGTAACTTCTAGTAACTTTCCTTGACCAGTGAAAGTGGCGGTATTGCCCTCACTAAGTGGGCAATTCCGCCATATTTAAACTTAATGGATATAGGCCTATGCAAACAACATTGGATCATGAAAAGCCTACAGAACGATTAGGTCTACTATACATACTGTACAGTGCCATTTATGATATTTATTAATTACACAGACAGAAGTCGCAAACCTAGTTTTTCAGAGAATCGTGGCCGCTACATTCAGAATAGGCCCACTTTGAGCACTGAGTGCATCTGTACCATAGTTCATTTTTGTTAATAACAAAAGATGGTCACTAATGTCATTCTCTTGCTCTTCAGAAAACAGTGGTTTACGCCCTAATGTAGGTTTGTCTAACTTACTGTCTTTGAACCTATCACATAGTGTTGTTCTTGGAATATTAAACAACTTGGAAAAACATTTAACAGAGTTACCATCATTCACAGCTTCAACAGTTTTCTTTATATCGTCCGCAGTCCATTTCGCCTTATCTGTTTTTCTCCCTCTATTTTGACACATCTGCAAATAAAAGTAAGCAATTTCTACCATTGAAAAGTTGAATGGGGGAATACCGCCACCTGTGGTGGCATTACCCCATGAGCACATTGAGTGTTTAGGTGCAAAATGCTACCAAACCAACAAATTGAACGACATAAACGAATAGCATAAAATGATCAGTAATAATCATACTTTCATAAAATATAACCAAAATTAGGTAAACACTTAATTAAACTACCCTTAACTTGATTCATTTGATGGTACAATATTAGATCACAAAGGATGATTGGAGATTTTTAATTCCCGAGCAAACGCACGCTTCCACAACGGCAATTGACACACCTGATAGTGTTTCGCTAGTCATCCTCTAGAGGTCATGCTTATTCGTGCTCGTGTAAGTCGCGCAGTTATTCGAATTTATGGGGTGGCGGAATTCCCCCATCTTCCCCTATGTATTTATGTGCTTAAAAGTGGAAAATATATGATTAAGTTTCCAAAATATGTTCTTAAATTTGTATCATATTTATGTCACCTAGTTACTTCAGTTGTTGGACCCATGATCACCACAGATGAAGTGAAATATGCGATTAGGATAGCGAAAAATGGTAAGGTTCCTGGTCAAGATGACATTCCAGTGGAATTATTGAAGATCTTGGATCATCATCATCATCATCATCTTGCACAGTTTCCAGCCACTGGCCGGGTCTGTTTGGAACACAAGCCTCTCCAACGTCTTCTGCCTTCCCACCATCTCTCAGCCTCCACCCTTGTCCAGTCTTCTCCTCTCTTCTTCACACTTTCTTCCACCCTCTTCAGCCACCTGTCTCTCGGTCTCTTTCCTTTCCACTTCCTCTCGTGTATCTTCGTGGGTATCCTCTTCTCCTCCAATCATTTTACGTGTCCATACCATCTAAGTCTAGATTTCTCTATACCATCCTGTAATGGTTCCTCCTTCATTAATTCTCTGGTCCTTTCATTTCTTATTCTGTCCCTCTTTGTAGCTCCAATACTGTTTCTCAAGAACCTCATCTCACTGGCCTGTATTTTGCTCTTCTCCCTTCCTTTCATAACCCAGGTCTCCGAGGCATACGTCAGGATAGGGACATAGTACGTCCGATATATGATTTTTTGCTGTTCTGAGGGACATCCTTGCTCCATAACATGCTTCTCACACTCCTCCGGAATGCTTCTGCCTGTCTCCCCCGCTCATTTATTTCTCTATAGTTTCTTCCATTATCTTGTATCAGGCTTCCCAGATACTTCAAACTCTCCACTTTCTTCAGCTGTTCCCCACCATTTGTTATTCCTGTTGTAGTTCTTTCCTTCTTCCTTGTTGTGATCACCATCTCACTCTTATTTATGCTAAATTTCATTCCATATCCTTGTATTATTCCTTCCCACATGTCCAACTGTTCCTGGATGATGATAGCATTTATATAACAAGATATACAACACGGGCATATTACCAGAAGACTGGCTCTTGTCTACATTTATTGCTCTTCCGAAGAAACCGATGGCTAAGTCATGTAGTGACCTTAGGACAATCAGTCTTATGAGTCATGTGCTCAAGATATTTCTCAAAGTTATCCATAATCGCATATACAGGAAATGGGAGATGAATATCAGTGACACGCAGTTTGGGTTGAGCAGAGGTCAAGGAACTCGTGAGGCATTATTTGCGCTTCAAGTTCTTTTCCAGAGATGCCGTGAGGTAAATCAGGATGTATATGCATGTTTTCTGGACTATGCAAAAGCCTTTGACCGTTGTCAGCATGATAAGTTGTATAACGCACTCAAGAACTCAGGAATAGATGAGGAAGACATTCGGATCATCATTAATTTATACTGGGGTCAAAAGGCTAGTATCAGAATTGATGGGCTTATAACGAGATCAGTGGAAATAATGCGTGGTGTGAGACAAGGATGCATTCTTTCACCGCTTCTTTATAATATCTATGCAGAACAGATTTTCTCTGAGGCACTTGATGGCATTCAACAAGGTATTAACGTCAAAGGTAATTATATTAATAATATACGGTACGCTGATGATACTGTATTGATTGCAAATAGTTTCGAAGGACTTAAAGAGATTGTTACTATGGTGTATCAAAAGAGTAAACAATATGGCCTTGACCTCAACATTAAGAAAACAAAATATATGATAATATCGTGAAAACCAGCATTGTCACAAGTCCTTTTAGTCGATGGACATCAGATTGAACGAGTCAAGAGTTTGGTTTATTTAGGACAGAATATTAATGAGAATTGGGATCCTTCGGTTGAAATAAGATGCTGTATAGAGAAGGCTAGATCCATCTTTATGACAATGAAACAACTACTATGCTGTCGAGATCTCAGTATGACGCTTAAGAAAAGAATTGTGAAGTGTTATGTTGTCTCCACCCTTCTTTATGGTGTTGAAGCTTGGACCTTGTCCGTAGCTACAGAAAAGAAGATTCGAGCTTTTGAAATGTGGATATACCGGCGGATTCTTAAAATCTCGTAGACAGAACATGTGAGTAATGCCGAGGTTCTTCAGCGTGTGAGCAGCCAACCTGAGCTGTAAAACACAATTAAGAAGAGGAAATTGGAATACTTGGGACACATGATGAGGAATCCAAAATACCGTCTGCTCCAAGTTATACTTCAGGTTAAAATTAAAGGTCAGCGTGGACCGGGAAGGAGACGAATAACTTGGATGGATAATTTAAGAACGTGGTTTGGGTTGTCTTCCACGGAACTCTTCAGGATTGCACAGGATAAGAAGGTGTTAGCCATGGTGGTAGCCAACGTCCGTATCGGATAAGGTAGAAGAAGAAGAAGTTACTTGAAATATAGTTGAAAAGTCCAGCAGTTTGAATAATCCATAATCTACAGTACAATTTAATGTTCCCACTTAATAGGCTTGCCTCAGTTTCCGAATCCTGCAATACTTACTGCAGATGCGCTATACGAAATCATGTATGTGCTGTTTTCGAATTTCATTCTAAAGAGCAAAAGAAAAGGTCACTTCAAAAACTTTCATAGCACTCTGTAAATATCCACAATTTTTGCAGACTACTGTAATTTCAAGTAAAATTTCTTGTCAAGGTAAGGAATATTGGAGGCTTGATGAGACTGTTGATCCCAGCCCCCTGCTAAACTTAATGACCGGGGAATTCCTGTCTTGAAATCCTACTGCAATACAGAGACAAGGGTGTATTCAGGAAATAGAGAAGCAAATTACTGGAATTGTCAAGGGTTGAAAATGTGGGCAGCAGTTATCTAAGGAATGTGGAAATTTGAAGCCACCAAACATAAGAAATATGTGCCTATGAATACATACGCCAGAATATGTATTTATTTATATAAACAGAAATAATATGTAAATAAATAGAAAATACTTAGTTAAATAAAAAATATTTAAGCACATAACTATCCGTGCCTTAGTTGTGATGCATTAAAATGGTTCAGGTTTATAAGGATCACTCTGTACTTCCAAAAATTAATGAAACAAAGGACATCTTCTGAAATGTTCCTTTAAAAAATGTGTTTTTTCCATTTTTTAAAATCTAATTTAACACATTCTCATACAAAAACAAGTAGTTCCGTGAAGAACTAAACAGTCTACCGTATTTTCATATTATCCTGCTTATGTTAATTGCCTCTATTAACATACAAAATTTCGGTTTGAATGCTGTAATAGATTCGTAGATATAAATAACCATCTAAATATTTCGGTTGGTCGCCATGCTGGATTTTTAGCCTACTTTTCACATTTTGCAAAAATGAGGAAAAAATAGACTTATGAGATCGATCCGGGAAAATGTCTGTCCTTCTGTCTGTCTGTGTCCCCCCCCCCCCCCCCCCTATCAACTCCTAAACGGCTGCAGCTATCGAAACCAAATTTGGTATGAGTAAAGATCTATACCGGGACATCTCAATGTCATACTTGAAAATGATGACAGTGCTACCAACTGCTAAAAAATCGCAACTGAAATTTGAGCTCCATGTTGGATATCTTGGAATGTATACATGGGAACTATTCCAAAATTGGTACACATATAGATAATAATTCTTCAGTTTAATTTTCAGGAGGCCATACATGACAGTGTTGCCAAAATGATTCTAAGCCTACTGATAGGTCCAAATTTTAAATGCATATAACTCCTACCTATCAATTGGATTTCAACCAAATTTCGTATGTACTATGTGTACATAAACAGATATGACTGAGTAATTCTAAAGAGCCACCAGGGCTACCAACTGTCAATAAATGCTCTCTCTATTTTTTTTTTAACCAAATACCAATATATCAGAAAGTATGCTAGCCCACAGCTTTAATCTTTGCACACGTATAGTGCCCGACATTCTAGATTAATTTGGAGCAACTAATGTATGTCAGTGCTACCAACATGATTTTAAGCCCGCTAAAAGGACCAATTTTTAAATACATGTATCTTCTATACTATCAATTGGATTTCAACCAAATTTCGTATGTGCTATGTGTACCATAACAGATATGACTGTGCATATTCTTTAGAGCTATCAGGGCTGTCAACTGTTAATAAATGGTGTTTATATATTTTACCCTAATATCAATATATCAGAAAGTATGCAAGCCAACAGCTCTAAACTTTGCGCATGTATAGTTCCCGACATTCTAGATTAATTTGGGGCAATTAATGTATGTCAGTGCTACCAACATGATTCTAAGCCTGCTGAAAGGACCAATTTTTAAATACATGTATCTTCTATACTATCAATTGGATTTCAACCAAATTTCGTATGTGCTATGTGTCCCATAACAGATATGACTGTGCATATTCTTTAGAGCAATCAGGGCTGCCAACTGTTAATAAATGGTGTTTATATATTTTACCCTAATATCAATATATCAGAAAGTATGCAAGCCAACAGCTCTAAACTTTGCGCACGTATAGTTCCTGACATTCTAGATTAATTTGGGGCAATTAATGTATGTCAGTGCTACCGACAGTAGTGGCTACGCTGGCTAAAGCGCAGCATTAGGTCATGGGACCAAGCTCTCGGCTGACTCGGTAGACGCGTGGGTTCGAGCCGTCGGCCGTCCTTGAAATGGTTTTCCGTGGTTTCCCATTTTCAACACCAGGCAAATGCTGGGACGGTACCTTCTGACAGGCCACGGCCGCTTCCTTCCACATCCTTGCCCAGTTTCATTCACCATCATTCAGTTCATCTCTCATTAACTCCTCTCATGAGGTTGGCGTCAGGAAGGGCATCCGGCCGTAAAAACCATCGCCACAAAGACTTCCATCGCATCTCATCCCCGACCCCGTTGGTAAAACGGGAATAATAAGGGGTAGACATACATACAATGTATGTCAGTGCTACCAACATGATTCTAGGCCTGCTGATAGGTCCAATTTTAAAATTCCAGTAACTTCTATACTAACAAATGGATTTCATCCAAAATTGGCACAACAATACATCATAATATTTCAAATTATTTCTGACCAACACATGCATGACATTGTTGCCAACATGATTTTACATGCGCTGATAGGTCCAATGTCTAACTGCATGTAACGTCCATGCTATCCATTGGACTTCAACCAAATTTTGTATTCTGTACCTTAAGAGAGGGAACTAAGAATATATTCAGTCATCAGGGCTGCCAACTGTAGTGCTCTATCATGCCAGGTATATTTCGAACCAATTAGAAATTTCGATATTACCAAATTCATTTCATCATTATTCTAGATAGGTCCATAAAGATTAATCATTGGCATGAATCTTAAATTTTAAGAAAAGTAGGCTCTTTAATTCGTCACGGAACTTCTTGTTATATATGTTGGCAGTTGGCAGTCAAAGTGAAAGGTCGTGTTTTCCCAAGCTCTCAGGTGTGCTGGAATGGGTTGTTCTCTGGAGTGTTATCGGGCGAGGATCGGACTGTGGTATGTGAAGGGTAGTCGGGATTTCCGGTGTTTGTGTGTGCGTATGGGACCTAGCAACTTGTGGTTCATAGCCCTAGTGATAGCTGCATTGCTAGTTATTGGTGGAGTGGAAGTGAATCCAGGGCCTGTTACTCCAAATGTGAATCAGGCAAATGATCCAGTGGCAGCTTTAAAGTGTTCGACGTGCAGTAAAACATTGAAGAATGGTGTTGAGTGTGGACTATGTGAGAAATGGTTTCACTTCGGCTGTATTAAGGTCAAGAAGGAGGATTGTGATGTCGGAAATTGGTTTTGTAAAGTATGTGATACGCCGGACTGTTTGAGGGTGCAAATCAAAGCAAGGGATCAAATAATACAGGAACTTAGAGCTAAGCTTCGTGAATCAGAAGAAACGGTGAAGGATGTGACTGAACGGCTTTCTACTGGGATCAGTGTGGAAGAGGGCGTGCAGGAGCAAACTGAGGATGACGTTATCATAATGGGTGATTCTATGATACGATGGAGTGCGAATATCTCGAGGAAATCAGGTGCGAAAGTGCGGTGTTATCCGGGGATTAAAATTGACCAGCTTGCCCAACAAGTGGAAGAAGCAAATGTAGAGGACTGTGACAAAGTTAAAGTGTTGTTGCTCCATGTTGGGACGAACGATTTGAAGAAGAGGGCTACAGCTGATTACATCATGGGGGAGCTCTACGAACTAGGCAGAAAAGCTAAAAGCAAGTTTAGAAATGCAAAAATTATAATGAGTGGCATTGTTCGGCGGGGAGATGTTCCGTTAAGGCGAGTTAAGACTGTAAATGACCGCATGGACTGGGTATGTGCACAACTGGGATTAGTGTACGTAGAAGCTGACTGCTGGATTGGTGGCCGTGACTTCGCCCGAGACGGGCTGCATCTAAATCGACGGGCCGCTTACAACCTAGGGAGCCTACATGACAGGGTCATCGGTTCGTGCCGGCTTTTGTGAGGAGGAGCGGGTCCAGAGGTTGCCAGCCGATGGTAACAGAAGGAGCTACTTCAAGATATTTGCTGCGGAGGTAAGACTCTAAGATTTCTGCAGGTTAATTGTCAGAGTTTAGGAAATAAATTAATTGAATTTTGGAATCTTGTAGAGACGTATTCTCCGGACATTGTCATTGCAACTGAATCTTGGTTATATGAGGACATAAATAGTAGCGAAATAATTCAAGGGACCTACGAAATGTACAGAAGGGATCGGGGGAAGCGAGGTGGTGGGCTATTTATTTGTGTGCGCAAAAATATAGCTAGTTTCTTAAAGTAGGCTGATATGGATCATGAAATGTTATGTGTACAAATTTCGGATAAAGGTAATAAATTCCCTCTTCAGGTGATAGGGGCGTATAGAGCACCGAAAGATAACTTTTCTCTCCTCGAAACACTGTATGATAAAACTTGTACGGGTAATGCTATGAAAAAGAGCATAATAATTGCTGGAGATTTAAACCTCCCCAAAGTAGACTGGTCTGGTGAGTCAACTAGCTGTGGTCAAGCTCAGAGCGCTGCAAATAAATTCTTAAGGGAGGGGGGATTTTCCCAAGTAGTTGACTTCCCAACTAGAGACAATAATACCTTAGATGTTTATCTCGTAAGGCCTGTAGAGCTGTATATTAACTGTCTGAAAGTACCAGGAATTAGTGACCATTCTGGGGTTGAATTAAATATTAGATATGGTGACGTTACAAAATTAGACTCTGATGTAGCAAAAAAGATCAAATTCCAGTATCGCAGGGCGGATCAGGGCAAGTTTCAGGGGTATTTGAATGAGCTATTTGTAGGATGGGCATCGGAAGGAAATCACATTAATATCCTGTGGACTAACTTTTTGAAAATTTTAAATAGCGCTGTTGATAAATTTGTCCCATTTAAATTGCTGAAACAAAACCCAGACCCTGAGTATTACACACGAGAAATTAGGAGTCTAAAACGGAAAATTAGGAAATTATACATTAAAAGACATGATAGTGACAAGTATATGTTGAAATTTAAGTCCCTATCAAGAGAGCTCGTCTTAAAAAAGAGGGCTGCTCATGACAGTTATATGCAAGGTTTACTTGGTTCGGGAGGCGATGGGTGGAAAAAAAATTACAGTTATGTTAGGAGAAGAAAGGGAAATTCAAATAATTTGTCGATGATAATGTCCGGCGACGGTAAATTAATTACTGAGAAACAGGCCATTGCTAATGAATTAAATGTCTTTTACGGTAGTGTGTTCAATAAATCCAATAGCTGTGTGTTGGACCTTAACGACGAATTAGGGGCTCCCCTGTTCCAAATAAACCAGTCAGCAATTGTAAAGCTAATACAAAAACTACGTTTCAATGTATCAAAGGGTCCTGATAATATTGTTAGTGAAGTACTTAAATTAGGAGGTAGGGTCGTGGCACGATACTTGGAGGTGATATTTAATGTGTCCATAAACAATGCGCAAATCCCAGGTGACTGGAAAAGAGCTACGGTAGTCCCAATATTTAAGGGAGGGAGCAGACTTGAATTGGGCAACTACAGGCCGGTTAGCCTTACGTCCATCGTTTGTAAACAGATGGTGCATCTCATTTGCGACTACTTGAGGGAACAGTGGGAAACATTATCATGGTTTAATCATAGGCAACATGGATTTCGGAAAGGTTACTCATGCGAGAGAGTCAGATGCTATCACTTTTTCAAGACATTAGCGAATCGTTAGACCATGGAGTTTCAGTCGACGCCGTGGTTATAGATTTTGCGAAGGCATTTGATGTCGTGCCGCATGACATGCCACTCCATAAATTAGCTTCGACGAAGATTGATAGAGGAGTAATTTTATGGATCCAAGAATTTTTGACGGGTCGTTCCCAGAAAGTGAAAGTCGAAGGCATATTCTCGGATGAAATTACCGTAACGTCGGGTATCCCTCAGGGCAGCGTAATTGGAACTTTGTTATTTTTGGCGTTTATAAATGACTTACCAAACGGAATTCGCAGTGACTGTCGATTGTTTGCGGATGATTGTGTAATATATCGAAAGATACATGACTCACAAGACAATGCAGTGCTTCAAGAGGACCTGAACCTGGTCTATAAGTGGGCGATTGTAAATAAAATGAAAATAAACACAAGAAAATGTAGTCTCTTAAAAATAGGGAAAGTGCGAAGGCAGGATTTTCAATATAACATTGGCTCGGAAATACTTGTAGAAGATTCTTGCAAATATTTGGGCGTTCACGTAAGGAATGATATGAAATGGAGTAGTCATGTAGGATGTGTAGTTTCAAAAGCTTACAAATCCCTGCACTTTGTAATGAGGGTATTAAAAGGAAGTAGTACCTCTGCTAAAGAATTAGGCTATTTGTCACTTGTAAGACCTATTCTGGAATATGCCTCGGCGGTTTGGGATCCATATCAAGTAGGGCTCATCAATGAGTTGGAAATGGTACAAAGAAAGGCCGCTAGTTGTGCTCAGTGACTTTAATCCCAGGAGCAGTGTGAGCCGTATGTTAAAGAAACATGGGTGGGAATCACTGGAGGCTAGGAGGATGAAATCTAGACTCTGCGCTATGTACAACACGTATACAAATCAACCAGCATGGGGAGAGCTTAGCAAACGATTGGGAAAGCCCACTTACATGGGTAGGAGCGATCATCCTTTCAAAGTTAAGGGCCGACCACAGCGAACAAATTATGGTAAATATTCTTTTGTAAACCGTGCCATTGATAACTGGAACTCTCTACCTGCCGCAGTCTTAGAGCCTTTTCCCAAACATATAGGTGTGTTTAAGAAAAGACTGACTATTTGTGTAAATACTCCAGTTTAATTGTTGTATAATTGTTATTGAATTGTTAAGTATAATTATTTATTTGTTATGTATATCCAATTTGCCACCGGGGGACACACCCCCCATTGCAAATAAATGAATGAATGAATAGAGTTATGTGCGCCCCGATAAACACGGCAAGTTAAGCCGGCTGTGACTGGCGCAGATCGCGGGCGCGCGTACCTGGTTCATCCGGAGGTAGGCGCGCACTTTCACCAAACATGTTCAATAATGTGTACTTACAGTGCTCATAGCCGATGCTGAAAATGGCCTCCCTCTCTTGTAACACACACCTGACATCTTCTGATGAAAGAATGTCAACTTTTATTATTTACGGACCATGTTTCCTTGAATCGTTTAGCGAGCCTCCTAATTGTACTGGCATTAGGCACAGTCTTCCTGGAAACTTGATTCGAAATTTTCGTCTTGTTTCAGAACAAGAGTTTCTGTTTTTCATATACGAATTATGGATATAAGTTCCACACGTTCGCGCAATGTGAATTGGTGTCTAGGCATGACCAATAATCACAATACTAAACGTGCAACACTAACGTCTAAGCTTTGAAGATACACGTCCATATGAATGACAAAACACGTGTGAACTAACGATATGAGTCAGCGGAGCGCGCTACCACCGGCTGAACCGCGTACGCGCACCCGCGATATGCGCCAGTCACAGCCAGCTTAGCTTGCCGCGTTTATCGGTGCAAGCATAGATAATGACTCTGTACTATTACATGAAGATTATTCAAACTTCAATTGCATGATTAGGACACAAGAAATAAGAACGGGATTTTAAAATTTCACACAGCCGCCATCCTTTGGTCATGAAAACAGTTGAAATAAATTAAATGTCAATGGATTAAAATTTGTATAAGCATTTACCGTACCAAGTTTCACTGCGCTCGGGTGGTATCGCGAGAACCGTCTATTTAAATTTCGCGTCTCCGCATTGTTGGATTTGTGCTCACCAGGTTATTGAAAGTCCCATAGGTGAACTTATTTTCATAGCCTTTATCAACATACAAAATTTCAGTTTGATTGCTGTCATAGATCCGTAGGTATTGAGAATAATCTAAACATTTCGGATATGTTGGATGATTAGGACACACGAATCAAAACTTAATTTTAAAACTTCGCATAGCCGCCATCTTGAGGTTATGAAAACAATTGAACTAAATTAGATGTCAGTGCATTACAATGTGTATAAACATTTGCTGTGCCATTGTTCACTGCGTTCGGATGGTTAAATCGTGAGAAAAGACAATTTAAATGTTTCAACTTTGCTTGGCCGCCATGTTCGTTTTGTACTCAACAGGTTTTTGAAAGTCACATAGGTGAACTTCTAGTAGTGCCCTTTATCACCGTACAAAATTTGAGGGTGATATCAGTAATAATTCGGAGAAATAGAATGTCGGTGAAATATTTCGCACAACCGCCATTTTGGATTGGAGACACGTAATAAAGTTTGAAGGTCGGGTCGGACGAAGTAGCACTATGACAGTACCGAGTTTCATTGAAATCACTCCAGTCGTTTAGATTTTATTAGGGGGACACATATACACACAAACGTACAAAAGGTGATCTCATGAGCCTAATTTTTCTCAAATGAAAATAGGCTAAAAATGTATGCAAGGATAGTAGTTTAAAAGGTGTTTTTTTTTGTCTTGTGGCAGAGTGCAGGTCTTTCTAGTCGACGCCCGTGGGCGACCTGCGCGTCGAGATGAGAGATGGAATGGATGAAGATGAATGAAACTGGGTAAGGATATGGAAGGAAGCGGCCGTGGCCTGTCAGAAGGTACCGACCCAGCATTTGCCTGGTGTTGAAAATGGGAAACCACGGAAAACCATTTCAAGGACGGCCAACGGTGGGGCTCGAACCCACGCGTCTACCGAGTCAGCAGAGAGCTTGGCCCCATGGCCTAACGCTGCGGCTTTAGCCAGCGTAGTCAAAAAAAGCTTGTAGTTTAACGTGACCGTTAATCTCGCGATCATAAGCCACGGGACCTCCGTTTTACGTGGAATCCGAACCACAGGACATGGCATTTCACATCGAAAATCTCACATGCATTGACCGGGAATCGAACCCGGTCCGCCTTGGTAAGAGGCATACAGCTTGACGGCTGCGCCACCATGCCCGCCAGCGTAGTCACTACTGTCGGTTAGTTAGAAAGTAAACTTAGGTGAAAACCAAAGTCTAAAGGCTAAGAAATCCTGAGTTATTAATGTTATTTGGCGCAATATGCATGGAAGAAGAAGAAGTGTTCTTCTTCCATGCAATATGGTTAACAATCGTGATATTTTATTTAATGAATGGGCCCGTTCTTTCTTACATCATACGAAACGAAATTCGACATGCAAGCTACCCTTTGGGTGTCAAATAACAAAGCTTGCACTCGGCACCCGAGACCATACGATATTAAATCTATAAAATACGTTCGCAAAAATGCCATAAAATATAACCGATCTCCGACGATTTAACACGTAACAATTCTTAATACCCAGCCTAACTTAGCTTCCAAAATAAATTACATAAAAAGAAGGGTTTTTTGTTATTGCGTAAGCCAGCATAAGGAAAACATTCCACTTTACAGGCCCGTGCTCCAGCACCGAAACCATGAAATATATTTCGAATACCGTAGGCCTACCGGTATATGGAAAGTGCCAAAAAGAAAGTTCATTTGGATCTTGCAAACACATTTACTGGAAGACTTCTTCTTTAGAAGATAAGTTTCCAATAAAAAAAATTGATATTTTGTTCTATACCTAGCCATGTTCATTGGATACAGTACTTCACCACAAGTCTTAATTATCACAACTAAGGTATTTTGCCAGCTGGAAACGTAATCAAACTATGACCGCATCCGGGGCTTCCCGATTCGCTGTTGTGTAACGGTAGATGCTAGTCAACTGGTGCTGACTCAACGCTCTTTTCCCGTCACACAGCCCCGACGAGACTCTGTTCTATAGAGAGGACTCTCACTTTATATTTACGATAAAAGTGACGGCCATTACAACTTTGAAACGTACTTTGTTATTTATTATTTCAGGGGCTGCAACATCGTGGTCATATGTCCCTGTGTATGTGGAATTTGTGTACCATAACCTGTGTTATTGCGATGGCTGTGCTAGTGTGTATTTGTAAATTGGGGATAGAATTGGGAACGAGGCAGTCGTGGCCTTAAGTTAGGAACCATCCCCGCATTTGCCTGGAGTAGAAGTGGAGAAACCATGGATAACCACCAGGATGGCTAAGGTGGCAATCGAACCCTCTTCTACTCAAGTTTGCCTCACGAGGCTGAGGCGTACCCTGTTCCAGCCCTCATACCAGAATTAAAATTTCTAGGCTGAGCCGGGAATCGAACCCGGACCTCCGGGACGACACCCAAGAACGCTAGCCGCTAGGTGGTCTAAACCTACTTTAATCTCCTGCTTTGGGTTCAACAGGGGTTGGCAACACTGGGGTGGCCTATCCTCCCACAATGGGGAGATAACCGTGCAATGACCTTGACGATTCCCACTGCTTTTGTCAGTTTGCTGGTTCAGTGTACAGTAGTTAGTGCGTAGCCTACCTAACAGTATTCATGTTTGAAATAATCTGGTGATAACGGTATCAAATTGTACGTCAACCAGGAAGAAGGTAGTCGCTCTACATTGCTCCTTACGGCGGAGCAGGTGAAATAACATGGTACACGCAAAAGAACAAAGAAAAGATAATAAATTTTGCAAGCCGTTCTGAGTCATCCCAAGAGTTTATCGACACGAAAAATTATGAAAATGTCTACTTGACAAAGCTGTGTGTGAATGGTATTAACTTAACAGCATATATTTTAACAGGGGCGGATCTAGGGGAGGGCGACCACCCAGGGCGCCGCGGTCTGGGGGGGGGGGGGGGGGGGGGGGGGCGCTTCATGGCTTCTTTTTAAATGTAATTAATTATACTTTTCAAACTAATTTATAATTCATATTCCTTTTTCTCAGTGCAGCTATGACCTCCCGTGACCAGTGGCGTATCCAGGCCTTGCGGGGCCCTGGGCGATATGATAAGTTGAGGCCCAGAACAACAGGAAATAAAAAAATCAAATGAAATTGAAAATAGTTTGGTAATAATAATAACTTAAGAATACAGTAGTTACAATATTCTGAATACACTACAGTACATTTTTTTAATATTATGAAAGATACCTTTAAGTCCTCTTGAAGAAGATTATGTAAACTATGAAATATTAAAATATTATTTTGCGATTTTTTCCCGGCTAAAGTCTTCTATTATTTCACTGAAATCTAAACTTTCTAAACGATCACGGGAGGTCATAGCTGCACTGAAAAAAGGAATATGAATTATAAATTAGTTTGAAAAGTATAATTAATTAAATTTAAAAAATCCATGGCGCGGGGCCCTAGGCGGTCGCCCTCCCCTAGATCTGCCCCTGCTCGTGACCATTTAGCAAGTTTAGATTTCACTGAAATAATAGAAGACTTATGTCGGGAAAAAAGTCGCGTAATCTACTATATAAAGCTCAAATACCACTCACTCACTCACTGACTGACTGATTCATTCATCACGAAATCTCAGAAACTACCGAACGGATTGGAATAAAATTTGGCATGTAGTTTCCTCAAGGGCCGCAAACGCCCACTAAGAAAGGATTTTTGGATATTCAGGTTCTAAAGGGGTGTTAAGGGGGTAGACCTGCATTTCATTGAATAGCAATATCTCCCGATTGGTTTCATTGGGGGATGTGAAACTCGGCATATAAACTCATCATTAAAAATAAAAAGACACGTGTCTGAGGGTTTTTCGATGTGGTGTATATTATGAGGTGAAAGGGGTGAAAAGTGGGGGTTGAAGGATTCCTAACGGAGCGTGTATCCCTTAAACGACATAGTCCAGGAGTTTGGAACTCAGCGAGAAAAAATCAGCATAAAAAATAAGTAAATAGGTATTTGACCTTTTTTTCATAAATCCAATTTAAGGGGCCCATGGGGAGGGGTGATATTATGGGGGGGGGGGCGTAATATATCTGAGTGTAAAATTATACATGGCCTATGTTGTAGACAATAACACATTACATCTTTTTTGTCTCTTGCTATTTCATCGTACGACGAATACTTACGGAGTTATTAATGATTTTGTACTTTTTGGTCGGAATTTTCTAAGTCCCAGGAATGACATAAAAATTGATTCGAATGAAATTTCAAAAAAAAATTGTTTTTTAATATTTTTATTCTATTTTTCACGTCTTTTAGGGTCCGAAACCAACATGATATTTTGATGGTTTTTTTCGTCCCATGCATTTTTGGTTTCAGGTGATAGACCATGCTTATCTATCTATATAACTAATGTTATAACTGGATTCCAAATGTTATTGCGGGCGAAGCCGCGGGTAGCAGCTAGTATTTTATAGTTTACATAATCTTCTTCAATGGGACTTAAAGGTTTCTTTCATATTATTAAAAAATTGTACTGTAGTGCATTCAAAATATTGTAACTAGTCTTTAATTTATTATTATTACCAAACTATTTTCCATTTGATTTGATATTTTTTTATTTCCTATTGTTGTGGGCCCCACCTTATCATATCGCCCAGGGCCCCGCAAGGCCTGGATCCGCCACTGTATTTCAATGTACCGGTACCGTAGTTTGTCGTTTCATTAGAGGTGCTTGGATATCGTAGTCATTTAGCCCCGTGTAGCCTACTTGTGTGTGTGTGTAGAATTTGTCTGATAACTTGAGTTATTGAGATGTCTGTAGTAATAGTAGTGTGTATTTGTGATTGGGAAGGAGGCGGCAGTGGCCTTAAGTTAGAATCCATCCCGACACATGCCTGGAATGGAAGTGGGAAATCACGGAAAACCACTTCCAGGATGGCTGAAATGGGAATCGAACCCTCCTCTTCTCAGTTTTGCCTCACGAGGCTGAGTGTATCCCGTTTTAGGCCTCAGATCAAAATTAAATTTCTTTGCAGAGCCGGGGATCGAATCCGGACCTCCGGGGTGACAACCAAGATGTAGCAAAAGGCTTCTTGAAAATCATTTTTCTTCTCATTTACGGTTTATCCGCACTTTTCAATTATCCGTGGTTTCTCTACCCTCTATCATCGTGGTTTACTGTATTGAGAGTCTACTGTAGAACCCTACTTGAAGTACATAAATAGCCGGGATTCGAACCTCCGATAATCAGATTAGCCGCGGCTCGGCATAGTAGTCGTGGTGAGCGAATTAACGCTGTTTTTAATTGATAAAAGATAATTTCATTAAGCCTACAATTTTTCAAAATTTCCTGGGGAAACGGTAAGTTCACCGGACCTTTTGCTCTGCGAGATGTTCCCTAACCCTTTGCGCCTCTTCAGCTCCACTTCATCTAAATTTAGAAGTCCAGGAACTGTTTATGATGCCAACCACAGGTGTCAGACGAGATGAACGTGAAGCATGAGTCAAAGGCATGAGTCATGTCACAGTATGCAACTGACCCCAGTTGACCCACAAAGAGAAGACAAGGACAAGATAAGACAAGTGTTGGGGGAAGTCCCTTTTAGCGCGGCCAATTAGAGAAATCTTGAAGAGATATTTTAGATTTCGAATATTCTATTTGATTTCACAATATTTGTGGAAAATAATGTTTATCTCAAACTTCTTAAATACAGGAAATGACAGACTAGGACCATCGGATGTGCCATCTGGGATATAAATTTACGGAGTGTCACGTGATGTTTGCCTTGTTGCCAAGGAGTCGGCTGTCTGTTTTCATAAAACAAGTGTGCAAAGCGAATGGGCGGAAGCGAGTCTGAGTATGACAGATGGTTAAATCGGCTGTGTTAAGCGGCGGTATTGCAGTATTGTTGAATGTGACTTGGTGACAGCATAACGTAAGTGTTAGAGAGTTGCTTTAGCGAAGATTGTCAGTCCAGATGCAGGCTAAGTTGGTCCAATTTAGTATTATGCATGCCTTGCGATGTTGTATGTTAGAAGCATGTTATGTTATTGTTTTAAGGGGGCGGAAAAGCGAGGCCATCTGCCCCAGTAGCATGTTATTATTCCCTTGAAATTCTAATTTTATTGAAAATTTACAAGATGAACTACGCTGGCCTGAAATTCTATTACCAATACTTGAAAGTTTAAAACATGTGTACAGTATGCTATGTGTATCATTTTACCACGGACGCACAGATGATGATTATTATTATTATATTTAACCCCTCCCTTTCAACAGCAGTGGTTTTAGAAATGCATTACCAACTTTAGGGTAATAAGTAAAGTAATAATAGGCTAATGGCATGTTGCTTCCGGAAAGATTTGGCCAAGATCTTTCTGGTTGACACCCATAAGTGACTGCTCGCCCCCACGCACAAACAACCTGTCACCGACCCAGAGGATTTCATCATACGAAGATGACTTAGTCGGGAATCGAATACTGAGTTGTTGTTTTTTTTCACCTACCTCTGTAGGCCTATACTCTTAGGAGTTAACACCATAAGGGGCTGATGTTCAGGCCTCCCACAGCAATTTTGTTTACAATTCCGCACTGCATTAGGCTACTGGTGTGGTATTCATAATTCTCCAACCAATATTCTTTAACTTTTGAGATGGAGATTAACTTAAGTCTTCTGAAATAATAATAATAATGTCTTCCTTTATGCATGAATCAAGTTGTCACAAGGACAAAGAGAACCTCGCAGTCTAAATCTAGACACAAATAAGTTAGAAAACAACTTATGTTCATTATAATCAGAAATTATTCAAGTAAATTGATTAGGAGGTTGGTCCATTGGGAACTCTCAGTGGAAAATAGAATCTCAAGTGCCAAGAAATGTGACAATTACAATTACTGATTATGATTTCCACTTTTCAACACAATTTAGTTTTTGTTTTTTTACTCTAAATTACACATGATTCATGTTTCAGCATTGTTATGCCTTCATCAGTCATTCTTTGTTTAAAAAAAATTCATACACATTTAACACATCCTTTTACACTAGGTAATTTTTTTTACAAACATAAAACAATGGATTTTCGCATGTCTAATGTCAAATATAAAATTCTTAAAAATGCAGTTCCTTTATTAAAAAATACGGAATAATATTCTTTTGTCTTTAAAATATTTGCGATGTGACGGCACATTTCTTGTTATTTTGCTAGGCAAGTCCTTACAGCTACCAGTATTCTTAAATTCACAAACCTGTAAAAACTATCTTTGTAGCATAGATTAATTATTATTATCTCTATCCTTTTCGTGAATACATCCACCACTTGCAGTGGCAGATCCGGGCCTTGCGGGGCCCTGGGCGATATGATACGGTGGGGCCCACAACAATAGGAAATAAAAAAATATCAAATCAAATGGAAAATACTTTGGTAAAATAATAATAAAATAAAGAACAGTTACAATATTGTGAATACACCACAGTACATAATTTTAATAATATGAAAGAAACCTTTAACTTAAGTCCCCTTGAAGAAGATATTGTAAACTATGAAATATTAAAATATTACTTTGCGACTTTTCCCCGGCTGAAGTCTTCTATTCTTTCACAGGTAATGAAATTTGCCGAAGTACCTTTAGTAATGGTATCCGGAGATGTTAAAATAATAGATGTTGACTTGTCCGCTGCCATAAACCCACCCAGCCATCCCAAATAGATACACGACTCATATAGCAGAAATGAAGTCTTTTGTAGCCATCTTGCTTACTAAGTCAGGAATGCCAACCCCACGCATTTGGTACTATTTCACATCGGGTACAGAACGAGTAAACAAAAGAGCGTCGATAAAGTAATGTAATGAAAAATTGCGCCAATTGTCAGTGTTTATTTATGTATTTATAATGTTTTACATACAAAAACAGACCTAACCTGGGGCTTACGCCCCAGACCCCCTTGCTTGTGGTACTAGCAGTAATTTTCGACCAGGCAGTACCTAACCTAGTAGCGGACATAAATTCTATCTTATTAATGTTTTACATACAAAAACAAACCTAACCTGGGGTTTACGCCCCAGACCCCCTTGCTTGTGTTACTAGCAGTAATTTTCCGCAAGACAGTGCTTAACTTAGTGGAAATTTGTAACAATTTTAAACTTTACGTGTCATATGGTGAATTTTGTATTGGACATGTTGGTAACGTACTCAGATGTTCGTTTTTCGGGTGTCACATGACGTATGACGTAGTGTCCAAGATGGCATCCATAGTGAAATGAAGACAATGCTAAAAGCATTATTTTCGTAAATAATCAATTAAAAGGAATTATTCCGGTGCAGCAGTGGCAATTGAGAAAGTAAAACGACTCCCAACATCTCCGAGAAAGGTTTGTCAATCATAAATACTATATTTTCAGTAATATACCTTGTTGAAAGTTACGACGGCTTGGTCTCCTGTTCTGTAGTTTTAATGTCAATGCTGCACTGAAAAAGGAATATGAATTATAAATTAGTTTGAAAAGTATATTTAATTAATTAAATTTAAAAAAATACATGGCGCGGGGCCCCCTGGACCACGGGGCCCTGGATTGTCGCCCTCCCCTAGATCCGCCCCTGCCACTTAGGCAAACTCATATCAGAAATCTTATTTTCAATTGCATACTACAGTGAGGGCCTTCTCTATATAACGGAACCACGCAGGGGCAATGACTCACCGCCAGATTTATAGCATGTACCGATTACAACAGCGGGTCGGGAAGCCCTGGATTATATTATTATTGGTTATTGTTGTTTTAAGGGGCAGAACTACGTGGTCATCTGCCCGAACCCTGAATTATTTCATAGCATTTATTACATACGCAGCTGACAGGGGCGTGTATAAGGGGGAGGGTGGCCCGGGCCCCCCGAAATTTTTGTCACATATAATATTTGTTTAAGAATTAAAACATTTAAAACTAATGTAGTTATCATGTACTATTGTTACTAAGAGACGTATGACAACACTGCAAAGCAAGGAGACGGTAGGGCAATGTAAACAGTGTGACAATCAGTTCCCCTGTGCTAGCATAGATGCCGACTTTTCACATACCGTAGACTAAGAGAGTCTGTAAAATTTGAGCAACATAACCTCTTATTACTCTCCAGTGCTTTTGCTCCTATGCATGTACCAAGAACAGCAACAAGTGTAACATTGTAGGTACTGGGAGAGCTACACGCCAGTATCACCGGATCCCGCTTAACAATGTTCCTCGTGACTGCAGCTCCTTGGAAACCTTATTTTACGGACCACCCTCGTATCTTTGCTTCACTTTGCTTTTTTTTCTCCACTTTCTCTCCAGAGGTTACTCCATTCCTTCTTTTCTTTCTCCTGAACACCCTTGAAATATTGTGTTAATCTTCTATAAAAGTTATTATTCTGGCGGCTTCAGTGGCGTAGTCGGTAGCATGCTGAGCTTCTATGCCCAAGATAGCGGGTTCAAACCCGGCCGAAGTCGTCGGATTTTTTAAGAGCGTTAAAAATCCCTCAGTATGCCTTCTTTCGGAGGGGAAGTAAAGCCGGCGGTCCCATGGGAACCATAGATTTATGGCATGTTAAAGAACCTTCCACTAATTACACCTGCGTGAAGCTAAATTGTATAGGTTAAGAATGTAAACAACGCTCTTAGGTTTCTAAGTTCGTTGCCAAGAGCCGACTGCTTTGGCGTCTGGTAGCAAAGTTCTGAACTAGGCCTGGTAGTCGTTGTGGATGGCATTTGGCGGCAAAAGTAGGAACTATTTGAAAAATTAAGTCTGCAGTCCTTACATGAATTAAAAACAGATACACACACTAATACAGCCATCATAATTAACACCGGTTATCAGACAGATTCTACACACGGGGCTACATGACCGCGTTGTCGCAGCCCCTAAACTGAGGAACCAACCAACCAAAAGTTATTCTGTCCTGTATTGCGTCTGCTGTTATTCCCATCTCAGTCAAATCCTTCTTTAGAGATAGCTTCGAAGCCATTTTTCAGTGTTGCCTTATTAACAATTAATATTGTAGCTTTCAGTCAGGCAACACAAAATCTGAAAACATTTCAAGAGATACCTGCATTTATGAAAGCTACTCAAATTCAAAGAACTCACATTATTATTTAAACATTTTACTAAGGCCTGGTTGGAACAGAGAAATGGCCTGAAACAAGAAATGGCCTGAAACAAGGAAGTGCACTGTCACCGTTCCTTTTCATTGTGGTGATGGATGACATAATGACCCGAGTGGCACAAGTAATTGGGGAAGGAAAGATGAAAGCAATGGTGTTTGCAGATGATTTGGGGAAATAAGGAGGAGGAGGTACAGGAACAGTTAGACGTGTGGGAAGGAATAATACAAGGATATGGGATAATATTTAGCATAAATAAGAGTGAGACGGTGATCACAACAAGGAAGAAGGAAAGAACCACAACGGGAATAACTATTGGTGGGGAACAGCTGAAGATAGTGGAGAGTTTCAAGTATCTGGAAAGCCTGATACAAGATAATGGAAGAAACGATAGAGAAATAAATGAGCGGGGGAGGCAGGCAGAAGCATTCCGGAGGAGTGTGAGATGCATGATATGGAGCAAGGATGTCCCTCAGAACAGCAAAAAGATCATATATCGGACGTACTATGTCCCTATCCTGACGTATGCCTCGAAGACCTGGGTTATGAAAGGAAGGGAGAAGAGCAAAATACTGGCCAGTGAGATGAGGTTCTTGTGAAGCAGTATTGGAGCTACAAAGATGGACAGAATAAGAAATGAGAGGACCAGAGAATTAATGAAGGAGGAACCATTACAGGATGGTATAGAGAAATCTAGACTTAGATGGTATGGACATGTAAAACGAATGGAGGAGAAGAGGATACCCAGGAGGATAAACGAGACGAAGTGGGAAGGAAAGATACAGAGAGGAAGACAGAGGGACAGGTGACAGAAGGGGGTGGAAGAAAGCGTGAAGAAGAGAGGAGAAGACTGGACAAGGGTGGAGGCTGAGAGATGGTGGGAAGACAGAAGACGTTGGAGAGGCTTGTGTTCCAAACAGACCCGGCCAGTGGCTGGAAACTGTGCAAGATGATGATGATGACTAAAGCCTGCACCAAAAGTGGTTGTCAGAGCAGCCTGGAGACATTCCACAACTTGAGATAAGTATCAACACATTAATTAGTAAAAGGTCATTATGTATGTGCGCGCGAGTCAACACGGCAAGCTAAGCCAACTGTGAGTGGCGCAGACAGTGGCCGCGTGGACCCGGTTCAGCCGGGGGTTGGCGCGCACGTCCACACTCTTACCCAACATGTTCAATAAGTTGTACTTACAGTGCTCATAGGTGATGCTGAAAATGTCTTCCCTCTCTTGTAACACACACCTGACATCTTCTGATGAAACAATGTCTGTCAACTCTTTTATTATTTATGGAGCCTGTTTCCTTGAATCGTTGAGCGTGCCTCCTAACGCCACAGGTCTTCGTGGAAACTTGATTCGAAATTTTCGTCTCGTTTCAGAACAAGATTTACTTCTTTTCATATACGAATTATGGATATACACTCGTTCGCGCAATGTGATTTGGTGTCTAGGCATGACCAACAATCACAGTAATAGGGATGTAGCCGGAGAAAGTTCGCGCCAGACAGCGCTCATGTAGTACTGGGTAAGCGCAAGGTGATCGTCTTATGTTTCTCCCAGTCAGCTGCGAGAAATGTACAGATTGTGACCGAGATTTCTATGCTAAAGTAAATTATATCTTAACTAATTTTACTACAAGACTATATTAATGAATTCTATAGGTATATATCATAATCTATTGTGGACGATTTTCATCGTTTAAGCATTAAACATAGGCAAGATGAGCTACGGACCAGAGGCACTAAAACTAGCGGAGGAAGGAAGAATTAATACAGCGGTAATTTAAAAAAATTATAACACGCTTTATTATTCAGCATGCGTTCTTCTAAAGATTACAATTACTTGAGTATTGTAGGCCTATATTGATAAATATAATTATCTCCATACATCATAAATAGAGATTTAAATATTCACTTGCTCCCCTTGCTTATAGACTTCGATTCATGTCTTTTCTTAGGTTGATAGCTTACATGAAACTGTCGTGTTTTAAGGTAAACATAATCAAAGAAAGTTGATACCGGTAATGTATACCTCGAAAATGCATTGCAACGTTTGGCTCTTATGTCATTTTGTCAATTTCTCATTAAGAATCGTTCCCGAACCCCTTGGAAACGACTTAGGGGTACAATTTTTATGAAGTTTGAGAATCCCTGCTTTAGGACCACAAACTGTTTCCATTCATCTGACTGTGTCTCAAGAATAAAGAAGTCAGTCGCTACCACATTCTCCTTCGGGCAGATGGAGGTTGACGATTAAGTTAATTCGGATTTCAAGAAACCAACCATGTTGCCACAATTATTCTTGAAGTATTTGGCCGAGTATTGATGTTTTTAAAAATGGGAGTCACAAATGTTACATTCACTTCTTCGTGTATATTGTCAATTTCTTCCCGTAATGGAGATGTGTTCTGCAGATTCCGATATTGTAGTCTTATCATGGAAATCCAGCAATTTTCTTGTGTATGGCCTCTTCCTTTTTTTTGTAGTGTTCATGGGCCGCGAAAAAAGGGATGGAACAACGCCAGGTTTTAATCTTGCTCTCTCACCTTCAAATACAAACGCATAAATTCAGTGGTTATTATGGAAATGTCTAATCAGTTTATAGGTACAAAGCAGGAATTATTTCCCTTTGTACATCACACTTACCCAACACAGTTTTCGTGAAGTAATCTGATTGAAAATGATGGGAACACACTTCAATATTTTCGGTCAGATTTTTCTCACTGAAATGTTTCCTTCTAATAGCATGTAACCATTTCTTCCACATTTCTTTATTTTGTGGAAATTGGTGAAACGAAAATGGGCTTCCATGATTTTTGCAAAGCGGAACACTGCAATAGCTCGGGTCACGAAAATAACAATAATAAACAACTTAATTTCATGGAAATTAGCGGCATGAGAACACAGGAGACAACTGAAGAGCGCCTTGCGCTTACCCAGTACAACAGCAGTGCGCTCTATCGGTGCTAGTTCTATACATCCCTATTGCAATACTCACTAAACGTGCAACACTAACATCTAAGCTTTGCAGATACACATCCATATGAATGACAAAACACGTTTGAACTAATGATATGAGTCAGTGGAGCGCGCCAACCACCAGCTGATCCGGGTACGCGCGGCCACGATAGTCACATACTCTCACGTCACAAACCAAGGGTCTGTCAATAAACAGACCTAACTCATTGCAGACCAAGACCAATGATAATGTCGCCGACCAATGTAACCTTGGATATGGTATTTCATTCTTACATAATCTGAACATTTTTGAAGAGATACATGCTTTTATGAAAGCTACTCAAATTCAAAGAACTCAGATTATTATTTAAACATACAGATTTTATTAAAGCCTACACCATAACTGGTTGTCTGTGCTGCCTGTAGACATTCCACAACTTGAGATAAGTAAAAACACATTAGCAGTATACAGACAATATTTTATGTTGAATTTATAGTTCATAATCATCCCAACAGAGTACTTGTAGTTCATTTCCATATATTAGTTTACAATTGAATCGGTCCGGGCTGAAAAGCATTAAGTCAAAAATGGTCATTTTTTAAAGATTTAGTCATTTGAAATATTCACCCAAGAGCCTTGGAATGGCATAGGAAAGAACTAAGCCAAACTCCTGTGTAAGCAAAACAAAAGTTTGGTACTTCTCAGTCGGTCAACACGAATGTAACCAAATAGAGCTGGGTTATGCCCTAATCCGGAAATAAATTACATGAGATTAATAAATACACTAGGATGACCAGTTTCGATCGTCAAGCGATCATCATGAGACCCATTGCACTTAGGCTATAGCATCTATGTTTGAGAATACAGGTTTTTTTGTTTTTTTTAGCGTATGGCTTTTAGTGCCGGGAGTGACCGAGGACATGTTCGGCTCGCCAGTTTTGTAGCTGCTTCAAGACGGACACCCAATGGGTGAGCTACAAGTACCGTTGGGGAGGGAAGTTGGAATGTAAGGACGTGGAGTTGGAAGGTAGCAGCTGTGGCCTATAGTTAGGGACCAACCCCGGCATTTGTCTGGAAGGAAGATGGGAAACCACAGAAGACCATCTTCAAGGTTGCCGGCGGGGGGATTCGAACCTCCTCGCCTCCCGGATGTGAGCGACTGCCAGCAGTCATGCCGTAATGACCACGTCTAACTCACCTGGTAGAATACAGGTGAAAAATATATACAATATGTACAATAATTTAGTTGCAGTGTTGGTAATGCAACTGTCAGTGTATGCTAAATGTGATATATCTATTGTTAGGTGAAATTCTAAAATGGTGATAAAAATCCGGAATTTGTCTGTTTGGGGTGATTATATGGTTATACAAAATCAACTATGGTTATACTGTAATAATACAGGCTGATACTTATCCGGTTGTCTTCCTAACTGGGACTTCAAGCAGTTTCGTGTTCACTCTGGTACCAGTTATAGTCCACTAACCCGGGTGATAACTGGACGAGACTGGTTTTTCCCTTTCTCCCCCTTTTGTTACTATGTTCGTTCTGAGGTCAGTGCCATGTTTATTTGTGTGACGTTGCCGAGTCTAGATAAGAATGTATGTTATTGAATACAGGAAGATCTACAACTATTAAAGACCGTGGAACTATCTTCGCCACGCGTGGACTATAAAGCTTTTTAAACTAAGCGGTACACAGTCTATTGAAGACGTACCGGCACCTTTAATACTGCCGCGCATAACGGCCTTCTGTGTAAGCTACAGCAGAAAATGCACGGAAGCACACTGGCAAGGCTAAATCCATCGCAAAGCAATTTGTGGGTTTAAGCCAGAAACTACCACTACATGTAGTGCGATCGTAGGAGAAAAGTCAATGACTTGCTGCCTTTCAGTGCCGTATTCCCTACTTAATGTTGGCCGCACTGCAAGATTCCCGCGTATTACAGCGCTATTGTAAATTACGTTTGTACAGGGTTTATGTGGTTTTTATGCCGAAAATCCATTTTACAATAAAATATCCTGTGAAATATTCATTCTGGATGGCTTTATGCTGTACTAAACTGACCATGGTGCTGGAAGGCATTAAGGCAAGTTTGTAAAACTGATTAGAAAAAAAGATTTTAAAATCAAAATTGCTATTCTGCTAACACAAATATAACCTGAATAGTTGCTTCACAATATGGGCGCGGATCTAGAGTTTGGCTTGGGGGGGGGGGGGTCGGAGAATCAAAATTGTTAAGAAAAATGGTATCACTAAAAATGCAATCACAAAATAAACAAATTTACAAAACCAGACCAATTTTTTTGTAAGCTACATGGATAGAAATTTGATGCGTTTAGCGCACCAAAAATATTCGTACAAATTGCAACATCGTGTTTTGCGACTTTCACACCGAGCTTCGAGAAAAGTATCAAGGTACGTTACAGTTTCGGCAAGTCGAGTTGGTACCGACAAAGGGAGAGAGTTACAGCTTAAATTGGCAACCAAGCTTGCAGTTTGGACGTCGGCAATATCTTTGGTGCGAAAAACGCCCCAAATTCCTATCCTTGCATTGCTGCACATTCATCGTGACATCTCTATAAACATCGATTCGGTAATCACAAGGTTTGCTAAACAAAATAGACGAGATTGATTTCTTTAATATAAATAATCGTTTTTATATAACAGGTATGAAGTTGTAAATATGTGCAGTTGTAACAGAACATAATAATTGCAATAAAGATATTTTCAGTATTGAATAAAATGAAAAAACTGTTTTTCAGTTAAAATTCGTTAAGTTTTATTTGTCTGGTTATTGTGTTTTTGTTTTTTGAGTTTGCAAAAAAACTTGGTGTCCGTTTGGGAGGGGTGGTTATGCCCCCCCCCCCTCCCCCTTTGATTCCGCGCCTGACATGGATGACTGATATAGTGTGTTTGTTAAGTTCTGTTCAGTCAATGACGTTTTATCTACACCTACACCTTCATAGATTAGTTCGGGGGTGGAAGACTGTTTCGTTGATGGGATCGTCATTCCTACATTTTGCAACATTAAAATAAATAGTTCTTTTTTCGGGTGCTTATGCCTTAATATTTATCAGTATTAATTGCCATACTTACTAAGTTTTCTGACAGGTTTTCTTATATTTTGTTTTTGGTGGGCAGAGACAGTCTGTGGGTGTCACTGTAGGTTTGGTAGTGTTTTGTAGAGCTATTTATCTTGCATATTCGGATCCGATGATGCTTGCTCGATGAGCGAAACATGATATCTTTTTAAAAGATGGTATATTGGCTTTCACGGCCCGTGAATTAAAACTCTGCACATTTCTAGGTTTATGCCATGTCTTGTGTGGGGTCTCGCCTAGGAACACCAAGCTGCCTCATCAGCAGGCTCTTGGTGTCCACGCCCAGACCCCCACAGGAGTAGTGAACTGTGCACTACCTCCCTTCTTATGAGGGAGCCTGCTGATGAGCCAGCTTGGTGTTCCTAGGCGAAACCCAAAACAAGACACGGCATAAGCCTAGAAAAATGGCTTAGTTTTAATTCACGGGCCGTGAAAGCCAATATACTATCTTTCTGGAGGGGCAGATGACCTCGTAGTTCCGCCCCTTAAAACGACAATTAACTCTGATTTACGAAAGATGCTCGGTGAAAGCTGTCATACGCTTGAAGGTTGAGGTGAGGAGTGGAGACGAGCGGGGTAACGGTCTCCATAGCAACAGCCAGCAATGTTACAATGTATGCCGACACAGCTCTGAGCACATGGTTTGACTCAGTGTTCTACTGTGTCTCGACTCGTCACGATCATTAGACCGCCAGGCAGGGGGGCTAACTTCCCCAGTATTGTGTCTTCCTGCAAGCCTCTTGGAATGTTATGAGTCATGATCTGCCTCAGTGGCAACGCAGCATTTCCCCAAGTGCTAGCTGTCAGCGATCATTATTGGTAATTCAGAGTATAACTCGGTGTGGACACCGAGAGCCCGCTGATGAGCCAGCTTGGTGTTCCTAGGCGAAACCCCACACAAGACTCGGCATAAACCTAGAAATGTTGCTGAGTTTTAATGTTATCCCTTAGTTTTCTTCTTCAATAATCCGTAACATAAATATAAATCTTAATCACATGTAATTTAACTTATTTCAGGTTTTTATTTTTCACATATTCAGTAATTGGAATTATTTTGTGCTGACCGCCTGCAAGCTAGGAATATTAATTATTAATTGACCAACACTTTGTCACGTGCCATCATTTAACCATCACAGTCCAATAGTAAAATTGAATACACATAAACAAAGACCCCTAGAGTGATGCATATAAACATGTAAAAGAAGAGAGATTAAAGTATAAAAATGAAGGCCTAATTACAACTTTATCAATGATTCTACGAGTATAAAACTGCTTTGGATGTTATAAATAACTAGCATTACCTGCCGTGGCTTCGCCCACGAATATTGTAGTTGTAAAGAGTACACTTAGCAACGTCTCAATCATGAATGCTATGAGTTATTTATCATTTATTTTTGAATAATAATGATAATAATTTGGTAAAGACCGTAAACAATTAAACAATAAAGACAATATAACTCAACATGGCATATAAATATCAATATCTCCCGAATGTCAGGTTGCATCGCATGTATAAAATTCGACTCAAAATTCTACCACGGTTTCCGACCACAATCGTAAATATAAAATAAATGAGATATATTTAACACACTGACTAAACACAAAATCCATTTACCTAAATTCCTATGAAGAAACGTACACATCATAAAATTACACAACTCAAAATCCTCTACACCCACATTTTCCCCCCTTTCACCTCATAATATACACCACCACTAACTATCCTGTGGAGAATGAGTGAAAAGGAGCACAGGGAAACACACAGCTTGCTAACATAACGACTTCTTATTTCAACTCCAAAGAACTTATGTACAGATACGAACACTCTACACTATATACACAAAGTTCAACACACACAAAGATATGCCATTCTTCCACATCCTCCCCACCCTGGTCGACCTCTACAGGTATGACCAGCTGAATTGGACACGTTATCCGGTACCTGTCTGGCGTGCGAAGGATGACGGTCCCGAGTATTCCGTCTCGTCCAGGTCGTAGTTCCTCGATTACGCCTCTGCCCCATACGTGGCGAGGACGGTTGTCTTCTTGCAGCAGGACCAGGTCACCTACCCGGAAGTTCGGGGTTTTGCCGCATGTCTGTCGTACGTGGTGATGGTTGCGTAGTTCCAGAAGATATTCCTTCATCCAGCGTTTCCGGAAATCTTCTGCCGCTCGTTACTGGAGCCTGTATTCTCTTTTCAAGTCCTTCTTAATAGCAGGCTCAGGTCCTGTAGGGATTGTCGTCAGCTTGTCGCCGTGGATGAAATGGCTTGGAGTCAAGGCTGTAGTTCCTTCATCCTGAAGGAGAGGACGGGAATTTATGGCGGCTTCAATGCTAACGAGAATGGTGTACAGGGTTTCCTCATTCACTTGCCGCCGGCCTAAAACTTTGCGCAAGCAGCGTTTCGTAGTGCCGACCATTCGTTCCCACCATCCTCCCCACCAAGCCGCCCTTGGTGCGATGAATTTCCAGCAGATGCCATTTGTGGAAAGGTAGCTCGATGCGTCGTGGACGTGGAAGATCACAGAAAGCTCTCTAAGTTCTCTATGAGCTGCGTGAAAAGTGGTGGCATTGTTGGAATATATGGTATGAGGTAGGCCTCGGCGGCTGACGAATCTTTGGAAGGCCATCAGAAACGTATTTACTGTCATATCCGAAGCTAGCTCCAAGTGGACAGCTCTGGTAGTAGCACATGTAAGCAAAAGGATGTAACTTTTGCGAACGGTATTATCGTGGCGGACGTATAGTGGGCCCGCAAAATTGAGTCCTGTTACAGTGAACGGTGTGGAGTATCGTACACGATCGGTCGGTAATGGAGCTTCTTCTCCTGCCCAGGAGGGTTTCGTGATAACTTGCAAGGCAGACATGAATTCAATACCTTCCTAATGCTTTGCCTTGCTTGTAGAATCCAAAATTGGCTTTGCAGCTCGGAGAGCACAATCCGTGATCCCAAGTGGTGCAGTGTGATATGGGTATGGCGGATTAGAAGACAAAGTGAAGGGATGTCCGGCGTCTAAAAGTATTGGGTGTTTTCGTCATAAGACATCGTTGTGAATTGGAGGCGGCCACCAAGGCGGATCAATGTGTCTTGCAGGAACGGTTGAAAAGAGGCGATCTTCGATGTTTTGGGGATGGGTGTGTTGTGCAACAAAGCTTCGTTTTCTGTGCCAAAGGTCTCTCGTTGTACAGAAGCTATCAAATAGCGCCGACTTGCTTCGAGTTCCAACACTGTCAAGTCACCAGTTTGCTTATCCGCTGACCGAAGGTTCTTAATGAACCGGAGGATCCAAGCTGTAGTCCGAAGTAATTTGTTGTAGGTGCTGAATCTTGCGAAGTCACCGAGTGCTTCATGTGTGGTAACAACAAGGGCCTGACAGGGTTTCTTCTTAGCCTCTGGAAGTGTTAGATGTTCGGTGCTGTATTTGGGAGGCCAACTTCTTGGAGGATCCCTCAACCAGGCCGGCCCCACCAAATATCTGCTGATTTTAGATCTGGTGCATGTAGTCCTCGTGATAAAAGATCTGCAGGGTTATCCGTTCCTGGACAATGAAACCATTGTGATGGTGAAGTGCAGCCGGTGACTTCTGTAACACGATTGCAGATGAAAGTTTTCCAGCGGTTCGGGTCGTTTTGTATCCAGCCTAGAGTGATAGCTGAATCTGTCCACAGCGTGGCTTTCCGGATGTCACAGGATGTAGCACGGCAGAAGTAACGAAGAAGTTGTGCCCACGAGTGCAGCGAGTAATTCCAAACGTGGTAGCGTGACCTTCTTTATAGGAGCCAGTCTAGCTATGCTACATACTAATTGAACGGTAGTGGTATCGTGAGCGTGAGATCGAAGGTATACAGCAGCACCATATGCCCGTTCGGAAGCGTCACAGAATACGTGTAGAGAATAGTTGTCCAAGTCTTTGTTGAGAGCACCTATCCATCGTGGGGTGTGAATGTCCGACAAGTAACATCATATTCCCATTCGGGAATGTTCATAACCTAAGTATTGAAGATTCGAACACCAAACTAACCACTCGTGCCCAATGTCAGAAGGTAAAGTCGCGTGCCATGATATACCTCTGGTCCACGTTTCTTGAAACAACATCTTTCCAATTATTGTCACCGGAGAGAACAGTCCGAGAGGATCGTATAGTCGTGATGATATCTGAAGAACGTGGCGTTTTGTGGCAGGGTCATCTGGAGACATCTTGTAGTCATCGATAGCTGAAAGAATGCAGTGTGTCATGGCCCGTGTTCCAGTTGATTTCCAAGATCTGTGTAATGGGTAGATTTTGATTTTGCCACTCGTTTTGCAGTGTGATTGAATTCGTGGCCCACTTCGACATAGGCATGTTGATAATACTCATCAAATCCGTGAGCTGCGAGTATATTGTTTGGAGTTCCTCAACGTCGTTAGTAGATGCTGCAAAATCGTCCATGTACATGTGCTGGTCCACGAGGCTAGCAGCAACTGCGTAGTCATCAATGTGCCTCGTAGCCAACTCTCGCAGGGTAGCTGACAAGAGGAAAGGGCTACTGGTTAGTCCGAAAGGTAACCGGGGGAAGCGGTAGGTGACCACTTCGTCGGTGACGTGGTATTGGCCGTTTTCGTCCTTGATTACTCGAAACCAAAAGAACCGTGTTAGATCCCTGTCGCTGGAGTGAAGTGAGAGCTGCAGAAAGGCTTGCTTTATATCTCCAAGAATAGCATATTGGTACAATCTAAACCGAAGCAGGATACTCATTACGTCGGGGAAGAGATTAGGTCCGATTTCTAGGACGTCATTCAGCGATAGAGATCCATTTTCATGAGACGAAGCGTCGAATACAATGCGCCACTTGGTTACGTTCTGTTTAGTCTTCTTGACCGCATGATGTGGGAGATAGTACACAGAACTTGCTCGTTGTCTGGGTTCAACATCTCTACTTGGCCTTGGATGATGTAGTCGAGCATTCTTTCGTTGTACATGGCCTTATAGTCTTTATTTAGTTGCAGTTTCTTCGTCAAGGCTTGGAAACATCTCTCAGCGTTAGTGCGGTTATCCGAAGCAAATTCCTGGTTTTTCTTTGGCAAAGAAACAACTCTCCGTCTATCTTGAATGCAGTGAGATTCATGAAAGTTTTTGAGGATATCGAGATCCTTGGAGCTCATCGTGTGGGATCTTGATTCTTCTTCCTTGATTCCAATTGCTTCAAGGTTCCAGAAGTTACGGACTTGGTGCTCGAGAAGTGAAGGGTCATCCTGTAGTGTTATTTTGTTAACGGTTAGCTGGTTCACGGTGACTCCGGATCTATTGCCACTGAGTACCCATCCGAAAAGTGAAGGAATGAGTACCAAAGACGGAGATATGCGAACAGGTTGTGTGACCTTGATCAACTTCCAGTAGTGATCTCCTCCAACTAGAAGTTCAATTGGGAGATCGTGTAAGTCATCCTTAGGGTCAGCTAGTATTAATTTGCGTACTGACTTCAGGAAAGAGACGTCTTGTGGCACTGTAGGGTGCATTGAGTAAGTGTTCGCACTTTCGAGTGCGGTGATGCCTACTGACGCGTTGGTCTGGGTGCCCTGTAACTGGAAACTAACCAGACGACACTTTTGAGGGATAGTTGAGTCAGATTCGAACGCTGCTATAGATATGTCTCGTTCCGTGACAGTAGGAAGCTTCAATATGTCGACAAGAGACTTGCTTATGAATGTAGACTGGCTGTCTCCATCGAAGATGCAACGTGTCGTTTTACTTAAGCCAGTTGGTCCAACAATTCGAATACGCGCAGTTTGTAAGCGAGTATAGACAGGAGTCTGAGAGTGGATTTTGTTGACCGAAGTGGAGGTTACATCATTGCTTGAGCAATTGGAGTAGTGATGGGACTGTTTACATTTTGAACAAGATGCTCTCCCCCGTCTACTGCAATTCTTCGAATTATGCCCTCGATTCAGGCAGAGGAAACAGCGATTATTCGTCTTTAGCTTCTCAATTCGGTCATGAACAGTTTTCACCTTCCTACAATCTTGCGCCCAGTGGCCTCATTGGTCGCAAAATGCACAGAATGGTTCTGTTTACTTCTTTGTTTGCTGCAATGTTTTTTTAAACTTAGCGTTTAATTGAAATGCGGCTGTCGTAGGGACGAGACTGGTTGAAAACACTGGGTCACCTCTGATCTTCTGGGTGACTAGCGCTCCATCGACTTCTTCACCAAGAAATTCCATCAGTTTCAGAATTTCACCTTCCGATATATTATTCCGTTTGGTGTGTATTATCCAGCGTCTACAGATATAGTCAGGGAAGGTTCGGAGTATCTTGGGAGCAAGTACCCGCCCATATGCGTTTACATCTTCTCCTAGGGCCTGTAATGCCTGGATACGGCGGTTGCATTCAATGTATGTCATGTTTAGCGATTCTGGACAAACAGTGTTGATAGGTCGGATATCTTCTAGATAATCGATATGCGCCTGTATTATCCGATTCCGAATTTGGCCTTTAACATTTTCTTAGTGTCCTCGTAGGTAGAAGCAGTCACGGCAATTCCGTCAACCAGATGTTTCGGTTCACCTTCGAGATACCCGCGTAAAAAGACACGTTTATGTATTGTCGATAGTGACTTGTCTTTGTCAATGGATGCTTCAAATTGTTCCCAAAATCTCATCCAGCTTTCGATATTGCCGGAGAATGGTTCCAGTTTCACTGGCGGTAATTTAACAGAATGGGTGAACGTTGAAATGGGAGTGATGGGACTCTCGTTTATGGTCATGTTTGAGGTAGCAGAAGAAAGTTTATTTTCTGCCCCTCGTGTGGCTTTCTGTAAACCACGTTTTGCTTTATCTATATATTCTTCGCAACTTTGAATATCGGTGTTGTATTCTGTGTCTGGAAGAAGATCGTGAATTGAGTCATCTAATTGGATTAGTCTAGTTAATGTTTCCCGGGTTTCGGCACCATAATGTGGAGAATGAGTGAAAAGGAGCACAGGGAAACACACAGCTTGCTAACATAACGCCATCTTATTTCAACTCCAAAGAACGTATGTACAGATACGAACACTCTACACTATATACACAAAGTTCAACACACACAAAGATATGCCATTCTTCCACATACCCATTGTGCTTAATCTCTTGAATGAATCTTTTGGTTTGTTTTGTAAACTCTGATGTATTAGTTGGAAACGGCAAAAACCAGCATGCAATGTAGGTGGTGGAGGTCCTATGGGCACCTTCTATGAATGGACAACAGACTTACCAAGACGATCTTCTCCTTGGGTAAAAGCTATAAGACTGGAAGGCTGGGGCTCAGGGAAGTACAAAAAGACTTGGATTCCACTGGGATTTCTGACCTTGATGTCCTAGATCGTTCCGAAATGACGAAGTCTCGGAAACCCCTCTCACAGGAGAGGAAGGAATTTTTTTTAGCTAGGCTTAAGAGATTTTGTGAACAAAAGAGAACATCAAAGAAGAACTAGTCATAAGCTCTCCATCATCATCATCTTGTACAGTTTCCAGCCCCAGGCTGGGTCTGTTTGGAACATAAGCCTCGCCACTTAGTTCTTTCTTCCCACCACCTCTCCGCTGTCACTCTGGTCCAGTCCTCGCCTCTCTTCTTGACACATTCCTCCACTCCTTTCAGCCATCTATCTCTTGGTCTTCCCCTTGGTCGTTTCTTCTGCATGTGCATCTCATGTATCCTCTTGGGAATCTTCTTCTCATCCATTCTCATTAAGTGTCCATACCACCTCAGTCTTGATGTCTCAATCCTACCTTGCAAGGGCTCCTCTTTCACCATTTCCCTGGCCTTTTCATTCTTCACCCTGTCTCTTCTTGTTATTCCGATCCTACTTCGCAGGAACTTCATTTCACCTGCCTGTATTCTGCTTATATCTCTTTTCTTCATTGTCCACGTTTCTGAAGCATAGGTCAGTATCGGGATATAGTAGCTTCTGTATAACACTTCCTTGCTTTTTTGTGGGACATCTTTATTCCACACTAAGCTCCTAATGCTTCTCAGAAATGTTTCTGCCTGTCTGCCACGTTCCGTAATCTCTTTGTCATTTCTCCCATTTTCCTCCACTATACTTCCCAAGTACTTGAGACTTTCCACCTTCTTCAGCTGTCCACCTCCAAGTGTTATCCCACTCATTGGTCTGTCCGTTTTCCTGGTCGTTAACAGGATCTCACATTTACTGATGTTGAACTTCCATCCGTACTCTCCCACTGTTTCTTCCCAAGCCTTCAGTTGCTCCTGAATTTCCTCCTCCTTGTTTCCCCAGACCATGAGATCATCTGCAAACACCATTGCTTTCATCTTATCTTCTCCTATCTTTCCTGCTATCCGTGTCATTACCTCGTCCATAACCACAATAAAGAGAAGGGGTGACAGCGCACTACCCTGTTTCATGTATCCTCTTGGGAATCTTCTTCTCATCCATTCATAAGCTCTCCTTACTGGGCTTAAATCAATAATAATAAAAATGGTCCCACTTCAAAATCCCTACCTCACAGGCATTTGCCATCAGTTGCAATGATTGACATCACCAGCATCCTATTGTGACAGTCAATCCCATACTTCAGGTATCGTACTCTCCAGTGATTCCCTGGGTTGGCACCAAGATTAGTACTTACCATATCCCATGCACAGTCCATGAGTCCTTGATCTTCGGCAAGACACATGAATGTTGTTTGACTTTCTCCTTCCATACCATGCACACTGTATTGGGCCAGTGTTGCGTGAAGATGAGGATATCCCAAGAGTGGTCGGGTCCAGCCAAAGCAGGTCGGCTGTAATGTAGATTAAAGTACATTTGAAAAATGCTTACAAATATCATCCCTACTTCAAGAACATGGTTCTATCAACACTTTCAATGTTTCTTTTTTTTTTCTTTTTAGTTTTTATGCAACCTTGAGGTCATCTATCCCCACTCCCCAATTTTATTAGCCTACTTTTCACATTTTGTTAAAATGAGGAAAGGGTAGACCTACGAGATCGATCCGGAAAATTGTCTGTCCGTCTGTGTGTGTGTCCCCAATCAACTCCTAAACGGCTGCAGCTATCAAAACCAAATTTATTATGAGTAAAGATCTATATCAGAAAGTCTCAAGGCCATATTTGAAAATGATGTCAGTGCTACCAACTGCTGAAAAATCGCAATTGAAATTTCAACTCCATGTTTGATATCTTGGAAGGTATGCATGGGAGATATTTCAAAATTGGCACACATATAGATAATAATATTTTAGTTATAATTTCCAGGGGGCCATACATGGCAGTGTTGGCAACATGATTCTAAGCCTACTGATAGGTCCAATTTTTAAATGCATGTAATTTCTACACTATCAATTGGATTTCAACCAAATTTCGTATGTGCTATGTGTACCTACAATAACAGATATGAATTTGCATATTCTTAAGAGCCACCAGGGCTGCCAACTGTTAATAAATGCTATCTCTATTTTTTCAAATCCTAATACCAATATATCAGAAAGTATGCAAACCAAGAGCTCGAAACTTAGCACACGTATAGTACATGACCTTTTACATTAATTTGGAGTCCCTAGTATATGTCAGTACTGCCAACATGATTCTAAGCTTGTTGATAGGTCCAAATTTTAAATGCATGTACAGGTAACTTCTATATTAAGGTGACACTCCTGAGATAAACACGTCTTTTTACCTAATGCATGGATTTTCATGAAACTTTGTGGGAATGTCACCCAAACAAAAGTAGAGATATCACAAACATTTGTTTCATATACAATTAATAGTTTTTCCAAAATATTTTTTTGGGGGGGAATTTTTTAATTCCATTTTTTTTCATAAATTTCAAATGACATGTTAATGGAAATTTGGAATTTAGATAATACCTCTTTAAAAAACACTACGTTTCGACTTTTCTGTAAATAATTTATATAATGAGATATTATAATGAGATACTAAATTTGTGTCATTTTTTTGTTCAAAAATTTTGGACTTTTAAATCCCTACTACTGGAAAGAATTCTGCAACCAAGAATTCCATATGCAGGTTTCCTAATATAACTGTGATACATATACCATACAAATTTTGTTACACTTTGGCAGAATATTATGGGAGAAAAATTGGATTTAAATGTAAAATTTCAATTGGCGGGAAAATTAAAGCAAAGTTCAAGTGACGTTATCTTCCTACCTAATGCATGGATTTTCACGAAACTTTGTGAGAATGTCACCCAAACAAAAGTAGAGATATCACAAACATTTGTTTCATATACAATTAATAGTTTTTCCAAAATATTTCTTTTAATTTTTTTTAAATCTTTAATTTCATTTTTTTCATAGATTTCAAATGACATGTTAATGGAAATTTGGAATTAGGTAGATAATACTTCTTTAAAAAACACTATGCATCAATTTTTCTGTAAATATTTTTTTTTTTCGTGTGACCTCCTGAGAGGCCGAGTGCAGGTCTTTCTAGTCGACGCCCGTAGGCGACCTGCGTGTCGGGATGAGAGATGGAATGGATGAAGATGAATGAAACTGGGCAAGGATGTGGAAGGAATCGGCCGTGGCCTGTCAGAAGGTACCGTCCCAGCATTTGCCTGGAGTTGAAAATGGGAAACCACGGAAAACCATTTCAAGGACGGCCGACGGTGGGGCTCGAACCCACGCGTCTACCGAGTCAGCAGAGAGCCACCAGGGCTGCCAACTGTTAATAAATGCTATCTCTATTTTTTCAAATCCTAATACCAATTTATATAATTTATATAATGAGATATTATAGTACTAAATTTGTGTAATTTTTGTTCAAAATTTTTGGACTTTTAAATCCCTACTACTGGGAAGAATTCTGCAATCAAGAATTCCATATGCAGGTTTCCTAATATAGCTGTGATACATATACCATACAAATTTTGTTACATTTGGCAGAATATTATGGGAGAAAAATGGGATTTAAATGTAAAATTACAATTGGCGGGAAAATTAAAGCAAAGTTCAAGTGACATTATCTTCCTGATCCATTACCTAGAAGTCACCAGAACCGTATGTTTTTCCTTTCTTTTGTTTCTTAGCAGCTTCTGTACGTATATTGGTAATTCTGGAAGCTTGTCAACTATCTTGATGCACAACTACAAGAGGTTACTTGCGCACGAACTTCACAAAAGTAAGCAGACTGGCTACCGCCACAGAACTCGCAAGAAAGAAGAAACATACAAGAATAACAAAACTTCTAGTTGTCGGCATTATTGTAGTGACATCAGGAATACCAATATACGCATACAATGTTGCTCAATGACAGTCGAGTCAAGTACTGAAATATTAGTCCTTTGCAGGCTTTATAAATTCATTCAGAAACATGGTAGATCTTACAGCTAGATTCTGTAGAAATATATGAGGGGGGGGGGGGCTGGTTGTTGGCCCATCCCCGGGATGCGTAGTTGCTATTTTATTGATTTGATTGAATGAAAACATGACAATGACATCATAAATAATCTAACAAGCAGTTCAGCAGATGCCACGCCCATTTCTGCTGTATGCAGACAGACAAACAAAGCATTATTAAGGTGATAAATTGTTTGAATTCAACGGAATAACTTTGTGACAAGAAAGAAGAAACCCAATACTTTCAATTTCAGTCATTAAAAAAAAATCACCAAAATGAACAAAATATCGACTTTTATCTCCGGAGTGTCGCCTAAACAAATAGATTTCAACCAAATTTCATATGTAATTTGTGTACGATAACAGATATGAATATGCATATTCTTAAGAGCCAACAGGGCTGCCAACTGTAAATAAATGATCTCTCTAATTTTACCCTCATATCTATAAATCAGAAAATATGCAAGCCAACAGCTCTAAATTTTGCATACGTATAGTACCTCATCATCATTATCTTGCACAGTTTCCAGCCACTGGCCGGGTTTGTTTGGAACACAAGCCTCTCCAACGTCTTCTGTCTTCCCACCATCTCTCAGCCACCACCTTTGTCCAGTCTTCTCCTCTCTTCTTCACGATTTCTTCCACCCCCTTCAGCCACCTGTCTCTTAGTCTCCCTCTCGGTCTCTTTCCTTCCCACTTTGTCTCGTGTATCCTCCTGGGTATTCTCTTCTCCTCCATTCGTTTTACATGTCCATACCATCTAAGTCTAGATTTCTCTATACCATCCTGTAATGGTTCCTCCTTCATTAATTCTCTGGTCCTCTCATTTCTTATTCTGTCCATCTTTGTAGCTCCAATACTGCTTCACAAGAACCTCATCTCACTGGCCTGTATTTTGCTCTTCTCCCTTCCTTTCATAACCCAGGTCTCCGAGGCCTACGTCAGGATAGGGACATCCTTGCTCCATAACATGCTTCTCACACTCCTCCGGAATGCTTCTGCCTGTCTCCCCCGCTCATTTATTTCTCTATCGTTTCTTCTATTATCTAGTATCAGGCTTCCCAGATACTTGAAACTCCCCACTTTCTTCATCTGTTCCCCACCAATTGTTATTCCTGTTGTGGTTCTTTCCTTCTTCCTTGTTGTGATCACCATCTCACTCTTATTTATGCTAAATTTCATCCCATATCCTTGTATTATTCCTTCCCACACATCCAACTGTTCCTGTACCTCCTCCTCCTTGTTTCCCCAAATCATCAAATCATCTGCAAACACCATTGCTTTCTACTTTCCTTCCCCAATTACTTGTGCCACTCGGGTCATTATGTCATCCATCACCACAATGAAAAGTAACGGTGACAGTGCACTTCCTTGTTTCAGGCCGTTTCTCTGTTCCAACCAGTCCGATCTCTCTCCTCCCACTTTCACACAGCTCACACTTCCCTTGTACATCTCCTTTATCCTCCTTATAGTCCATTTTTCTACTCCTCTATCCTCCAGGGACTTCCATACTTTGTTTCTGCATACACTGTCATATGCTTTCTCGATATCCAGGAAGGCCATCAGTAGATCTGTTCCATACTCATAGTGTTGTTCTTGTTAACTGCCTTACAGCAAAAATCAAATCCACTGTGATCCTTCCTGCTCTGAAGCCATGTTGTTCTTCCCTCATCCCTCCTTCTATCCTTGCCCTAATTCTCCTTTCCAAAACTTTCTCAAACATCTTTGCACAATGACTCATCAGTGTTATTCCCCGATAGTTTCTGCATTCCGTTCTACTACCTTTCTTGAAGATCGGGACAATTATTCCCTTTTTCCAGTCCTCTGGGGTCTTCCTTTCCTTCCATGCTCTCCTCATCACTCGGTACAATCACTGCATCCCCACCTCTCCTGCATTTCCACTTCTTTCCATTGTTAAGTTCTTTTCTGTTTGCTGTTCATGTTCCTCTTCCCCAATTTCTTCCTCCTCGCCGTGGTTTCCATTTGGGTTCAGGAGTTCTTCAAAATATTCTTTCCACATTTTCTTCAGTTCTTCTCTATTTACTATCTCTTGTCCCCTTTTGTTCACCATTCAAACATAATCCGTAGGATCCTTCCGCCTCTTATTTTTTACCATCCCATACAGGACCTTTTTTGTACCTTCATCATCTTTGTCCACTCTTCCATCCACTTTCTTCTCTCCTCAGCCATTACTCTCTTTGCCTCCTTCTTTCCGTCACGGAACTACTTGTTTTTTAATTTATTTTAATGTATGGACAGTCACTACATTCTCATTGTACAAGGCGCATCCAGTTTCCCTATTTTTAATTAAAAGCTTTCTTGGCACCAGATACAGCAATGTGTGAGCTAACACTACCAGAATTGAGACACCTTGTTCGCATTTTGCGAAGGCACACAGCGGATAAACCCAGAGATATCCGCAAAAATTTTTGCCATGCGGATAGCAGATAAACTGTAGATAATGTTTGGAGTGAATTTGCGGACAGTTTTTAGAATACAATCCGAACTTGTTGAATATCATTAATAGGACCCAGATGGTTATGACTTATATTTTGCTGTTATATTTTTCCATGACAAATGTAAGATGATTTAATGTAATCCAATTCGAATTATGCCATTAAGCATAATTAACATTCCAAACTAAAAAGGGTTGCAATTCTGACTGTATTACATTCATTTTAAACATACCACATGACATACTGTACACGGCCTAGGGGAACGAATTTATCTTCAAATGCCTAAATGTGTAGGTTTAATACTTCATGCTTTATCTAATAAATTAAAAATATTATTGTTATGTCAGCGGATGTGGATAACAGTCGTGCGGATGTTTTGTTTATCCGTGCAGGGCTCTACCCATGGTTTAGCACTGCGCTTTAGCGAGTGTAGGTACCACTGCCAATAGGATGATCATTCATCATCTTCTTTGCATTTTCCCATTTATGTGGGGTCTGCCTTCCTGCAATGTTTCCTCCACTTCAATCGATCCATAGCGTCCTGGGGACGGAGTTTAGCGAGCAGCATGTCATCTCTCACCGTATCCAACCAGCGTGTTTGAGGTCGCCCTCGAGGTCGATGACCCTCCACATTTAGTTGAAGGGCAGTCTTACCAACTGAGGTTTCACTGCTACGGAGCACATGTCCATACCACCTCAGACGCGATTCACGCATTTTCTCTGTGATTGGGGCAACCTTGAAATCCTTCCGCACGGCATCATTCCTAATATGGTCCAGCAGAGTCAAACCATTGGACCACCGCAACATCTTCATTTCCATTACATGAAGCGCCTGTTCGTGCTTCGATGTTGTAGGCCAGCATTCAGATCCATAAAGGGCCACCGGTCTAACCACTGTGCGATATACCTTAGATTTTAAATGCAATGGAATTTTCTTATCGCATAGGACTCCAGTAACTTGGCGCCATTTCATCCATGCGGCAGTGACTCTTGTTTTGACATCAGGAATCGTGCTGCAGTTTGAGGTGATGCATGACCCAAGGTATTTGAATTGGGTCACTTTATTAAGTTGAACCTCACCAACAGTGATCGTGCCATCAGTTTGGTCACCGCATTCCAGATATTCCGTCTTCTTCAGGTTCAATTTCAGCCCAAATTCTTCAAGACGCATCTTGCACTCTTGTACTTGCTGTTCGAGGCGCCCACGGGTCTCGTTAGCTAACATGACATCATGATCATTATTATTGGTAATATAATCTGATTGACACTTCATTCGATCAGGAAACATCCTTGATGTTATCTTTCCCAACATGACAAAGAGATGCAGCCCACAGCCCCTACTGAATACTCTTCTACTCATGTTTGGTGGTATTGGGAAATGTTTGTGAGTGTAGTGCAGTACCAGTATCTCTATAGAATGGTTAATGTTGAATGTTTATTCCCTGTCTTAAGAATGGCATATCCAACTATAATATGTGGATATTAACCCTACCGAGACAAGTTGTGTGAATCTGGCATATCTCTCTGACCACTGTCATTTGCAGCTCTTCAGTCGGTCAACACGATTATGGCCAATGAATGGGCGGGGTACAAGATATAAATATAAAAATACACTCCTGGAAAAAATTACATGGCCACTTGAGGGTCGAAATGCGTAATCCTAAATTTCCCCATTTAATAGTGGCATTTAACTAATACATGTAATTTTTTCCAGGAGTGTATTTTTACATTATCTTGTACCCCGCTCATTCATTGAGCATTATCGTGTTGTCCAACTGAAGAGCTACAAATGGCAATTTTGTATAGGCAACACTGAAAAAATGGCTTCAAATGTCTAAATCTCTGACCATTGAGTGAAGTGAGAACTTATAAACTACAAAGATAACTTTGAAACTTTCATGGTCATCATCGATATGATCTTCTTCATTTCCCGTTTCCAGTTCCCTGGGTCGGGTTGCGAATCAAGGACCTCCACAGTTTTCTATCCCTCCACCATTCATTTCCTTCTTTCAATACTTCTTTTTCTTTCACTCCTCTTTTCTCTATGCTTTCCTTCACTATATCTATCCACCTCTTTATGGGCCTTCCTCGTGGTCGTCTTCCTGGTATTTTCTCCATAAATATTCTTTTTGGTACCGTACTCTATATTCTTCCATTCTCATCATATGCTCATACCAGTTCAGCTTACTGGCCTCTATCTTGTCTTGCAGTTTTGGGAACCCAGTTCTCTCTGTAATGTCCACATTTCTGATTTTATCCCTCCATGTCTTCCCAATTATTCCTCTAAGGAACTTCATATCGGCTGCTTGGATTCGGCTTTCATCGTGTTTTGTTGAGGACCAAGTACCTGCTGCATATATCAAGATTGGTGTGTAATACATTGAGAATAGAACTTTCTTGCATTTCTGTGGGACTTCCTCGTTCCATACTAAACCCATTAGCTTGTTGGATTCTCTTTCCAATTTCTTCATTTATTGTACCATCTACTGTGAGTATGATCTCCAAATACTGAAAGCTTTTTACCATTTCCAATGGATTTCCATTGACTTCAATATTCTGTCTTCCTTCTCTCTTGTTTCTTGTCATCGCTACTGTCTTACTCTTCTCCACACTTATTATCATTCCATATTTCTCTATCTCTTGATTCCATACAGTGACTTGTTCTTGCACTTCTATTTCATTTTCTCCCTATATTACTGTGTCGTCTGCAAAGAGTAAGGCCTTAGTCTCCTTGCTTCCCATTTTTTGTTTCACACTCTTGTGGATTTCATCCATGACAGTTATAAACAGTATAGGGGATAACACACTTCCTTGTCAAAGTTTTTTAGTATTCTTGCTTTGTATGATTCATTTGATTAACCCTCTACCATTGAGAGCATTTTCAAGGTGTACGGAAATACAGAAGGTGGCCAAATTATTAAATATATCTACGAGTTTAGTCATGATCATTATTTTTTCAGTAAATTATGTTTATAAAGGATAAAAAGATTATTTAAAATGAAATAAAGTTTTTTAAAAATGTACTAAGACATTGCAAATAAGGTAAATAAGCCGAAAGATGTTGATGTAGGGTAGTTATTGCATTGAAAAGTGGACAAATAGATTTAAAGATCCAAAATTATGGTAAAGCTGAATAGTTGAGCTCTACAAAATTTCATTTTTCCGTATTGACAGATCAATGCTAAATAAAAATGAAATTTTGTCAGAGCTCAACTTACAATGAAGCAAGCCAAGCCAACAGCGCCAAGAAGGCGCGTTATAAATTCAAAGACCTTAAGATAAAATTGGCCAGCATTATACAGGATTTAGAGTTTCTTAAAGATGCAGGGACAATAACATCATTCTAAAATCAATAAAAAGATACAAGTCTTGAACAATAAATTCAGTAATTTACAAAGGAAAGGACAGAACAAACTTGTTCCCCATAATGAGCAAACAACGCACAAATGTCAATCTCGGATCAAAAATTTATCAAATATCTCTCTCAATAATCAGGATATTGAGATTCTCAGTAAAGGCCCCAAGTTTAATTGGGAACAAAATCTTAACAATCAGACACTTACCACCATGGTTAGTGAAATGGAGTTGGCAATAAGCTCTCCCTTTTGATAAACAATAAGAAGCAAGACATGATGCCAACAAAAGAATTCAGAAATTGATCAATGCCAATAATAACTGTACAATTAAGCCCTAATCCAGGTTTAGCCAACTTAAAAAAGAAAATTAATGAGAACAACCTCATTGTTACTAAAGCGGACAAAGGCAATACAATTGTTCTTATGGAGAAAAATGATTATATTAGCAAAACCAACCATTTTCTAAATAATCCCAATTTTGTTAAGATTAAAAGGACCCAAAACTCTATCTTTATTATAGACGAGAAACAGGATTGACTTTTAAACATGAATCCCGGATTGCCTACTTTGAAATCCCTACCAAAAATCCATAAGGGGGATATCCCTATTAGGCCTATTATTAACTTCAGAAATAGTCCTCTTTATAAATTATCTAAATTTACTCAACAATTTCTGAATAAACATTATACATTTAAAGCAAATAAGTTCCTCAAAAATACCCTTCATTTTTGTGACATTACCATGAATTTGACACTGCATGACGAGCACTCATTACACTCATTACATAGTGTCGACAAGAAAGACGTGCATACAAACATTCCCATCAAACCTTCCGTTAATATCATTAGACAACATCTGTCCACAAATGGCAACCTCTCTACAGTTGAAATTAACGAACTCATCACTATGCTAGAATTTACCCTCAATAATAACTACTTTTCGTTTGATAATAACATCTATAGGCAGAAGGAGGGACTGCCCATGGGATCTCCTTTATCTGGTATCATTGCTAATATCTATTTAGACCATATTGAGCATAATGAAATGGAGGGCAACATTATGGGTTTGGCATCCTGGGGGAGGTATGTTGATGATGTATTTATCATCATTGATGATACTTGCTTGAAAATGGAACAGTTAATGGAAAAAATTAATAGTATTGACAATAATTTGCAGTTTGTACATGAACCTGCAATCCATAACATAGTCAATTTCTTGGACACTACAGTGTCCAAAAAGAATAATAGACTGTCCTACAAAATTTTCCATAAACCAACAAAAACTCACACCATCATAAGTACTGTAATATTTCTAATTCATACTGGTAATCATAAAAAGGCAGCTTTCTGCAGTATGGTGCACAGGGCTCTCAGTATTCCTTTATCCAAAAATGACCGGACCACTGAAATAAGAATTATTTGCCAAATAGCCAAGGGCAATGGATTCAATGATCAGCTTGTTTCCAACATTTTAAGCAAAATTAAGAATAAGCCCCATACTTTTTTGATACGTGACTGAAAGGAAAGATAAAGACATGCAGTTTTTACTTATTTCAATGCTCGCACTTACAGTGTTTCCAATGTCCTTAAAAAACAAGGATTAAGAATTGGCTTTAAAATCTCAAATACTAACTATAATTTATTTTTCAATTCAAGCATTATTAACTCCAAAGGCAAATTGTGTAGGTCGGGCATTTATAGGCTCAATTGTTCCGAATGCGATGCTAATTACATTGGCCAAACTGGAAGGTCATTTGCCGTAAGATATGGGGAACATGTCAACGCCACTAAGTACAGAAAATATTCCGCCATGGCATTACACATGGAGGAATCCCATCATTATTTTGCTGGCATTGATAAGGACCTTAAAATTCTTCACTATGCAGACACAGGGATTTCTATGAATATATTGGAGGCAATGGAGATAAACAATGCGCTAAGAATCTCTCCTGCACATAATCTCAACGAAATTGTAAGGTGCGTTCAAAAAGTAACGAGCCGGTAGGCTGGAATGCGCAAACCGGTGACTACATCGGCTAATCGTGGTGTGTGTAACGAGGTGTGGTTCCGACCAGAGCGTGGGAGGTCACAGCCCGTCGCTAGAGGGCAAGCGTGCACGTCACAATACAAAGCGAGAAGCAGCATGCATCAATCGTCCAATGCTGCCAGTCGCATTGCAAACAGTGACATGGAGGCATCAACCGAAGAGCAAAGAGGTGTTGTTCGGTTTCCGACAGCGGAAGGAGTAGGGGGAACGGACATTCATCGCCGAATGTCACAATTGTACGGCGAACACTGCATGTCCCTTGCAAGGGTCAAGGCGTGGCACAAGCGCTTCAGGGAAGGACGGGTGTCGTTAGCCGATGATGCCCGGTCTGGGGCACGCCCCTGCATTGAATTAATAAATAAACCCCTGCAGTTACCAAAGTTGAAGAATGAACTAAAGCTGAAACAGGGTTACCAATGACAACGTCCAGCTGGTTGATGCACTCATTACCCAGGACCGCCGAGTGACAGTGAACGCCATAGCCACCGTGGTCGCTCCACGACCCCATACGGCCAACACAGTCGCGGCACTCCTGCAGAAATTCAAATGGGAGGGTCTCGGCCGCCCTCCATACAGTCTAGACCTCTCTCCCTGTGATTACGCCATGTTTAGTCCCCTGAAAAGTGCTCTGCGGGGCCAATGATTCACCTCGGATGCCGACGTTCAGTTGTACGTGCGCAACTGGTTCACATCGCAGCCCAGGGAATTTTATAGACAGCCATTCACCGCCTCGTGTCACAGTGGGACAAGTGCCTCAACAGCCAGGGCCAATACTTGTAACAAACAGGTACTGGTTTCTGTAAAAAGGAAGCTTGTAGTTTAACGTGACCGTTAATCTTGAGATCATGAGCCACGGGACCTCCTTTTTACGTGGAATCCGAACCACAGGACATGGCATTTCACTTCGAAAATCTCACATGCATTGACCGGGAATCGAACCCGGACCGCCTTGGTGAGAGGCATATAGCTAGACCGCTTAGCCACCACGCCCCCGTACTGGTTTCTGTAATTATGCCTCTGGCTTGTTACTTTTTGAACGCACCTTATAATTATGAGCTGAACGAGCTATACGACATGCAAACAGAATACGGGGTAAACAAAGCAAAAGACAACAGCAAGCCGCCTTGAAGACCTTGTCCACATAAGCCTCTTTCCTCCCCCTGTACTCGCTCACATTCCCCTACCCACTCCTCTCCTTATCCATTCCATCACCCCCGCCCCGCCCCCATTCCATTCCCCTCCCTCACTCGGCTGTTTGCACTGAAACGATCGCCTCAATACAGCTCTCTTGACAACATCTCCACTGCCTAAGCTCTCACGCATACAGTATGGGGTAAGTCTTTGTCTCTTATTAGGTTTTTATATTCACTGGGTTCATATTCTTCCCTTCATTTACGTATATTGCTTGTCGTTTTATTCTTTCTATTTATTTCTATTACAGAATTCATGGGGCACTTCTGTATGACGTCGGATTAGTCCGTGGAGCTCACAATTTCATTTCCATCCTTTTCAAGTTTATTGACAGATCTTTTCGCATGTATTATCTGCCAAGAAAAAGGGATAAAATATCTTTTCATTGACACGGTTTTGAGAATATTGCTAATGACCCCTCCTTTTACAGGAGGATTCTACTGCGTTCCACAGTGATGATATTTATCAATGGGAAAGTTTATATGACTACCTATCTGCAATTGTGCCGGCCCCGTGGTGTTGGGGTAGCGCGCCTGCCTCTCACCCGGAGGCCCCGGGTTCGATCCCCGGCTCCGTCAGGGATTTAAAAACTGACCTGAGGGTTGGAACGGGGTGCACTCAGCCTCGTGAGGACAATTGAGTAGCTGTCTGACAGTGAGACAGTGCCCCGATCACGAATACCAAGATTAACGGCCGAGGGGACCCGACGCGCTGATCACGTGTCACCCCAATATCTGCAGGCCAAATGGCTCGGCAGTGGTCGCTTGGTCGGCCTTAGCCCTTCATGGGCTGTATAGTGCCAGGGGTTGACTTTTTTTTTAACCTATCTGCAGTTTTGACACACTTCACTGAATGACACCTTCCGACTCAACAGTAGGCCGCCACAGGGACGAAGGATACTGAACACAATTGGATGGATATATGTAGACATGGATTATAGGTGTATGTAGAGCAGTGGTCCTGAACCCGTAGAAGTCTGCGGACCACTGAGGGTGAAATTGAATCATGTACGAACCCACCCCTCTCCAATACACCTTATCAGTTGTAACCCCTCCTCAATAACACTTATTTTAAAGATATTTCAATTCAAAACCTGATAGTCATCGGCACGAATACATTCGGACGATTCTCGTTCAACGCACATCGTTTTCGAAATCCCCATTTATTGGCCACTTTTTTATACGTGCTGGTGGACCCTTTTCTCCCGCGGCGAACTGACCACGGAACTGACGTAGTAATCAGCTGACAACCAACTACAAGCAACCAATAGCGTTACCATTAGCAATACGTCAGCCGTGAGATCACGGTGACGTCACTGATCTCCCTGAAATCTCCCTAGATGCCGCTGTATCACAATGTACAGTTCAACCAGTGGTTTAATGAACATTATGAATTGTTTTTTACTGACGTTTTAATGATTTTTTGTAACCTTGATAATGTGTTTGTACTGTAATCATTCGTCTAATTTTCACTCATTCTCATTTCACCCATTCCCTAGTTTTTAATGACAAGGTTTTTCCTTTAAAAGTGCTGCCCAATACTATGATCACTAGGCTGAAGAAGATGCCATTAAATTGTAGGCATTGAAACATGTACCTTATGTTGTGATAAGCATACAGTTTGTTTTCAAAAAATGTATTGACTGGGAGGAACAATTTCCTTTTTATTTAGCAAAGATGAATAGAAAAAAAATTATTTATTGTTTCTCGATTCATAGAACCTTCATAGATTTCCTTTGCCCTGATAAAGAGAATGCGATTTTGGTGAAGACATGACAAAGAAAGGTGCTGCAACGAAGACTCGGCCTCTAATGAAATGCTTCATTGTAATGCACTAGGCTATATCTTACATTACAACAAAGAATTCTGTTTTATTCAGATTTGCCATAATAATTTGGTCACCTCTGTAAATGGTTTGGATAAATCAGAAACTGATGTGAGTTCAGTAATATGAATGGTTCAGGAAGAGGAACCAACTGGGATTGTAGAACTAGATATTCTAAGACAATGAAACCTTAGGAAAATTTGGCTCTGGATGAACTTACTATATAAGTAAAATAACATCTTCTAGCTACAAAACAAGTACCGGTAATACAGAATATGCTGCAAGCATGCAGTGTTCCCCAAAGTGATTGAAACTTCTTTTTCTACTGCCCTGTAGATTTTGCAACTAAGTTAGCCTCTCGATTTCAGTGGTGACATGGATGAATTTCTTACCTTGAATGATAGAGAAACGTTACCTTGCTATCTAGATCGAGTTCGTGGTTGCTGTCATGTACAAAAGTCTCATTTGTAACTATCAATTCTGTCAATAGAACATGGTTCTTATTTGTAGATATTTCTAGGTGTGCCATAGTTCATGATGTGTACCGTATATAAAACCCAACATTGTAAGAAATAATTGTGTAGTTCTATTGTAGTGTTTCATATGTAGGCCTATGTGTATTTTCAGCTGTTTTATATGTTAGAAATGGTACAAAACAATTCAAAATGTGTACAATTTGCAAGCAAACAGAAGACATTTTTGAATTTATGGGGGAAAAAATCCTGGTTTAGGTTTTCATCATAATTCCCCCTCTACTCATAACAATTGGCACACTCTAGGAGAGGTCAGGCGAACATGGCTTTAATGTGTAATGAATGACAGCTAAGAGATTGACATTTCCTCATTACAGCTGACAGATTTTTACCAGCCAGATATAACACATTTTTAATAATTATTTATACCTCACTTACCAGCCAAATATAGCACAGCTAATAACAACAATCAGACAGACTGCTAGATTTTGCATCTCGTTGGTCACAAATTCAACAGATGGGCAAAAATGAAGTGTTGATCTGCAACAACAAAGGGCACGAACACAAATGACCTTGTTGATAATTTCCTGTATTAGAATGAAGTTTTTCTCCCCCAATTGTACGCAATTAAACGTTCGTAAAAAGATTTCTACTACAGAATTTTGATGAAAAACAGCTTTTATTTTAAAATGTGTTGATATAAATAAATATATATTTTTTGTAACGTACCTTGTTCCGTGTATGTTTACAGATGATTAAAACTGTTATCTGTCACTTGCTCTTTAGTAATAAAATCAGCTGCTTTGGCAAGTAGGTAATACTGCCAATAACAGGTAGCAGCACTGCCGTGAGGAGTAAGCAATACTGCCGATAGATAGTAGCACAACCATAGTTTCGCTTTCTGTTTTGTCATGTCGCTACTAGGTAGCACTGGTAGTCCACAGCCAACTAAATTTTGGGAGATGCTGAATGTTGGAACAAATTATAGAAAAATGAGAATCGATAAAATTCATGTGCTTGTGGTAGGTATAACGATTTAAATTTTAAATCAAGGCTTTAAAAGACGTGGTTTACTTCTACCCTATAATTTTATTAATCAGAACGACAATTGCTGGCTATTGATCGTCGGTTATATAGTACGCAAGCTGTTTGCTCGAGTGAATTATTTCGCTGTCATACTAAGGATATTTCATTTGCAAGTTAACAGTGAAATCACTTCTCTCGTTATGGAGCGTAAACTGGATCCTAGAGAAGTACTTGCCCATTTAAACAAAATGGGATATCATCATATTACAGCCGATCAGCTCCGGGATTTTACTAGGGGTAAGATAATTTTTGTGTAGGTTAATTTTCATCGTGTGACATTACTTTACTTTTTGGCTTCTCGTCCATACCAAAATAATTCTACTCGGAGCAGAACTTGATATTTTGAAACTCTCTGTCTTTGCATCCCATAACGTGATATATTTGTTGACGAGCAAAATTCACTTGCCGTACTTCTTAATTAGATGTTGGATGTTTTTTTCTTTTTTTTAGCTGCCCTAATCCTGAAATTTTATATTGTCGGGGATTGCTCGGGGATGGAAATTTAAGACCTCATAATCTACAATGCAGTGCCTCCCCATCTCTGCCATGTAGCTGGTCACGACGCCTAGTTGTACTTCGATTTACATTCCCGTGGCCTATATTATAAAGTTCGACGGTAGTGTATATTATCAACTTGTGCCTAGGAGTTCATACCAGACTTGGGCAGATAATGGAAAGGAGCAACATGGTGGCTTACGAGTTCTTGCATTCCCACCATTGATACACAAGGTTCCATGGAAGTCTCCATTCATGTTCGTTTTTAGGGGCTTTCTCAGCCAGCGATAGTAATTTGCTCGCAGAATTTTGTTGTGTGTAAGGAAGGCGTTGGTCAAACCCTCACGCTACCTGGGGACAATATCCATGTTGTACAGGTTTTGGGCTGTTTGGTCCTTGAGCAACAAATGGCAAGAGCAAATTGCATCAGTATTGTTGCTTACTGCACAGCTGGTATATGCGATTTGTCAGCAGTTGTGCGATCTCCTTTGAGTGTTGGTGAGCTGATGGTTAATACAGGGAGATTCTTTTGCTGGAGCGGTACAGCGACCGGCTGCCAGGCGCGTGCGTCTTCCGCCAACCGAGCTCGGGCCGGTGATAGTGCGCAGGTGGAAACCGTAACAAATTACATTAATTGATGGTAAATTCACCAGCAAATCATGATGAAGGAACTTAACCTTTTCACAGAAGATGCTGTCTCCGTAAGCTGAGAGACAGGCATTGTACCGTGTAAATTAATTAGCGTTTACACGTTGTGAGGGCTATCTGCTGCCGTATATTGTTCTCCAGCTCCACTGGAGTACGGGTAATTGGTCTGTACACTTTGTATTGTAAATTACCCCACAATTAAACATCAAACGTGCTTCCATTAATTACAGTAAACACGCAGGGGGGAACAGGAGTAGCTACATAATGTAACGATGTAACTTTCAAAGTTACTGTCTGTCAGCTGAAGCAGAACATTTTCAGCATCTTCTGTGAAAAGGTAAGTTCTAACCTTTAACTGGTGACTTTAGGTCAACCAGATTCCCAAGGAATTAAGGAAACATCTGTACTTCTTTAATTAAACCTTGCAAGAAGCTGCTGTTTATGTGCGCTGACACTTTACACCCTCATAAATGAAAGTTTAGTGACTTTCTTAGTGACTCTTGTTATCTCTTATGCCACAAATTGAGGAAAAACTCCGTCTATCAATACCTTTTATTTTCAAAACAGTTCGATAGGGGACATGTTTCGGATGAAGTATATATCGCGAGTCCCGGGGTTTAGTGGGATGTTAGTGACCTCCATGATGTCAACGATGACATAGTTCCGTTGACGTTCATTTGTTAGCCGTAGAAATGATAACACTATAAAAGAACATTAAAACAGACTAAAAACACCGTGAAATAACTCTGTATAACTTAAATGCTGTGTCAAGTTTGAGGAAGCCTGTTTCAAACATTACTTGTTGTTACAATGTAAGAAAATTGTATGTTGTGTCATTGATTATGCCATTTCCTATATGACATTTTTCTTGATGGGGCAGTTTTGCCACGTAAAAATATTGAAAACACTAACAGCACTATAAAACATCTATTGTGACTATTGCATCATGTAAATTCATACAGATTGTCGCTTTGTTCATCTTGATGCGAGTTTGATTATGTGACCTGAACTTTATTGAGGATTATTTGACAGAGGTTTTCTTCATTGTTGGGACAGCCTGTGAAATGAGGTGTGCTCTTCTTGCGCCCCAAGTCTGTCCAAAAAATGAAAAAAGGAACAGAGATTAGAAAACAGAACAATGATCTGAGATCTCGAAAAGCGGAAACCGTAATGTATATTGACTAATTTGGCTTACGTTCAAGTAAGGGAGAGGAAGGGGATAATTCTGCATTGCGATACGGCCACGTATAAAATTCCCCTAAAAACAAAATGGCGTCTACCGTGACGTCATCAACGACGTCACTCCTCTGGCAAGCTTTCGGGAAAAGCCTGGGTAATAGGGGTTTTTGGGTGGGGACACATAAACATCTTCGAAAAGAGGTGTGCATCGAAATCTGTAATTGACCTACATAGCTCAATTAAAGATTCTGATGCATAGAAAAATTTCGCGATTTCAATTGATATTTATAATTTTCCGCATCGAAATCTATAATTGGACTATGTAGACCAATTACAGATTCCGATGCACATCGTAATTCTTGTAATTTCATAATTTAAAAACCTTGCATCGAAATCTGCAATTGACCTCATCATCATCATCATCATCTTGTACAGTTTCCAGCCCCAGGCTGGGTCTGTTTGGAACATAAGCCTCGCCACTTAGTCCTTTCTTCCCACCACCTCTCCGCTGTCACTCTGGTCCAGTCCTCGCCTCTCTTCTTGACACATTCCTCCACTCCTTTCAGCCATCTATCTCTTGGTCTTCCCCTTGGTCGTTTCTTCTGCATCTGCATCTCATGTATCCTCTTGGGAATCCTCTTCTCATCAGGGGCGTGGTGGCGCAGCGGTCAAGCTGTATGCCTCTCACCAAGGCGGACCGGGTTCGATTCCCGGTCAATGCATGTGAGATTTTCGATGTGAAATGCCATGTCCTGTGGTTCGGATTTCACGTAAAACGGAGGTCCCGTGGCTTATGATCGCGAGATTAACGGTCACGTTAAACTACAAGCTTCCTTTCCTCTTCTCATCCATTCTCTTTAAGTGTCCATACCACCTCAGTCTTGATTTCTCAATCCTACCTTGCAAGGGCTCCTCTTTCACCATTTCCCTGACCTTTTCATTCCTCAACCTGTCTCTTCTTGTTACTCCGATCCTACTTCGCAGGAACTTCATTTCACCTGCCTGTATTCTGCTTATGTCTCTTTTCTTCATTGTCCACGTTTCTGAAGCATAGGTCAGTATTGGGATATAGTAGCTTCTGTATAACACTTCCTTGCTTTTTTGTGGGACATCTTTATTCCACACTAAGCTCCTAATGCTTCTCAGAAATGCTTCTGGCTGTCTGCCACGTTCTGTAATCTCTTTGTCATTTCTCCCATTTTCCTCCACTATACTTCCCACGTACTTGAGACTTTCTGCCTTCTTCAGCTGTCCACCTCCAAGTGTTATCCCACTCATTGGTCTGTCCTTTTTCCTGGTCGTTAACAGGATCTCACATTTACTGATGTTGAACTTCCATCCGTACTCTCCCACTGTTTCTTCCCAAGCCTTCAGTTGCTCCTGAATTTCCTCCTCCTTGTTTCCCCAGACCATGAGATCATCTGCAAACACCATTGCTTTCATCTTATCTTCTCCTATCTTTCCTGCTATCCGTGTCATTACCTCGTCCATAACCACAATAAAGAGAAGGGGTGACAGCGCACTACCCTGTTTCAGGCCACTCATTTGTCTGAACCAGTCTGTACTTTCCCCTCCAACATTCACACAACTCACACTTCCACAATACATCTCCTTCACTCTGCCTACAGTCCCTTTTTCCACTCCCATGTTTTCCATTGCTTTCCAAACCTTCTCCCTACACACTCTATCATAGGCCTTTTCGATGTCCAGGAAGGCCATCAACAGATCCTCTCCAAATTCATAGTGGTGTTCCTGGAGCTGTCTCACTGAAAATATGAGATCCACTGTTGATCTCCCAGGTCTGAATCCATACTGCTCCTCTCTCAATTTTCTCTCCACTTTGGCTCGTATTCTTCTTTCTAATATCTTTTCATATATCTTGGCACAGTGAGGTATGAGTGTGACTCCCCTATAATTTCTGCTTCCTTTCTTAAATATTGGGACAATTAATCCTTTCTTCCAATCTTCTGGGGTCTTTTTCCATATCACCCTCATCACACGGTACAGCCACTGTTTCCCAACCTCCCCTGCTGCCTTCACCATTTCAACACTCACTTCATCCACACCCGGTGCCCTTCCTCCTTTCATCTTGTCTATAGCCATCTCCAGTTCTCTCCAAGTCAGGTCCTTTTCCATTCCTGTATTGTCTTCTCCATCTTCCAATGCATTGTCTTCCTCCCTATGACCATTTGGATTCAGCAAATCCTCAAAGTACTCTTTCCGCACTGTCTGGAGTGTCTCTTTGTTGTGTACCTCATTTCCGTTTTTGTCCATCATTACCACATCCTCTCCCAGAACTCTTCTCTTACTTTTGACCATCCCGTAAAGTACTTTCTTATTTCCTCTGCTGTCTTCCTCCATCATCTCTGTCCACTTTACCATCCACTTCTTCCTCTCGTCTGCGACAATCTTGTTTGCTTCTTTCTTCTTTATCTTATAATCTTCCCTTGCCAGATCAGTTCTTTCCTGGAACCACACTCTGAAAGCCTTGTTCTTCCTTCCCTCAGCTTCTTTTACTCTCTCATTCCACCATGGTGTCTCTTTACACCGCTTTCTGTTGCTTGTTCTTCCACATACTGCCACTGCAGCTTCCACCATTGTGTTTTTGAATTGCTTCCATTCCTCTTCCCCTGTTTTAGGATTGTCTGTTGGCATCCTTTCCCTTATTATCTTCTGGAATTCTTCCTTGACTTCCTTTTCCTTGAGTTTCCATACTTTGATTCTCCTTTCCTGGTACTCTGTCCTCTTGCTATCCTTAACAACTCCCAGGTTCATTACAAGTATTCTGTGGTCGCTATCTAAGGCCTCTGATGGTATTACCTTTATATCTCTGACACTTCTCTTCATTTTCCAGTCATACAGCATGTAATCTACCAAAGATTTCTTTGTTAAATCACTGCTGTACCACGTTACCTTGTGGCTTTCTTTCTTCCGTAACCGGGAGTTGCCTACCACTAAACCGTTTCTCTTGCAAAAATCCTGCAACTTTCTTCGTTCTTCATTCCTGCTACCCCATCCTTCTGCTCCCAATACATTTTCATATCCTTGCCTTTCACTTCCTACATGTGCATTCAAATCTCCCATGACAATGATGCTCTGACCATTCAACTGCTGTTGTAGCTCCTCCTCAAAGTGTTCCTTCTCTTGAGCTGTACATCCAACTTGAGTGGCATATACCTGGGCTATCTCCAGGCTTCTTCCCTTTACAGTTACTCTGATCTTCATGATCCTGTCACTTATTCCCTTTACCTCTTCCTTCATTCCATCTCGCACAACTTCTCCTACTCCGCTGGTCCTTCCTTCACTGTTCCCACTCCAGTCCAACCGGTACCCTTTCCTCAGTCCTCTGCGACCTTCTCCTTTCCATCTTGTTTCTGCCAAGCCCAGTACATCCAGTTTTCTTCTCTCCATCACATCTACAATCTCCTCCACCTTTCCTGTCAGTGTCTGTATGTTTAATGTCCCAACTCGTAGTCCATTAGCATATCCGGGTCGTCGTCGTTTGCATCCGTCCTTTCCGAGGCCTGTTCCTGTTTTGAAAGCAAATACGATATCCACTACTGGCTTGCTAGGCCTATCGTAGCTTCACCAGAGCCCCGTCAGCCGTCACTTTTCAGGGTTCCCATAGAGCCTTCACAGCTACTGCAGCGGTCCCGGGGCACACGAAGTCCCCACTGTACTTCACCCCTACAGGCAATCCCCTACTTCATGCCGTTGCCCGTCTCCCACCACGTGGAGGAGGGGTTGGACTTGTGGGAGACGCAATTGACCTACATAGCTCATTTAAAGATTCCGATGCGTAGAAAAATTTTGCGATTCCAATTGATATTTTTAATTTTCAGCATCGAAATGTATAATTGGCCTATGTAGATCAATTACGGATTCCGATACGCATCGTAATTCTTGTAATTTCATAATTTAAAAAACGTGCATCGAAATCTGCAATTGACCTACATAGCTCAATTAAAGATTCCGATGCATAGAAAAATTTCGCGATTTATATTGAGTATTGTAATTTTCCGCATTGAAATCTAAAATTGGCCTATATAACTCAATTACATATTACGATGCATATCGTAATTATTTGAAATTGATAATTATGATATTGCCGGCTTCTGTGATATTATCAATGACTTTACGAAATGCTTCTCTGGCAAGCTTACGGGAAAAACATTGGTTATATATTATTTTGGGTGGTGACAACTCAATAACAGAAATTTTAAGCATTATAAAAAAATACAAAACGAATTGTGTATAGCAAGATTATGGTTAAGTATAATTTGATTTCTTTTTTCCAATGTTGGCTACAAATGCACAAACACAAATACGATAACAACCAAAAACTAAAGCATTCTAATTTCCGTATAAAACATTGTGGTCAATAATGGTATTTTTGTTTTCCAATATTGACTGAAAATACTTAATTAGAAATCACCATCCATTACAGACTGTCGAATAACGCCACACAAACATACTGTATGAAACTTAAAAAACGACCAATATATGTCTGGTACTGTGCGGGTCCAAGCTCTATGAACTTGCGGGGTGAGGGGAATGAGCAGGGAAGGGTCAGGCAAGAAGAGAAGGGCCTTTCAACAGCCCGCAGTGTTACTTGACATGCTCGTCTATTCCAATACTGCTAACATAGGGTATTCTCTGAAACCAGTGTGGTGTTACGAATGAGTCAGTGCGTCACCGACCAATGTATTTGGTTCTGTACTATGCACGGACCGAGAAACTTCATCACTCGTCAACACAGTTTCTCATAGTCGGCGATGCACATTCCTGTCAGGTTCACGCAGGTTAGACTCGAGCAGTACAAAAGACTCTTATATGCCTTTGCAAGTGTTCTTGTAAATGCCAATTTATCTCTATATTTTACCCAGGCGTATTCCTTCCCTCCCACCTTGCCTGACGTAATATTATCGTTTGGACAATAATGGCATTATCTATGGCTTTAGAAGAATACAGTACAACTTTTAAATTAAATGCAAAAACCAAAATAAATATATGAACAACGGAATAAACAAACTCACCGATAGGTCCCACAGTTCGTATTATTCCACATGTACAAGAAAAAACAGTATTTTTCGACCACACGTTCCCGCACGTAACGACATTTTATTTAAATAAAACTACTTCAGGAATTCAACAATTTTAATACAAATCGCCAACACAATCGCGCACATGACACTGCTAATATCAAAATCTTGTTCTATAGGTTATTCACAAGAATAATAATTGTTAAAATTACGTTTACCAAACGCTAACAGGTGGAAAAAAAAATGTACTACCTCCTTCAACAAAACCACGCGCGAAACTGATGTATTAAACAGCTGACAAGCGAATCCCGGCAGGCAAAGCGTCAATACGTCAACTGCAACATCTCGCTGACGTCACTGAGATCTCTAAAAATTCCCTAGACGCAGCCGCATCGCAATGTAACAATGAACCGAGGAAGGAACCGGGCCTGATGACCAATCCCAAGTCGTCTTAAGATTTCTGTCTGTAAAACCACGAAAGGAAAATAGAACGTTACGGACAAACTGAGGATATTAAATTAACGAAAACTAAGCTCGAGGACCATCCGAACAACGTGCAGATCTTACCTTACAGTACGGTGTGGACTGTACGGAGGTCACTGACTTGATGGAAACACATGTGACGGCGCTGGCTCTTAAAGTGAGTGCGGAGCGCGTTGGGGACCAAATGCAGTATGAGGGGAGAGAGGGGTTGGGTAAGGGGGAGGGTCTGGTAGAAGGTGGGCCGGTAGGAAGGAAGTAGCTGCTACTGTGTGCCCGTAACCTGTGCGAAAAAAGGAAAGATATTCTAGGGATTGATGTCCTACTGCATTTGGTCCCCGACACTTCCTCAAACTTGACACAGCATTTATACAGAGTTATTTCATGGTTTTTATAGTGTTTTTAACATGTTTGTTTGCAGTGTATTTTTGCATGTTTTTATTTGATGAAAGGAGATGTACAAAGATTGATTGGCTAATACTACTTAAGTCAGGGCTGAAGAAGGGCTAAGGAAAATAGCTCGAAACATGTCCCCTATCTAACTGTTTTGAAAATAAAAGGTATTGATTGACGGAGTTTTTCCTCAAATTGTGGCATAACATTTCTTGTCAATACGGACCTAATGGCTTCCATTATGGAGTCGAATAAAGCTGAGATCTTGTTATCTCGCCTGCGCGCTGTCCACGGCTTGGCCCGGTTGGCTGGCGGAAGGCGAGCGCGCCGGCTCCGCTCCAGCAAAACAATCTCATTGTACATAGCATAGGCCTAGGCACTTAGCACCGGTTGATGAAAACCCGTAATTGGGATAGTTCTTGTAATGGAAAAATATATAGGTCGTCTGGCCATTTTCTCTTCAGTAGCTCCCAAATAGAACTTGGATTTCTCTCGCAATGAATGAGCACATTCTTGGTAACTGTTTCTCAAGGGCAGGTTTAAACGAGAACCTTTAAGCATGCCATACCCACTGCGATGGGTATCAAGGGACTGGCTTATGATTCAAATCTCATCTCTGGTGCTATACATGTCAAGATTTGTTCCTAGTTTTGGTTGAAAGAACATGGTGTTCGATCCTCCTGCAGACTGAATGCTTGCTATGGGGTTAGTTCTTGGTGTTAGTTTGAGGAATGTGGTCTAAGAAATGGTTAACAAAACAAAGTGGTTTCCGTTCTCTAGGACTTGTGAATTTTACTCTGATTGTGCCAAAATGCACATTGGAAATAGTAAATTTTTTTGACAACAGACTTTCTGTTATTACACTCATTTGGGGAAAAAAATAACTTAGTTCCTTCAGGAAACAGTTATTCCAACTCAAATTCCATATTGGTCTCTGAGAAATGAGTATTACAAAACAGATACCAAAATTTAATATGGATTGTTTTTGGCATGTCTATCACTATAGCTGTCATTTTTAGTTCCCCCTAGATGTGTGTACTTTTGATAAGAATTTATAAATTCTTTCCAAAACATATGCTCAGATATTTCTCTGCTCATGGTCATTTTTCGAAGAATAATCTGTAAATCACCGTAATACACGACACCTCCCTAAACATGTGTAAACTATGTTGAATAATAATAATAATATCGTATGGCCTCGGATGCCTGGTGCAAGCTTTGTTAATTGACACCCAGAGGGTAGCTTGCATGTCGAATTTCGTCGTTCCTTTGAACGCTATGAAAGTCATGGAGGTTAGATAGATATCTAAACTCCTTGACACTACAGCGCTTTCAAGTAGAGAATGGAGGAACTTTGTGTTGGCGGAAAATCCCGAGATTAATTTTGCCATTGAACACAGCCTACTGAATTCAAATGGGTTCTTTAACATGCCAACAACGTATAACATGAGTGTCGTGATTTTTGTCGCCTTTCAAAAATCACTTACCATGGCCAGGGGCGAACCTGCAATCTTGGGGTTGGTAGTCCGACACTATAACCACGCACCCACCGTGGCAAGCTAACGATGTTGAGACCTTTTATCATGTTGCTTGCTTTCGGTCTCTAGGTCTTTTGTTCAGAGCGAAACACGTGATGCCCACTCCGTTGCATCATGATACCACATGAAACTAGTTATGACAACGCTATTCACGATAGGAGTGGTATCAGATATGCTTTTCATGAGACGATCTGTTGATAGGTATATCTCAGTATGTATGGCCCGCTTTACAGCGGTGTCGAGGATTATTTAAATTTCATTTCCAGAATAATCTAATAACTGTACATTTGAAAGATGGGGTTAATACAAGGCAGATGTAACTTTCTCACCTGCTGTGACCAAGGTTGCAGAATCAAATCCTGGTGCAGTCAGTTGGCATTTGAGTGTGTTCAAATGCAAGCGAGCTATGTCAGTAGATTTACTGGCACATTAAAGATCCCCTTCAGGACAAAATTCTGGCATCCCGACATCTCCAAAAGCGTCGATAGTTAAAAGGGATGTTAAACTGTTAGTTATTGTTGTTTTAAGGGGCGGAGCAGCGAGGTTAAACAAATAACATTATGTTAATACAAGATTTTTAATTAACCACCCAGTCAATACACAAATATTGTAATAAATTCATTCAAAATATAGAACATGGTGTAAGTTATATGTTTCGGGCCATTTGGTCCTTCTTCTGTAAGAACAAATTGCATCAATAATTTTGTCATGTTGCCTGGCACCATTGTGTCAAATTCCAAACAATAGCAGCTCTTTGGCGACCATGGTGTCAAACTCCAAATAATAGCAACTCAATGATTGCCTGATCATGGTGTCAAAACTCAAACATTAACAGCTCACTGAAAACCACTTCAACGTTGGCTGAGTTTTCTCTCGCAAGGCTGAGTGTACCCCGTTCCGGCCCTCGGACCAGAATTTCTTGGCAGAGCTTGGCTGAGCCAAGAATGCTAGCCAATAGAACAGATTTATGATTTCCCTAGAAAGTAATTCCGAGCGCTACTTTGAAACTCGGTAGGTTTTGAGATGTGCTAGTAGTTTAATAATAAAAAATCATAATACAGAATCGTGCAATTATAGCATCCAGTAATTGAGAAGCATTGAGAAGTAATTTACCCCGTCATGAATTTTGTTCCAATTATAAAACACCTTCTACAGACTGTTATAAGGATTGTGGAGTTCATGCATAAATTGCTATCTGAAGGACATAACAAATACCTAAATTACATTAAAATTAAGTACATTTTCAGCCGTGTTAAAAGCAAAGCCAATCTCTTATAAAGGTCATAGAGTAGTAGATAGGACTCCACTTTTGCTTGTTATTGGCTCTAGAGGGAATGGAGTTGTCAGCTCCAAGCTTAGTCACATTTGTGTACAATGAATACCCTACAGCCTACTCATTTCTCTTAATGTGTTTCTGAAAGTGGTACCGTAGTTTTGTTTGTAAAACAGCCGAATGAGATTGAACAGAGTCCCTTTTTGTTTGAGCACAGCACCTCTACTGACTGAGCTATGCCATCCCCTCCCCAAGTCTCATTAAGGAATATCCAAAATAAGAAAACAATAGGTTTCAGCATCAACTGAGGCTTTTGTTTTTAGGTCCTTTACAATACAATTATCATTTTTGAGCCTGGAAGATTTATACAAAATAGTTTGCATTGATTTTATGTTCCAGATTTGAAAAAATTGATCAAATTTGATCAACGGCAGTGTAATTGCCCTTGTGAATCCAAGAGTAGTGGAGTGTCGTTTGTTCAGATTCCTCGAGAACCGATACGTTCTCATCAGTCGACTCCAGAATCTGCAAGTTATAAATCAACAGTCGGTGGAGGAGTTCGTCGTGCTTGCAATGAAATACCTGTTCCTCAGCAGCAGACACGGCCCAAATCAGCTTTTGTTGCGTCTCCTTGGCAAGGTAATGCCCTACTCACAATTAGTATTCCGAATGCCCTGGGAAGGATAGTATGTACATTGTAGGATTAGTTCAGTCATGATCGGGTCAATTTTGTTTCCACAACAAGATAATCACATTGAGGGTGGCCTTGTAAACTACAGTATTTGTTTCCCTGTTGAACATAATATTAAAACAGATGTTGATTTTATTTAAGACAGATATAAGTCGAAAGCATACAGTATGTGTCTAAGAAACAACCTAAAAAATGTTCAAAACTCATTTGGATTAGGTCTAGATTATTTTTGTCTGAGAGTACTTGGTTCCCATGTATCCCCATGGTAGGCTAAATAATGTTTTAAAAAGTCTACCTTCTGAAGAGTCGTTCACGTGCAGGAAACTGGATGTTAAATTTCCTTGGAACTAGTGCTGATGTTAAATTGAGTAATATCATGAAGCTCTTTTTTTTTATCAAGACCCTAGTTCGACTCAACATTTGAAATTTATGTACCATAGTTGTAAAATATTTAAGCCACACAACTTATGGAAATGTTAACATGATTTAAAGCCCCTTTAATGAAAATAACAAATTCTCAGTTTGACATCGTGGGGTTTGAAGCCATTCTTTCAGTGTTGCCTTAGTATGCAAGAGATTAGTGCTTTTCAGTCAGTCAACACAAATGTACCCAAAAGAGCTGGGTTATGCCCTAATCCTGAAATAAATTACATGCGATTAATACATACAGTACACTAGGATGACCAGTTTCGATCGGCAAGCGATCATCAGATCCATTACACTTAGGCTATAAAATCTATGTTTGAAAATACAGGTGAAAAATATTTACACTATGTACAATTATTTAGATGCAGTATATATGATAGGTGAAATGCTAAATGGTGATAGATATCCGGAGTTTGTAATTTGGAGTGATTATATGGTTGTAAAAATCAACTATGGTTAAAATTACAGGCTACTACTTATATGGTAGTCTTCCTTGCTGGAGCTGTGCATAGTGTACATAGTGTAAAATATCTTTCACCTGTATTTTCAAACATAGATTGTATAGCCTAAGTGTAATGGATCTGATGATCGCTTGACGATCGAAACTAGGCATCCTAGTGTATATATTAATCGCATGTAATTTATTTCAGGTTTCGGGCATAACCCAGCTCTTTTGGGTACATTCGTGTTGACCGACTGAAAAGCACTAAACTCTTGTCCTCAGTTTGAATTAGCAGCAATGGATTTTTTGTACCACTGTGTCTACAAGTACAGAATGTTCGATAGTAATATTGATTTGAGATAATAGCAGTGTATACCAGTAAAAAAGTTACCAGAATTTAAAGATGTTGGATTATCAACTGGCAGTAATCTATTCCAGTACTTTGTAAATTGTGTTGGTGTAGTCTACAGTGACATCTACTCATAGGTTGCTGGCGTAACAACTCGCTTTAACCAGTAAACATTGGTAACAATAATTAACCTAACAACCTTCTGCATGTGACTAAATGCTAGGAAAAGAGACCCTATACTATTGGGAAATAAAACCTTAAAAGACATGGAAAATTTCACCTATCTAGTGTGACTGTTCCGGTCACAATGTTCCCAAACCCTTATTTGGTTGACTGCAAGAGAAGTCAGGTTAGGGTAATTTGTTCATACCATTTCTTTTCTTGTTCATCATCATCATTTAGGTTGTAGAATTTCATTTTATTTAGTGTATATATATCTTGTGTATCTCGGGGACTCAGTCAGTAATATTTCATTTAATTTGTATGGGAGATGTCAGTATACAAGACAGCGGATTGTGTAGGTAAGCTACAAGATGTTGCAACAGCAGGAAACTCTAGGCCAAATTTAGATTGGGCCGAGAATAACTTCCCTTGTCTTGAAGAAAGCTTTGTGTAAATTGTGTAAGGTTCTGACGTCAGAGAAGAGTTTCGCGCCACGAGTTGTAAGAAATATACATGGGTTCGAGATTATTGGTGTATTTTGTATGGGTTGGAGGGTATCATGACCCTGGCGGAGAAAGACGAAAACATGTGTTTACAAGATGAGAGGTGGGATGTTCGTGTATAGCGGGGCTTCACTTCTATTGTAGCGTCTGATTGGAAAGGTCGCGTTCTCGTAATTTGGCGTAGGCCTATTTGGAGAAACAGTTTTGTTGAAAGCATGGCTTGTGAATGTACTCGAAACGGCTACATATCACAACGATGTTATCTCTGTTAGCACAATTCAAGTTGGGTACGGAAGCACATTCATTTCTCTCGCAGAGATGTGGCTATGTAAACCAGTAAACATCTCTAACCTCAAACCACGTGTGGAAAATCTTAGAAATGCTGGGGAGAACTGATCTATCGAGCATGTCTCGTAGATTATCTGCTAGATCGTCGATGAGTGAGTAACAAACATCTTTATATTCCAACATTCATTTTGGGTCACATGTTTTCGTCATTGCCGAGGAGAGAAGATAGTAAACCATAGTCTGTTCGACGAGAGTCCCCGCCATATGTTTAAAGTTGATATTAATACACATATTTTGAAGGTTATAATTAGTTTTCTTTATAGGGAATTACACCTAATAGTTGAACGCCCAAATGATACCAGTTAGGTTGACCAAATGTGTGTCCAACACTCCACGACCCTGCCATTTCAATTGTGTGGTATATGATGAAGTACTTCCGATCAAAAATAGGAGGATGATTTTGGGAAGTTTTAAATCAGTCGCCCAAGAAGGGCTGGTAAAAAGTTACACTAGGAAGCTCAATTGCCAAAACTGGAGGAGCAGATGATGGATGATGGCCAACGTATTAGAAACGCAAATAGTGTTTTGCTACAGCTGTGTCCATTGGAGAATAAATTTATAAGTACATATTTTAGAAGTAATTTTAAATCAATACTATTATCATTTCCCCTTATCCAGCTCCTGCCGGGTCGGGGTATTTATGGCACTTCTCCACTTTCCTCTTTCCTTCCACAATTCTTCTTCCACGATCTTGTCCCAGTCCAGATTTCTTTTTCCCACGCTGTTCTTCGCTGAATCGATCCACCTTGTTTTTTAGGTCTTACCCTTGCACTTGGCCTCCAGCATCTGTCTTGGTATTCTATTTTCCTCCATCCTCTTTACATGTCCAAACCACCTTAGTTTATTCTTCTCAATTCTCTCATTTAGTTTTCCCATCCCAACTTCCTTCCTAACATCTTCATTCCTCACTCTGTCTTTCCTTGTCTTTCCTATCTTACTTCTTAGGAATTTCATTTCACTGGCTTGGATTCTACTCTCTTGCCTGCTTGTCAGGGTCCAAGTCTCAGCTGCATAAGTTAATATGGGTACATAGTACAATTTATACATTACCTCCTTGCTTTTCCTTGGTACTTCCTTATCCCAAACAAGTTTTCTTACACTTTGATAGAATGCATTGCTCTGCTGTACCCTCCTGCCAATCTCAATGTCCAACCTACTATTGTATGGATCTGAATAGTGGAAAGTCAACAGTGAAATTACACATTGGTTACAGGTTTTCATAAATAGGTGTCTGAGAAGAAGAATAGTGAACATACATTGGCCTGGAGTAATTGCAAATGAAGATCTGTGAGTAAGAGCCTCGGAGGACCAGATCTGAGAGTTAAAATGTCTGACGCGACCAGGACTTGAACCTAGGATCTTCGGATTTCCAATCCGATGCTCATTCCAACTGAGGTATCATGAGCTGATCATACCGTCTCTGTCCCTCTCGCCACCGATGCAAACTACTTGCCTGCTCGTTATAGAAGAGCTGACGAAAGGAATATAAGAGGAACTAAATGAAAACATGGAAATACTCCTAAATGCAAGTGGCATTTATCATCACTTCAAAATATTTCCAAATAGGAGTATTATCATCAGCAATTAAGCAATTGTAACGGGCTTGTAAGGCTTTTGAAGATGTTTGATAGTACACTAGTGTTTAAGTTAAATGAACACTCAACAAGTGTATTTACCCGTTTTTGTCATGGCTTTGGTTTAATGGTATTCACTTGGTCTTCTGAATTGATGTTTTTTATGTGCTGAAGAAGAGCCATTAATCGCTTGAAAATTGTACACAATTTCTAAAAGAAATACAGGCTGATGACATAATTGTAATTATTTGAACACCAATTAGTTTGCTCACAGGGACAATATGACAGACCCATTTGAGGGGAGTCCATAAAGTTTGAGCGAGTGAATGGAACATCGTACAGTATTCTGGTGTACACCTTTAATGTTCAAATGATCAATTAATATGATAAAATTGGTTCAGCCAGATCAAACATAAAATGCCAGTGTTTCGCCCCAGTGTGCCGTTGGGCTCGTCAGTTGGCACACACACCCCTCACCAATACGCATGGCTAGCACATACTGAGAAGGCCATCACTAGACACAAAATACAAGTAGTATTGACGTCACGAGCGATGCCAATGTGCTACGGAAGTCAAACTCCCTTTCATAAAACAAAAACCTTTCCTTGGCAATCCAAATAGGTTATGAACATTCCCAAATGGGAATATGATATTTCCGTTTGATCAGGTAAATTATCAATTAATATGATAAAATTGGTCCGGCCAGATCAAACCTAAAATGCCAGCGTTTCGCCCCAGTGTGCCGTTGGGCTCGTCAGTTGGTACAGACACACCTCACCAATACGCATGGCTAGCACATACTGAGAAGGCCATCACAAGGCACAAAATACAAGTAGTATTGACGTCACGAGTGATGCCAATGTGCTACGGAATTGACTTCCGAAACGCTGGCATTTTATGTTTGATCTGGCCGGACCAATTTTATCATATTAATTGATGATTTATCTGATCAAACGGAAATAACATCATTTTCCTATTTGGGAATGTTCATAACCTATGTAGTGTTCAAAGTCGATGAATCTCCATCAAAGCCTAATCGCAGTAATAGCAAATCCCTATGAAGTTTCTACCTAGGTTGTATTTCAGTTCTTTTTGCTGCCTGCAACTCTTAAATCAAGTACTTAAACACAAGATGTATATCCTTTCACAAGTACATCAATATTCTCTTTTATTACAGGACATCCTGCCTAATCTTGTACGGAATTCATCCTTGGAACACAGCCCTACCAATATGCCAGCTCATAAATTATACACAATGTGTACCTAATTTTGCTAATAAATATTGCTTTTGTTTATTTTTATATGATTGATAACTGAAGTAGTGGATTACTGAAGTAAATAAGCATACCTGTTCTGTTTACCTCATGCTGTAGACGAATTGTGAGTATTCCTTGACATAAGTTCTTGGGGATCGGCTTACTACAGCAAGAGCCTTCCCTATTGACGTCCGAAATGGGGGAGGAGCTTACGGTCAGCTGTTTGCAATATGGCGGCGATATAGTGACGTGAAGTAATTGGGTGTGCGTTTGTTATGGCTTCTAATTTATGATGGCAAAATGCTACATATTTCCTTTCATTGATAGAAATATTTTTATAATCAATTTAAATGCAGTGCCTAATTACTACCAGTTAAAAATATTACCCACATGTAAATAGTTAATTTACTGTCTACTGTTACATATATGAAGCCTGTACTTGGGAGCCTAGCGGTATCGATGTTTCTATTAATTTCACAATATATATATATCACATAACACAAAGGATGACTCCCTGATAATAAATTGAATCCAGCAACCCTGAATTTGCATGAATGTTTTGGGTTCAAAGAAGCGTTACTTGGGATGCTCAAATCATACTTCAATATTGCAAATATTGACCTACATACTTGCTGTTCGAAGGCAAGAATGTTAATTTATTAATCTCTTGCCACAGGCAAGTTAAAATGGAGACATCCTCTTTATCAATATATTTAATTAAATATTTAAAATACAGATATTTAACAAAGCTGGAGTCTCCACTTGAACTTATCATAAGCAAACGGAACAGATCAATAACTACACTAAAAGCCAAACCAAATTCACTCCTCAGCTCGACATAAACCATAATACCAATTAAAACCTATACAAAACATACTCTCCTTACTGTTGTACAACTTTCAAACCAACTATTCGCACTCAAAACTGTAAAACCTTGAAATGAGAACTAATTAAAGTTAGAATAGCCTAGGCCGTTCCGGTCTCCTGCTACATTACCGCATATGTATACTTAACATCACTATAACTTCAAAATTACTGCTAAGTGACCTATCTGCCTGAGTAGTATAGGTGTTGCCGGCCTGCCTGGGATGATGGGTCACCAAACCGATACTTAAAACTAAGATTTTACATTTTAATTACCTAAATTCAACAGTAGGGAGATCATAGCGAAAAACACAATTTAAGCCAAATCATACTTCAATGACCTACATACTTGCTGTTCAAAGGCAAGAATATAAATTCTCTGGCAAATTAAGGCTAGGAACAGCATTTTTCTTAAGTTTTCTAACCATTCGGCTATTGTCAATCGGAAGAACCCCTAAAATAAGTTTACGAAGAGCGGATTACATTCTTTGTATGGCACAGAAATAATAGGCTATAAGTTTATCAGTATTTTTGATGTAGCTAAATCCATGTGAATACAAATTAGAGACAATAACTATCAATAATCAACAGTACCGGTGGAAAGAAGTCGTCTTCACAAAAATGCAGGCTGCACACTGCCATGTAACATGTAACACGTTTTCCAATTGACAGCGCTGAAGCCCATCTTTCTCTCTGAACTTTTTGTACAAGAAAGTAGTGAAGATGTTTCGTAGCCGTTTTATAGGATTTGCAACCGTATACAGAGCAGTAACTCCTCGAATTTGACAAATTTCTTTCTGTTTCCATCACGACGTCAATGCTTCACCATCTAAATAAATCTCACCAGTCACAATGTTACAGCTTCAACATTCTGCCGCGTGGCTGCGCCATCCAACTTTTCTGACGTCAATAGAACGGAGCCTCGGATGCGCTGTGTGACGGCTGGGGCAAGAGCGCTAGAAGCAGAGTAGCGCCCAACTAGATCAACACTTTTACAAACTTTAATGTATTTAATAATCGTCATTACTTACTAGAATTTCAGAGTAGTTGCTGGAAATGCTGTCTATCTATCGTATGGCTTTTAGTGCCGGGAGTGTCCGAGGACATGTTCGGCTCGCCTGAGTCTGTAGTTGCTTCCAGCGGACACCCTTAGGTTGTGCTACAAGTTCCATTCAATTTCAAGTAGTTCCAACTTTTGCCACCAGATATCAATGATGCCTAGTGGTGAACGTTGGAACTTTGATAGAACGTTCCGACGAAATCTAACCTAACAATTTAGCTCCACACAAGTTTAGTCTGTGGAAGGATTTTTTACATGCCATAAATCTATGACATGGGACCGCCGGCTTTACTTCCCCTCCGAAGGAAGGCATACTGAAGGATTTTTAACGCTCTTAAAAAAAATCCGACGACTTCGGCCGGGTTTGAACCCGCCATCTTGGGCACAGCAGGTAAGCATGCTACAGACTACGCCACCGAAGCCGTTGCTGGAAATGCTGTCCCTCATCTTCTAAATACACTTTGCACCAACGTAGGAAGTTTTGGTATACTCGCTGTAATTCATCCTCACTGATATTTCGTATCGGTGCAGTTATTCCGTTCTTGAGAGCCTCCAGAATATGCGGATTGCTTGTATACAGGACCTTTTGTTTGAGATTCTCCCACAAGTAAACGTTGTGCGGCACTGAAACGTACGAACACATTTACTGGAAGATTTCTTGAGAATATAAGTTTTAACTAGGGAAATTCAATGTTGGTTGTTTTTTTTTTTCCCAATACCTAACTCTGTTCACGGGATACAGTACTTCACAAGGTCTTCACTCTCTGAACTAAGGTATCTTGCCAGCTGGGAATGTAATCGATGCTATGACCGCATGCACAGATTCCCAACTCGCTGGTGTAACGGTAGATGCTAGTTATATGGCACTGACACAACACTCTCCGCGTGTCACACGGACCAGCAAAGCTCTGTTCTATGGGGAAGGCTCTTACTATATAATCAATACATGGTAAGCCAATCCCAAAAAATAATGTCATTCTGTCTCAATCTGTTTTACGATAGCCTCATGAGGCGCCATTTTTCGCCCACAAGATGCTAGAGTGGTGTTAATTTCTAACAGCCTCCCACCTTTTGATTTGAAAAGTATATGAATCAAAACCCATCAATTACCATATCTGAAAATATGAAGGCAAGTCTTGTCTCCCTGCCACTTCTGTAGTCTTCACCTTAATCTAAATTTACAAGTAAGTATATACTCAAAGAACTTGTTCTTTTTTGAAAATTGCATTTTTTGTTTTCTGTTTATTTTTTTATTATTAGTTTTATTTATTTTGTTTTGTTTTATTATTTTTGGTGTTGTTTAATATTTAGGCTTCCACCTCAAAATTTAATAAAGTAATCCAAATTTGTATAATCTGTGTTAAGAGGGCTAGATGACCTCATAGTTCCACCCCTTAAAACAACTATAACTAAATAGTCTTCACATTTTTCTGTGCAAACAATACGGTTTTACTGCACATGAAGATTCTGTGAGTAAAACGTAAAACAGGAAAGTGATTAATTGGGTAGTTCTGTCGACATTCCACCATAATTGATGACTCTGACTGGATCCTTTTTACTGGAGCCACTCTTGATATATGTTGTTCCAACTGTACCGACACATTCTCCCCATCTACCGTATACAGTGGGGGCCCTCCCTATAGAACAGAGACTCGCACAGGCCATGTGGCGGCAGGGGCGCTTTGTATTGCAGCGTTATGAGCAAGGCACTGGAGTAGCGTCCAATTAGTTCAAACACATTTACACTTTCTTCTTCCTCTTCATTTCCAGTTTCCAGTTCCCTGGGTCGGGTTGCGAATAAAGGACCTACACAGTTGTCTATCCCTCCACCACTCATTTCCTTCTTTCAATACTTCTTTTTAGTTTACTCCTCTTTTCTCTATGCCTTCCTTCACCGTATCTTTCCACCTCTTTCTGGGTCTTCTTCCTGGTATTTTCTCCATAAATATTCTTTTTGGTAATCTATATTTTTCCATTCTCATCATGTCCATACCACTTCAGCTTACTGGTTTCTATCTTGTCTTGCAGTTTTGGGAACCCAGTTCTCTCCGTAATGTCCACATTTCTGATTTTATCCCTCCATTTCTTCCCAATTATTCCTTTAAGGAACTTCATCTCGGCTGCTTGGATTCGGCTTTCATTGCGTCTTGTTGTGCTCCAAGTACCTGCTGCATATATCAAAATTGGTGTGTAATACATTGAGAATAGAACTTTCTTGCATTTCTGTGGGACTTCCTGGTTCCATACTAAACCTCTCACACTCTGGTAAAACCCATTAGCTTGTTGGATTCTCTTTCCAATTTCTTCATTTATTGTACCATCTACTGTGAGTATGCTCCCCAAATACTGAAAGTTTTTATCATTTCCAATGGGTTTCCATTGACTTCAATATTCTATCTTCCTTCTCTCTTGTTTCTTGTCATCACTACAGTCTTACTCTTCTCCACACTTATTTTCATTCCATATTAATCTATCTCTTGATTCCATACAGTGACTTGTTCTTGCGCTTCTATTTCATTTTCTTCCCATATTACTGTGTCGTCTGCAAAGAGTAAGGCCTTAGTCTCCTTGCTTACCATTCTTCGTTTCACACTCTTGTGGATTTCATCCATGACAGGAGATAACACACTTCCTTGTCGAAGTCCTGTTTCAACACTGAACCAGTTTGTTTGTCCTAGCTTGGTCTTCACACTACTTTCACACTTTTCATACATGGCTTAACATTTTTAATAATCATTACTTACATGAATTTCAGAGTAGTTGCTGGAAATGCAGTCCTTCAATTTCTAAACACACGTTGCACCAATGTAGGAAGTTTTGGTACACGGATTGTTTCCTTATACTATTTTTTAGGTTACCACCTCCCAAGTAAATCGCGCGTCCCTAAAACTTACAAATTTCCTGCAAACTTATTCTTGAGAAGATTAGTTTCTTCCAGGAAAATTCGATGTTTTGTTCTATACCTAACAATGTTCACAGAATATGAGGCTGGCTACAGTACTTCACAGCAAGTCTTAATTATAACAACTAAGGTATCTTGCCAGCCGCATATGTAATAAATGCTATGGCAGCATCCAGGGCTTCCCGACCTGCTGTTGTAATCGGTACATGCTATAAATCTGGCAGCGAGTCATTGCGACCTGTCCAGGGCACACCTTCTGCAAAGCTCCATTCTATAGCAAGGGCCCTTACTGTAAAACAGAAGAATTTGTATTAGAGGAGGTATCTCAGGAAGAAAACTAGCTAGCAAATGTTTTCTTGGTTTGCTAACGCCAACCTCATTCCCACATCTGACCTTTTAATCAGTCTCATGAGTATTGAGGCCATGTTATTCATGAATATGATGCAGGAATAAATATAAAGTTCAGTCGTTTTATGAAATTATTAGTACTGGAATTTCTTCATTACAAAAGAAGAATCTCCTGAAATAGTGATAACACTAAATGCTGAGTCTTTATCACATAGAAGTTGTCTTCCTGCTCAAAGATCCCAAAAAAGAATGATAACTTATGATGAAAATCTGGGCATGTAAATATGCAGGAAACAATACGCATGTGCAAATCTGGCTAAGGATGAACTAGCTAGTAGATTGGACTTACACGATATGCGGGATGACAAGGAGTGCCTTTCATACCGTGCGGAAAGTCTGGGATTCACATTTTCTAACACATCCCAAGATGCACTAGGCGCGTAATCCGCACTGGAGTTGTTAAGGAACGACTCATCACAGGATGCTGATGACCTCAACAAACAACTTCCATTTAAAATAAAAGTATGTGATGTGTATTATATAATTTATTTGGAAAGTATTGTATTGGTTTTGTGTTGAGTATTACAAATTTTTTCAACCGTGGATTTTTTCTTTTATGATATCTCTTGCAGAAGCTGTTAAGGTAATATCACATATATGGAGTGTAAAACTTGTTTAATTGTTGCCAAACTCTTGTTGACGTAATTCTGTGATTTTGGATTATTCTAGATGACTCTTCTACAAGCTCTGGCTCTCTGAGTTCTTCATCCAGCACTAGTTCTCTTGCCACCTACGATGTGCCACTCGGGTATGGCAAAGGGAGGGTGAAGATGAGATGCGCTTCGTCTGAGAACCTTCAGGAGCCTCCGAAACCCAGATCATCTTGTAAGTACCTTATTGCTCGGCAAGTTCAACTAAAACCCTGAGTAAGGGCATTATCGGGGCGAGGGAAGAAGAGCACGTGGTGGGCTGGGGGAGAGAGCAAGAGCCCGATAAGAAAGCTCCGATGCCAAATCAACAATTAACTTATCGACTGTGTCCGTATCGGATAATGTCTGTTTAAAATAACATCTAAGATATATGTTGGAATGGCATGATTTAATGTGTTACATTTATTCTTCTTCATTTACCGGTTCCAGTGATCTGGGTTGGGGTGTGAATCAAGGACCTCCATACTTTTCTGTCTCTCCACCACTCTCGTCCCTCTTCCAGTACATCCTCCACTCTCACTCCTCTTTTCTCAACGCTCTCCCTCACTGCATCCATCCACCTCATCCTCGGCCTTCCCCTTTGGCGCCTTCCCGTGACTTTCTCAGTAAATACTTGCTTCGGAACTCGGTCTTCTCCCATTCGCATCATATGTCCATACCATTTTAGCTTGCTGATCTCGATTCTGTCTTGTAACTTTGGGAATCCTGTCTTCTCCCTAATTTCCTTGTTTCTGATTTTGTCTCTGCGGGTCTATCCAATTATACCTCTAAGGAACTTCATCTTTGCTGCCTGGATTCTACTTTCCTCCCGTTTAGTTGTTGTCCATGTGCCTGCTGCATACGTCAAATAGGTGTGTAATATGTTGAATACAAGATCTTTTTACACTTCTCGGGAACTTCCTGGTTCCACACCAGACCCCTCACACTCTGGTAAAACCCATTTGCTTGTTGGTTCCTCTTACCAACTTCCTCACTTATCCTTCCATGCGGCTTTGGTGGCGTAGTCGGTAGCATGCTGAACTGCTATGCCCAAGATAGCGGATTCAAACCCGGCCGAAGTCGTCGGATTTTTTAAGAGCGTTAAAAATCCTTCGGTATGCCTTCCTTCGGAGGGGAAGTAAAGCCGGCGGTCCCATGTCATAGATTTATGGCATGTAAAAGATACTTTCACAGACTAAACTTGTGTAAAGCAAAATTTGTTAGGTTAGATTTCATCAGAACGCTCTATCAAAGTTCCAACGTTCGCCACTAGGTATCATTGATATCTGGAGGCGAAGTTGGAACTACTTGAAATTGAACGGAACTTGTAGCTCACGCTTTAGGGTGTCCGCTGGAAGCAGCTACAGACTCTGGCGAGCCGAACATGTCCTCGGACACTCCCGGCACTAAAAGCCATAGGATAAATAATAAATAAATAAATAATCCTTCCATCATCTGTTAGGACACTCCCTAAGTATTTGAATCTTTTCACAACTTGTAATGGTTTTCCATCTACTGCAATATTCCCCCTACCATCTCGTACATTTCTTGTCATCACCATTGTCTGACTCTTCTCCACGCTGATTTTTCATTCCATGCTCTTCTATCTCCTGGTTGCAAACATTTACTTGTTCTTGGACTTCCAATTCGTCCCCCCATATCACTATGTCATCAGCGAAGAGTAAGGCCTTCGTCCCTTTACTTCCCATTGGAAGTAAATCAATAACAGTTTAGTGTGAAATTAACACAACATATTGTGCATAAAATATAATCTTGCGAAATAGAAAATGACAACCTACACTAAGCACACATTTCCTAAACAGTCTCAGAAGATTTTAAAGAAAGTAAAACAGACTCTGCTGGGAAGTTGTCCTCATGTGCGTGCGCAACCCAGCACAGGGTGTTGAGCAATGCGGGAAATGTACGGGAATTTTATTGACCCGGGAAATATATGGGAGTTTCGCATTTGATGTAGGAAATCTTGAAAAGTCTCATAATGCCCGACTTCTTAAGCTCCAAACTCTCGGCAGAGTCCAGCTGCTTGGCCTTCTATTTCGCCTGAAGACCGTTCCGCCACCCGCAAAATCTACCACTGCAGCTTGGAACGCTAAGCGGGTGAGAGCCTAGGTAGCGTCGTCGCGTCGAATGCAACTGCTTTGCCTGGCCAACCGCTGGCCGTAAATGGTAAACTGTACTTAAATTGTGTTTGTAGCTACTCATCCTATCTGCGAGAGAGTTCAACTTGCTTACACTACGGACTTAGCCTGAATCTTGCCATCACCCGTACGGAAGTATTCTCCAAACATGCAGTTACACTTACTCTAGAAAAATCACTTTTTTTAAGATTCATTTTTCAGCCATTCGGTATGCGAGCTCTAGTTGCGGAGAGTTCTAAAATATACGGGAATTTGGTTTGGGGTTGCGCAGCGGTCAAGCTCTTGGCCTTGGAATTATGAGATCCCATAAGCTGCCTTACAAAGTGCTTTTAATCCCAGGCCCAACTGCTATTGCTGAAAACTTTTGCATGGGACACCCCACACTAGTTTAGCATCAGCCACTTGCATCGCAAGAAAGACCCGTGCATGATATTATGCTTGTGGTGTTCACTGTGAAAATACAAGTATTATATGATCTTGATGAAAGTTAAATGCACGGATTTACAAATTTAGCGAAAAATATTTTAAGAAATCGCACAAGTGCTGCAAATAATGATACAGTATATTAAAACATGGTGGCCACTACTCCTGGAAATCCTGGAAAATGACGAAAAATTTGAAAACTCCTGGAAAATAGCCTGTTAATTAATTATAAACATCTTGCCATCTTAAATCATACTCTCGCTGTGGTTTTGGGTGAGCACTCTATCGTTAATGAAAGAAATTTCCTCAGGCTACTTGTTTCTGTGTGTGAGAACACGCTATAGTATTTTTGTAAATATTGAGTATCAGGATGTCTACCGGTAACGAAAGTAACGGAAAAGTAAAGAATTTTACAAACGGGTAACGAAAAAGTAACGAATTTTACAAACGGGTAACGAAAAATTTCTGAGGTCGGGATGAATCGTTTAAACTCTCGCCGCTAAGCTCAGAGATTGCGGTGGAGCGAGTTTCACGCAAGCAGCGCCGATTGCATAAGCTATATTTCCCCGTGCCTGAGCTCAAGGAAATGCATACTGAGGATACCTTGTGTGGTATACAGAGGTGCCAACTATCACGGATTGTCCGTAATTATTACGGATTTCAGCTCACGATTACGGCATTACGGTCAAAGGGGAAATTATTACGGAAAAGTGACATTCTTCATTTCGCTCATATTGGCCCGTATTGACGCAAATTGAATACGTAAAGTTACTATTCATTCCGCCCTATACAATACAATTCATTTGATGATGTTTAAAAGTTTCAGTCTGAGATCTTTATATTTATATCGTGACCTTTTGGCTTGGCTTGCCATTGGATTCGTCATTTCGCTCATATTGGCCCGTATTGACGCAAATTGAATACAGTAAAGTTACTATTTATTCCGCCCTATTCAATACAATTGAATTGTATTGAATAGGGCGGAATAAATAGTAACTTTACTGTATTCGAAAAGTGACATTGCGAAAAAAATACATTTCTATGAAAAAAAATAAAAGGAAAGTTGCAGGGTGTCTACCGGTAACGAAAGTAAAAGTAGCAAATTTTTATGTCTGCAGTTGGAGGTAACAAAAATTCACCGAGGTCGGTTTAAATAGTCTTAACTCGCACCGCTTGGCTTACAGATTGCGATGGAGCTGATTGCGTATGCTATATTTCCCCGTGCCCGACCTCAAGGAAATGCAAACTGAGGATTCCTTGAGTGGTATACATCGGTCCAACGTATAATTTCGGTATCGAGAAGAGTTTTTAGTTTTGTGTGAAATATTTGTCTGTCTTATTAGGAAAGTGCGAGACGTTTATTCGCGAACATTTCCGAAACTCAACCGAGACCTCTCATTTCTGTTATTCACCTCTGAATTTGGAGACAATCTCAAATTGAAGTCCAGAAATAACGCGAAATAATTTAATGTCGCAATCTTGCAAAATTATACAGTTTCGAAAAAAGAATCCTGAAAATTCTTTGAAATGCATTTAATTTAAAAATCTCTCCGTCTCGAAAATTTGCGACATCCAGTATGGTTAATTCAAAGATCCGTTATGTCGACTTTTCCTTCGAACTTTGGTTCCATCGGCTAATTTAACCGGTTATTTCGAAAACTTGAATAACTTGTATAATTCGTGATTCGAATTCGAAAGAAAATGTGCCCTCTTCTCGTATTATACATGCAATCCTATCAGAATAATTCGTAATATTCGATACCTACTTCGAACGTTCATCCTCCGAACTCACATGCTCAAGACGGCTGGCTGACTGCACGACTTGCCTGTGGGAATCTCGTCAAACGGACCGAGATCGATGCCAGTTGCGTAAAATCATAAAACCCGTGACCACGAGGACTGCGGGAATCCTGTCAAAGGTGATTGGGCGCCCATCACGAAACATCCCGAAACCTACTCCCCATTTTTCCCATGACCGTATACTTAAAAGCGTACGGGGAGCGAGAAGTGCGTCAACCCTTTTAGAAATGACAGTCTACATAGCGTCGCGATACTCATTTCTCCTCGTGATCCACCGTGAACTCCCAACCACAGCATAGGGATAGTGGGAATCACGGCGCCAATCATACAACATGTCCATAACTGCTCGAGAATGTTAACCATGCCCAACCTCGAGCTTGCCTCTGCCATTCTGCCAGAACAGATAGACAGGCAGACGATCGTTGAACGGCCGGATGCGGCGCCGATTGCATATTATCGCGTTCTCAGTGAGCAAACGCGAGGACATCGTGATTCTCGTATAACGACCGAAAGCGGTAGCGATTGCAATACATCGCGATATTTCTCCGCATTCGATGACGAGAACGACTGGATTCTTGTCTAACGTACAGTACAGCAAGTGGCACCGATTGCGTAATTATGCTATAATTTCTCGTTCCCACATCAAGGACAATCGAAATCTCGTCGATCGGCTAAAAGTGACACCAATTATGTAAATAGCGATTTTTCTCCATGTTCTATCGTGAAAACTACGGGAATCTCGTCAAATGGCTGAGGCCAGCGCCGATCGTGTAACATCTCGATATTTTTCTTAGAATGAAGGTTTCCTATTCATCTCTTGATTATTTTGTTCAAAGATTCCCATATTTGGTCAAGGGAAGTGAACATGACAAACTAGAAGAGGAATTTGCTCTTTATCAGTGCGATACTTTCCCTGAATGTATTTTACAAGGAACTAGAATTGATGTAAATTGGGGCAAAATTGCTGAGCTTAAAAACGAAAGTGGATAGTTCAAGTATAAAACTTTAAGTAAAGTGATATTTGCAATATTACTTGTACCTCACAGTAACTCTCCCACAGAAGAATTTTCAGTGTTAGGAAAAATCAGACAGAATTCAGACCTACATTAAGCACATCTACACTGGAATCGCTTATGATTCACTAGACGAAAATGTCTTCACAGGGAGAAGTATGTTGCAAGAAAACTTGAACGGAAAACCAGTTACTGAGTGCAAAACAAGCTACAAGGAATTTTTTATCACAGAACTAGCAGTTAATGTGCAAATTGTATTGTGTAATATGATATTCTTTACTATAAGTTGCTTCCGGGTAGGGCAAAGTTGGTGAGGTGTCATTATCGAGAAGGCAGGAGCATGCTTCGGATTTGACATGAAAATAATTTTTCAGAGGGGGAGGGGGGCAGTATAAGAGATTACTGATAACCCACTTCAAAGGTTGGCACCTCTGGGTATACATCAATTCAACGTATATTTTCGGCATCAAGAAGACTTTCTAGTTTTGTGTGAAATATTTTTCTGTATTATTAGGAAACCTGACTTTTCACGAAAACTTTTGAAACTAAACAGAAACCTCTCATTTCTGTTATTGACCTCTAAATTTGGAGACTATGTCAAATTGAAGTCCAGAAAAAACTCGTTATAATTTAATGTCGCAATCTTGCGAAATGTTACCGTTTCGAAACAAAAATTACAAGATAGCTTCGAAATACATAATAACTTACCGGTATTTTAAAAATCTGTCACGTAAATTTGCGGCATCCGGTATGGTTAATTCGAAATTCAGTTATATGTCTATTTTTCCTTCAAACTTTGGTTCCATCCGATATACTGTATAATCTAACTGGTTATTTCGATAACTTGTATAATTCGTGATTCGCATTTGAAAGAAAATGTGCCCTCTTGTATTATTCGTGCAATCCTCTCAGAATAATTCGTAATATTCGATATGATACCTACTTCGAACGTTCATCCACCAAAATCACATCCTAAAGACGACCGGCTGACCACATGACTTGCCTGCGCGAATCTAGTCAAACGGACCGAGATCGACGTCAGTTGCGTAAAATTATAAAATCCGTCCCCTATCGTGAACTTGTGACCACGAGGACTGCGGGAATCCTGTCAAAGGTGATTGGGCACCAATCACGAAACATTCCGAAACCTACTCGCCACTTTTCCCATGACCGTATACTTAAATGCGTACGGGGAGTGAGAAGTGCATCAACCCACTTAGAAATGACAGCCTACGTAGCTTCGCGATACTAATTTTTCCTCTTGATCCACCCTGAACTGATGAACTCCCAACAACAGCATAGGGACCGCGGGAATCACGGCGCCGAACATAAAACGTGTCCATTACTACTCGTGAATTTTAACCATGCCCAACCTTGAGCTTGCCTCCACCATTCTGTCAGGGCAGATAGGCAGGCAATCGTTGAACGGCCGGGTGCAGCACCCATTGCATAATAACACGAGGACAACGTGAATCTCGTAAAACGGCCGAGAGCGGCAGCGATTGCGATACATCGCGATATTTCTCCGCATTCAATGACGAGGACAACTGGATTCTTGTCAAACGTACAGCAAGTGGCGCCGATTGTGTAATAATGCTATATTTTCTCGTGCCCGACCTCAAGGACAATGGAAATCTCGTTGAATGACTAAAAGTGCGACCGTTTTCTAAATCGCGATTTTCTCCGTATTCTTTCGTGAAATATACGGGAATCTCTTCAAACGGCTGAGACCAGCGCCGATCGTGTAACATCTCTATATTTCTCCCGTACTTGACTGCGAAGTCAGAATTCGGTGACGATCACATAACGTCGCATACATTTTTTTCCTGATCTACCGCCAAACGGTAAAGAGCAGAGCAACCTCTTGATATTAAAAGACCTTTATTGTGCACAAGACGACATATTAGCTGAAAGAACTAATTTGATAATAAATATCTAGTATTTTTTTTAAATTTTTATTTTATTATTATTTATTTTATTTACAGCTTTAAACACAGTTCATTGTTGTTTTTCTTCACCGCTTGATGAGCTCCTATGCTTTCAGACTGCAAACGTATCTTGAATTCAAAGGTAACTAAAATTAACTAAAAGGTAGCTAAAAAGTAACTAATTTTTACTTCATCCTTACAGTAGACACCCTGAGTATAGACAAATTCACCGCAATAAAATTGCAGGCGGCATTCTTTTCTCTTTTTATTTAAAGCAGATATTTGAGTCACAAAGGCTTTTTTTGAAACAACAATTAAATCAGTGTGTAGGCTTGCGTACCAATAAGGCAATCACCACTAATTTTTGTCAACATCTGTATAAGTAAACGAAACACAACTGCTTTATTTTGGTCTTGAAGTAGGCAACCGATAAAGCCCCCTCCCCTCCCCCGCATTTGCGCTTATTTTTAAATCTGGAAAAATGAGAATTACTCCTGGAAAATCGTTGACCGATTTGAGTGTTCACCATGTTTAAAAAAATGTGGTTTTTCTTCCTTGAACTTCAATATTTCACATAATTGTTGCCCCCTGCTTTTTTCCACAAATTTTAGGCTGAAAGCATAAAACAATTGCGACACGCACACCATAGTACACGATGCTACATGACCACAATGTCGCAAAGTCCCTAAATGAAAACTCATTTTGTATCAGTCTATTGGCACAGGCTAGGAGTAAAATGTGACTCTTCACTGATGTCGGTCTCATTCATGACTGATATATGGAAGCTGCTGAGGTATGAGGGGGGGGGGTAATGGCCTTTGGGTCACAGATAGTGCCTGTGTACTCATAGTCCGTACTACTGTGCTGGGTCAGTGTGGAACGTAATGACGAATTACCTTACCTTGCAGAGTACACAGCAGAAAAAAAGGAGAATAGAAGCATTTGAAGTGTGGCGTTACAGAAGAGTGATGAAGATCAGATGAGTAGCCTAACAAATGAAGAGGTATTAAGACGAGTGGGAGAGAAGAGATGTTCCTGGCGACTGCTGATGAAGATAGGATGGTAGAACACATCCTAAGACACTCAGAAATAGCAAACTTAGTCGAGGACAAGAACTGGAGGGGTAGACCAAGGTTAGACTGATTGCCTTGGATGTAAGGTGTGGTAGCAATGAAGAGATGAAATGATTAGCTCAAGACAGGGAGGTATAAAGAGCTGCCTCAAACCAGTCAAAAGACTGAAGACTCAAACAACCTTAAAAACCAGCAATAAAGGAATATTTGAGAATACTAAGCAAACTGCTGGACTCTCTCAATCTTTGAAATGTTGTATTTGTTTCTAATTCTTTTCTGACACTACATTCTTCCTTTAGAGATGTTCTGTATAATTAAAATATACTGCAGTTTGTTAAAACGTCGCTACATCGACAACAAATTCGACTTACAAAAACAAATGACATAATAGACCGAGTGGAGCGTAGTTATGCAGCAGTCAAGCTATCTGTCTCTCACCAAGGTGGACCAAGTTCGTTTCCCAGTCAATGCATGTGAGAGTTTTGAAGTGAAATGCCATGTCCTGTGGTTCGGATTCCACATTAAGAGAGGTCCCGTGGTTCATGATCGCAAGATTAACGGTCATGTGAAACTACATAAGGAGGATAAAGGAGATGTACAAGGGAAACATGAGCTGTGTGAAAGTGGGAGGAGAGAGATTGGACTGCTTGGAACAGAGAAACGGCCTGAAACAAGGAAGTGCACTGTCACCGTTATTTTTCATTGTGGTGATGGATGACATAATGACCCGAGTGGCACAAGTAATTGGGGAAGGAAAGATGAAAGCAATGGTGTTTGCATATGATTTGGGGAAACAAGGAGGAGGAGGTACAGGAACAGTTGGACGTGTGGGAAGGAATAATACAAATATGTGGGATGAAATTAAGCATAAATAAGAGTGAGATGGTGATCACAACAAGGAAGAAGGAAAGAACCACAACGGGAATAACAATTGGTGGGGAACTGCTGAAGAAAGTGGAGAGTTTCAAGTATCTGGGAAGCCTGTTACAAGATAATGGAAGAAACGATAGAGAAGTAAATGAGCGGTGGAGACAGGCAGTAGCATTCCGGAGGAGTGTAAGAAGCATGTTATGGAGCAAGGATGTCCCTCAGAACAGCAAAAAGATCATATATCGGACGTACTATGTCCCTATCCTGACGTATGCCTTGAAGACCTGGGTTATGAAAGGAAGGGAGAAGAGCAAAATACAGGCCAGTGAGATGAGGTTCTTGAGAAGTAGTATTGGAGCTACAAAGATGGACAGAATAAGAAATGAAAGGACCAGAGAATTAATGAAGGAGGAACCATTACAGGATGGTATAGAGAAATCTAGACTTATGGTATGGACATGTAAAACGAATGGAGGAGAAGAGGATGCCCAGGAGGATACAAGAGACGAAGTGGGAAGGAAAGGGACCGAGAGACAGGTGGCTGAAGGGGGGTGGAAGAAAGCGTGAAGAAGAGAGGAGAAGACTGGACAAGGGTGGAGGCTGAGAGATGGTGGGAAGACAGAAGACGTTGGAGAGGCTTGTGTTCCAAACAGACCCGGCCAGTGGCTGGAAACTGTGCAAGATGATGATGATGATGATGATGTTGAATGGGTGGGATACAAGACGGTGGTGTTTCGTCGATCGGCCTAAGTAAGTAAACATTGCAATAGAATTTTCCATTGCATGCTAATTTTTAATTATTGTATTGATTTGTTTGGAGTGTGTTGACCTATGGTTGTGAAACATAGACACTTGGGAAAAGAGAAGAAACAAAACTTGAGGCAGCTGAAATGTCGTTTTGGAGACGAATGGCCCGAACAAGCTGGATGGAAAGAAAGGCAAATTAGTTAGTTCTGAACCAAATTCAGCAGAATCGATGCCTGTTGAACACCATCAAGAAAAGGAAAGAAATATTCATGGGAAAAATACTCAGACATGACACTCGCCTCCAGGTAATTTTTGAAGGATACATTTTGGGAAAAAAAAACAAGGGGTCAAACAAGACAATCATATCTTAAGAACATTGTCGAGGAGATGGAATATGACTCGTATGCCAATATGAAGAGAACTGCTGAAGACCATAAGAAATGGCTGCAACGACAAGGCTTTTAGCCTTTAGAAGCTGACGATGATATATTGATTTAGTACTACATTGTGTTTTTTCTAAATTGTACACATGTGTTACATAAAAGAAATACACCAAAGACAAGCTACGACAACAGTAGCGTGATTATTTTTAATGTAAATTTAAATCTCAACACAGTGATCAGGATCTGATGATGGTCGGTACTTGAGGGTCGAATCGTGTGATCCTAAATTGTCCCATTTAATAGTGATAATTAGCTAATACACTTGGTCAACCTCTGGAATGCGAGGCTCTGTAAATTTGGACTACGGCTTAATCGTACTAAGACTGAGTACCTTGAATGTGGTTCCCAGACATATGGGACCATCATAGTAGATGGCACCCCACTATCAAAAGCTTCACATTTCCGATACCTTGGCTCTGTTATGAGACCTGATGGTGACACAGTCTGGGATGCCCGTGCAAGAGTATGAAGTGGCACCAGGTCACAGGCGTTCTCTGTGACCGCAAGATCCCTTTGCGCCTCAAAACTAAGATCTATCAAACAGTCGACCGCCCTGTTGCTTTGTATGGAGTTGAATGCTGGCGTAATACAAAGAAACATGAACAAGCCTTGCACTCAATGGAGATGCAGATGCTACGATGGTCCTTGGGAATTACACGGCTGGATCATATTAAGAACAAAGACGTCCGCAATGCTCTTGGAATTGCCCCTCATCATCATCATATGGTTCCTCTCCACTTTGTTCTGTCGTTCCACCATTCCTCTTCCGACACAGAGTTCCAATCCAGGTTCCGTTTTCTTATACTATTCTCCACAGAGTCCATCCAACGCATTCTTGGTCTTCCTCGTCCTCTCTTCCCAGTCATCCGTCGTTCCAGTGCTCGTCTTGGTAGCCTTACTTCATTCATCCGTTTGACATGTCCAAACCATCTCAATCTGTTTTTCTCCAGTTTGTCATTTAGTTTCTGTACTCCCAGTTCTTTCCGTATATCTTCATTTCTCACTCTGTCCCTCCTCATTTTCTGGACCATACTTCTCAGGAATCGCATCTCTGCTGCTTGTACTCTGCTCTCTTCCCTCTTAGTCATTGTCCAAGTTTCTGCTGCATATGTCATTATAGGAACATAATATGCTTTGTACATAACTTCTTTAGCCTTAATTGGTATATCCTTGTTCCATACTAGTCCCCTTACCTGTTGGTAGAAAGCACTCCCGAGTTGTAGTCTTCTGCTAATTTCCAAATCTAGTCTTCCATCTTCAGTCAGTTCGCTTCCCAAGTATTTGAAGTGTTTCACCACTTCCAATTCCTTATCTCCCACTTTGATTACTCCTTTTCCTTCTTTCTTATCTGTCTGGCTGCGTGGCTCAGGGGTAACGTTCTCGCTTGCAGAGCCCAAGGTTGCGGGTTCGAAACCTGACGCAGTCAGCTGGCATTTCAGGGTGCGCAAATGCGAGGGAGCCGTGTCAGTAGATTTACTGGCACGTTAAAGATCCCCTTCGGGGCAAAATTCCTGCACCCCGGCGTCTCTAAAAGCCAGTGTAGTTAAAAGGGACGTAAAACCAATAACATATCTTTCTTATCTCTACTCATCACCACTGTTTTACTCTTCTCCACATTTATCTTCAATCCCCATTGCTCAATCTTTTCATTTATTACATCTGACTGTTCTTGTACCTCCATCTCATCCTTGCCCCTATTCCAGCCAAAATGAGGGAGACTCGGTTGCGTAGGTACGGGCATGTAGCCCGAGCAAATACAGAGTCCATTGTAAGGAAGTCACTTGCTCTCGAGCCTGATGGACAAAGATCTCCAGGACGACCAAAAAGACGTTGGATGGATACCCTACACGACGATTTGCGCATCGTAGGTCTTTGTCCTATAGTTGCAGCAAACCGCAACAAATGGAGAGCCAAGTGCAGAGTGGCGGACCCAAAGAAATAATTGGGAACAACGCCAGGAAGAAGAATTTTTCCCAGGATTGTATTTTCATATTTATATCTTTTACCCTGCCCATTCATTGACCGACTGAAGAGCTACAATTGACAACTTCCTTAATAAACCGCAAAATGTAACATTTATGTCAGTAAGGTGTTGTTGATTTTTTATTACTTTATGCCATCAGTTTTTGATTTGGCTTCTGTGATTGGCAACTGAATTAAATGTTTGAGCAATTTTCGAATGATTTGAGAAAGGTAATTGATTTTGTTTGTAATTTCAGTTATCAAGCCTTGGCGTCTTCTCGAGCCCGTGCCGCAGGCTCGCAGTGACCCCGTGGCTCTGTACCATAAATATCAAGAAATATGGCGTCAACAGAAGGCTCCAGGAGAAAGCTCACACCAGGGACTAAGATGGAGTGTGCGAGAGAGGATGCTAGGACAGGATCCAAATCCTCGGGTAAGTATCCATTCATCATCATCATTTCCTGTTTCTTTCCACCATTCCTCTTCCACGATCTTGTCCCAGTCCAAATTTCTTTTTCTTATGCTGTTCTTCACTTACCTCATGAAGGTAGTTATGGATGTGTGAGAGATGTAGGTAATGGAAACTTGCTTACATGTAGACAAACCAGTAATAAAAGTATTGTATTTCTTATTTCGTTAGGTGTGTAACATCATCTCGACCCCGAAGATTATTATTAGAAGAAGAAATTTAGTTACATTGATCGCCCAACTGTGGGGCATGTTGTTGTTGGTTGACCCCGACCAGTAGAAGAACAGATTAGTTACATTGATTACCCAACGTGTGTGGCTTGTTGTTGTTGGTTGACCCCGACCATTACTACTATTTTAAATATATTACATTGATCGCCCAACGGTGGGGCAAGTTGTTGTTGGTTGACCCCGACCAACAAGGAACAGATTAGCTATATTGATTGCCCAACGTAGGGGGTCTGTTGTTGTTGGTTTACATAGACCATTAATATATATTTAGATTTATTACATTGGCGCCCAACTGTGGAGCGTATATTATTATAAGAAAGGAGATAAGTTTACCAATTTTAAAGAAGTACTATTGGAAAACGGGAATAATAAGGGGTAGACATACACACACTATTGAGAATTATTACATAGATCGCCCAAAGGTGGGGCTTGTTGTTGGTTGACCCTGACCAAAATAAGAATTATATTTCATTGAACGCCCAATGCTGGGGCATGTTGTTGTTGGTTGACCCTGACCATTACTACTATTTAAATTCATTACATTTAAGAAGACACTAGTAGGTGCAGCAGTAGCAGTATGTGGGAGGACAAGTAGTAAGAAGAGGTGGAAGGAAACACCATGGTGGAATGAGAAGACAAAAGATATAGTAAGGGAATAGAGCCTTTAGGAGGTGGTATCAAAATAGGTCGGTAGAGACAAGGAAAGAGTACCAGGAAAGAAAGGAGGAGGCAAAGAGAGTAGTGGCTGAGGAGAGAAGAAAGTGGATGGAAGAGTGGACAAAGATGATGGAGGATAGTGAAGGTACAAAAAAAGGTCCTGTATGGGATGGTAAAAAATAAGAGGCGGAAGGATCCTACGGATTATGTTAGAATGGTGAACAATAGGGGACAAGAGATAGAAAATAGGGAAGAACTGAAGAAAATGTGGAAAGAATATTTTGAAGAACTTCTGAACACAAATGGAAACCACAGGGAGGAGGAAGAAATCGGGGAAGAGGAAGATGGACTGCAAACAGAAAAGGACTTAACATGGAAAGAAGTGGAAGATGCAGTGAGGAAGATGAAAGGAGGGAAGGCACCGGGTGTGGAGGAGTTGAGTGTGGAGATGGTGAGAGCAGCAGGAAAGGTGGGGATACAATGGGTGTACCGAGTGATGAAGACAGCAAGGAAGGAAAGGAAGACCCCAGAGGGCTGGAAAAAGGGAATAATTGTCCCGATCTTCAAGAAAGGTAGTAGAACAGAATGCAGAAACTATCGGGAAATAACACTGATGAGTCACTGTGCAAAGATGTTTGAGAAAGTTTCGGAAAGGAGAATTAGGACAAGGATAGAAGGAGGGATGAGGGAAGAACAACATGGCTTCAGAGCAGGAAGGTCACAGTGGATTTGATTTTTGCTGTAAGGCAGTTACAAGAACAGCACTATGAGTATGGAACAGATCTACTGATGGCCTTTCTGAACATTGAGAAAGCATATGACAGTGTATGCAGAAACTAAGTATGGAAGTCCCTGGAGGATAGAGTAGTAGAAAAATGGACTATAAGGAGGATAAAGGAGATGTACAAGGGAAGCGTGAGCTGTGTGAAAGTGGGAGGAGAAAGATCGAACTGGTTGGAACAGAGAAACGGCCTGAAACAAGGAAGTGCACTGTCACCGTTACTTTTCATTATGGTGATGGATGACATAATGACCCGAGTGGCACGAGTAATTGGGGAAGGAAAGATGAAAGCAATGGTGTTTGCAGATGATTTGACGATTTGCAGAAACGAGGAGGAGATACAAGAACAGTTGGACGTGTGGGAAAGAATAATACAAGGATATGGGATGTAATTTAGCATAAATAAGAGTGAGATGGTGATCACAACAAGGTAGAAGGAAAGAACCACAACGGGAATACCAATTGGTGGGGAACAGCTGAAGAAAGTGGAGAGTTTCAAGTATCTGGGAAGCCTGAAAAGAAACGATAGAGAAATAAATGAGCGGGGGAGACAGGCAGAAGCATTCAGGAGGAGTGTGAGAAGCATGTTATGGAGCAAGGATGTCCCTCAGAACAGCAAAGAGATCATATATCGGACGTACTATGTCCCTAACCTGACGTATGCCTCGGAGACCTGGGTTATGAAAGGAAGGGAGAAGAGCAAAATACAGGCCAGTGAGATGAGGTTCTTGAGAAGCAGTATTGGAGCTACAAAGATGGACTGAATAAAAAATGAGAGGACCAGAGAAATGATGAAGGAGGAACCATTACAGGATGGTATAGAGAAATCTAGACTTTGATGGTATGGACATGTAAAACGAATGGAGAATAGGATACCCAGGAGGATACACGAGACTGTCAGGGTGTCGAGCGATACGGGAAATACGGGAATTATACGGGAATTTTAGTGACCCGGGAAAAATACGGGAATTATACGGGAAATTCGCACTTGATACGGGAAATCTTGAAAAGTCTCATAATGCCTGACTTCTTAGCCCCCGAACACTTGGTAGAGTCCTCCCGCTCAATCTTCTATTTCGCCTGCAGACCGCGCTGCCACCCGTAATTTGCGCCACCGATAGAGCGCTGAGCGGGATGAGAACCCAGCCAACGTCGAATGCATACTTAGCCTGGCCGACCGCTGGCCGTACCCTCGACGCGTGGGGCTACGCACGCCGCGCTCGTTGCTGACAATGACATACAGGAATCAGTCCGCATTGTTATTCACAGAGGAGACCTGGGTTTCTCGACAAGAGCAGTCCTTGATGAAGCTAACAGATCAAGATATCAGAAAATTCCAGACGCGGATGTGCTGCAATTTCGCACCAACTGCCGGAAATTGTACATTCGTATCCTATGGCTGAAAAAATCAAAGAGTGGTCAACTCTTGCTCACGAGAGACCCGTGCTATTTCCTGCCTAGACACTATAGGGGTCGCTGAGACTCCTAAGTTGGAAGAAGTAACGATCGTCATTGCCCTGGAAATTCTTTGTAATCAGAAGAATTTGCTTTCTGGCGCAATGGCTGACCGCATCAAGAGCAGCTACTCCGCACTTCTGAGACTGCTCTCCGTTACTGCGCGTTTGAAGCAGTTCGACGGAAAAGAGCCACGGTTCGACGTGCTGTGGTCTGAATTAGTGGCTTCAGCACCTTCCTCAGTTCCTGCCAAAAACGATCTCACAAGCTTCGTTAAAATGATACTGATTTTGTATCACAACAATGCAGCTCTAGACCGAGGTTTCTCCCTGAACAAGGAGTGCATGATCGTCAATCTCAAAGAAGCAAGTCTGATTGGCATGCATAGCCTACTGTTCAGGACGCTGTGATGGCAGCTGGTGCAGTAGAAAAGATAACCGTGAGCAAGAGTCCATACTGCATGAAACTCTACGCCGTCTTCAAGGAAACAAGACAGGTGCGAAGCGACGGCTAAGGTGGCAGTCGAAAGAAAAGCCACGGAAGGTCTCCAGGAAGGAAAAAAAAGTACTGTCAAAAGTATTTAATTTTGTGCTTTGTATAACTGAAGTTCCTAGTAACAATCTTGTATTTGTTAAAGTGACTTATTTAAGTCCGTGCAAACACTCAATGCAAATGCGTTACTCATGCATACATTTCAAAAACTACAAACAATATCTCACAGCTCGACATTTTACTATCAAACACCCGTTACCAACATGTGGCTACAAAATACACCACACGAGTGACAGAATTCTTCTCGTATGGGCAGGCATTGTTTCAGTCGCTTGTTAACCACTGTCTGTGTCGGATTTCCTTTCATTGTCATTGTTTCGTTACTTTTACTTCGCCGAAGTTCGACCCGAGGACTCGTCACATCCCATACAGCATGAACAGAAAGAAATACTGAAGGTGGTCTGGATATCGCGGTGGATGAAATGATTTTTAACCTTGGCAATTCATCAAGCTCTGACAAAGACAATGATGGTGGTGATGATGATAGGGACAGTGAAGGAATGGAGGGTGTCAAAGAAACCCTTGCCAAGTGACTGAGGATAATTTATTTATTGGTGTCAGTTCGCTTGCGTCAATCGATAATAGACCACAGGCTATTGTTTCCCTTCATAGTGTTCAAAATATCGTCCGTCATTCAATAGCCTACAACTCGAAAATATAAAACCATGGCAATAATATCGCCACAGAGGGGCTTGTTTGAGTGCTCAGTGCTAAATATGTATTTACCTTAACTTTACTTTTGTATTATCACGAAAGCTAATATTAAACGTAGAAAGTCGCGATTAAGTGAGTGTGCATGGTGTTATCTGTCAACTACTGCAGTAAGCTGTGAACGACCTCCACTCAGACTCTTGTTTCATGTTAAAGGATAATCATTGCATGGTGAGTGTTTTTATATTCATTAGCTGTAGAGTATTTGCCCTCTTTGTCGTATTTATTGAATTGAATACCGATGATAAAGGTATCATAGCTTCGGTGTGTAATTCATTTATTCATCTAAAAGTATCGTATTTCTCTGTTTGAATGTCCTCGGCGTTGACTCAGGACCGTTTTTTAAAATATATTACGTATAATTGTACAGAAATAATGTCTGAAGTATATAGCGCTGTGTATTATTCAAATCAGTTGATTTAAAACAACTCTAAAAACTTAGCAACACAGCTCAGCTGTTCCAAGCTCCCGATATATCCTTCGCGTTGTTTCCTTCGAAATACAAGGTGTAGGTGAGAAGCATGCTCAGAATTCTTGCCGTGTGGCGGTTGGACGTAGGGTCTTGTTATGTGGTGACCGTGGGTTGCGGAGAGGAAAAGCGGGGCAAAGTGACAGGAAGGCTGTCAGTACCGAATGCGCGGGGTGGGCAATACTGTATTTGTCGCATAATTTACGCGTGTAATAGTGGACACTCCTCCAATTTTACTATAAAAGTCGTGATCTAAAAAGGGAAAGTGGGTGGGTAACATTTATTGCTACATGACCCCCAAAATTATTATTCATTATTACAAAGGGTATTTTGACTATTTTCAGTAGTGTAGAAGATGTATCGCCTTGTTCCGGGCTCCTGTAGAGCTTACATTTTCTTTCGATCTTTCATTTGCCATAGGACGCGCCACCGGCGTATGGTTATGCATTACCAGCTTCTGTTTTAGTAGTCAGGTAATGGAAGCAATGGGAAGTGTGTACTACAATTTTCCTTGCATGTAACTAAGCAACTTATTGTTGTTAAGATAACTTAAAATGCACCAAGAATGATATGATCTTCAGCTGTGTGCAGTGAGAAGGCTCTGCATATGTTCATTCCTTATGTATTAATGATGCGAAATGTAAGCTAACGTTGTGCCACATACAACACTCGTAGTCTCTAAATGTTGCACATTTTCCCGTAAATTGCAGCTGTTTATGTTTTAATTGCTTATAAGATCGTGACAAAGAAAGTGTTCCTCCAATTGGATGATTGTATTTAACTGTATGCACGTCGTATAATCTTGGCGAAGTGTATTTTTTTCACGGAGCAACTTGACACCGTAGTAGGCACGCAGCTTTTTGTATTTAGTTTTCTGGCATCTTGTTTTAAATTATTGACTAACATATTTCTAAATGCAGACAATCCATACCTCCATTAGGATTCGAGTTCCATAATTCATGTAAAATGAGGTCCTTTGTTTGTGAAATTGGGGTCATAACCCCCCTACCCTTTCAGTGATTACCGTATGGTACTTTACGTAGACTAGGGTGAAGATGTAAATGAGCATTAAAAAAATGTTGCCAGTTGTTTGGTTTATTAACTTGCGGTAATATCATCCATAGGTAATGAAAACTGGGCATGGTTGGATTTTAAGGTAGAGCTGCATGTGCTATCAAATCGCTTTCTTGCAATACCTGGAATATGTATAGAATTATAAAATGATTATTGGTTAATTAAGTGTTAATAGATAGGCTATTATAATTATAATGATTAAATAAATATTAAAGAAGAAACGATGCGTTGTTAGTAAATATTAGGCCTACGGGTACGGCGAATAGCCTACAACTCGTAGCTTACGTCACAATTTAGCATTTAAACGGGACACGTTAATGCATAATATGCCAATATAACAACCGGATAGCAAATTATAATAATATTCTCACATATAACATATATAATTTTCACCAACTTAATTATTGTAGTCTAAGATATGTTAGGCCAATGCCGTTTGAAATGTGCAAATCGCACACTTTGTAGGCAAGCTGTTTGTTATGGTCGTCTCTGATGCGAAGTTCTACTAATTACTCTTTTTGGAGACACTTGTCTTTGGAATATTCATGAAAGGCCAACCCTCTAGTTACTATTTCATAAGTTGAACGCCTAAAAACAAAACCACAATCCGAAATAATAAGGAAGATAATCACGAACGAACGTTTCACTGCCAATGAAAATCAAATGGAGATTCGCGGACCGGAAGTTCGTTATGCATAAGCTTCGATGCCATTTTAACTCGTGGAAGCTCTATAAGGTTAGGGTACCATACAAATCAATCACTTCCAGTAAATATTTATTACTAGCGGACCCGTGCGAGAAATCTCGCATGTTCATAAACCACACTTTCTCCAATAGGTTTATAATGAGACACTTAAGGACAAAGGTTATGTTTTTATTTCAACCAAATGATTATAGAACACTATTAACATTTCAGGATAAAGGAAAGACCTCATAATGTTAATATGACATGAAACATGCGTCTCAGTGGCCCGTGGACAGCAAGTATGGAGCGTATTATCCTACATCAACGGTGATTGCAAATCGCACACTTCGTACAATTATTTTAAAGTCCTTTTTTAAAGAAATTATAGATATTTATGAAATTATAGTGCAATAAGTCACTGCTAATGTCTATTCTCTTTCATTTGAATGCTCATTTGTCACGATCGGTCGCTTGTGAGCGCCGCAGGAGGGATGCATACTACTGAAATAATATATATGAAGATGTGACACTCCTATTCTCTACTCTCTCAACCCTCCTCAGTAGTGATGGGCTGCGAGTGGACTCGCGAAGAATCGAGTGTGGAACGGTAAAACTCGAGATACTCGAGTCCGGAATCGAGGCCGAGGACGCTGTCAGCGTTATCCGTGAGCCATATATGGAAACTACACGATATATAGTAATGTCGGTAAGCCTTGGTCAAGTATTGTATTCGTTTCCCATCAATGCACAGTGATACAATAGAATATTCAAAATTGGAAACCGGCAAGAAGTGGACTGATGACAGAAAGAAAGAACGCAATACAGTAAAGAGAAATTTCCTTCAACGTGATAATTTGCTAAACAGTAGTATATATCGCTGTTGATAACGCCAGTAGTCTAATCGATATCTCTGGTTGAGTGGTTAACGGTGCTAACTTTCACGCAGCGTGCTGGGGTTCGATTCCCGGCAAGGAGGTTTTTTTTAACTTGATTTTTTTTAATTACATTTCTTTCTTTATCATTACCTAGTCGTTAAAATATGAAGCATAGTGTGCATTTTGCAAACGATTTCTCTTGTAAATCACTAGTAGAAAAGTCGTTTGCAAGTTTAGCGAGTGTTGGGAATTTGGCCGCATTCTGTCCTAGATCGTAAGTACGGATCGTGACGTCACCGTGGAGACTCGAGTCCTTCGCACGGGTTACTCGTTCAGACTCGGAACTGCTAGACTCGATTCTCGCGAGTCCAAGCGTCACTCGCGCACGTCACTACTCCCCAGTAAAACAGTCATTTATATCAGCTCTCCTCAGGTAAACGGTATTTTATTTGTGTTCGTAGCATCCCATCCCACCTGCGAGAGAGTTCACTCGCGCGCGCTTTGCTCACGCTACGGGTTAGGCCTAAATATCGCCATCACCCGTGAGCTGCGGAAGTGTCTCCAAAAATGCAGTTACACTTACGCCAGAAAATCTTGATTCGCGCTTTAAGATTCATTTTTCAGCCATTCGGTATGCGAACTCGAGGGTTCTAAAATATACGGGAATTGGGTGGATTTTCGTACGGGAAATACGGGAATTATACGGGAATTTGAAAAAAGGCTATCGCTCGACACCCTGCTAAGTGGAAAGGAAAGAGACCGAGAGACAGGGGGTGGAAGAAAGAGTGAAGAAGAGAGAGAAGACTGGACAAGGGTGGAGGCTGATAGATGGTGGGAAGACAGAAGACGTTGGAGAGGCTTGTGTTCCAAACAGACCTGGCCAGTGGCAAGATGATGATGCCATTGATCGCCCAAGGGTGGGGCATGTTGTTGGTTGATCCCGACCATTACTACTATTTAAATATAGTTTCATTGGCGCCCAACTGCGGAGCAAATATTATTACATGAAAGAATATAAGTTGACCAATTTTACAGAATAACTACTATATAGGATAGTTACAGCAGCGACGCGAAGTATAAAATTTTTAATCCACTGGCATCTAATTTATTTCAATTGTTTTCATAACCGCAAGATGGCAGCTGTGCAAAATTTTAAAATCTCTATTTTTTTTCTTGTGTCCTAATCATGCGATTGAAGTTTGAATACTACACCTACACAATAATTCTCATGTAAAAGTATATTACTGTACGACCTACATTTATAAAAATGCAACATGGCGACCATCCGAAATATTTAGCTGGTTCTCAATATCTACGAATCTATTACAGCATTCAAACTGAAATTTTCTATGTTGATAGAGGCAATTAACATAAGTAGGATATATGAATATCGGCTTTAGTTCTTCACGGTACTTGTTAACATATTTAATAATCACTACTTTCATGAATGTCAGAGTAGTTGCTGGAAATGCTGTCCTTCATTTTCTAATCACATTGCACCAACGTAGGAAGTTTCGTTTGAGGTTCCCCACAAGTGAAAATCACACAGCGCTGGAACTTATGAACACATTTACTGCAAACTTCTTTGTGGGAAGATTAGTTTCCACTAGGAAAATTCGTTGTTTTGTTCTATACCTCACCATGTTCACGGGATATGAGGGAGTCTGCAGTAGTCTTAACTCTGAACTAAGGTATCTTGCCAGCAAGCTATGGCCGCATATGGTGCTGTTGTGTAACTGTAGATGCTAGTCAACTGGTGGTGACTAATATCTCTCCACACGGCCACGACGAGGTTCCCCTCTACAGAGAAGGCTCTCGCTGTATATTGCTGTAAGAAAATAAGTACGCCTATCGTTCACAAGATAGTACAAATTCGTAGTGTTGGACTAAACTTACTAGCAGTCATTCAAAATGTTGATTTTTTTGTCTCTCCCTTCCTTCTAGCACAGTGGTTCCCAACCTGGGGTACGCGTACCCCTTGGTGGTACGCAACGAACCGGTTAGGGGTACGCCAAAAATATACGGTAATGGCGGGTGGCATGTTCCCATCGTACGTGTCAGTTGTAATGTACCGGCGCGCAGTGTCGTTTTATTCACGCACGTCAAGGTCAATGCTCCCTCTCAACAACCCACCCTACCCCAACCCCAGTCACTTTCAACGCTGCACTGCTATTGTCTTGATTTGTCCATTTTTGCCAAACTAATCGCTATAATAAAATCAAAATTTAAAAAATCGTATATACTGGTACTGTAATTGTTTATTTTCCTCAGCTAAGTGTGTATACATCTTGATTTGCGCAATTAAATAAAAGTAAAATTGAAAATTATATTTTATTTAAATGAAATGCAGACTAACAGCAAAAAATAATAAATTAAAAATATTAGTTATACTGAATTTAAAAAATAATGTATAAGTTAAATAGTTGAAAGTTATTTTTTATTATTAATGTTTTTATTAAGTTAAGTACCTACATATTGTCTGTAAAATATTAAACGTTTTAAAAGTTTACTTTTTGGGGGGTACTATTTTGGATAAATATGTAAAAAGGGATACGGGAGGAATAAAAGGTTGGGAACCGCTGTTCTAGCATATCAGATTCATTTTAAAAATCAATTCTACCTACATAAAATAATGGTTTCAAAGAAAAATCCCTAAGAAGTTACTGACAAGGGAATATCAGGTAAGAAAGGTCGAAACCTATCTTGAAACTTTATGGATGCAATCGTTGTACTAAAAGAGGACGTATGGAAAATAGTACCGGACATCCTGGTACGCAGACATGACGGCCGGCGGAGCTTGACATCCCTAGCACTCGCGTAGTCGCGTGGCCGGGCGTATATGTTGACTTGTGCCTGTGGCTGCTTTCCACTGGCCTCGAGTGCCTGAGCCGTAGGGATTGTCCATTCCAACATGTACTGTACTCTCTACCTCCCATTCATTTATATGAGAGATTCGCCACCTGATTTCGGAGCCTTGTAGTTCAATCTGGCAGCTGATTTTCCGCACGTTGTCCTCTTATAGTACAACTGTTGCGTCCACAAAGCTTCAAGGTAGGTTTCGACCTGTCTTTCCTGATACTTCCCTTGTGAATACAAATTTCTTCGGAAGTGTTATTTTAAGTGCAAAAAGGTTCTCAAAATGAGCCAACACTATGAATTCCATCAAATGTTGCCTCATAATAATAATATTGCTTGCAACGGTGGGTGAGTGGTCACGTGTCGGTCTACAAACCCCAAGCTTGAAGGTTCGCTCTTGGCCGTGGTAAGTGATCTTTGAAGGGCGGCAAAAATTACGACACCATGTCATACGATGTTGGCATGTCAAAGAACCCATTTGATTTCTGTAGGCCGTGTTCATAATGGCAAAATTAATCTCGGGAGTCTCCGCCAACACAAAGTTCCTCATTTCTCTACTAGAAAGCACTATAGTGTTCAAGGAGCTTAGATATCTAACCTCCTTGACTTTCACAGTGCTTCAAAGAACAATGAAATTCGACACACGATATTATTATGTTGATCATTTTCCAGCTCCAGTTTCCCGGGTGTGGTATACAAGCGCTCGCCATTTCTTTCTGTCAGGGTAGAGTTTCTGTTCTACATCTTCCCATTTCACATTCCGTTGATTGACCTCTCACTTCACTGTGTCTTGACCTTCCTACCGGTCTCCTCCCTTTCACTTCACTGTGACTATCCATGTATTTCTCGGCCTTCCTACCGGTCTCCTCCCTTTCACTTCACTGTGACTATCCATGGATTTCTCGGCCTTCCTACCGGTCTCCTCCCTCTCACTTCACTGTGTCTATCCATAGATTTCTTGGCCTTCCTACCGGTTTCCTCCCTCTCACTTCACTGTGTCTATCCATAGATTTCTTGGCCTTCCTACCGGTCTCCTCCCTCTCACTTCACTGTGTCTATCCATAGATTTCTTGGCCTTCCTACCGGTCTCCTCCCTCTTACTTCACTGTGTCTATCCATAGATTTCTTGGCCTTCCTACCGGTCTCCTCCCTCTCACTTCACTGTGTCTATCCATAATTTCTTGGCCTTCCTACCGGCCTCCTCCCTCTCACTTCACTGTGTCTATCCATAGATTTCTTGGCCTTCCTACCGGTCTCCTCCCTCTCACTTCACTGTGTCTATCCATAGATTTCTCGACCTTCCTACCGGTCCCCTCCCTCTCACTTCACTGTGACTATCCATAGATTTCTTGGCCTTTCTACTGGTCTCCTCCCTCTCACTTCACTGTGACTATCCATAGATTTCTTGGCCTTCCTACCGGTCTCCTCCCTCTCACTTCACTGTGACTATCCATAGATTTCTTGGCCTTTCTACCAGTCTCCTCCCTCTCACTTCACTGTGACTATCCATAGATTTCTTGGCCTTCCTACTGGTCTCCTCCCTCTCACTTCACTGTGTCTATCCATAGATTTCTTGGCCTTCCTACCGGTCTCCTCCCTCTCACTTCACTGTGTCTATCCATAGATTTCTTGACCTTCCTACCAGTCTCCTCCCTCTCACTTCTCTGTCGAAATAATTTCATGGTGTTCTATTTCTGTCCATTCTCATGACTTGTCTAAACCACTGTAATCTGAGTCTTCCTAGGAGTTCAGTGACCGGTATTTTGATACCAACTTCCTGCCTTTTAATGTCATGCCCAATCTTATCTTAATTTGAAAGAAATGAATGGTCCCCTACTGATGTAGGAAAATACATTGTTGGCCAGACATCGAATACACCACTTAAAATACCGTATCAGAATAGATCTCGTGTATCCTCCTGGGTATCCTCTTCTCCTCCATTCGTTTTACATGTCCATACCATCTAAGTCTAGATTTCTCTATACCATCCTGTAATGGTTCCTCCTTCATTAATTCTCTGGTCCTCTCATTTCTTATTCTGTCCATCTTTGTAGCTCCAATACTGCTTCTCAAGAACCTCATCTCACTGGCCTGTATTTTGCTCTTCTCCCTTCCTTTCATAACTCAGGTCTCCGAGGCATACGTCAGGATAGGGACATAGTACGTCCGATATATGACCTTTTTGCTGTTCTGTTCTGAGGGACATCCTTGCTCCATAACATGCTTCTCACACTCCTCCGGAATGCTTCTGCCTGTCTCCCCCGCTCGTTTATTTCTCTATCGTTTCTTCCATTATCTTGTATCAGGCTTCCCAGATACTTGAAACTCTCCACTTTCTTCAGCTGTTCCCCACCAATTGTTATTCCCATTGTGGTTCTTTCCTTCTTCCTTGTTGTGATCACCATCTCACTCATATTTATGCTAAATTTCATCCTATATCCTTGTATTATTCCTTCCCACACGTCCAACTGTTCCTGTACCTCCTCCTCCTTGTTTCCCCAAATCATCAAATCATCTGCAAACACCATTGCTTTCATCTTTCCTTCCCCAATTACTTGTGCCACTCGGGTCATTATGTCATCCATCATCCCAATGAAAAGTAACGGTGACAGTGCACTTCCTTGTTTCAGGCCGATTCTCTGTTCCATCCAGTCTGATCTCTCTCCTCCCACTTTCACACAGCTCACGCTTCCCTTGTACATCTCCTTTATCCTCTTTATAGTCCATTTCTCTACTCCTCTATCCTCCAGGGACTTCCATACTTCGTTTCTGCATACACTGTCATATGCTTTCTCAATGTCCAGGAAGGCCATCAGTAGATCTGTTCCATACTCATAGTGCTGTTCTTGTAACTGCCTTACAGCAAAAATCAAATCCACTGTGGACCTTCCTTGCTCTGAAGCTATGTTGTTCTTCCCTCATCCCTCCTTCTATCCTTGTCCTAATTCTCTTTTCCAAAACTTTCTCGATCTTTGCACAATGACTCATCAGTGTTATTCACCGATAGTTTCTGCAATCTGTTCTACTACCTGCCACAACAGTCGCCATTGTCCAGGAACTTACCCGAAGCGTTACTAACAGGAAGAGCGAGCAACGAGTTGATCCGAACTTCGATACGAGCCGATTAGGGATCGAGGCGCCGCGTGCAAGCATACGGCGCAGCGTGAGTGTTAGCACGCTGTACATCGTTCGCCGCGTCTTCGGCCGCGGCTGGCTAAATTCCCCGCCTTGAGACGCGTTCGAATTAGCGATTAGCGCGCCACGTCAGTTGCGGAAGTAGGCCTACTTTTACATCGCAGATAAACGCAGTTCAGTCTTCTCGAATCTCAATGATTTCGTCTTTACGCATTGCGTCGCATCAGAGCTCGGCCGCGTGCAAGGATACGGCGCAGCGTGAGTGTTAGCACGCTGTACATCGCCTCGTCTTCGGCCGCGGTTGGCTAAATTCGCCGCCTTGAGACACGTTCGAATTAGCGATTAGCGTGCCACAACAGTTGCGCAAGTAGGCCTACTGTTACATCGCAAATTTTGTGTTTTTTCGGGAATACGGTTATTCCCCGCGTATATCTCGCACCGAAAATTTTCACACATATTTTCGGTCAAAAAAGTGCGAGATATACGCGAGCAAATACGGTAAATCATTTGTGTGTAGGCTTGCGTATCAATAATGCAATCGCCACAAATTTTTGTCGACATCTGTATTAGTAAACCAAACACAACTGCTTTATTTTGGTCTTGAAGTAGGCAACTGATGTAACCCCCACGGGACTCTCGCTTATTTTTAAGTCTGGAAGAATGAGAATTTCTCCTGGAAAATCGTTGACCTATTTGAATGGCCACCATGTGTTGAACAGAAGAGGTGACAGTACACAACCCTGACGGACACCTTTTCTGATTGAAGCCGTTTCTGAAGTTCCTTGAACTGTTTTAACATCTGCGGTGTGATTCCAATAAAATGTTCTAAATTACATTTTTCTTTTGGTGTAATTTCTAGATGTGACCTAGAAATTCAGAATATATTGAAAAGTAGAAAATTGATTCATAGCATCACATAATCATAATTCTGTTGTCTATTTTGTCAATTTTCAGAAATGAAAATATAATTTAAAGACCTTCTAAGAATGTGACAATGCACTTAATTTTCTTTAAGTAAATGATTTTTATCTTTTTCAGCCTATGTCCAGGAGTTCTTCCCGCGATGCTGTCTGGAGGCGCAGAAAGCTGAGATGAGAAAGATACTGACTTGGAACAAGGATTTGTTACAATCTCTTAAAATTGTATAACTTTTCAGTTCCAGTGGGAAGAGATCTGGAACAGGGTGTTTCGTAATTATGAAACTGACCTGTGCATAATATACTGAAAAGTAGGGAATCGTAATTCTATAGTCATGTCTTAGGAGGTATCTCATTATGTTTGACTGAATTATTGATAATTGATTTTGTAACTTTCAGTCGGTTAACACAAAATAATTCCAATTACTGGAATATCAGGGTTCTACCGGTAACGAAAGTAACAAAAAAGTACAGAATTTTACAAATGGGTAACGAAAAAGTAACGAATTTCACAAACGGGTAACGAAAATTTTCTGAAGGCCGGTTGAGTCATTTAAACTCGCGCCGCTAGGCTCAGAGATTGAGAGTTTCACGCAAGCGGTGCCGTGACTATTGCATAGTACTAAGCTATATGTCTCTGTGCCAGACTTCAAGGAAATACATACTGAGGATACCTTGAGCGGTATACATCGGTTCAACGTATATTTTCGGCATCAAGAAGACTTAAGTTTCGTGTGTAATATTTTTCTGTGTTACTGTATTAGGAAACCTGACTTTTCTCGAGACGTTTATTCGCGAATACTTCCGAAACTAAAAAGAAATCTCTCATTTCTGGTTTTTGGAGACTATGTCAAATTTGAAGTCCAGAAATAACTCTAAATAATTTAATGTCGCAATCTTGCGAAATGTTACAGTTTCGAAAATAAACTGCGAAAATTCTTCGACTTCTAAATTTGTAAATTTGTGACATCCAGTAAGGTTAATTCAAAATTCCATTATATGTCGATTTTTCCTTCGAACTTTGGTTCCATCGGATATATAATCTAACAGATTATTTCGATAACTTGTATAATTAGTGATTCTCATTCGAAAGAAAACGTGCCCTCTTGTCGTATTATTTGTACAATCCTCTCAGAATAATTCGTAATATTCGATACCTACAGTTGTATTATCCAGAGTTGGAATCTGACATTTCGGCGCCACTGGGCAAAAACAGTTGACTAGATCGCACGCAAGGCTTGTTGCCATGGTAACCATACAGCGCTGCCAATTTGAATGACGCTATTTGGCCACGTGCTTGATGCTTGACCAGTCGCTTGTTTGGTTGCCTCCAGAGTGCACACTGACCTTGCTGCGTTATAATTGTTTTGAGTTAATTAGTTAATTACTTTCTCGTGTAGGATTTATACTTATATTTATAATTCATTAGTGTCCGTTATTTATTTATATAGTGTATGTTTAAGCTTAGGTTCGTGTGAATTAGATTAAGGTTACCGATAGCTTTCTTTTTGTTTGCGAGTGGTGTCGCGAGGGTTGGACAACTTTTTCCCTGGTACAGGTCTTGGCAGCATAGGTTGCGATTAGGATGAGGTGTTGACAGCTGAAAACGGGGTGAAGGTGGTGTTGCATGTGGAAAGAGTAGTAAGCGAAGCGCGGGAACGTGAAGGTGTTATTGACACAGCTGTGGACGACTTAATAATTTCCCTCGGCGATTCCTCATCCACCAGTGCAGGATCCAGTGACGGAGAGGACCGGGATGATGATGATATGGATGGGATAGAGCCTCTTCCCAGTGATAAGCTTCTGTCTTCTAAAGGGCGAGTTATTAGCCTATACAATGAATGTATATTTTGTAATACATTTATGTGTTTCTTGTGCCTTGAAACTTATTCTACAGGAGATATAAATTGCTAAATAACATGGAAACAATCACGTGTTGTCGTTTCGCTTTGAACATTTTTGCTTTATGATAGTAGGCTATTCGTAATTTTGCTATTCATTACAATATTTTAGGCCTCTCCTCAATTTGATGGGCTATTATTTTATTTTACCGTGTGCACCGAACAGTTTTAAACATTGCTTTGTTTAAGATTTTTGAAAACCATCTGAGTAAAAATGTAATAACAGTGCTAATGATATTATGAGCATGATGAAATGAACGGGAGGGTGGAAGAACGCATGTGCTGGATAGTAGCATACGTGGCAACGCTGCCTTTAGTTCAACGGTTCTCCGCCGAACTGTCAGATTCCAACTCTGGAAAATACACCTATACTTCGAAGTTCATCCTCCAAAATCGCATCCTCAAGACGGCCGGCTGACCGCACAACTGCCTGCAGGAATCTCTTCAAACGGACCGAGATCGACGTCAGTTGCGTTAAATCATAAAACCCGTCCCCTATCGTGAACTTGTGACCACGAGGACTGCGGAAATCCTATCAAAGGTGATTGGGCACCCATCACGAAACCTACTTGCCACTTTTCCCATGACCGTATACTTAAAAGCGTGCGGAGAGCGAGAAGTGCATCAACCCACTTAAAAATGACAGCCTACGTAGCATCGTGATAATAATTCCTCCTCGTGATCCACCCTGAACTGATAAACTCCCAACCACAGCATAGGGACAAAGGGAATCACGGCGCCGACCAAACAACATGTTCATAACTACTCCTAAATTTTAACCATGCCCAACCTTGAGCTTGCGTCTGCCATTCTGTCAGGACAGGCCGACAATCGTTGAATGGCTGGGTGCGGCGACGATTGCACAATATCTCGAGGACAACGTAAAACGGCTGAGAGCGGTAGCGATTGCGATACATCACGATATTTCTCCGCATTCAATGACGAGGACACGGGATTCTTGTCCAACGGACAGCAAGTGGCGCCAATTGCGTAATAATGCTATATATTCTTGTGCCCGACCTCAAGGACAATGGAAATCTCGTTGAATGACTAAAAGTGACACTGATTATTTAAATCGCGATTTTTCTCAGTGTTCTATCGTGAAAACTACGGGAATCTCGTCAAACGGCTGAGATCAGCGCTGATTGTGTAACATCTTGATATTTCTCCGTATTTGACTGCGAAGACAGAATTCGGTGACGATCGCGTATCATCGCATGAATTTCTTCGTGACCCACCGCGGGGACGAAGGAAATCTCGCCAAATGGTCAAGAGCAGAGCAACCTCTTGGTACCGTAATTATAACAACATATTGTGCACAAGACGACATATTAGCTGAAACAACTCATTTGATAATAAATATCTAGTAGGAATATATATTTATTATTTTTAAAATTTTTACAACATCTTCTGAATTTTATTTACCTCTTGTTTCTCTTCACTGCGTGATGAGCGCCTATGCTTGCAGACCGCAGACGTATCTTGAATTCAAAGGTAACTAAAAGGTACCTAAAAAGTAACTAATTTTTACTTCATCCTTACAGTAGACACCCTGAATATGTGAAAAATTAACCTGAAATAAATTACATGTGATCAATTTGTTATGGAGATTTGGAACTGGAGATTTTTATATAACATCATAATAGTCATTTTCCAGCTCCAGTTTCCCGGGTGTGGTATACAAGCGCTCGCCATTTCTTTCTGGCAGAGTAGAGTTTCTGTTCTTCTACATCTTCCCATTTCACATTCCATTTGTTGACCTCAGACTTCACTGTGTCTATCCATAGATTTCTTGGCCTTCCTACCGGTCTACTCCCTCTCACGTCTCTGTCGAAATAATTTCTTGGTGTTCTATCTCTGTCCATTCTCATGACGAGTCCAAACCACTGTAATCTGCGTCTTCCTAGGAGTTTCAGTGACAGGTATTTTGATATGATCTCTTGCTTTATGGTGTTGTCCTTTGAGACAACACTTCCTAGGTACTTGAAGTTAGAAACAGATTGCAGCTGACTTCCCTCCAGAAAGATGTTTGAACATGAGCCTTTCCTGTTGATAGTCATTTCAACTGTTTTTGTTTGACTGATCTTTATTCCAAATTCTTTAAACTTACCATTTAAAGTTTCTCCTGCTTTTCTATTTCTCCCCATATCAGAACATCTCCTCATTGTAATGTTCATTGACAGATTATGGTGACGATGAACAGGAGTGGTGACAAGGCACTTCCCTGGAAGTGCTGATAACATACATTTGTAATTTATTTCAGGTTATACCGTATTTACTTGAATACGACCCGCCCCTGAATAAGACCCGCACCCTGATTTTGAAGAACAAAATTAAAATTAAAAAAAATACTCAAAATTATGTACATCATCATCATCATCATTTCCCCTTATCCAGCTCCTGCCGGGTCGGGGTATTTATGGCACTTCTCCACTTTCCTCTTTCCTTCCACAATTCTTCTTCCACGATCTTGTCCCAGTCCAGATTCCTTTTTCTCACGCTGTTCTTCACTGAATCGATCCACCTTGTTCTAGGTCTTCCCCTTGCTCTCTTACCCTTGCACTTGGCCTCCAGCACCTGTCTTGGTATTCTATTTTCCTCCATCCTCTTTACATGTCCAAACCACCTTAGTTTATTCTTCTCAATTCTCTCATTTAACTAAATAAACAGAATAGCATTTATCCAAAATAGTTTCCAACAGTATTGAAGTCGTCCTAAAATAACACACATCAAACGATTAAAAATACAAATAAAAGTACACAAACACTTCATTCATCGTCATCAGAAGTACCAACTTCGGAACTTTTATCACCATCCCACTAAATGTCGTCATCACTGACATCCATAGCATTCGAAATACTACATTTCTTGAAGCTCTTCCGTATGAGATCTCCCGAGATACGATTTCATGCCGTCAAAATGCACGAACATAGCAGCTGAACTTCCGGGCGCTGAATACGACCAGTTGGAGTCAGTGTGTGCTTATCGGCCGCCATCTGCTCCGTATACAGCTGTTTCAAGACCGCTTTGAACGGGCGGTTCACGCAGACGTCCAGTGGTTATAGCTTAGACGTCATCCCGCTCAATCACGAATACATGACTCGTCAATATCATATTTCCTACCGGGCACGATTTCCAATAACTTCAGCTTCCAGCTTCACACTCACATTGAACGACCGCAAACGCTTCGTACAACTCATGTTTACACTCGGAAAACGTGCGAGACACGTGCGCGAGACTGTAAGACGCTGCCTGCTTACGGTAAAACAAAGTGATAGCCGGAAGAAGGCTTGCACCATCTAGCGGATACTCGCAACACCCGATATCGCGCGTGGCGGGCAATTTAAATCTTTAAAATCAGGATGACTCAAATAAGACCCGCACCCCAATTTTTCACGTCCGATTTTGTTTAAAAATGTGCGGGTGGTATTCGAGTATATACGGTATTTCACATATTCCAGTAATTGGAATTATTTTGTTGACCGACTGAAAGCTAAAATATCAATTGTTCATAAGGCAACACTGCAAAATGGTTTCAAAAGTGTCTTTGAGTGCATTATATAAAATAATAATGTAACTATACACACAGGGTGGCCACCTCAACCAGGAAAATGTATGCTATGAATTAACTGAGAATTTGTCTTTGATCATGGTTTCCTGTCCATACATTTTATGAACCATTTAGGTGAAGTGGTATTTTGATGGGAGAGTAGTAGTGAATTGGAAATTTAGCACCATTAATGTTCACAGTAACCAACAAATTAAATCTGTTTCATATGCAATTGGGAAAATTACAAATCAATTTATATTTCCAACTGCACATGTTATTCAATCATTGTAGTCAGTATTTATGTGACTCACAGGGATGTTATATTTTGGCTATTGTCACAAACGTTTTGGAAATCAATTTTATGTGCAAAAATCTAATGACTTTCACAAAATTACTCATTGCAATGTCATGAAAATAGCTTCATCATGGAATACTTGCAAGAACAATGAAATCGTCCCATAAACTGTGATAAATTAAAATACAAACTGTTGAGCATTGCTTGAGTGAGGTTAGACACACTAGTGTATGCATTTGTTTCTTCATCTTCTTCTTCTTTCTGTGCCTGTAAATATGTAGGCCTATTCAAGATGCAATAATAGGGTTATACTCTGAATTACCAATAATGATCGCTGACAGCTGTGAAAGCTAGCATGTGGGGAAATGCTGCGTTGCCACTGAGGTCATGACTCATAACAACATTCCAAGAGGCTTGCAGGAAGACACAAATACTGGGGAAGTTAGCCCCCTTGCCTGGCGCTCTAATGACCGTGACGAGTGAAGACACTGAGTCAAACTATGTGCTTACTGCTGTGTCGGCATACATTGCAACATTGCTTGCTGTTGCTATGGGGGCTGATAACCTAGATGTTAGGCCCCTTAAAACAACAATTATCACCATTATTATTATGTTGCTATGGAGATCGTTACCCCCTCTAGTCTCCACTCGTCACCTCGGTGGCGTAGTCGGTAGCATGCTGAACTGCTGTGCCCAAGATAGCGGGTTCAAACCCGGTCGAAGTCGTCGGATTTTTTAAGAGCGTTAAAAATCCTTCAGTATGCCTTCCTTCGGAGGGGAAGTAAAGCCGGCGGTCCCATGTCATAGATTTATGGCATGTAAAAGATCCGTTCACAGACTAAACTTGTGTAAAGCAAAAATTGTTAGGTTAGATTTCGTCAGAACGCTTATCAAAAAGTTCCAACGTTCGCCATTAGGTATCATTGATATCTGGTGGCGAAAGTTGGAACTACTTGAAATTGAACGGAACTTGTGGCTCACCCTTTAGGGTGTCCGCTGGAAGCGGCTACAGACTCAGGCGAGCCGAACATGTCCTTGGACACTCCCGCCACTAAAAGCCATACGATAAATAAATACCTCACCCTTCAAGCGGATGACAGCTTTCACCGAGCATCTTTTGTAAATCAGAGTATAATAACCTTGTTTTATTTGTTATGTGGTGACTGCCATTTCCAATGCTGCAAAATACACCTCAAATTTGAGGTAAAATAAACACAATAAAATCACGCTCGTAGTGATTCATTCTTAACCCTCTTAATGTACACTTCACCGCAACACTATCTTCTTATTTTAATCTATCGCGAGCCTGGCTTTGGCTGACTGTTATCAGCTGGTCCCGAATAGTTTGCTTCTGAAAAGGGAGATATATAGGGCACGTACTGTAGCACTCAGGAGTTGTACAAGGAATTGTAGGAGAGGGGTCAAGGTTAGAATCTGTTAAAAACAGATTGCCTCAGGTGTAGTGTGCGGTAGCTACGAGGTGATTAGCTCTGGATAGAGGGGCCTGGAAGGCTGCATCAAAACCAGCTTACATTATACAGGGTGTATCTTAATTATACCGACAAAATATCATGGACGCTCTGCGTGTTATGTAAAAGTCGATGCCGCAATCGGATTGGCGGAGAAAATGTTTCCCTCCGAGAAAATGAGGTTACTTTGTTACTTCCGGGTGCACGATTCAAATCTACGAACTCGCCGTATTTGCTGAGCTAGAGAGCAAGCCGCTGGCCACCGCTGTGCTTCAAGCAAGGGAAGGGAGTGTGATAGAAGGTGACGAGATATGCTGGCGGGCATGCGCAAGTTTCCTCGATCGCCTCGGCTTGCCGCATGCCCGGCAGCATATCTCTATCATTACTGATAGTTTCAAAAGATCGTGGCATGGTTTGAGCTTCGTCAGTTACTTCATAGTACAGTGTCTCCCATTAAAAGTAAGACCGTCAGGTGACGTTTTCACTGCCCACTACGGCAGCTGCCCCAGCCAAGCATATCACGGCCTCAGCCAGGCTTGTGTCGCGCATATACAATCTTACGTACCGTTCTTACTGAAACTGAGCTACCGTAGATTATTCAATACCGTGCTACCGAGTAACAATTTCAACGCCAAATCAAAAGTTTGCATTGTCATTAAATGCCACCAGTTTCTCTATCACTACTCTCTTCATTCAATAGTTCCCTAATGTCCTCCTCGAACTCAGGATCTGTAGTTCTTAATAACCGTAATGGACCAGCCTGTTGAGACATAATTATTTACGCTAATCGCGCAACATGTAATGACGAACATTCTCCCAGAACTGGTGGCTAGGGGTCTGCCAGTCGACTTGAAAACTTCAACCTAAAGAGGCGAGCTAATCAGGGCACTAAAGTTTCATCAACGTGGTTGTGAAGTGTCAGCGCACAGATAAGAAGGTAACATAAACAAGAGCTTCTTGCAAGATTTAATTACAGAAGCAAAGATGTTCTTTATTTCTGGGGAGTCTGGATGATCTCATGTCTCCAGTTAAAGGTTAAATATGGTGAGACAGTTATCATTGCAACACCGTAAAAGTTATTTTAAGTACGAGTGGCTCGACTGGTACGCAACCCGTTTGCTCGGCAATATCCTAGTGAAGTACCGCCTTCACAGGAACAGATTCACGTAATTGTAAATAAATCGGAAACATTACAATAGCAGAACTTACTTGCGTCAGCCAGAATGTGGTTACCAAATACTAGCCTGTATAACCCAGGAAGGACAACACTTCCAGCATCTTTTATAAAGCAAATTTCATATGAGGTTATGTATGCATGACAAGCCCAGCAGAGGCCGCAACATAAGTCCGACTGAGGAAGCTGCCTTAGCGGAGAGTGAAAACGCAGCCTGTCGGTCTGGCTTTTAATGGGAGACCCTGTAGATGTTGCAGGTTGTTTGCTGTATATTTACAGGTAGAGAAAATAAATAAATAAACAGAAAACTGTAGATGCCATTAGCTGATATGAAGTCACCATGGCAATCTGGCACCTAGGATATTGGCTATATCCCTGCCTTATTTTATTGATATGTTTTTTATTTATTTTTAAAGTAACTTTAATTAATATGCCTTTTAATTCAGCTGTGTTGTTTATGTCTTTACAAGTTACTAAGTCGTAGCGCGTATATCCTAATTATACATTGATACGTACTTTTCTCTGCAGTTGTGATTCTCAAATATGAGTAGCAGATCTTGTGTGGTAGAGTTTGTCCACGTCCTGTAACAGCTATTTTCAACTTCAGGGCACTAGGTGTGACAACATATTCATGATTCTATGACGACCCAAGTTTGAAATGCACTCGATATTATTTATCAGGTGTCCAGCCATTAAATGCTTCGTTCTCTACTATTAGTTATTAGCCTACATTTCACATTTTGCAAAAATGAGGAAAAAGTAGACTTATGAGATCGATCCGGGAAAATGTGTCTGTCTGGCTGTGTGTGTGTGTGTCCCCCTATCAACTCCTAAACGGCTGCAGCAATCGAAACCAAATTTAGTATGAGTAAAGATGTATACCGGAATATCTCAAGCCCATATTTGAAAATGATATCAGTGCTACCAACTGCTGAAAAAATGCACTAGAAGTTTGAGCTCCATGTTGGATATCATGGAAGGTGTGCATGGGAGCTATTCCAAAATTGGCACACATGTAGATAATACTATTTCAGTATAATTTCCAGGAGGCCATACATGACAGTGTTGCCAAAATAATTTTAAGCCATCTGATAGGTCCAATTTTTAAATGCATATAACTTCTACACTATTTATTGGATTTCAACCAAATTTTTGTATGTAATATGTCTACATAAACAGATATGGCTGAGTGTATTCTTAAGAGCCACCAGGGCTGCCAACTGTTAATAATTGCTCTCTCTATTTTCTTCATCCAAATTCCAATATATATGAAAGTATGCAAGCCGACGGCTTTAAACTATGCACACGTATAGTACCTGACATTTTAGAATAATTTGGAGTAACTTATATACTTCTGTTCTACCAACATGATTCTAAGGCCGGTATTACACTATCAAAGAAATTTGTCAAAGATCTTTGATAAAATATCTTTTATAAAAGATATGACAGTGTAATGGGGAAATCTTTTATAAAAGGAGGTTTTATAAAATTTATTTTATAAAATGTATGAGCATCATGGTATCTTTGATAAAAGATTCAAACCAAAATGGCGGATCATAACAGCTGGAATATTACCACACCAAATATGCTCATATCAGAGTGTGAAATGCATGAAATGTTACATAATATGTTACATAATGAATGGTATACGATGTAAAACATGAATAAAAGATAGAAACTGTGGGTAAAAATGCCGAGGCTATATCCGCTGCACACACAGGACGCGCATTTCAGGATATAAAGAGGAATTCAATAGTTACATAGGCTGAACTAAGCAGTGAATAGTAGTGCACTTTATGTTATAATATTTGTATTATAATTTTTCAATTACACTTATGATATTACAAACGAGTGTAAATAAGCACTTTGTCCTTACCGGTACGTAATGCATCTAACCAACCATGACAAGGCAGTGCCTAGTTAGCGGAATGGGTAGAGCGCTCGCCTGAGGTTCGGGAGGGCCTGGGATCGAATCCCACTCGAGGCATTATTTTTTACTTCGTATGTTTCAATTTTCTTTGCTCGGGCAGTGGTTTTTTCGAACGTCACCATCATTCATTTCATCATAATTATAAATAATAAAATATTAATGTAATTTTTCAAGTGCTCGTATTGCAGCTTGTTCACCAAGATTTTACTCGTAATACACTTTAACGTGGGCAACCCACCCATAGACGTTCACTTTATCTTTCAGTTTCATTTATATACCCTTATTGCCACCACAGAATTTCAACTACCGTAATACAGTAAAGTGAACAGGGAACTGTCCTTCATCCATTTTTCTGAACTATGATAAAATATTTGATGTAGTGTAATGGTGTGATTATTTCTTTGTATAACTTTTATAAAAGTTCAGTTTTATAAAATATTTGATAAAATTTCTTTGACAAATTTATTTGATAGTGTAATACCGGCCTAAGCATGCTGATAGGACCAATTTTTAAATACATGTAACTTCTATACTATCAGTTGGATTTCAACCAAATTTCGTATGTGCTATGTGTAACATAACAGATATGACTATAAGTATTCTTAAGAGCAATCAGGGTGGCCAACTGTTGATGAATGCTGTCTATATTTTTTTTACAATAATATCAATATATCAGATAGTATGCAAGCCAACAGCTCTATACTTTGCACACGTATAGCACCTGACACTCTAGATAATTTGGAGTAATTAATATATGCCAGTGCTGCCAACATGATTCTATGCTTGCTGATAGGTCCAATTATTAATTAGATGTAACTTCTATACTAACAAATGGATTTCATCCAAAATTGGCACAACAAGATATCATAATATTTCCGATTATTTCTAACCAGCACACGCATGACATTGTTGCCAACATGCTTTTACGCGTGCTAATAGATCCAATGTCTAACTGCATGTAACGTCCATTGGACTTCAACCAAATCTTGTAATCTGTACCTGAAGAGATGGAACTAAGAATATATTCAGTCACCCGGGCTGCCAACTGTAGTGCTCTATTAGGCTACATTATACCAGGAATATTTCGAACTAATTAGACTTTTCGATATTACCAACTTAATTTAGTCATTATTCTAGATAGGTTCATATACTGTAGAATAATCATTGGCATGAAAAGTAGGCTCTTTAGTTCGTCACGGAACTTCTTGTTTTTAATAACAATTGCAAATTTATTTTCTTACAGAGTAATCTCCGATTGTGGTAAATTATTTAATCAGACACCGGTAACTACACATTACAGGCCAGCTTAAAATCTTGAAATGGTTGCCATTATACTTTTTTTTTGGATGTTTTATGGCTTGGGGTATGCCGTTCTTGCATCATTGTATGGGACGGTAAACATTTCCAGTACAACTCTGTCCCATCTGCGTTGTAAAATTGTCTCGGGCCTTGCTGTTCTTTTTCAATGAATGATTGAAATTCCTGTGCGAACTCTTCAGCAGCGCGTCGACGCTCTCCGTGAATCGCAGTTTTTTATTTCGTAGCGTTTCTTCAACCACGTAAGGTAGCCAGAAGATGCTTTAAAATCCCCTTCTAAACCAAGAGCAAGATTGAAACTTTTTGCTTGCTCCTCACACATTGGGCCAGACACAGGAATACCTTCCACTAATTTTTTATTAAACCACTGTATCATGGCTTCGTCTAGATTTTCATAGTGCGATGTTCTCGTTGATTTCTGGGATGATGGCACGGTCACACCTGGTATAAAATTTGATGAGGGTTTCTCATGTCTCTCGCTGTGGTTTCACCCACACCAAACTCGCAGGCTAACTTGGATGGTGCCTCGCCTTTCTCTAGTTTTTCACCGACAGTTATATTTTATTTTATGACCTCTCATATTGACAACTACCAACCACAAATCACAGTTGCAAAACTCGCGCAACTGACTTATTCTTATTGAAAAATTTGAAAAGACTTCTGCATGCCATTCACAGTTCTCAACTACAGTCGACCATAATACACTCATCTGCTCACCTACCCTTCACAACTCAAACTTGGGCTTTGACTCTGGTGAAACAGAGGGTAGGTTCTGAGTGAAAGTGCATTCCTCTTGCATTGTCTTGGCTTCCAAGATAACGGAAATCTGTGCTATACCGCCCGCGGCAACATGCTCATATTTTTCTTCTTCTCGAATGGGTCTCCTTAGACCATGCAGTATCATCACTTATTGGCCTTGATGTTTGCCCAATAACTCTTCATGTGCAACGATTGAGCGAGTCTTCGTTGCTGCGACCAGACGTGTCTGGTAGGTCTTCTCTCTTCTCTCTCAAAACCCCGTGTATGAGTGATCCTAATTCCTCTCGATCCGTGAGATTGGGAAAACCTAATTCTGCCAAGTCCTTTTTGCCTTTGTACCAATTGGACCTTGCTGCCTTTTTTGCAAAAAACTTACAGATTTTATGTGTTAACCTAGTTGGGTCCATTCTGTCCAAATGTCCCATGAATTGGATCATATTATGTTTCCAAGTTTGCAGCATTCTGGTAGCAGTTTGTATCTAGGCCTACTGTTACATTGCAGAGAAACGAAAGTCCAGTCTTCTCAAATCTCAAGGATTGTATTGCATTAAAATTCTTAAAAAAAACTCAATAGATAATTTCACTTAGCATAATGATAAGTGGGTGTAAGAATTAAGACTTAAAACAGATACCCTTAGAGACCCGCCAATTAATTGCAAAGCGAACTAATGGGAGTATACTGTTCTTAATTTCATAGTTTTTTAAGGATAATCCTTACATACAAATCTTTCCAGTTGTGATACTACTAAGTTTATCTTCAGACACGGAACAAATGTGATGCTGGCCAACAGCACAGACACAGCACAAGCTGGCAGACAACACACACGGATGACAAGAAACGGCTCATTTTTTCAACACCGTAGAGAGGAACCATATGACGCGCGAGCTGCGACACGAAGCAAAACGCACATAACAAACTGATAAATACGACAAGACACGCGCCCCCCAGATAAGGAAATTCAGTTAGGTGAAGTTATGTTAAGAGGAGCGAAGACAAAAATGTAACTCTCTAGGACTTGCTCGCCTAATTAGTTTAGATCAGAGCACGTCCCTGCACGCAGGAGGCCATAGAAGGATTTATTTATTTATTTAACAGCACAATCCAATAAAAATACTCAATATTAAATTTCTCCCAACTTTATTTTTAATAGTTTCTTACGGCAACTTGTTAGGATTGCTGATGACCACACTATTATATTAAACAACTAATAATAATATATTGACTTACTAATGGTGGTTTTATTTGATACCATTTAGATTTCAATTAAATTTTGTCAACAAGAAGCGATTTGTTTCAGATAGGGTCAATTTCATATCTATTCATAAATAAAACTTTTATTACCTTCAGCGTACCGAATAATAATGATGGGACACAGGTAGCAGTAAAATCACAAAACATATCTATGAAGATGAATGCTGAACCTTATAAAAGTCCTGAGTCACAGTTGTACTGTTGGAGATGAAATAATGAAATAAATTGACTTCCCTTGATCTCATTTGCTACCCTTCCAAATTAGGGTATTGGAATTTGAGAGGCAAGTGACCTCGAGTGATGTGCCCTTTAATGTATCTATCCCTAATGAATTTTTGACGCCCTTTACAGGTGGATGTCTCTTACCGTCCATAGTTTTGGCAAGACACCACATGGTTGCAGATTCTTGTAAATCAGTGTACTTTCAAAATACCGTATATACCCGAATGTAAGACAAGGTTTTTCCCCACTTTTTGTGTTATAAAAACTTGGGGTCGTCTTATATTCAGGGTTTTTATCAAGGTTTTTAAAAATTGTTATTATTTGCAAAGTAGTATGTGGTGTTGGCATCTCGTAACTTGCAACGAATCAATGCGTTAATGAAGATTAAAATATGGTTTGTTATGTTTAATTACCATGCATATACGAATAGCGTACATTTTGAGGTTAGGATTTACGCATATGCATCATTTCAAGCGGATAAATTATATGTTCGAAAGCATACGGAAATATGTTTTAAAACAATCTTTACAAGAACAACCAGTCAGTTTTACGAGCAGTAATTTTGTGATCAACGTATCTTAATTTAATGTCTCCCATTCTTGAACAAAGAAATTATAGAGTATGTCTTGGAAAAGCGGGCAGAGGGATTTCCGATAACACGAGATGTTATAAAATGAAAGCACGACCTTAAGGGCATATATGTGCAAGTTATGAGTTAGCGAGTATTTTTTTTTGAAAAAATCTGTAAGAGGCAGTTGTTAACTAGGGCTCGTCTTATATTCGGGGTAGTCTTACATTCGGGTATATACGGTAGTATGTATTTAAGAAGCTATTTCTTTAGTTTAGATGCGGAAGATATGTGATAAAACTATTTTGTGAACTCTGCCATGAATTATTTAGTAGCAGTTTAACACATTAAACTTCTCTGCATTTCTACTCACTTTTTAATACAGGGCGGCAGGAAATTTTCTCCGCAGTGCCTACAAGCGTCTGCGAGAGCTAGCATCAGTAGTTACGTTCGCAGCACGACTGTCGCTTGTATTAAAACAAACGGTAAACTTTGTACTCACCACAGCCATTCATAACAGATGCTGAAAGTGCTGATGACACACATGCTCGTTTATTGCAATACACACTGACGATTTCGACAGCCTTCAGCCCACACATCTGGGATTCACCCTGTCCAGGATACCATGCTGCCAACTAAACTGCTGTTGCTAGCTCTGGAAGAAGCCGGCAGTCACTGCGCCCTGTATTATCCCATTGGAATTTAAATGTCAACAAAATTAGATTAATAAAAACAGAGTTACAGTTTGTGTATATTTTCATGTATAGTATATGTATAAAACTGATAAAACAAGCCAAAGATTGTTTCTCCTTGTCCTTAGCAAGCATCGTTAATTTTAACTAGTTCTCTTTGTGCCATTTTCACAGCTGTATTACTTTAGATTCAACAAGAGTTTAAGCATACTGTGTACTACTGACCATGTGAATTGTGCTCATTGTCAGGCATTACACTGAACATTTTCTCATTTTGTGGTAAGGCCATGTGCCCCATGTCTTAAGATTCTTGTAATGTGCAAAAAGTAACTTATTCTGAACTGGTTTACAAACATATAATTATTTTGAGTTCGACAATTTGGAAAATTAATATCAAGTTAATTATAACGGCAACAAAATTCAGAAAAAAAAAAGTAAAATTAGTTTATTCAGGAATACTTATCTCAGTTCTTTTTCAACCAAATACTCAAAGTTTTTTCACATACCGAGAATAGCTAAGTTCAGGATGTTAACCTATAATAAATTTCATCAGATATTAGCGAGCTGAGAGAAAAATAAGTTGTGAAAAAAATATAATCCGTTAAAAATGAATTAAAAAATAAATAAGTTGGTTGGTTCTTAAGTTTAGGGGCTGCAACAATGCGGTCATGAACCCCCTTGTACTTTGGGTATGTATAGAATCTGTCTGATAACCGGTGTTAATTGTGATGACTGTATTAGTGTGTGTGTTATCTGTTTTTAATTCTAGTAAGGACTGCAGACGATCAATTTTCAAGTAGTTCCTACTTTTACCGCCAAACGCCACAGTCAATGACTACTAGTTCAGAACTTAGCTACCCGACATCACCGCAGTCGGCTCTTGGCTACGAACGTAGGAACCTAAGAGCGTTGTTTACATTCTTAACCTATACAATTTAGCTTCACACAGGTCTAATTAGTGGAAGGTTCTTTAACATGCCATAAATCTATGACATGGGACCGCCGGCTTTACTTCCTCTCTGAAGGAAGGCATACTGAGGGATTTTTAACGCTCTTAAAAAATCCGACGGCTTCGGCTGGATTTGAACCCGCGATCTTGGGCATAGAAGCTCAGCCTGCTACTGACTACGCCACCGAAACCGTCAAGTGGTCGAGATAGTTTTTCTTAGATTCTATTCTAAAATGAACAAAATAAATATTCATATGTCACAATTTGTATTAATTATCTAGATATTTTAACCTCGAAATATCTTCGTGTTGTTATCATCCAGTTCAGAATAAATTACTTTTTGCACTTTACAAGTATCTTAGCTAAGGCTGTACCATAAAATGAGTAAAAGCCTGGCAATGTACACAATTCACATGTTCAAGAGAGTACACAGTATCCTTAAGGGCTACTGTAATCCTAGAATTGAGGAAAGGTCGATGATTGCCCGTTGTTAAACTGTAGCCGTATACCAGTACATGTTGATGTCTGGTGTACGGGATGGTATGTTAGTTTATTCATGATGTACAGAATGTTGACTTATTCTAAATACATTTATATATTGTAAATAAGATAATTGTAAATAAATGTTTTGAGTCATTAATGCACTTGATTTATTAATGATCATTGCTTCCATGAACATCAAGCCAACCATGATCCAGCCCTCCAGTTCCTCTGCTCACTTGATGTAAGCAACTATGCTCTACTCCTGAGGGCCCATGCACATGCTGGGTGTACTGTACATACGGGGTCATTATGCGTACGCGCGTTAGTAAACACGGCAAGCTAAGCCGGCTGTGACTAGGGCAGAACACGGCCGTGCGCACCTTGGCCAGGCAGCGGTATTGCACTCCGCTGACTCTAGTTCACGCGTGTTCTGTCATTCATATGGGCGTGTAAATGCAAAGCTTAGACGTTAGTGTTGCACGTTTAGTGAGTATTGTGATTACTGTGATTGTTGGTCATGCCTAGACACCAATCCACATTGCGCGAACGTGTGTATATTCATAATTCGTATATGAAAAGCAGAAAAATCTTGTTCTGAAACAAGATGAAATTTGAATCAAGTTTCCAGGAAGACCTGTGCCTAATGCCAGTACAATTAGGAGGCTCGCTAAACGATTCAAGGAAACAGGCTCCGTCAATAATAAAGAGTTGACAGACATTCTTTCATCAGATGATGTCAGGTGTATGTTACACGAGAGGGAGGACATTTTGAGAATCGCCTATGAGCACTGTAAGTACACATTATTGAACATGTTTGGTAAAAGTGTGATAGTGGGCGCTGACGCCGGCTGGCCTGGGTACGCGTGGCCGCGATCTGCGCTAGTCACAGCCGGCTTAACTTGCCTTGTTTACACATAATGACCCTGTACCTTATTCAATGTTGTATATCTGTTATGTAAGAGGCACGTTCTTTAAGCAAGTACTATTTCGAAATAAATTTAAAAACTAACAGATTTTTTTAACAATTTTATTTTTATATGAAAGCCTGTACATTAAATCTATTCCTCAACATAATTCCCACCATTATTGAGGCACTTATCATAATGTACAATGAGCCTTTGCATGCCCTCCTCATCGAAGTCGGCCGACTGATGTGTATCAGCCACTGCAACACTGTCATTTTGACACATTTTGACTCTCGGCAGCCAGATGTTTCTTCATTGCAGGAACAAGTGGTAATCACTGGGTGCTAGATTAGGACTGTATGGAGGTTGACAGAGTTGTACCCAGCTAAATGATGTGATGAGGTCTTGGGTTTGATTAGGCGCATGTGGGCGGGCATTGTCGTGAAGCAAAAGGACTCCCTTGCTGAGCATACCACGCCTTTTGTTCCGAATTGCGCAGCACAATTTGTTTTGAAGTCTCCCAATACGTTGTTGCATTGATTGTGTCACCACGCGGTAAGAAGTCCACTAGCAACACCCCCTTTCTGTCCCAAAACACGGTGCACATGATTTTCCTGCCTGACAGTGTTTGCTTGAACTTCACTTTCTTGGGTGAGGTTGAGTGTCACCGTTCCATAGACTGCTGTTTCGATTCAGGTGTGACGTAGGCCAACTAGGTTTCATCGCCTGTTGCAATTTGGCTCAAAAAAATCGCCTTCCTCGGGGTAATGCTCCAGGAAAGTTAAGGCACTGCCCAAACGTTTGCTTTTGTGCTCCTCAGTCAACATTTTCGGTACCCAGCGTGAGCACACCTTTCGGTAATTTAATCGTTCACTCACGATTTCATAAAGAACACTTCGAGAAACGCAAGGAAACACAATCACATAACGACCTAATCGTAAAGCGTCTTGTTTTCTCTCGCTATTCGGTCAACTTGCTGCACCAAATCTTCACTCGTGACTGAAGGTCACCCAGTCCGTTCATCATGCACATCTTTGCGGCCACCTTTTAATGCTCAAACCCACTTCTAACTATTCCATCGCTCCTACTGTGTGGTCCGTACACAGCACTGATCTCACGATGAATATCTCTAGCTTCCAAACCTTTTGCACTCAGAAAACGAATAACAGACCGGACTTCACAGTCGGCAGGACTCTCGATTGGTGATGCCATTTCAAAAGCTTGTCAACAAACTTATACATGGGCGACTGTTGCCGTAATGGCGTCTCAGCCTTGTCAATAGATGCAGGTACACAGCGCGCCTGCACGGAATGCCGACCGCAGCGCTGCAACAGAGTAATATCACAGTGGTACTTAAAAACCGCACCTCGTATTTAGACAGTGCTGTGTCACTTTTACTCTGGTGTTACGATCGAGCACACCTCTTGCTTTCGAAGCCATAATGACTGCTGCCTATGTAAGTGCTCAGTTTAAAGATGATTGACAAAGACAGGTATTTGTACATTGACGGATTGTTAAATCTAGTGTTGAGAAAGTTTTGAGGAACAGGAAACAGGGAGTTAGCCATACACTTTGAAGTGTAAGTTGGAGAACAAAAGAAGGGAGATCTATTTGCACATTCTTTGCTGAATGGTCTTAACAGCAGACCTATATTGGAATATATCCATGAATAACAAAGAAATAAATTCGGGGGAAGAGGGCGACCGAGACTGCAATACATCAAGCAGATCATAACAGATGTTAATGTCCATTCATACAGAGACATGAAGAGACTGACTGGCGACAGGGAAGAATGGAAGAGGAGGATTGCTGCCGACCAATCTACGGATTGAGAACATGAATGAACAAAGAAATTGGCTAGGACACCACAACAGGATGGACAAAAGCAGGATCCCTAAAGCAGTCGTCAACTATTGCCCCGGTAGAAAGAGATCTCTAGGTCGCCCCAGGAAAAGATGGCGTGAAAATTCAAATCTTTTGTGTAGACCATAACAGTTCTTCTAGGACTAACACATGGAGGAGGAGGATGATGATGAATGATAGCTACAGAATTGATTGTTACGGTAGACGTTCGCAGAGTACCTGAAGCTTTTTTTAAATACTGCATTCCGGAACTTGTGGAAATTTTCCACTCTTCTTCTTCCTTAGCGTTTGTCCCGCCAAGCTGCAGGGTCCTCTATATGGATACATTGTCGCCATTTGTTTCTGTCTTGGGCCATGCCAGGATGAAGGTGTTGGTTCTTCAGATCTCCATGTAGAGCAGTGGTTCCCAACCTTTTCCAGCCCACGTTCCCCTTTTCAATTACGGGTGATCATCATGCCCCCCCTCCCTCCTCCACTCGTCGCTTCTATAACCTCTTCGATAAACTGACACGGAGGATATAGACCTAACCTAATAACACTATATAATGGAGAAATTATTTCTGAAGAATATGAAGTACTGTATTTTTTCCCAGAAACCTCTGATCAAGTTCAAACTGTTCAAAGAAATTGCAAAGATATGCCAATAAAATTGGCATTTATTTTGCAGCAATAGTTTAGCTTTGTTCTCGGCTTACCCCCCCCTTGCCTCACACGACCCCGCGCCCATCGCTCCCTCCTTATGTCCCACCGCAGAGGTTTGCGCCCATAGATGGCAATTACCAGTGTTTTGAACGATTGACTTGGCGCGACAATCACTTGGAGAGATTCGAAAAATGTTTATTATACAAAATTGTAATATTCGAGTTTTAAATAACTTAATTCGGAAATCACTTCATGCCCCCCCTTCATAAAGCCGCGTGCCCCCCAGGTTGGGAGCCCCTGATGTAGAGTATCATCCCACCGTTTCTTCGGTCTTCCCTTAAGTCTCTTGTATATTGTACCCAGTCTTTGCAATTGTGTCCGCTTCCGCTTGTAGAACATAACACAGTTTCTGTTTAATGAAGGGAATTTTATGCTTTTCACCTCTTGAGTTCAAGGAAGCATCACATTTTTCTGCTGTAAGAAAAGTTTCAGTTTAGTAAAAGGGCCGTTAAAGGCAGGTTTTACTGGGGGAGGGAGGGCATCTCATACACTTCTATCTCTTAACATTTTGCTTTCTTTACAATGTTCCAACATTACATTTTTTACTAATATGTCCCATTGTTCTGAAACACAAAGTGTTGGGGTAGAGCATTGTTGTAAGAGTTTTAGTAGATGATGGTAACTATGGTTTTTGCACTATTTCTTTAAGAAAGAAATCATGAAGAGGAAAACTATGATCATTACTCTCTTGTTCATTATCATGACAAGATGTACAACTAGTGGATCAGAAGATTTCCACAGGTTAGACTGTTGTTGTTTGATGCAGCTATCCATGCCTCCCAGTCCTGATCTAATTGTTTCATTTCTACATAGCTACCATACCCTACATCCGAGGCAATCTGTTTAACATATTCTAACCTTGGTTTACTCCTACAGTTCTTTTCCTCGACCCTTCCTTCCATAACTAACTTTGCTATTCCTGGGTGTCTTAGTAAGTGTCCTACCAATCTATCTCTTCTCTTGATTAGCAGTTACCAGAAACATCTCTCCTCACCCACTCGTCTTAATACTTCTTCATTTGTTACTCTATCTACCCATCTGATCTTCATTCTCCTGTAACACCACATTTTAAATGCTTCTATCCTCCTCTTTCTGCTGCGTCAACAGTCTAAGTTTCACTTCCATAGAGCTCCATGCTCCAGAAAAAGGCTTTCAAAATTGACTTTTTAATACCTAAATCTATGATTGATGTCAACAAATTCCTTTTCTGCAGAAATGCTTTCCTTGCCTAAGCCAACCTACTTTTTATATCTTCTTTGATTCGTCCATCACTGGTTATTTTGCTTTGTAAATAACATACGTCTCCTACTTCTTTTTTCTCGTCACCTGCCAATTTGCCGTCCATAGGGGTTTCTGATTTATCTCAGCTTCACTGACTCGCCCAGAATGCCAGTACTTGTCGGCATAATTCAGAGCAAATATATCTAGCAGGTACCTTAGTTGCCTCTTTTGCAGCTCGATCTGCTAACTCACTTCTCTCAATTCCCATGTGGCTTGGAAGCCACCCATTTGGTATTGGTCATAGTAAATTTTTAAGTTAGTCTGTCTGTCAGAATATAAGGAAGGGCTAATGAAAATCCCTGAACAAACTTCAATTGCAAAGGAATGGGAACTTTTGAAGACTGAAATAAAATCTGCAGAAGAAAACATTGGTTGAAAACCGTGAATAACTCAGGATGTACTAGAATTAATGGATGAAAGGTGAAGTACAAAAATGCAAGAGATGAAAGGGGGAAAGCGGAATACAGACGTCTCAGAAATTAGGTAAAAGAAGTGAATGAAGAACGGTAGAAAGAAAAATATGCAGGACTGCGTTCAAAATAGTGGGCTGACTTGGTGACTGTTCCAGGTGCAGCCATACCAATCCTGCATCGTCTCAGTGATGGCTGCAATGCACATTTACTGGAGAACACTGCCGTTCTTGACATGAGCCAGGAGAGTGACGCCCATTGGTGCTCTGTGGCTTTGTCTCGTGGTCGTATAAGGCAAAACAGGGTTGACAGATTCCTGAAAACAAAATAAGGGACTGGTGTGTTGTCGAGGAGGCCGGCTCCGTGGTGTTAGGGTCAGTGTTGCCAAATCTTGAAATGGGAAGGAACTAAACCCTATGCTTAAAAGCACCAGCAGGACTTTATGATTCAAAACACTAGAAAAACACCAAAACTTATAAATATATAAACGGCTTTTTACTTACATTTCTTTCATTAAAAATCGTCTTCTTCACTTGCAGAGCCTGCCTGCTACAGCTATTACATCTTTAGAGCAGGAAGTGTAGTACTGCTGTAGCTCTGCATACTTCCAATTTTGGCCTCTATTATATCCTTCAGAATTTCGTAGTCGTGATAACATTTACCCTCTGTTTTTAGTCCAAATCGCACACTCAGAATGGAATGCAATTTTTGAACTTTCAGTCGATTTCTTTGCTTTGTTTTCACCAATTAAACTTGGCTAAACACTCTCCCAACATCTGCATTAGAGTGAGGGAGTGAAAGTACTAAACTGCCTTCGCATGAAACTGGGGAATCTCCTGGGAGCTGGGAAGAAAATAGATGATAGGTCGATTCTTTGTACAAGTGCACTTGCACTGAGCCCTGCGTGTGTGAGTTGGGCACGTGGGGTTCGAGGTTCAAATTCGGGGCCTATCCATCAGCTTTCTTTGTTCTCTCTCTTCTCCTTTCAAGTGGAAGCAGGACACGGAACCTGAGTGATATGACATTCAACGTTTGCTTTGGTGTGCGTAAGAGTGCACGTGCCTGACCGCTCGAGCGTAGCCGTCACCTGATGATGTCATATGTTTAACAGTTGTGGTTCACTTTTAAGGTATTTCCGGACACTTGCGACCCTAAGTGTCCTATATCAAATTACTCGTCTCAATGCCATCTATGTCGCTACAGAGAGTTTTAAACGTTAATAAGAATCACCCTGTATATACAGAAACTTAACATTTTCTTTCCTTGCCGATACTACGTCATTCAGCATATTTCTTGTTACTCTGAACAGATTTTAATAGTTTATTGTCTTTCTTAACAATTTCATAAATAGATGGTATATTGGCTTTCATGACCAGTGAATTAAAATCGGCAATTTTTCTAGGTTTGTGCCGAGTCTTGTGTGGGGTTTTGCTTAGAACAACAGCTGGCTCATCAGCGGGCTCTTTGTGTCCATGCCCGAACCCCCACAAGAGTGGCGAACTGCGCGCTACCTTCCGTTTATGAAGCACACCTGCACCTCTTTACTGCGAGTGCTAAAAGCTCAAGCAGTCTTCACCTCCCGGGCACGGACACCAGGAGCCCGTTGGAGCCAGCTTGGTGTCCTAGGCGAAACCCCACACAAGACACAGCATAAACCTAGAGAAATTGCTGAGTATTAATTTCATAAAATTCTTTGCATAAAACTGAAGATAAATCCACAAAAATAAACAAATAAAAGAGTTTCTTTAGTTTTTACGAATGAATTTACCAGAGTAAATACTCTTTGCAATGTAATGAAGATATATATATATCGTATGGCCTCGGGTGCAAGCTTTGTTATTGCGCACCCAGAGGGTAGCTTGCATGTCGAATTACGTTGTTCCTTGAAGCACTATGAAAGTCAAGGAGGTTAGATATCTAAGCTCCTCAAGGAGCGCTTTCTAGTAGATAAATGAGGAACTTTGGTTGGCGGAAACTCCCGAGATTAATTTTGCCATTATGAACACGGCCTACTGAATTCAAATGGGTTCTTTAACATGCCAACATCGTATGACATGTGAGTCGTAATTTTTGCCGCCTTTCAACAATCACTTACCACGGCCAGGAGCGAACTTGGGGTTAGTAGACTGGCACATTGACCACTCGCCCACCGTGGCAAGCAATGAAAACTTCGGACAAAGAGAAATAGTATACCAGAGGGGTAAACACAGACACATTTCTCGCGAGTTTCAAAATGCTCGGAAATACAGACAGTTCTTATCTGGGACGTGGGACATTTAGCACAAATACGGTACTGTCCCATAAAAGTCCCGGACGTCTGGCAACCCTGCGATGTTTTTTGACTTGAGATGTAGGGGCATCCTTCTATCGCGGAGGATGGCTGTGACATCCCTCCATCCCATCTATCAGCATTTATCTTACTTCACCAATCATGGCATAATTCATGGTGTCCACAGGCAGGAAAAGTCAGGAATTTTGTTTTTGGTCAGGAAAAGTGTGAAAAAATGGCATGAGTCAGGAAAAAATAGCAAAAAGTATTAAAAAGTCAGGAATTTTATATTAACCATACAGTATTTTGTGGTTTACAGCCATATTTTGATGTTGCTAGTTCAACTAATCTCTGAAGATAAAAAGCAATAACTCCCTGCACATTATGGTAAGTTTCCATTTTTACAGTACATCATAGTAAAAACCTCTTTTACCTATTTTTTGTACGCTTATTTGGCGTTGGCGTAGGGATGTGGCAACCCCATCACTATAGTTTAGCTCATTAAGTACTTTGATTTAGGTATTATTGCATAATTTACTTTATTTTGTATTTTAAATGAATAAAGAGGCGAGCGTTGGGCAGCTATGGGGATGGTGGAGGCTGAAAATGAAAAATAAAAAATTATATATATTTGCTCAATAAACCTGTTTTCCGATGTTACGATGACTTTGCGAGTCGGGAATTTTATTGAAAAATATTCAGGAAAATTAACATTGCAAATTCTGTGGACACCATGTAAATTCTGCAGGCGCCATTTATTAATGCAGCCAATGGCCATGTATTTTTTCTTTTTAGGACGGGTCAGGGATGGAATTTTGGAAAGAAATCGGCTGTGGACCTATTGAAAGGAATTGTCCCAGCATTTGCCTGGTGGAGAAAATGGGAAACCACGAAAATCATTTTCAGTATGGCCGAGGTGGGATTCGAACCCACACTCTTCCGATGTCAGCGAGGCACAAGGTAGGGCGTTGGTGTTTTCAGCCGCTGCGGCCGGTTTTGTCACCGTTTATAAACTGATGTTTGTACTTACATCTCACTAGCAAATAATAAAAATTATAGAAAAACGTGGCGCTACAGCGGTGTGTCGAGTGATACTGGATATGCAGAGGCGGCTTCAGTGGCGTAGTTGGTAACATGCTGAACTGCTGTGCCCAAGATAGCGGGTTCAAACCCGGCCGAAGTCGTCGGTTTTTAAGAGCGTTAAAAATCCTTCAGTATGCCTTCCTTCGGAAGGGAAGTAAAGCCGGCGGTCCCATGTCATAGATTTATGGCATGTAAAAGATCCTTCCACAGACTAAACTTGTGTGGAGCTAAATTTCTAGGTAGATTTCATTGGAATGCTCTATCAAAAGTTCCAACGTTCACCACTAGGTATCATTGATATCTGGTAGCGAAAGTTGGAACTACTTGAAATTGAACGGAACGTGTAGCTTACCCTCTGGGTGTCCGCTGGAAACAGCTACAGACTCAGGCGAGCCGAACATGTCCTCGGACACTCCCGGCACTAAAAGCCATAAGATAAATAAATTGGTTAGATTCGACTACACTCTTAAGTTCCAATGTACAACGCCAGGAGCCAACTCCGGTGGCATCTAGTAACCAAGTTCACAACTAGTTGTCGTTGTTGGTAGCATTTGATAGCAAAAGTAGGAACTACTAGAAAATTGAATGTCTGCAGTCCTTACCTGAATTACAGATAACACACTCTAATACAGCCATCACAAATAACACCGGTTATCAGACAGATTCTACACACACCCAAAGTACACAGGGCTACATGACCGCGTTGTCGCAGCCCCTAAACTGAGGAACCAACCAACCATGGATGGGAATTTTAGTGACCCGGGAAATATACGGGAGTTTCTCATTTGATCCGGGAAATTTACAAAAGTCTTATAATCCTCGACTTGTTAGCCTCTGAACGCTCGGTACAGTCCTGCCGCTCGCTTTTCTATTCCGCCGGTAGACTGCGCCACCACCCATATTTTGCTAGAGCTCCAAGCACGGTGAGAGCCCAGCCGTTGCTACGTTGAATGCGATTGTATCACCTTGTTCCGGTCTCCTTTACTGTTACCATACAATTCAGTCACTTCTCTCCACTCTCTCAGCTCTCCTCAGGTAAACGGTATTTTATTTGTGTTTGTAGCCTCTCATCCCATCTGCGAGAGAGTGCACGCCCATTGCTCACGCCATCACCCCTAACATTAGGGTTGCCAGTATATTACTACCTGGAACATTTCCGTTTTTTCTTGTTTTCTTCCGCGTTCCGTTTTAATCTTTAACGGAGCGCCAAATATTCCGTTTTTTTTGTTAATTTAATAATATACTCAATTTCACACCAATTTTCAAATGTTCCGTTGCAGAATTGATTGTAATATCTAGCTTGCGCGGCTTCGGTGGCGTAGTCGGAAGCATGCTGAGCTTCTATGCCCAAGATAGCGGGTTCAAAGCCGGCCGAAGCCGACGGATTTTTTAAGAGCGTTAAAAATCCCTCAGTATGCCTTCTTTCGGAGGGGAAGAAAAGTCGGCGGTCCCTTGTCATAGATTTATGGCATGTTAAAGAACCTTCCACTAATTGCACCTGTGTGAAGCTAAATTGGATAGGTTAAGAATGTATACAACGCTCTTAGGTGGCATCTAGTAGCTAAGTTCTGAACTTGGCCTAATAGTCGTTGACGGTGGTGCTTGGCGACAAAAGTAGGAACTATTTGAAAAATCTAAGTTGCAGTACTTAAATTAAAAAACAGATAACACACACTAATACAGTCATCACAATTGACACCGGTTATCACACATATTCTACACACACCCAAAGTACACGGGGCTACATGACCGCGTTGTCACGGCCCCTAAACTTAAGAACCAACCAATATCTAGCTTGTTTTCAGGTGATACAGGTGCAAGTTTGAAAGAGAAAATGATTTCTATGTCTGTGTCTATCTGGGGCAGTCACTATCTTTTCAGCAAAATATGGATAAGGAAATCAACAGGCAGATATCGTCAGCATGGCAAAAATTCTGGAGCCTGTCCTTCATATTGAACAGCAGAGTGCATTGCCTCAAGACAAAAAGGCGAGTAATGGACTCGTGTGTACTTCCCGTTCTCATCTATGGAGCACGAACTTGGTCAATAACTAGGGGTCGACGGTGCACCGATTTTTCGGTTACGGTACGGTACGGTACAAAGGAAATTACCGACCTCGGTTCGAGAAGATAAAAAACTCGGTAAAAAGTTCGGTACAAGAGACATAAATTCCGTAGTGATCTGGGGGATCCCAGAAATACCGACCACCAGTGATCACTTTATTTTACCAAAAGAGACCCGAAAACGGCAAAATGTAATTTGTGTAACAAAACAATGAAATACGAGTATGGGTCCACGACTGGCCTACTCAAACACATCCTTCACTGTCCTAAATTTGTAAAATTGAGGATGAAATAACATAAAAACCATGGAAGAAGAATCAAAACCCACACTTGTAAGCTCAGCAGCTAAAAGCAGAGTGCAGAAACTTGATAGTTTTCTAGAGTCAAAAGAGGTTTACTCATTAAACCATCGAAAAAATGAAGCTATTAAGAAAGGAATAACAAAATGGATTGCTGAGGGACTTCACCCTTATGAAACATTGTATGAGATTATTAGCTGTACATTTTTTCTGTATTTAAAATTAAAAGTGTGCTATTTGGCAAATATTTGGTTTACATTATAATCTGTAACAGTCATATGTTACTTTTTTGTTAATGGTTTACAAATTACTTTAGTTGTTGTTTGAGTCTTCAGTCTTTTGACTGGTTTGATGCAGTGCTCCATGCCTCCCTGTCCTGAGCTAATCGTTTCATCTCTACATAGCTACCACACCCTACATCCGAGGCAATCTGTTTAATATATTCTAACCTTGGTCTACCCCTACAATTCTTGTCCTCGAGCCTTCCTTCCATAACTAAGCTTGCTATTCCTGGGTGTCTTAGTATGTGTACTACCAACCTCTCTCTTCTCTTCATTAGCAGTCGCCAGAAACATCTCTCCTCTCCCACTCGTCTTAATACCTCTTCGATCACGTTATCCGCTTTATAAGTGAGAGTGGGTTAGGGCCAGCAATCTAAATTTTCCAGTGAACATTGACTCAACGACTTGTTCGTTTTTGAATAATAATGTTTTGTTTCTTCCGTAATTTTTGTTTATTTTTATAATTTTTATTTTTTATTTAATTGTTTGTTTTTGTTTTATTAATTTTTGGTCTTTTTAAATTTAGATATCCACCTCAAAATTTTAAATTCAATTCAAAATTTGTATTCTTTAATCTGTGTTAAGAGGGGCAGATGACCTCGTAGTTCCGCCCCTTAAAACAACAATAACTAACTAACTAACTAATACCTCTTCGTTTGTAACCCTATCTACCCATCTGATCTTCATCATTCTCCTGTAACACCACATTTCAAATGCTTCAATTCTCCTCTTTTCTGCTGCACCAATAGTCCAAGTTTCACTTCCATAGAGCGCCACGCTCCAGACAAAGGCTTTCAAAAATGACTTCCTAATACCTAAATCTATATTCGATGTCAACAGATTCCTTTTTTGTAGAAATGCTTTCCTTGCCTGAGCCAACCTACTTTTTATGTCCCCTTTTCTTCGTCCATCACTGGTTATTTTGCTTCCTAAGTAACAGAAGTCTCCTACTTCCTTTAGCTTTTCACCTGCCAATTTGATGTCCATAGAGGTTTCTGATTTATTTCGGCTGCATTCTAGTATTTTTGTTTTACAATTATTAATTTTCATCATGTAGTTAGTTTAGCGTGTGAAAATCAGCTGAGCTGTACCGAACCGATTTTGTACCGAGAACCAAAGTACAGTTTTTTTTTACCGAACCGAACCCAAATTTTCAGTACCGAAGACCCCTATCAATAACTAAGAAGCAAACTTCAAAGTTGGAAGTTTGCCACAGGAAAATGGAGAGAAAACTTCTAAACTTTACATTAAGGAACAGAATTAGAAACGAGGAAATCAGGAAGAGGACAGGACTAGAGGATGTCATCACGAGGGCCAAGAAACTGAAATGGACATGGGCAGGCCATGTACTGAGAATGGATCACGCAAGGTGGGCTTACTCAACTACAGTGTGGGAGCCCAGAGATGGAAGAGGAAACCCCGGCCGTCCAGTCGACGATGGGGAGGCAGTGGATGAGAGCGGCAGGTCAACGGAATTCGTGGAGGACTGTCGTCGAAACAGTTTGTTTGAAACATCCCTAGACTCATCGTTAGCTTAGATAAATCTTCAGGATAATATGAATTAGGTCCAAGTTTTACGAGTGAAAATGTTTTAACATAAAACAATCATTTGTGAGGAAGATGAATAAGAGTGTAAATAGTCAGGACAATTAGTTTTAAGGTAAATGTTCATCAGCCTAGCTCATCTGATGAAATATCTCAGAGCTACCCTGCTAGCAGGAGGCCTTTGCCCTTTATGGGATTTACCAATGGCTAATAATAATAAAATAATAATAATGTATGTGTCAGATAGATGGGTACATGTTATAGATATACATGGGTTGGTTTTTTAGTTTTGGCACCTTACTTATAACTGGATTAATAATTCACTTAGATGGTTCCAAGTTTCACAGGCCCTCGAAGTAGTCCCCACCGATGAGTACAACGTGTTCGCAGCGATGCGGATGTCGTTGGATCCCGTTGGCACTGCCCAATCTATCGATGGTACGAAGAGAGCGCTCGGCAGCCTGCTTAACATCTTCAATGGTACGGAAGTGCTCCCCACGCATTGTCATCTTCGGGATGAGATCATAGTCGCAGGGACTGATGTCGGGAGAATATGGAGGGTGATAGAGGACCTCCCAGCCCCAGCGATCCAACATTGCCGACAACGCCTGCTGTGTGTGCCCTAGCATTGTCATGCACAACGATGGGCGGTGTAACCATGTGGTGGCGCAGTTTCCTTCTCAGAGCTCCTCGGAGATGGTCTTGCAGAAACGAACAATAGTACGCCACATTAACAGTTTGCCCTCGGGGGAACAGTATTGAGAATGATCACACCATCCCAATCATAGGCAAGAATCAACATTACCTTCACATTGGTGGGGGTTGGTCGAACTGTTTGTTTCCGTGGTGCCGCCACTCGTTCAATTGGCGTTTTAACTGGGCTCATAAGATCTGGCCCACGTCTCGTCAATGGTTATGATACGCCGTAAGAAGGCCTCTACTTCGCGCTCATAATGCTGCAAGTGCATACGACAAGCGTCATATCGCAGCCATTTGTGCATGTCGGTTAAGTCATGCGGAACCCATTTGGACGCAATCTTCCTCATTTTCAGTAAGTCCTTCAGGATGTGGAGGACAGTTGAATGCGCCAGTCCGGTATCTTGCTCTAATTGACGAATCGTTACGTTCCGATCCACCTCTACTAACGCGGACACCATCTGTACATTGTCATCACTTACTGGTGGGTGACCAGATCGAGGCATGTGCTCCACACATTCGCGCCCATCTTGAAAGGCTGCAACCCATCTTGCTACCGTTCTGAACGGTAACGCAGCTCCACCGCATGCTTCCTGCAATCCTCGGTGACACTGTTTAGCACTGCGACCCCTAGCACACTGAATTTGTATCTACGTTCTCTGCTCCTGCTTGGAAAACATTGCGACTGTCTTTCGCGAGCGCTGGTCTCACACTACTCATCTAACAGGCGCGACTGCGCACGAGCGGTGGTGAGGACGGGTGAGCTCATGTGCTCTGAGGGAGGGGATGCAGGGCAGCAACCGTCGGTAAAAGTGGCAGCACCCAACATTGTTGCAACTTGGCACTGAAGCATTGGTGCCAAAACTAAAAAACCAACCCATGTATTAGGGGCAACAACGTTAAGGAATATCTTAGTCCTTGTGAAGTTAATACTCAGCATTTTCCCCTCCAATGCTTTTACGGATAGAGTTTTTTCTGTCATGAATATCAAATGGAGAGATGATAGAAACAGAAGCTCCACTAGTTTGATAAAACAAGAATTGTTCACATATTACAATTATGATGAAAATTGTAGTGAATTTTATCAGAAGGTACTTACAAATAAAAAATCCTTGCAAAGGGTCGTTCAAATGAAAAGCATTTGTAAGTTGCTGGTGTCACAGGCCTATATGATATGTCAGCAACATCTAGTTTTAATTTTGTGTATTTGATTATGTAATGCGTTCCGGAGGTAAACTAGTCCCCTGTTCTGATCTCCGGGTGGGGACTACTCGAGAGGGGGTTAACATCACAGAAGTGATAAAAAGGAAATCTGACATTCTATGGATCGGAGCGTAGAATGTTAGAAGTCTGCTGGGAAGTGGAAGGTTAGAAAACTTAGAAAGGGAAATGGATAGGTAGAAGGTTTGATTTTGTTGGGATTGGTCAAATGCGCTGGCAGGAAGAACAGGACTTTTGGTCGGGAGACTATAGGGTCATTAGCACTAAATCAAACAATGGGCAAGCAGGGGTTGGTCTCATATTGAGTAGGAAACTTTGACAACGGGTGGAATATTATAAGCAATATAGTGAATGGATTATTGTAGCAAAAATCAATACAAAACCTACGTGCACCACAGTGGTACAAGTCTATATGCCTACCAGTCAAGCTGATGATGAAGATGTTGAAAAGGTCTACGAAGAAAAAAAAAATGAAATTCTGAGGTATATCAAGGGTGATGAAAATGTTATAGTAATGGGAGATTGGAATGCTGTGGTAGGAAAAGGAAGAGAGGGGAAGATAGTAGGAGATTTCGGATTAGGTGAAAGGAATGATCGAGGAAGCAGGCTGATGGAATTCTGCACCGAGCATGAGTTGGTCATAGCTAACACCTTATTCAATAACCACAATAGAAGAATTGCACCCTGTTCCAGCCCTGACAGAGCCGGGAATCAAACCCGCGGCCTCCGGGTGTTAGGCAGGCGCGCTACCGCAACACCACAGGACTGGCACTAACAAATAATGCCCAATAGAATTATTTCGTCCCCTTCCAGTTATACAACTTTTGTTTGAAATACTCCTTTGTGAAGCTATTGTGGGTGGTCAAGATAAATGGGACACCCTGTATATGTGCATATAATCAAGATAAATTGACTTGCCTTGGTATTGCAAGAAAGCCCCTCAATTTTTGGCACAATTCCTAAAATATTCTTAATACACAGCAATTTTCTTTGATTCTTTTCAGGTATCCTTCTCATAGGGATAGAAAACAAAACATTTCGATAGGAGATGAAGAAAGAATTGTCACCTTGGATAATAACAATGTTGGCATTACTGCCCTGCAGGAAATTAAAGAAAAATTAGTCGGGAAACACAATAGATTAAAATTTAAATCAACTTCAACAACCGAGAAACAAGACACAGATGCTACTTTAGAAGAGTTAATCCTCTCAAATTCAAGCACAGAATTAAATGGTACAGCAAAGACAGCAGAAAAACAGTCTAAAGATAATACGAATGCACTGGGAGTAAATAACACCCCGAGAAACACCGGTAAGGAATGGACCAAGCATCTACTTCATTTGACTTTACCTGACCTGTATGACACCACAGCCAAGAAATATGATGAAAATAAGACCCTTCCTGATGGAAACACCCTTAGCTGGGAATGGATGCGTAATAACCAAAACAAATTCAAAACAATTGAACTGAAACAAAAGACTTCTCATCCACCGGAAGGAAACACTGACCAATTTACATTACCCAAACAGGACAACACCACAGCCAAGAGAAATGATGAAAATAAGAACGATAGTGATGAACACACTCTTAGCTGGGAATTGTTGAAAAATAATCAAAACACCTTCAATGTAATTGAACAGAAAGGAATGTCTTATCATCCACCGAAAGGAAAGACTGTCCATCAACATCAATTTACATTACCCGAACTGGTTAAGAGCACAACCAAGATTAATAAGAATAATCACAACAATGAAAATATGAACCAGGAAGGGAATGATCCAAATGAATTCACATCACCTGAACCAAAACGAATGACAACCATCATGTATCGGACTACCATAAAACAAAATATTCCTATGAAAGAAATAGGAAACTCTGATAGTGACATGGGCAGAAAGAGCACTAGGGTGCTGCACAATGGAACAATACTATCTGATAGTGCCGATGATGAATGGGACTGGACATTTCCTCCCCATTTTGGTGATGAGTTAGACGTATTGTTCCATGACACAACTAACAGTGGAATTAAATACCAAGTCAATCATTTACACAGAGGTTCACTAAATGACAAGAAAATAATAACAGGAAGTCATAAAGTGCAGCATGATCATGTTGATGATGATTATAATGATGAAGTACAATTAGTTTTAAAAAGTAAAATAAAACATGAACCTATACCTGGGAATACTGAAGCTGCAGGTCATGTAAAACAAGCTGGAAGATATCTTCCTTATTTGAAGAAAGGGAACTATTTTCTTAATGATATAAATGTAAGAGGTAGAGAACACACTACTTCAGCAGATGATATAGTAGATTCTACCAATCTATGGAAATGGAACGAATTTATGAAGACATTTATGTTGTATGAGGAAGACAGAAAGACTGGAAGACATGAAACAACAATACCTACTTATCATAAAACTAATATGAGACCAGTAATGGAAGGGAATTGGAAGAAATTTGTACATGACAAGAAAATAATGACAGGAAGGCATAAAGTGCAACATGATGATGATAATGTAAAACAAGAAGCTTTAACACAAAAACTGCAACACAAACCAATACTTGTGAATACTGAAGCTGCAGGCACAAATTATGAAAACCATAACACTAAATCCCAACAAGATACAACATTGCATATAAAAAATAATAACTTTGGTCTATCAAATACAAGGACATTAAGATACAATGTAGAACATACAACTAGAAGTACTAGTTCCATGAGTCAGGAGGAGACTGAATGTGATGAAGAAAGCACAGATGCATATATTGTAATGACTGTTGTTGGAGATACGCTCAAGGGAAATGAGAACCATCCAATAAATGAAATAATACAAAGAATGTTGAATGCATCAAAATCCATGAAAAGCAAACAGAATTCCATGTCCAAACTAAAACAAGAAAGTAATATGCATTTCATGTCAAACAGCAAAATTAACCCTACTCAGTTTGACGATGAGAATGTTGAATACTTAATTCTGCATTATGATGATTTGGATAACACTACTAAAAAAAATTATCTGATTCCTTACAATAAGCCTACAACCACTCCTATGCCTGTGGATAATTCTAGCCTACTTTCCACTCAAGAAAGTAAGGACATAGTTCAATATGATTACATAATGAATTATGATGATTTCAATTGGAATAATCAGCGATTTATTTCTGCGCAAAACTCTGGTGCAAAGAAGAATGACAAATGCAAGAAAAGTGAATTACCTGCTAGTGAGTTACTACAAGCTATCATTAATACAAGTCATAGGGATGGGAAAGTTGGATATCATTCTCATGAGGGTGCTGAAATAAACAAGAACAGCTCAACAGAAACTTTAACAACAACACAAAACCACGAATATATACCGTATTAGTTTTAACATAGACAAGGAAACATCATGAGCGTAATGAAACGATCTTAAGCAAATATCCGAGATGACCATAACATGTATTGCAGTCTGCTGCAGTGCTACAGAAAGCAAAGTGGTATTGAAACAAAGACTGCAACTACAGAAATGAAATGTGTTTTACCACGAGAGAACATGAAAGATACCGCAGCTCTTCTGTTGTAAGTGGCAAATACAGGATCTCCTTCCCTAATCACTGATAACACCATCATCACCAAACTCAGCTCTTCACGGTCCTGAGGACTTGTGGACTTTATTTATAGCTTACAGATAAATGTTATTATATTACATATTTTTGTTAAAATTTAAAAAAATAGATTTTCAATTATCTTACTGAGTTATAAAGTGTGCAGTTTCCTTTTCCCACTTTACGGTACACTCTCAATTATCCTAGTGAGTTATAAAGTGTGCAGTTTCCTTTTCCCACTTTACGGTACACTCTCAATTATCCTAGTGAGTTATAAAGTGTGCAGTTTCCTTTTCCCACTTTACGGTACACTCGCAATTATCCTAGTGAGTTATAAAGTGTGCAGTTCCCTTTTCCCACTTACAGTACACTCTCTATCCTAGTGAGTTATAAAGCGTGCAGTTTCCTTTTCCCACTTACAGTACACTCTCAATTATCCCAGTGAGTTATAAAGTGTGCAGTTCCCTTTTCCCACTTATAGTACACTCTCAATTATCCTAGTGAGTTATAAAGTTTGCAGTTCCCTTTTCCCACTTATAGTACATTCTCAATTATCCTAGTGAGTTATACAGTGTGCAGTTTCCTTTTCCCACTTATAGTATACTCTCGGTTATCCTAGTGAGTTATAAAGTGTGCAGTTTCCTTTTCCCACTTATAGTATACTCTCGATTATCCTAGTGAGTTTTAAAGTGTGCAGTTTCCTGTTCCCGCTTACAGTACACCCTCAATTATCTTAGAGAGTTATAAAGTGTGCAGTTTCCTTTTCCCACTTATAGTATACTCTCGATTATCCTAGTGAGTTATAAAGTGTGCAGTTTCCTTTTCCCACTTGCAGTACACTCTCAATTATCCTAGTGAGTTATAAAGTGTGCAGTTTCCTTTACCCACTTATAGTATACTCTCGATTATCCTAGTGAGTTATAAAGTGTGCAGTTTCCTTTTCCCACTTACAGTACACTCTCAATTATCTTAGAGAGTTATAAAGTGTGCAGTTTCCTTTTCCCACGTACAGTACACCCTCAATTATCTTCGAGAGTTATAAAGTGTGCAGTTTCCTTTTCCCACTTATAGTATACTCTCGATTATCCTAGTGAGTTATAAAGTGTGCAGTTTCCTTTTCCCACTTACAGTACACTCTCAATTATCTTAGTGAGTTATGAAGTGTGCAGTTTCCTTTTCCCACTTATAGTATACTCTCGATTATCTGGGCTAATGGCACGGATAATGCTAAAGCAACTGTTTATTGCAAGACGAATGCGTTGTATTTTTTTTTTATACAGTTCCTAATGGATATGAATCAGTGCGTGATAGTACAGGATACCACCTCACAGTAGTGTCAGATAAAGGCAGGAGCCCCCCAAGGTTGTCCTTGGATCCCTTCTTTTTGTGCTTTATATCAACGATATCTCCTCCTCAATTAACTATAATAAGTGTCATATTTATCCAGATGATCTCAAATATATTGCCACACTAGTATCAATGATATATCAAATGCAATAAGGGATATAAACACTGATCTCCATCAACTTAGTGTATAAGCTGGTGACAACTCTCGCCTGACGGCTTCGGTGGCGTAATTGGTAGCATGCTGAACTGCTGTACCCAAGATATCGGGTTCAAACCCGGCCGAAGTCGTCGTATTTTTTAAGAGCGTTAAAAATCCTTCAGTATGCCTTCATTCGGAGTGGAAGTAAAGCCGGCGGTCCCATGTCATAGATTTATGGCATGTAAAAGATCCTTCCACAGACTAAACTTGTGTGAAGCTAAATTTGTTAGGTTAGATTTCGTCAGAACGCTCTATCAAAGTTCCAACGTTCACCACTAGGTATCAATCATATCTGGTAGCGAAAGTTGGAACTTGAAATTGAATGGAACTTGTAGCTCACCCTAAGGGTGTCCGCTGGAAGCAGCTACAGACTCAGGCGAGCCGAATATGTCCTCGGACACTCCCGGCACCAAAAGCCAAACGATAAATAAAATAAATAACTCTCCCCTCCTCAATCTTAAGAAGACCCAAACTATCATCGGCTCTCATAAGTTACTAAACTCACTAAAAACCAACTAAGTTGTTTCTCCACTGAATACAATCAGCGTTCCCTTTAGTAAAGAAGCAAGGAACCTCGAGCTGACCTTAACGGAAACTCTCGACTGGTCACCATGTATAAGAAATACACGATCCGTTCACCCACTCGTGCATCATAAGAACATTTTACCAGTAGACATTAAGATTTAACTCATCCCGTCACTAATACAGGTATCCCTCGATTTACGCAATGAATTCGTTCAGAGTAATCTTCGCGTAATACGAAAACGCGTAAATGTATTATAATATAGGTTAGATAGGTGATACGGACTATTTCAAGGGAAAAATAAATAGCCTATGAATGTTAAAGAAATGTAATTGAGTGCTTGTGGGTTCTCGGAATGATAAACCGACAGGGGTTTGATTTTTAGATCTCGAGACTGCTCCATAAGAGAAGCTATTAAAGACTGGATCAAAAAGGAACATAGGGATAGATGGAAAACCAACCCTGGCATTAAACATGGGAAAATGTTCATCAACGAACCATGTAAGAATATAGCTGAAAAATTACTCGAATGTAAGAAAATTCAGGCAAGATACATAGTGGCTCTTCTCACGGGCCATGCTCCCGTGAAAAAGCCCCTAAACAAAATGGGCATAATCAAAGGAAACCTAGACTGCAGACTTTGCGGGAAGGAAACGGAGACAGCCCATCACATAATCTGTTCTTGCAAAGCTCTAGATCGCAGAAGATTCAATCTTTTTGGGTGATCGATAATTGAACCAAAAGAAATTAAAACAAGAGTCCATCATGGGACTGTATTATCTTATTAAAGACACAGGGATAATGGACTTGTGCCGAGTACACAGAGCAGTACAATAAGCCTCAAGGCTGCAGTACATCCAGAGCTTAGCTGGTATGAAAAAATAAAAAAATAAAAAAATGGTTTCGAGACGCATTTCCTCCAAACTACTAAGTGAGGCAATCCTTGGAGACTTTAAAAATGGGGGTCCTCTTTTATCGTATTGACAGAAATGTTCTGGTCACACTTTTGCAGCTTTCTTTAATTTTTTCAGCTTAACTTCTTACGGTTCTCAGAGTTGATTCCGAGATTCCTATAGCTCTGACAATGTCCACAGTGCGCTCATTGCATTCATATCGCTTTATAACGTTCAGCTTTTCTTCAAGTGTTATTGATTTCCTTTGCTTTTTGTTACTGGAAGCATTTTGATCACACTCTCTTTTCTCCATAACATTTTTAGAAACAATAAAGCACAGCTAGTTAACTCAATGCTCTCTTTAATATTGACCACATTCCGCCAGTCAACACTGAAACAACGCCACACAGCCCTCTTTTTGAGACTGACTACACGCCATGCGCCAGCTTCCAGCACTGCACACTCGAGCATGAAATCGTCCCACAAGGCGATTGTGAATCTGCAACCTAACTTGTAAGTATTTTTTTTATTTTATATACCGTAGAACATCGTTTATCCGGACTAACTGGGACCGAAAGTGTTCCGGATAACGATTTTTCGGGGTAATCGAACATGCGTTTATTTGATAGGGAGAACCACCAAGCTTCTCATTTAGCAGCTGCAACTCTTTCTCACACAACAAAAGTCCAGAAATGGGATATCCCTTACTTCTTGTCTGAATAAACCATAAGTACGCCGCGTCTTCCAATTTTTTTTCCGCAGCTGATCTCATGGTTTTTCTCTTTTTAGACCCTTCTTCACTATCTAACTTCGATGCATAATTCGGAATTTCACCTTTTCGGTTCTTCAAATAATAAATATTGTGGATTTTCCAACACTGTAATTTTTCATTAGACACTGCACACTCTCACATTTATCCAGTTCATTAATGATCTCCACCTTATTCTCAATCGATAAAACATTGAGATTTCGGTTTTCCTTTTTACCACTCGTAGAAGTCATTTTTACAACGTAATACAGTACAGTTCGCAAGCTACTGTAACACGTTGAAACATTATAGATCAAACAACCGCTAGGAGACAACAATTGAAAACGAGAACCGACTCACTACTTCCGCATAACAACAGTTAGAGCGCGCTGCTCCGACGGTTTTTTTGCTCGTCCGGATAAACGACGTTCTACTGTAATTCTTCTTCTTTCTCCGTTAGGGTCTTCTGAGGACCACGAACCAATTAGTCCTTTGTTGTTCTTTCTTCTTCCTCCAGTGTTCCTTCATCTTTTCGCTGTTTGTCTTCTTTCTCTCTTCCGACCATTTTGAGCCTGTTTTCTTATATTGCCTTCCTTGGAGTCCTTCCATTCCCAATACCTTTTTTTCTTGAAAATTTCTCTTTCTAGTGCATCTTCTACTCTTACATTGTTTTTTTTTTCTTTTTCTAAATCTTTCTTTACTTCTTGAAACCAGGCTGTTGTCGATTTCTTTTTCCAAATATATTCGAAAAATCTGTTTGGTTAACCTGCTATCATTCATTCTATACAAATGTCCGAAAAATAACAATCGCCTCTTCTCTATTGTCTCCGTTATGTTTTCAATGTTCGGATATATTTCTTCGAAGTTCTTAATTTCCAAACTCTGTAGTTCTTAATGAACCGAGAATTTTGCGTATAATTTTTCTTTCTGATACTTCTAATTTATCCAATTTATAATTTAGTATTAGACATTCACTGGCATATAAGCATTCTGGTTTACTTACTGTTCTATGGTGCTGTATTTTCAATTTCATAGATAACCCTACTGTAATTAAGTATATTATTTTAATTTCCCGCTATAGCGAAAACCCGTTTAGTGAGATCGCGTATAATGAGGGATGACTATTACCAATTCTCGACTACTGTGACATTGTTCCCGTTGATGTGACTCGTGGACAAACAATGAAACTTCAACAATCATTGAACTCTTGTCTTTGGTTTGCCTTTAATCTAAGATACAATACTCACATAATCCCAAGCTACCATCCTCTTTCTTGACTTGAACCTTATTGACATCCATCGATTTCTGCATGAAAACACCCCCATGTACATTTCATCAAAATACAGGGTGTTTCAGGAGGAATAGTAAATATTTTAGGAGGTGGTAGTATAGATAAATTGCAACAAATAATTCCATATAACATGTGTATTGCATACCGAGATCAATGAATAATGAACCGCCTATTGTGTAGATAGCGAAAATTTAGAATAGGGAACTGATACCAGATGGACTGTTAATATCTGGCTATCAACAATTTAGGCTAGGAATAATTTATTTCTGGTGTTGATATTTTTCTTGTGATGTTTTTGAATGATTTTTCATAAATTTTTAGATCTCTTAAATGTAATAAAATGAGAATCTTAAAGAAATTGTGGTATTTCCTTTCTCCTTTCTCTTCTACCTTGCTTGCCTATTGCCGAGATCAGTAAAGCCAGCGATTACTTTAGATTATTCCCAGATAGGCCCTGAGATTGTTTTTCTCGTGCTGAACTGATTTCGGGAATTGGCAAATGTGTTCCCTGGACTTCGGTCTAAACGGGCACAGTACAAGCAAGGTTCTTTTTCCCGCCAGGCAGTGATGGTCTTCCAAACTCAGCTAAGTGACTTAGTTTACTTTTGGAAAATTGGCATTTTAACGTTAATAACTTCAAAAGAGGGTTTTGGTTCATTATCATATTAATTTGAAAAACATATCTTTATTTCATAATGAATTAATGTTGCCAAAGTAGGCTCCGGTTCAAAAAATGTCTGTCCTGAAATATCATCATTTTGTGAGTTAGTCTGTTTGGATCCATTCTTTTTAAGTGTCCTATGAATTGGATTCATTGCATACGTATTGTGTGGCGGCTTCGGTGGCGTAGTTGGTAGCATGCTGAGCTTCTATACCCAAGATTGCGGGTTCAAACCCAGCCGAAGTCGTCAGATTTTTTAAGAGCGTTAAAATCCCTCAGTATGCCTTCCTTCAGAGAGGAAGTTAAGCCGGCAGTCCCATGTTATAGTGGAAGGTTCTTTTTCATGCCATAAATCTAACTACACTTGTGTGAAGTCAAAATTTGTAGGTTAGAATTGATAACGCTTTATTAGTTCCAATGTTCGCCGCCAGGTGCTGACTGTGGTGCCATCTAGTAGCCAAGTCCGCAAGCTAGGTGTCGTGGACGGCAGCACTTGAATTAAAACAGATAACACACTCTAATACAGTCATCACAATTAACACCGGTTATCAGACAGATTCTACACACACCCAAAGTACATGGGGCTACATGACCGCGTTGTCGCAGCCCCTAAACTAAGGAACCAACCAACTTGTTCTCAAAATTTATCTCTCGGTTCCATAATAGCATGCCAATTTTCATTAGTTTACAGATTATTCCAATGATTGGTTGCACATGATTTTAGCCTGATAGGGTTAACAATCATATTTTCAACATTTATTATTTATTTAGCGTATGGCTTTTAGTGTCGGGAGTGTCCGAGGACATGTTCGGCTCGCCAGAGGCTGTAGCTGCTTCCAGCGGACACCATTAGGGTAAGCTACAAGTACCATTTAATTTCAAGTAGTTCCAACTTTCGCTGCCAGATGTCACTGACACCTAGTTGTGAACGTTGGAACTTTGATAGAGCGTTTCAGCGAAACCAAACCTGCAAATTTAGCTTCACAAAAGCTTAATATAGGAAGGTTCTTTTACAGGCCATAAATGTATAACATGGGACTGCCGGCTTTACTTCCCCTCCGAAGGAAGGCATACTGAAGGATTTTAACGATCTTAAAATATCCGACGACTTCGGCCGGATTTGAACCCGCGATCTTGGGCAGAGAAGCTCGGCATGCTACTGACTATGCCACCGAAGCCGCTACCTCAAATAATTTTATCTATCACATGGCGTGGTACACACCTTATTAACTTCAGTCATTTTCCTTCTTGACACACAAGACTTTGTATGAGAAAAATTTCTTATTTTTATATGTTGCAGGTTATTTACAAATTCTCTGTGGATTTTTTTTTTCTCTATTTCATGAAGTAGGTTTCACAATTTTTAAAGAATTATTCCACTTTCATTGCAATCAAGTTATCATTTACATTGTGATAATTTTATAAGGCACTCACCATTAAAAAGGTTCGTTCAACATATAAGGAGCGTTCAAAAAGTAACGAGCCGGAGGCTGGAATGTACAAGCCGGTGATTACATCGGCTAATCGTGGCATGTGTAACGAGGTGTGTTCCGACCAGAGCGAGGAAGGTCACAGCCCGTGGCTAGAGGGCACGCGTGCACGTCACATGACGATACAAAGCGAGCAGCAGCATTCATCAACCGTCCAACCCAGACCAAGACAGTAGGCCATTCGACATGCTTCCTAGTGTGGTTGAAGAGTGTGGGGCACCCATTGGGCACACCCTTTCTGCAAGTGCAGTCGTTCTTTCGTGATGGTGGGCACACTTCCGACGCTCAATCCGACCACGGTGGCTATGGCGTTCACTGTCGCTCGGCGGTCCTGGGTAATGAGTGCATCAACCAGCTGGACGTTGTCATCGGTAATGCAGGGGGTGCCCCAGACCGGGCATCATCGGCTAACGACACCCGTCCTTCCCTGAAGCGCTTGTGCCACGCCTTAACCCTTGCAAGGGACATGCAGTGTTCGCCGAACACTTGTGACATTCGGTGATGAATGTCTGTTCCCCCTACTCCTTTCGCTGTCAGAAACCGAACACCACCTCTTTGCTCTTCGTTTGACGCCTCCATGTCACTGTTTGTAATGCGACTGGCAGCGTTGGACGATTGATGCATGCTGCTGCTCGCTTTGCATCGTCACGTGACTTGCACGCGTGCCCCCTAGGGACGGGCTGTAACCTTCCACGCTTTGGTCGGAACCACACCTCGTTACACACGCCACGATTAGCCAATGTCGTTACCGGTTTGCGCATTACAGCCTCCGGTTTGTTACTTTTGGAATGCACCTTATATATTCTTAATATTTTATACAGTAGTCTCTACTTATTTCATAAATAACTTTAGTCTGATTCATTTTATCAGGGTATTATTCCTAACTTGTATATTATATTAGCTCTACAATTTAAATACCTTGGAGAAATCATTAAGCATAACTTAAGCGAAAAAACAACATGGATAAATAGAACCAACAAAATGAAAATAGCACAATTTCTAACCTGGTCAACTTATAACAAAAAATGCTCGTCAATAGGCACTAAGATCCAACATTACAAAACTGTAACTTTGCCCGAAGGCACTTATGCTTGCGAAACCTTGTTCCAAATTAAAAATTAAAGAAGAACTGATCAGCTCCTCAAAACTGAAAGACTAATTATCAGAACCTGCATAAATAAAAAGTACCAGGTTGAAGGAGTCTGGAGAATCCTCTCCAATGAAACAGTCTATCGAGAGATTGACCCAGTTACCAGCACTATTAAGAAGAAAAGAATCTCTTATGTCTTTCACATCCTACGATTACCAGAAAACAGGATTTTACGACAACTAGTGATGAGAAATCTGGGAAAGAAGACTGGAGGGCATTGGATCAAAGAAATTCAAGAGGATCTCAAAACAGTTGGACTCGAAATTACAGATGCAGAGAACAAAAATAAAATTACCAACCTTTTTAAGAATCACAAATTTTCAGCAGAAATGATGCACAGACGGCCTGCAGAGATTTCAGACGAATTAAGAACACTGCGATCAGAACGAATGCAGAAGTACTGGGCAGATAAGAAGAATCAAACAATACAACCTTCAAAGAGAAAGTGTACATGGAAGACTCAAGTGGTGCAATGTGGCCAATAAAGTTAATAATAATAATATTACCTTGTACGATTTCTCAAAAATTTTATTATTTCTAAGAATGTTCTCTTATAAAATGCATATATATTTACCATATTGATTTTGTAAATTAAGAATGTTTTCAACAATTAATTAGATTTCTTCTTAGTTTATAAGATTATTTTTATTATTTAGATAATTAGTTACTGAAGAAGCTTTCAATGTTAGCCTGAACCATGAATAAAACTTTGTTAACTTATGGCTCAGAAACATGGAATATGTCGGTTCAGGATTGCAATAAACTTAGGGTATTTGGGAGGAAAATAATACGGAGAATTTATGGTGCTGTATTGGATAGAAGAGAATGGAGGATACGAACTAATGGAGAAATAGATGAAATCCTCAAAAGCGAAGACATTGTTCAATATATAAAATCACAAAGACTACGATGGCTGGGCCACATTGAAAGGATGGAAGATAAAAAAACACCAAAGATTATATATAAAGCCAGAATGGAAAGAAGACGATGCCCTGGGAGACCACAGAATCGATAGAAAGATGAAGTGAAGGTGGACTTGCAAACAATGAACGTATGACCCTGGTGAACAGCTGTCCAAGATCGAGATCGATGGAAATCTGTGATTGGGCTCACGCCGGGCTGTAGTGCCAGAAGAAGAAGAATGAATAAAACTTTATATCTTTTGGCTCCAACCATGGATTCTGCGAGGACAGCGTCTTGGAGCTGAATACCCTTCCTCAGCAGATACAGCTGGGGATGGTGACAGGCCGATTGTCCAGACGACTGCTAACTTGGGTCTAATTAAGGAAGGCCGTGGACCTGTTGAACGGAACCGTACCAGCATTTGCCTGGTAGTGAAAATGGGGAAACCATGAAAACCATTTTCAGTGCGACCTAGGGGGAGTCAAACCCACGCACTCTCGATGCCAGCAAGACACGAGGTAGCACATTAGTGCTCTTGGCCACTGTGGCTGGTTTATGTTTTGTAATAATATTGACAGGTGGATTTTACTATATATTACAATTTGTAACTCAATATGGTATCTCCTGATTAACCAATTTGGTTATTGTTGTTCTTAGCCGGCCCCGTGGTGTTGGGGTAGTGCGCCTGCCTCTCACCCGGAGGCCCCGGGTTCGATCCCCGGCTCCGTCAGGGATTTTAAAACTGACGTGAGGGTTGGAACGGGGTGCACTCAGCCTCGTGAGGACAATTGAGTAGCTGTCTGACAGTGAGACAGCGCCCCGATCACGAATACCAAGATTAACGGCCGAGGGGACCCGACGCGCTGATCACGCGTCACCCCAATATCTGCAGGCCAAATGGCTGGGCAGCGGTCGCTTGGTCGGCCTTAGCCCGTCATGGGCTGGATAGTGCCAGGTTTTTTTTTTTTTTTTTTGTTCTTATGGTTTAACTTGGGAGGTTTTTAATTTTCCTTCTGGCATCCCAGTAATGTTGTTGATGATGATAATTGTTGTTTTAAGGGGCCTAACATCTAGGTTATCGTCCCCTAATGGTTTGGGTGATAGTGAAAGATGAGATGAAAACTATAATACTAACTACACACTTACATACTAGAAGTAATGGTAAACAAATAAAGGATAAGGCAAATAAAGGACAGGAAGAAAAGAAATGCCCTGAACCCTGGAAGAACGAGAATTGAGGGAATTGGAAGGAAGGAGAGCCATGAAAGGCAGGTAGGAATGGAAATGAGGAGAGGGCCCGCCCCAAAGTCAGTGGAAAAAGGGACCCCGCTCAGGAATCCCTCGTGATTGCCAACTCCCGAACTCACCAGTCGTCAGCCCCTGAGGGTGTAGCAATATCCAGGGTGCACCAGAAGTGGTGGGGGTATGTACATCCTGCCTCCTTGAGGGCCTTGAGCAGAAGGCAGGAGACAACATGAAAAGAAAAAGAAGGCTGACCCCTCGCAGAAGGAGGGTATCAGGAAAGATGATACAAGGTCCAATTAAGGCGAGGAAGGAAGAGACTCCCTAGGCCTCGGATAAACTAATACTGTCGGGGTCGGAAGAGAACAAGTGTTGACTAAGAGAGGTCTACAGGAAAGAAGACAAAGAGGAGCCCGGCACAAGTAAGTGGAAGCAATGCTGGACTCAGCTGGGGTCCCGTGGTCGCCAACCCACGTCCCACTAGCTGTGATCCCCTGGGAGGCAGTAATGTTGAACTCCCATTGACTGAACCATGTGAGAATTATATCGAACAATACGCACAGCTGCCATCTTGAATATACAGGATCTAATAAAAATACAAATCCAAAAATTGGCAAGGTTCATATAGCAGACTTGGTAAAAGAAAACTCTTATGCACCAATATGAAGTACGATATATGTGGACAATTACTTCTGCAAGCAGTTGAAAGGTAGCAGACTGATTGCATTGTTTATTTTTATCTGTCATGTTGGTACTATTATAAGACCATACAATAATACGGTATTACTTGCAAAGAATTTTATATTTATTTGGAAACAGAGTACACTGTAAATATAAATACTTTCATACACAGTAAAAATTCACTAATTTGGACCAAGTGTCTGATTTAGTCTTACCAACCTTTTATTAGCCATTCTCAGATTCAGGTAGCCTATTCCCATAATATAGTCACATGGTGCTAAAATTCAAACATCTGAAAGAGGATATTTAGGGTGTAAAACTACATTCCTCAGTTCAGAATCACATGGAAGTTCAATGATCTCTCAGTCAACCTTGCTGGTAATGTTGAAATTTGCTAATGCTTCCTATTTCACAGGGTTGCATAGTTGACAGGGACGTCTTGTAACTTACGCCAATCATCAACATAAAGCATTCAAGTAGAAGGAAGAAGACCACAGGGTAGATTTCCCAGCAGATAGATTGACCCATCGAGGATCTTGGTTATTAACTGACTCCATGAGGCGAATCGGCTGATGTAAGACCATGATGTGCCACCACACCCTTTCAGGGGTATATGGACTGTAGAAGATGATAGTCACTGTGTACATGGGTCTCCTTTATGGGGAAAAATGCAACTGGCACTCATACCTATTCATCATATAGACCTGTAGGCTACAATTCACATGATTTAGCATACTCCACTATTTCTTCTTGGGACCACCCATTGTGTCCAATAAGTTCTTCAGTTCTATGAGTTCATTATCTGGTACATAACGAACTTCATCAAACTCTGACTGGTGTTCATGTATTCTCAACGTCACGCCTTCAGGCAGCGAGGTCTTCAGGACTTCTAGGAGGACAGACAGCAGCGTGTTTGGAACATCCACTATCTGCAAAGGCACATATAATATTTTACATTTCTGCAATTATCATTTCTGAAGCATATAGCCTACTATGTACATAAGAAATGGTTCCGGTTCCCAGCTTCTAATTTAGAACATATTTCACTACAAACTGGAAACTGACAAATCTTTAAATCTTACCATACATATTTAATGTATAATTTTTCTGACTCAAAACTAAACTCAGATTTATCAGTAGGTTAACAAATAAAATTATTTTTCTAGTAATCATCTGAAGTTCTACTGTAGTTTATTTTTAGATGACAAACAATAAAAACAGATATCAACTGCTTAGGTACAGGTGTATAAAGCCCATTATTATGTCTTCAAGAATTTAATACAATCCAATAGATTAAGTTAAAGTTTGCAATGCCAATTTAATTTCTTTTTTCTCTCTATATAAAAATGAATGTTACATGATAGTTTGTGTGTGTGGGTGTGTATGTCTCCTATGCGTTTATATACTGTACCATTCATCCAATTGCGATGAAACTTGGGTGAGATATTGAGTACACTCCAAGGAAGGTTTCTAGCTTAGTAAATCCATGTTGCAATAGGTACCGCACGAGTAGATTCAACAAATGAGCGATGGCATGCGAATTGTTTCAACAATGTCCCGTATGCCTTCATATACCATTCATCCGATTGCGATGAAACTTTGGTGAATTGTTGGGTACACTCCAGGAAAGGTTTCAGGCTTAGTAAATCCATTTTACAATAGGTAGCGCATGAGTAGATTCAACAAACGAGTGACGGGGAGCAAATCGTTTCAAGAAAATCCTGTATGCGTTCATATGCCATTCATCCGATTGCGATGAAACTTTGATGAGTTGTTGTGAACATGCCAGGGAAGGTTTTCGACTTAGTAAATCCATTTTACAATAAGTAGCACACGTATAGATGCAACAAATGAGTGACGACGCATGAGGCGTTTCAACAAAATCCCGTATGCGTTCATGTTTTACCATTCATTGAGATGAAACTTTGAGGAGTTGTTGTGTACACTTACGTGAAGGTTTCTAACTTGGTAAATACATTTCACAGTAGATTCAACAAATGAGTGACAGCGCATGAATTGTTTAAAAAAAATCTCGGATTCTTTCATATGCCATTCATCCGATTGCAATGAAACTTGGGTGAGTTGTTGGGCACGCTCCCACGAATGTTTCTAAATTAGTTAATTAGTTTACGATAGTTTAGAACAGTGGTTCCCAACCTTTGTCAGCTGACACCCCCTTTTCAGATACGGGAGTTCATCGAGCCCCTCTCCTCCTCCCCTCCCCCGCTCCCCACCACTCATCGCTTCTACTGTATATCCTCTTCGATTGACACGGAGGATATAGACCTAACCTAATAACACTACAGTACATAATGGAATAGGTCTATCTATGCGTACTAACTTCATTTTAGCACAATACAAAGAGCACACTTTTACATCAAATCCTTAAATAAGTCAACAAATGTCAGTGAGAGGGTTTGGTAAGATTCGGTATGTTTGGTTTGATATTTAACAGAGCACAGCGGAGATCACTTGCAACATCAAGCCGACAGCGCTGCTTTGTTCTATGACACTCAGCATTGAAAATCCTCACTCGAAAAATATGTCTTTGAAAATGTAAGTTCAAACTGTTCAAAGCTTCAAAGAAATCACAAAGATATGTCAACAAGACGATAAAATTGGCATAATTTTGCTCCATACAACAGATCAAATTCCTTATTTCACCTCCAATCTCGCAGCTCCACAGAGGTTTGTGCCGACAGTTGACAATTACCAGTGCTTTTGAACGATTGACTTGGTGCGACAATCACTTGGAGAGATTCGAAAAATGTTTATTTTACAAAATTGTAATATTTGAGTTAAAAAAAACATAATTCAGAAAACACTTCTTGCCCCCCAGGTTGGGAACCACTTGTTTAGAGGCAGTTAATGGAAATTGAAAAAAATATTGTGTATCCAAAAGCATTTCAAGAAATTGCAACGCCAACACTTCATTTGATTGGCATTGCAACGCATGCCGGGTACAGCTTGTACTTAAATAAAAACAAGCTAAACCTTCGTTCGGTCACACACTAAGGAAGCCGGACGGAGCTGTTGAGAGGGCGGCGCTAGACTGGAATCCAAGGTGCCAGGAAGCGAGGTCGACCTAAGAAGACCTGGAAGAGGACGATCGAAAATGAAATTGCAGAGGTGGACAAGAACTGGAGTCAAGTGAAGAGAATGGCCAGGAACCGTACTGCGTGGAGAAATTTCGCCAAGGCCCTATGCTCTGGAAGGAGCGGCAGGAATTAAGTAAGTAAGTAAGTAAACCTTCGTTGATTTATACAGGGTGTCATTTCTATACTTAAGTACCCTTAAGGGGCGTGCAGGGGATGGGTATAGGATCAATTTGAGATAGGGAACCTGGGGTCGGAATGGCCTCCTAACCCGAGAAAACAGGTTTGTTTCAGGCCCTCCGCCCCTGTAAAGTGCGCCATGTGTTATTGTGAGGTGAGACACTCTTTTGCTGTCAACGGTCTTGGCGCGACCACCGCTCAACGCTGCGTTACCCGAGAGGATAGCGGAGAGGCGCGGTGCCACGGTGGTCCTGGGTTCGTTTCTCCTGGGGCGTAGTCACAGTGCGTGTTTATTCCGTGCTGATTCGTTGATTCTGTAAATTAATTGCCTTTTGATTATTAGTATCAACGAGTTGCATGTGTTTCTGTAGCAATTAAAGACGACGGAACTATCAATTGGCAAGAGGAATGCAGGTCTCAGCTAACGCAGCGTTGAGCGGTGGTCGCGCCAAGCCCGTTGACAGCGAAAGAGTGCCTGACCTCAGAATAACACATGGCACACTTCCCTACTTTACAGGGGTGGAGGGCCTGAAACAAACCTGTTTTCTGGGGTTAGGAGGCCATTCAGACCCCAGGTTCCCTATCTCAAATTGATCCTATACCCATCCCCTACACGCCCCTTAAGGGTACTCAAGTATATAAATGACACCCTATATATCAATGGAATTATATTACTACTAGCGGACCCGTGCGAGAAATCTCGCATGTTCATAAGTCATACTTTCCCCAATAGATTTATAATGAGTGACTTAAGGAGATAGGTTGTTATGTTTTCATTTCATCCAAATGATTATAGAACACTGATTACATTTCAGTTAGAATTCCAAGTTCTACATTCTCTAACTTAAAGGCAATCACTGAAAATTGTATCATCATAACACACACCAGTTATTCGATATATATGAAAGCATCTTGGTCAAGATTTCCTGCTTTAACTTCTTGGCTGAGGAGCGTCCTTCTCCCTTATCAGGACAGCCCTCATTGGAAAACTTCGTCACGCCCCACTTACAGTGAGGCTTCCTTGTTCGTAAATGCAACGATCAGCACTAAATTCCTTTGCACGTTACCTACAGGGGTGCTTTCGCTTTCCCGAGTGGAGCGTCAGCATGAGAGCGTGCTGCGGCTGGTTTCTTTCTTTGATATTTATGAAATTAAAATGCAATTCGTCACTGTTGATTCCATTTCTGTGCTGAGTCCATTGATTGAGAGCTTAGCCGTAACACTCACCGGTTATTCGATATATTTCAGTCAGAATTGCAAGTTGTACGTTCCCTAACATAAGAAGGCAATCACTGAAAATTGGATCATCATAACACTCATCGGTTATTCGATATTTATGAAATTATACGATTTGAGTACCCAATCCATTGATTTAGTAATTCTGAAAACCATGGGAAATGATAGAAGAAAACCCTGTAAAAGAATTAAAGTTTAATAGTTTAAGGTTTTAGACGCTGTAACACACGCCGGTTATACGATTTAGAGTACTCAATCCATTGATTTACTGTTTCTGAAAACCATGCAAAATGATCGATATTTATGAAATTAGAATACAAGCAAGCAAAACCTGTAAAATAATAAACGTTTAATACTTTTAAGGGTTTAGACGACAACTCATAATTGCAGCATGTTAGAGCATCAGTATTTGCAAAACGCACACTTCTTACAAAAATTGATATTTATGCAATTCGAATGCAATTCTTCACTGCTAATTTATGAGGCCTATATATAGAGCCCTGCGCGGATAAACAAAACGTTATCCGCATCCACCCAGCATCCGCACGACTGTTATCCACATTATTTTGAAGCAACTGCTTTCGTACGGTTGACTGGGAAATGTTGAAACGTCTCCCCACTTCCCTTATTTACCTTATTTTCCTCCCATCATCCCTAATTGCACGTAGAGATTTCTGCATATTTTCTGCTGGGTAGGAGTTTTTCTCCGTTTTCCGCGTATAATTTCTTGGCATCTGGAGAACAAACACTAAATATTTTGCCATTAATCTCGCATTGTATTTACTTGTATCGTATGTTCTGCGCACCATTACCCCACTCTGCTTTTAAAACGTAACTCACTGAATCCCGGTAAACTAATCTATTATATTGAAAAATAAATACCTGCAAAAAACACTGTAAAACTGGCATTTAAAACTGCATTTAATTTTAAATAATTGAATCACGCCGGTAGGCTGGCTACAGAAATTAACATGCAACGTGTAAAGTTTCTTTATACAAGCCTCACGGCTATCATCACATAGCAACTGGCATCATGCTGACTGTCCCTATCTGATAGGTACGATGACAGCTTAAGGGCAGCATGAGCAGCAGAGAACTGACTTGCTAGTTGTACTACCAACTCGAAAAACATAGGTGCGCACAATTACCCAACTTTCCCCATGATATTCAACAAGTTCAGATTGTATTCTAAAAACTATCCGCAAATTTATCCGCAGCTTATCTGCTATCCGCAAAGCCATGCAAACTATATCCGCATGGCGAAAAATGTTGCGGATATCCGCATCCGCGCAGGGCTTTACCTATATGATGATGATGATGATGATAGTTTTAAGGTCGTAGACGACAACTCTAGGATGATACAGCAACAGTATTTACAAAAAGCACACTTCTTACAAAAATCAATATTTATGGAGTTAGAATGCAGAAGAAAACCTCTACCCAATCCATTGATTTACTGATTCTGAAAATCAGATAGAAGAAAAACTGTTAGATAATTAACGTTCAATGTTTTAAGGTTTTAGACGACAACTCAGAATTGCAGCATGTTAGAACAACAGTATTTGCAAAAAGCACAATTCTTACAAAAATCGATATTTATAGAATTAGAATGCAGATGAAAATCCTGTATCGCGGCATATTAACAAACCTGGAATATAATAAATCGATTATTTAGACGGATGAGCTTAAATCATGTTTGTGCTGAGTCTATTGATTGAAAGCTTAGCAGTAACACTCGCCGGTTATACGATTTGAGTACCCAATCCATTGATTTAGCCTACTGATTCTGAAAACGTACACATTTCTTTGATTTGCTGTTTCTGAAATGGATGCAAAATGATAAAGGAAAGACCTCAGAATGTTAAAATGAAATAAAAAAGGTGTCACAGCGGCCAAAATGGGAAGTGGACACCAATTATGGAGCGTATCTTTCTGCAGCAACAATAACTGCAAATCGCACACTTCGTACAGTTTTTTAAAAGTAATTTTTTAAAGAAATTATAGATATTTATGAAATTAGAGTGCAATGAGTCACTGGTAATGTATATTCTCTTTCATTTGAATGCTCATTTTTGACGATCGGTCTCCTGTGAGCGCCAAAGGAGGGATGCATACTACTGAAATAATATATATGATGATTAGACAACTCATAATTGCAGCATGTTAGAGCATCAGTATTTGCAAAACGCACACTTCTTACAAAAATTGATATTAATGCAATTCGAATGCAATTCTTCACTGCTAATTTATGAGGCCTATATGATGATGATGATGATGATAGTTTTAAGGTCGTAGACGACAACTCTAGGATGATACAGCAACAGTATTTACAAAAAGCACACTTCTTACAAAACTCGATATTTATGGAGTTAGAATGCAGAAGAAAACCTCTACCCAATCCATTGATTTACTGATTCTGAAAATCAGATAGAAGAAAAACTGTTAGATAGTTAATGTTCAATGTTTTAAGGTTTTAGACGACAACTCAGAATTGCAGTATGTTAGAACAACAGTATTTGCAAAAAGCACAATTCTTTCAAAAATCGATATTTATGGAATTAGAATGCAGATGAAAATTCTGTATCGCGGCATATTAACAAACCTGGAATATAATAAATCCATTGTTTAGACGGATGAGCTTAAATCATGTTTGTGCTGAGTCTATTGATTGAAAGCTTAGCAGTAACACTCGCCGGTTATACGATTTGAGTATGTAATCCATTGATTAAGCCTACTGATTCTGAAAACGCATACATTTCTTTGATTTACTGTTTCTGAAATCGATGCAAAATGATAAAGGAAAGACCTCAGAATGTTAAAATGAAATAAAAAAGGCACCACAGCGGCCAAAATGTGAAGTGGACACCAATTATGGAGTGTATCTTTCTGCAGCAACAATAACTGCAAATCGCACACTTCGTACATTTTTTTAAAGTACTTTTTTAAAGAAATTATAGATATTTATGAAATTAGAGTGCAATGAGTCACTGGTAATGTATATTCTCTTTCATTTGAATGCTCATTTTTGACGATCGGTCTCTTGTGAGCGCCGAAGGAGGGATGCATACTACTGAAATAATATATATGACTAGCAGCATCTGTATATTTGTATGCGGACTCGACACTATCATCTTGTTTCATAATGTCGATTATTCAGGTCCGTATTGACGTAACTATAACTTTGTTCTGGAACAAATAGAAATTGATAAAGCACAGAGATTTAACCCTTCACACAATCTTAATGAAATACTTTTTGAAACCAGCATTTTATACAGAACACTAATAGACGAATTATATTGTAATAGATAAAATTCCCGCTATATTCCACTATTCATACCCATCATTTTTCATAACATACTAAAGATTGACACCTCTCATTCTACGTAGTAATCAATCACCATAATAGCAATACACGGCGCGTCAACAAACCTCACTTATTCTCATTTCCTTAGCCTCCCACCTCCCCCAAACCCTAACCGCCACCTTTTCCCAAGCACGTCACTGACACTCAGCTGTAAGAGTCTTCGCAAGGCGCATTTGGTTTGTTTTTGTTCACGCCCGAGCGCACTGCAGTTCAGCGGCGCTTGACGCGGCCACAAGTTTTTCTCCGCCTTGATGTTTGCCAGGAGCAACATGGGGACTAGAGTGGTCCCACGATGACGCAGTGGGGGCAGCGGCCCGCAGCACCGGCCCAATTCAGAAGTTTTGGTGTTCTTAGGCCTTAGTAATCCATTAAGAGGATCTTCTTTGGAGCATCGAGCGGGAATTGTAAATAATGGATTGGAGAACATTTTCATTATTCTTCATGTGATTTTTATGTGCTTATACAAGGAAAGTTTTCCTCTGAAGTTTTGTTGGACAGGCTGATGAAGGGGGAGTGTTAGCCCTCGAAACATGTCCCTGTAAGTAATTAGCAATGAACAGTATTGAAAGGCGGAAATTTTATTATTCTTTCATCGTCTTGTTTATTTGTTTAATCACACTTTTTAAACACATTGCCAATATTTATGAAATAAGAGTGCAATTCGTCACTGGTGCGGGTAATTCTCTTTTTTTGAATGCTCATTTGTTACGATTAGTTACTTGTGATAACGTAGATTGGTCTAAATTGTTTGGCATTTTGAAAACGATTGGAATAAAGTACATGGATAGGAAGGTGATATACAATCTATACAGAAACCAGACAGCAGTCATTCGAGCCGAAGGACATGAGAGAGAAGCTGGTATTCAGAAAGGTGTAAGGCAAGGCTGCAACTTATCACCCATACTTTTCAATCTTTACATTGAGCAAGCAATGAAGGAAATTGGAGAAAAGTTTATTGAGGGACTGAAGATTCAAGGAGAAATAATTTCAACTCTGAGATTTGCCGATGACATCGTCATCTTGGCCGACACACCTGAGGATTAGAATGAGTTTTTGAATGGTATGGACTCGCGTCTTGAGAAAAGAATTCATGATGAAAATTAATAAATGTAAAACAAAAATATTGGAATGCAGCCAAAATAAATCAGAAACCTCTATGGACATCAAATTGGCAGGTGAAAAACTAAAGGAAGTAGGATACTTCTGTTACTTAGGAAGCAAAATAACCAGTGATGGATGAAGCAAAGAGGATATAAAAAGTAGGTTAGCTCAGGCAAGGAAAGAATTTCTACAGAAAAGAAATCTGTTGACATCGAATATAGATTTAGGTATAACAAAATCATTTTTGAAGGCCTTTGTGTGGAGCGTGGCGCTCTATGGAAGTTTTTTTTCTTCTTTTTTTTTTCGTGTAGCCTCCTGAGAGGCCGAGTGCAAGTCTTTCTAGTCGACGCCCGTGGGCGACCTGCGCATCGGGATGAGAGATGAGATGAATGAATGAAAGTGGGCAAGGATGTGGAAGGAAGCGGCCGTGGCCTGTCAGAAAGTACTGTCCCAGCATTTGCCTGGTGTTGAAAATGGGAAACCACGGAAAACCATTTCAAGGACAGCCAACGGTGGGGCTCGTACCCACGCGTCTACCGAGTCAGCAGAGAGCTTGGCCCCATGACCTAATGCTGCGCTTTAGCCAGCGTAGCCACTACTGTCGGTTCTATGGACTATTGGTGCAGCAGAAAAGAGGAGAATTGAAGCATTTGAAATGTGGTGTTACAGGAGAATGATGATCAGATGGGTAGATAGGGTTACAAACGAAGAGGTATTAAGACTAGTGGGAGAGGAGCACTGATCTCTGGATCGCTGATGGCAGCTCTCCGCTGTACGAGAAAGTATGCCAGTTTGAGCGCGCGGTCCGCCATGTTGGTCTAGCCATTATCGAGCCCTTCTTATGGGCAAGCAATGATAATCTAGTCAATTTTAAATCATAATTAATGGTGCTTTGGAGCACATAAAAATATAGAGATATGTTCAGTCATCGCATAAGAGCATTGGGATCACTGACACGTCATTCCGAGGTCAGTAAATCTCCGGAATATCAATAAAAATGAATGTATAATAACGGCTGACAAATATCAACTTAGGTGCTGAGAACATGCAATTAGCGATCAGTAACAGAGTAACGAGTGAAAAACAATTTCTGGAAACATTCTTGTAAATTGTATATATGGTATACATGTATATATGCTACAAAATTATGCATTCTTCAAATGATGTACCTATAGGCCTAAACGTAGCTCACTATACAGGCCTAGATTCGACATATCGTAATCGGTAATGAATTCCAGTTTCCATGAAATAACCAACACTTCCTCCAAGTAATCCCAGCACTCTACATCAAATACTACAGCTTTTAATCACGCTAGCAGCACAATAAACGTAATAACAACAGGAAGTAGATCAAAGCCAAAAATGCACTTGAAGCCAAACCAATTTCACTCCTCAGCTCCACATAAAACTTAACACAACTAAAAACCTACTCAAAATATACTCTCCCCACCGTTTTACAACTATTAAGCGAACTATTCGTACCCAGAACCGAAAAACCCTGAAATGGGATTAAATTTAAACACGCAATAGCCTAGCCCGATCACGTCTGCTTCAGCACCACCGCATATGTATACTTAACTTCACAATAACTTCAAAATTACGGCTAAGCGACCTATCTGCCTGAGAAAGGTATTACCGGCTTGCCTGGGATGATGGGTCACGAAACCGGTACTTAAAACTAAGATTTCACGCTTTAAATAACCAAATTCAGCCCATTTTAAAACTACAAGAAACACAAAATATTTACTGCCAGTATAAATACATGTATAACATCAAACTACCAGTAACCAATCACAGAGCCGGATTCGCAATATTGCACCATGCGCTCGCTGCCATCTTGCTATACCTGTCATCGTTTATTCGGCTTGCTGCTGCCTTAGCTACCAGCCATCCATGTATAGAGATAAGTGGAGAGGAGAGATGTTTCTGGCGACTGCTAATGAAGAGAAGAGATAGGTTGGTAATGTACCCGTTCGTCCTGGGGATGCGATGACCCATCTGCTATAACATTGCATTCCTGGAGTTCCGGGACAGAGCGGAGTTAAATGAACCTCTAGTCAAATAAGGAATGTGTCGGAAATTCAGCTGAGTTCTCGAAAAAGCAGTGGGTATCACGAGACAAAGTATCTCTAGGGTCGTTACGGGCTTAAGTTTAATAGAAATAATGCAAATATAAATGGGCGCCATCAACTGAATTCCTAGCAAACCACTTCCTTTCCGGATAAGCCTTACTCAAGACAAGGAAAGAAAAAGGAACATCACACCATCATCAGATCACAACTAAGATAAAAACAAATTTATTTTACTTTGATAGTCAGACAGACATTTTAAATATAACTCCTACCTAAGAGTATGGTCGAATGCCAACGTTAAATTGTCATTGTCCAAAAATCGAACCATCTCTTTTCTAATCCAAAATTATTTCATCCACATAACAAGAAAAATCTCTAAAGTTCTCTTGGGTTCTCAGGATCACTGTAGCACTATGTCTTTCGTCACTGACATTTGTGAAACCTGAGACCTAATTTCTCTTTAATTTAACATCATCAATGTGGATTTAAAAAAGTTATTAATCTGTCTAAACATACACATATTATAATCACATATATTAAACATCACGTAATTTATGGTTTGCATGGCATAATTTAAATGTTGAACATGTTAGTCAAATGCTCCTAAACATTGAATAATTAATTTACACTATTTACATTGTCATTCATAATTACTTATCTGTGAATTACAGAAAATTCTTGGCTCATTGGTCATCGTTATCATCATCATCAAAATTAAATATTACTCACATTAATTCTCACTTCAAAATTCTACATATTCCTGTCAGAATCCTTAATTCATCACCATTACATCATTTAAATTCTCAACTCAAGTTGCAATTCCTTCAAATTATTTCTCAATTAAATTTATTTAATTCCATATAAATTCATTAATCATCAACTTCTTTAGTTAATTATCACCTTCTAATTCAGTTATTCATCATCATTACAATCGTCTATTAATTTATTTCAATCAGTTTATCTCTCCAATCTTTAATTCATCCATTTATTTAATTCATTGATTTATTCCAAAATTTAGTTTATCAAATTATTTAAATTTCAATATTCTGGTTATTTAGATTTTTATTATTTCATCTAGTCATTCTGATTTTTATTTCATTAGGTCAGATCGTTAATATGCTTAAATCTCAGATTATTATTTCATTAATTATTATTTTCAGAAAATCTTGTATTATCAACTTCATTTATTTGTTTAATTTCCTAACAAATTGTTTAATATGGTTTATAGAACGTTGTCTTACAGTTTTATCACTTCCAAGTTATATCTCGTATTTAATTATCATGCCAAAAAATATTATTGCCTCCACGACATCACGTTGGATCTAACTATCCACAACGACATTACATTTCCTCAATACTTCAAATATCACATTTGAATACAACAATTATTCCACAAAACTCCATAAATATTCAGCACATACAGCATGAATCTCAACAATTACGCTAGACTGGGTACGACGACCTCATGTCTGCCTCAAAATACATTATCAACGTTGCAACTATCACATGGCAACTTCCACAAAATGCCTACCACAAACTCCACTTAACCATGTTGCATGATCTACAAAAAATATATAACTGGCTTCAAATTATCAACGCACACAATCTCCAATAACTGTAATTACTCTGATCACATCTAGACAACTTCTTAAACAATTGAAAAAAATATTACCTCAGTAATTTAAGATCTGCTTTCAAATAGCATAAATTCTCTTACAATTCTTATAACTCACATCACAGAAAAACACCAATGTGCTATAATCTCTCATATCAAAATCTGCAATACTGATCTGCCTTAAAATAAATTTTGACCATTAATGATTAATCTTACAAGATTCAATTACTTTAAATCCTTCTCAAAGGTATCAAACACAATTATAAAAACTCATCAAAAGCATCAGCTGTAACAGCTGTTAAACTGAAATTACTCTCAAAAGAGTATAGCAACAAAATATTGGATTGGCAAACAAGAATTACTAAATGCAATCCTGCTGACATTTATCGTTATTGTATTTAACAAAATTTCGACTGATATGTGACTAGTAGTTCCTTGTTTGATTCACTTACAATCTCGTGTACACTCGGATGATAAAAATGAGTCCCTGAATGGCAAGTAAGATGTGTAACCACCGTACAGTCGTATAAATACGAAAGACCTCGCCCCGTCGACTTGGATGATATTGCCCTGAACGATGGGTAAGATGAGTACCACCATACAATCGTATAAATACGAAAGACCCCATCTCGTAGACTATATGAGTGAATGTACCAGATAGGAATCAACAAGTTTCTAGTTGTCATATAAAAGCGATGTTCATTCACTAAAGTGAATAACTTCTTAATATCTCCAAACAATCCAATGGAAAAAATCCCTACTGATGAATAATACACACTCGCTAGTATGCAATGAACTGACGAAGTAATTTTAGATAATCAATTGCAGATCACGAGTTCGAAATACTCGTTACACAAAAAAAACTATTTATGAAAAATATCCTAGCTGGAAAAAATGTCTAAAAGACCAAACATCTGCTTAATAAAGCCAACCAATGGTGAGAATTTCGTATAATGATGCCTGCCATATCATATGGTCATTCCATATTCTAGCAAATTCGAAGTATATAAAGTCAAATCATGTCTTAATAATCGTATCACTCCTATTAGAAAAATATACATGTGTGCCCAGTATTCATGAAAATAATCGTATCAGGTAGATATAACTCTTACAGTACCTTTCATAATCAGCTGTTATTAAATTTCCAAGATCGTCGATTTTCCCTACATAATGAATTTCTCGAAAGATCGGCGTGAATATCATTCCATCCATGAAATGACGATTGCCTTCGAAATCCCAAGTGAATCAGCTGGTGGACCTCCTCTCGTCAGGAATCGAATCCATCGCTCTGCGGTGCCATCTTGTCTCTATCTGCGTCTACTCTGACATGTTGAACTTCGGATTACCCATAGCGGATATTGTCCAACTCCTCTCGAAAATGTTCATGGAAACAGCGGACCCCCTACTCCTCTTCTAAGTTACGCCACTGTTCCATTAAATGTTCAGTTTGAGTATTGAAAGATCAATCTCTAATAACTGTAATTACTCACTTTCGTAAAATAAAATTTTACATGAGAGTGTCCAAGTTTATTAAACACCCTGTAGTTGTCTGTATTTGATAATTCATGAAACTGCATAAGAAATAAATTTCATTAATGCACGATCTAATGTTCATCAGTGCATATGCTAACAACATTCCGCTTGCTTGAAATTGTTAAAGTAACTTTGAATGCGTTATGGAAAAGCATAGTCATAAAGTTATTCATAAAAGCTGTGTTCAAACTGCGTTGAAATGTAGCTTGTAATAAAGTCTCCAACTACTTGCAGTGCTGTTCTAACATATCCCGGCCGTCTGTGATTGCTTCCTCGGCAAGTCCGCCTGGATCAATGACCTGCTTGGCGTTCGCTGCTCGGCGATGCTGAAACTGTCGCCTACACTCTGCCGTGACAGTTTCGGTACGCTACGCGACCTTCACCGTGCGTCTCGCTTGCGCTATAGAGCTCGATCCTACCTGCTCGTCTGACAGAGCTCCACTGAATGTGCTGGCACTGTCTTCTCACTTATCTGCCTGGCGCAGACACGTGGTGTAGTCCCCCACCACTGTGCTCTCGCGTCACGATCATAGTCTCGAACCCACATCATCTCGGCTATTCCGTTATAAAATAACTTAAGGGTTATCTGACTTCCTTACAATTATTTCCACATATAATGCATGTTATATATCCTCTTCTAAGATGTTTAATTACCATATTCCACACATATCTTAATAAAACTTCACATCTCTATCCATAATTCCATCTTCTTACAGATGTCAGTGCCTCCTTGATTCTAGACCTCCTACGTCATCTTGACATTCTTCTTGACTCGATCGGTGCGCGATCTTTTCCTAACTCTTCCCAAAACCTCAACTACGGCTTAATGTCTGCTGGCGTAGCCGATAGCCTAAACTAGGTATCGGGTACATCTCTCCCGTACATCTCCTTTTTTTTAATCAGGATTGAGAGAAAAAAATACACTCTCAGGCATTCTATATATAATACATGTACACGATAGCTCTACAATTCCCTTACTCAGCATGATGGTTCTTTCTGACTCTCAATAATGATGATTGACTTCCAATGATTAGCATCTTGATTCCGTGTTATTCTGACGTTTGTTTCTTCCTTCGCCACTCGTGCTTGCTCGATTGACATCTCTCACTGTCTCTTCGGGTGGTGCACTAGGCTGTCTATCTTCTTGCCTCGACCTCTCATATCCACTATTATCTCGTCTGTCGTTAGGATCGTTTCTTCGGCCATCCTGCCCGTCGTTCCCATTATACTGTTGACCTTGGCTCCAGTTATTTCTGCCCCGATATCTATTGTTATATCGATTCCTGTCTTGATATCTGGAATTCTGGTTATAATTTCTATATCGACTATCTCTTGCTTCTTGATCGTATGGCCTCTCATATGGTCCTCTATATCGATCATTTCCTCTAGCGTTACGGATGTTTCCTCGATTCCCTTCGTTCCGTCGGTTTTCCCAGGAATCTCTTCTGTCCGTTTGAGCTGCATTGTCTACGACTACCGCATTCAATTCTTGCGTGTTTCTATTGTCGTTTCTGGTATTTCTAGGCGTAACTTGTGCGCTTGTATAGTCCAATCGCCGTAAAATGTCGTCATAGTGCTCAAGTGTATTGGCTCCCGACGCTATTAGTGATCGCTGTACCTCAATCGGTAACTGTCTCGCTATAGCTTGCAAAAGCTCTTCTTCTGGCAATGGAGGAATCAGAAATTGTAATTTAGCCAGCTGTGACGTGAAATAATTGGCATAATGCGTCGGATGTGACGTAGAATAGCGCTTTGAGTACATTTCCGCTCTTACGTTAAGTTGATCCTCGGCACTCCAAAATCTCCTCAAGAAAGCTATGGCAAATTGCTCCATGTTCGCAAAATTGCTTCTGAACGCTCTAAACCAAGTAAGCGCAGACCCATCTAAGGCGCGTTCGACTATCCTTAGCTCTCTTTCTTTGGCTACCCTATGTTCCGCCATGTAGTCTCGAATATCTCGCAGAAATTCGACTGGTGTGACTCCTGTATTTCCCGAAAACTTTCTCGGCTTGTCATCCAGATTTCTAATAATGGTGACTGGACCTGAGTATCGTTCGCTTGGACCCAACGTACTCCTATTCGAACTTGGATTATCCTGAGGGGTTGAACTGGCCCTTTCGAATGTCACATTCGGTTGCATTTGGCGGTCTTCTCCCATGCTCGCTTCTTGATTACTCATACTGCGGTCTATCGCTGTCTGATTTATCAATGTTTCCCCTGATGTTATATTCTGACTGGTGAAACTGTTAAACATGGATTCTAGTCTAGTTATCCTGTCTTCTGCTAATTTCTTGACCTGCGTCTTCAACTCATCTAGCGATGTAACATCCTGCGTTTTGTTACTCTCGTCTAAATCGTTTTTTAACTTGTCAATTTTGCCTTCGCACGTATTCTTTACTGACGCGACTTGTTCCTTTAACAGATCAACATCTGTTCTAAATAGAGTTGAATCTATCTTCATCGCTTCCTTGTTTTCCGTAAACCTCGCTTCCAAGTTTGCCATACCTGCGATTAATTTTTCATCTAACCCTTCACGTTTCTCTTTTGCTTCGGCATCGACCTCACTATACCGTTCTTCCACAATTGCACCGACTCTATTTTTGAATAAAGCTAAGTTTTCATTAACCTTTTGCTCTATATCGTCGTCCATCTTCCTAATATCTTTCTGCAATTGATTTTCTAATGATTTTAAATTAGAATTAACCTCTCCTAAGACTTCCTCTTTAATGGTCCCAATTACTGTCTTTAAATCTTTAATCTCATTTCCTAGATTCGTTTCTAGACCTTTGATTTTAGTCTCGAAAGATACTTCGGTAGACCACTCTTGAATTTTGCCTACATCTGCCACTAAACCATCGATGTCGAATCTCAACTTCGATACATCTGATTTAATGTCTTTCTGTATGGACATAACGTCTGTTCTTAAAGTAAAAATATTTTCTTCTCCTCTACTTTCTAATTCAATAATATTTTTTCTTAATATTTGAACATTTTCCTCTCCTTTCATGTTTACTGCAATTATGTCTAATTGTAAAGTCTTCAGCATTTCATTATTCTTTAAAGTTAAGCTATTCTCTAATCTGGTTAACTTGTTTTCTAATTCAGTGTTAGTTTCTTCACTATGAGCTTGTAATTTCTCTTCCAATGACTTAAAGTTATCTTTTAAGTTAGCTTCACTATTTGACTGTAATCTTTCTTCCAATGATTTAAAACTATCTTTCAAGTTAGCATCACTAGCTTTTAAATGACTTTCAGTACTGGTCTGTAATCTAGTTTCTAATGACTTCAACTCATCTTTACTATTTGACTGTAATAATTTTAAATTTTCTTCAGTACTAGACTGTAGCCTAGTCTCTAATGATTTTAAATTATCTTCATTACTAGTTTGCAATGATTGCACATTTTCTTTACATTTAGCTTCTAATCTAGCTTCTGAATTATTAATTTGTTCTTTAACTTCCGTTTCCATCTTAGAAATAGTTTCTGCAATACCAGACATACCCGTCTGTAACTCTCCTAACACCTTAGCTAAATCTTCTGGCAACATAATTATATTTTCAATATACGTTTTATATAGAGACGTTAGACAACAACACATCACAATGTCTCAATTCCTGCATTCACTTGGGTATAGGAAAAATGTCTTATAACTAACATGATATAATTCTAATACGATTAACATGAACACTGGAATGGGCACACAAGTACATTTTCTGACTAAGCTTAATAAATTTTGTAACACAATTACATGAACTTGAGCAATCTCTCAGTAATCTAAATCTGATGTGATTCCATAGAATAAACAAAATCGAAGCCCCACTAGTTGGATAAAGCCAATTCTCCCTCTCTCTCTGTACCCGTTCGTCCTGGGGATGCGATGACCCATCTGCTATAACATCGCATTCCTGGAGTTCCGGGACAGAGCGGAGTTAAATGAACCTCTAGTCAAATAAGGAATGTGTCGGAAATTCAGCTGAGTTCTCGAAAAAGCAGTGGGTATCACGAGACAAAGTATCTCTAGGGTCGTTACGGGCTTAAGTTTAATAGAAATAATGCAAATATAAATGGGCGCCATCAACTGAATTCCTAGCAAACCACTTCCTTTCCGGATAAGCCTTACTCAAGACAAGGAAAGAAAAAGGAACATCACACCATCATCAGATCACAACTAAGATAAAAACAAATTTATTTTACTTTGATAGTCAGACAGACATTTTAAATATAACTCCTACCTAAGAGTATGGTCGAATGCCAACGTTAAATTGTCATTGTCCAAAAATCGAACCATCTCTTTTCTAATCCAAAATTATTTCATCCACATAACAAGAAAAATCTCTAAAGTTCTCTTGGGTTCTCAGGATCACTGTAGCACTATGTCTTTCGTCACTGACATTTGTGAAACCTGAGACCTAATTTCTCTTTAATTTAACATCATCAATGTGGATTTAAAAAAGTTATTGATCTGTCTAAACATACACATATTATAATCACATATATTAAACATCACGTAATTTATGGTTTGCATGGCATAATTTAAATGTTGAACATGTTAGTCAAATGCTCCTAAACATTGAATAATTAATTTACACTATTTACATTGTCATTCATAATTACTTATCTGTGAATTACAGAAAATTCATGGCTCATTGGTCATCGTTATCGTCATCATCAAAATTAAATATTACTCACATTAATTCTCACTTCAAAATTCTACATATTCCTGTCAGAATCCTTAATTCATCACCATTACATCATTTAAATTCTCAACTCAAGTTGCAATTCCTTCAAATTATTTCTCAATTAAATTTATTTAATTCCATATAAATTCATTAATCATCAACTTCTTTAGTTAATTATCACCTTCTAATTCAGTTATTCATCATCATTACAATCGTCTATTAATTTATTTCAATCAGTTTATCTCTCCAATCTTTAATTCATCCATTTATTTAATTCATTGATTTATTCCAAAATGTAGTTTATCAAATTATTTAAATTTCAATCTTCTGGTTATTTAGATTTTTATTATTTCATCTAGTCATTCTGATTTTTATTTCATTAGGTCAGATCGTTAATATGCTTAAATCTCAGATTATTATTTCATTAATTATTATTTTCAGAAAATCTTGTATTATCAACTTCATTTATTTGTTTAATTTCCTAACAAATTGTTTAATATGGTTTATAGAACGTTGTCTTACAGTTTTATCACTTCCAAGTTATATCTCGTATTTAATTATCATGCCAAAAATATTATTGCCTCCACGACATCACGTTGGATCTAACTATCCACAACGACATTACATTTCCTCAATACTTCAAATATCACATTTGAATACAACAATTATTCCACAAAACTCCATAAATATTCAGCACATACAGCATGAATCTCAACAATTACGCTAGACTGGGTACGACGACCTCATGTCTGCCTCAAAATACATTATCAACGTTGCAACTATCACATGGCAACTTCCACAAAATGCCTACCACAAACTCCACTTAACCATGTTGCATGATCTACAAAAAATATATAACTGGCTTCAAATTATCAACGCACACAATCTCCAATAACTGTAATTACTCTGATCACATCTAGACAACTTCTTAAACAATTGAAAAAAATATTACCTCAGTAATTTAAGATCTGCTTTCAAATAGCATAAATTCTCTTACAATTCTTATAACTCACATCACAGAAAAACACCAATGTGCTATAATCTCTCATATCAAAATCTGCAATACTGATCTGCCTTAAAATAAATTTTGACCATTAATGATTAATCTTACAAGATTCAATTACTTTAAATCCTTCTCAAAGGTATCAAACACAATTATAAAAACTCATCAAAAGCATCAGCTGTAACAGCTGTTAAACTGAAATTACTCTCAAAAGAGTATAGCAACAAAATATTGGATTGGCAAACAAGAATTACTAAATGCAATCCTGCTGACATTTATCGTTATTGTATTTAACAAAATTTCGACTGATATGTGACTAGTAGTTCCTTGTTTGATCCACTTACAATCTCGTGTACACTCGGATGATAAAAATGAGTCCCTCAATGGAAAGTAAGATGTGTAACCACCGTACAGTCGTATAAATACGAAAGACCTCGCCCCGTCGACTTGGATGATATTGCCCTGAACGATGGGTAAGATGAGTACCACCATACAATCGTATAAATACGAAAGACCCCATCTCGTAGACTATATGAGTGAATGTACCAGATATGAATCAACAAGTTTCTAGTTGTCATATAAAAGCGATGTTCATTCACTAAAGTGAATAACTTCTTAATATCTCCAAACAATCCAATGGAAAAAATCCCTACTGATGAATAATACACACTCGCTAGTATGCAATGAACTGACGAAGTAATTTTAGATAATCAATTGCAGATCACGAGTTCGAAATACTCGTTACACAAAAAAAACTATTTATGAAAAATATCCTAGCTGGAAAAAATGTCTAAAAGACCAAACATCTGCTTAATAAAGCCAACCAATGGTGAGAATTTCGTATAATGATGCCTGCCATATCATATGGTCATTCCATATTCTAGCAAATTCGAAGTATATAAAGTCAAATCATGTCTTAATAATCGTATCACTCCTATTAGAAAAATATACATGTGTGCCCAGTATTCATGAAAATAATCGTATCAGGTAGATATAACTCTTACAGTACCTTTCATAATCAGCTGTTATTAAATTTCCAAGATCGTCGATTTTCCCTACATAATGAATTTCTCGAAAGATCGGCGTGAATATCATTCCATCCATGAAATGACGATTGCCTTCGAAATCCCAAGTGAATCAGCTGGTGGACCTCCTCTCGTCAGGAATCGAATCCATCGCTCTGCGGTGCCATCTTGTCTCTATCTGCGTCTACTCTGACATGTTGAACTTCGGATTACCCATAGCGGATATTGTCCAACTCCTCTCGAAAATGTTCATGGAAACAGCGGACCCCCTACTCCTCTTCTAAGTTACGCCACTGTTCCATTAAATGTTCAGTTTGAGTATTGAAAGATCAATCTCTAATAACTGTAATTACTCACTTTCGTAAAATAAAATTTTACATGAGAGTGTCCAAGTTTATTAAACACCCTGTAGTTGTCTGTATTTGATAATTCATGAAACTGCATAAGAAATAAATTTCATTAATGCACGATCTAATGTTCATCAGTGCATATGCTAACAACATTCCGCTTGCTTGAAATTGTTAAAGTAACTTTGAATGCGTTATGGAAAAGCATAGTCATAAAGTTATTCATAAAAGCTGTGTTCAAACTGCGTTGAAATGTAGCTTGTAATAAAGTCTCCAACTACTTGCAGTGCTGTTCTAACATATCCCGGCCGTCTGTGATTGCTTCCTCGGCAAGTCCGCCTGGATCAATGACCTGCTTGGCGTTCGCTGCTCGGCGATGCTGAAACTGTCGCCTACACTCTGCCGTGACAGTTTCGGTACGCTACGCGACCTTCACCGTGCGTCTCGCTTGCGCTATAGAGCTCGATCCTACCTGCTCGTCTGACAGAGCTCCACTGAATGTGCTGGCACTGTCTTCTCACTTATCTGCCTGGCGCAGACACGTGGTGTAGTCCCCCACCACTGTGCTCTCGCGTCACGATCATAGTCTCGAACCCACATCATCTCGGCTATTCCGTTATAAAATAACTTAAGGGTTATCTGACTTCCTTACAATTATTTCCACATATAATGCATGTTATATATCCTCTTCTAAGAAGTTTAATTACCATATTCCACACATATCTTAATAAAACTTCACATCTCTATCCATAATTCCATCTTCTTACATATGTCAGTGCCTCCTTGATTCTAGACCTCCTACGTCATCTTGACATTCTTCTTGACTCGATCGGTGCGCTATCTCTTCCTAACTCTTCCCAAAACCTCAACTACGGCTTAATGTCTGCTGGCGTAGCCGATAGCCTAAACTAGGTATCGGGTACAGTAGGACACATACTAAGACACCCAGGAATAGCAAGCTTAGTTATGGAAGGAAGGGTCGAGGGCAAGAACTGTAGGGGTAGACCAAGGTTAGAATATGTTAAACAGATTGCCTCAGATGTAGGGTGTGGTAGCTATGTAGAGGTGAAACAATTAGCTCAGGACAGGGAGGCCTGGAGTGCTGCATCAAACCAGTCAAAAGACTGAAGACTCAAACAACAACTTGTGAGACTGGCTGCGTGGTGCAGCGGTAATGTTCTCACCTGCTGAGCCCAAGGTTGCTAGATCAAATCTTGGCACAGTCAGTTGGTATTTGAGCGTGCGCAAATGCAAGGGAGCCGTGTCTGTAGATTTACTGGCATGTTAAAGATCCCCTTTTTGGCAAAATTCCGCCACCCCGGCGTCTCTAGTAGCGTCTGTAGTTCAAGGGACGTAAAACCAATAACATTATTATAGGTACCTGTGAGCGCCCAATTTGTTTAAACCTGCCCGGCTTTATTGTTATGCGGGATGGACACGACACAGTTCTGACAGTTTATTTGTTTAAAAGCACTTTATAAACTAATATATTTCTGTTGAATTTTTACGAAATGTAAGATTTCTCTGTACTATTGAGACGATTTGGAAGGTTTCGGTACAAACCACACCCTCTAACTCCTCTGGTTTAAGAGCTTGAGTTTTGGGAAACATACACCTTAGCGTTTTATATACAGTAGAAACCCGCTTATCCGAGGTAATTGGGACCGAGGGTAGCTCGGATAGCAGAAAACTCTGTTAAGAGGGAATGTGTAGGAAATCATATTTAATTCAAACAATCACAAAACAATAGCGCACAAAACGATGCAACGTGTTTATAAACGTCGAAATACAACTAGTCGAGCAAGCGAAGCAACATGCAGTGACGCGGGACTTTTAATTAGAGTAAAGATCAACGAACGGCTCCAATCCCTGCCGAAGTTCGTCTATATGGACTCTTCCGCACACCCAACTTGAGGGGTGTTGAGCTATTCGTTACTATCATTACTAGCAGCACGTTATTATGAATTTTTACGCTAATTTAATTAATTACGTTGACAAAATGAGTTCCTCGGTTAACATGGAGCCTCGGATAAGCGGGTCTCGGTTAAGCGGGTTTCTACTGTATATGATTTGTTTTAATAACATTTCTGACCAACATTGTATTTTGCCATCACTGTACAAATAGTTATATCATTTCATTTAGTAGAACTTTCTCTATATTTACAAAATAATCGTAATTTGACAATAGTAAACCATGTTCATACCTGAATATTTCTCTCGTAAAGAGACAGTTTGTATTCTGAATCTATTACCGTACTTTGAGGTTTATATCTTACAATTTTTAAATGTTGAGGTGGTGTTGCCCATCTGTAAGCATCAAACAAAGCAACTATTATTATATTACCTTTCCAAAACACTGTGAATAGAACACGAGACAGGGAGACATTGTGAATGTGAATTCTCAATCATGTTGAAATTTACTTTGGCTTCACCTAGTTATCAATTAATATGATAAAATTGGTCCGGCTAGATCAAACATAAAATGCCAGCGTTTCACCCCGGTGTGCCGTTGGGCTCGTCAGTTGGTACAGACACACCTCACCAATACGCATGGCTAGCACATACTGAGAAGGCCATCACAAGACACAAAATACAAGTAGTATTGACGTCACGAGTGATGCCAATGTGCTACGGAAGTCAAGCTCCCCATTCGGGAATGTTCATAACCTATTTGGATTGCCAAGGTAAGGTTTTTGTTTTATGAAAGGGAGCTTGACTTCCGTAGCACATTGGCATCACTCGTGACGTCAATACTACTTGTATTTTGTGTCTTGTGATGGCCTTCTCAGTATGTGCTAGCCATGCGTATTGGTGAGGTGTGTCTGTACCAACTGACGAGCCCAACGGCACACCGGGGTGAAACGCTGGCATTTTATGTTTGATCTAGCCGGACCAATTTTATCATATTAATTGATAATTTATCTGATCAAACGGAAATAACATCATATTCCCATTCGGGAATGTTCATAACCTATTCACCTAGTTAGTTAGTGTTGTTTTAAGAGGCGAAACTACGAGGTCATGTACCTCCCTCAACACAGATTAAAGTATACAAATTTGGAATGGAATTTAAAATTTACAGGTGGACACCTAAATTTGAAAAGATTGAAATATAATAAAAAAGAAAAATTAAATAAAACTAATAATTATACTATAAGGTACGTTCAAAAAGTAACGAGCCGGAGGCATAATTACAGAAACCAGTACCTGTAGCCTATGTTAGAAGTATTGGCCCTGGCTGTTGAGGCACTTGTCCCACTGTGACACGAGGCGGTGAATGGCTGTCTCATAAAATTCCCTGGGCTGGGATGTGAACCAGTTCCGCACGTACAGCTGGACGTCAGTGTCCGAGGTGAATCGTTGGCCCCGCAGAGACCTTTTCAGGGGACCAACATGGCGTAATCACAGGGAGAGAGGTCGACTGTATGGAGGGTGGCCGAGAACCTCCCATTTGAATTTCTGCAGGAGTTCCGCGACTGTGTTGGCCGTATGAGGTCGTGCATTGCCGTGGAGCGACCACAGCGGCTATGGCGTTCACTGTCACTCGGCGGCCCTGGGTAATGAGTGCATCAACCAGCTGGACGTTGTCATCGGTAATGCAGGTGGGTGCCCCAGACCGGGCATCATCGGCTAACGACACCCGTCCTTACCTGAAGCGCTTGTGCCACTCTTTGACCGTTGTGACATTCGGCGATGAATGTCCGTTCCCCCTACTCCTTCCGCTGTCAGAAACCGAGCAACACCTCTTTGCTCTTCGTTTGACGCCTCCATGTCACTGTTTGCAATGCGACTGGCAGCGTTGGGCGATTGATGCATGCTCCTGCTCGCTTTGTATCGTCACGTGACGTGCACGCGTGCCCTCTAGCGACGGGCTGTGACCTTCCACGCTCTGGTCGGAACCACACCTTGTTACACACGCCACAATTAGCCCATGTCGTCACCGGTTTGCGCATTCAAGCCTCCGGCTCGTTACTTTTTGAATGCACCTTATATAAACCAAAAATTACAGAAAAACAAAAAATTCAGAATTCAAAAAAGAACAAGTCTTTGAGTCAATGTACACTGGAAAATTTAAATTGCTGGCCCTAACCCACTCTCGCTTATAAAGCGGATAACGCGATCAGCGGCTACCACAAGTTTGAGTGTCGTCTGCAAACCAAGGTTTCTTCGTAAGTTAGCAAGATCCACACACTCGGTTAAAATGTGGGCCACGGTGAAAACGGCTCCACAGGTACGAAGTGGGGGAGGGGGGGCTTCCCTTCTCATTACGTATGAGTGGGTGGATCTTGTATGACCTATCCTTAGCCTACACAAAATGACGGACTCCTTCCGTGACCGGAAAGACCTCCGCCACACGCGTGTAGTTCCCTTGATCGCTCTCAGTTTACTGGGTATTGGGTCATCTAGCCACTGACTCCCACAAAATAAATTTACTTTGGCTTCAAGTAGAGTATTGTTTTCAGAATTGGTTGCTAATATCACAGGAACTAATTAATTAATTTAGCACATATTTCAATAATGCATCAAGTGAGTGTTTAAATGGAAAAATTTAATAAATAAGTCTATGCTCCAGCAAGTACAAACATCTACTGGCACTTGATTCTTTTTCTGTGGTATTATACTGTGCATCGGTCAGCATCTACAAAATCACAACTCTGAAGAATAAGAATGCAATAATTAGATAGTTGTGACTAATTGAATGAGTGTTAGTTGTAACGCTTCAGTCGGTGAACACTAATTTGCCCAATGATTATGTGGGTTCAATGTATTGTTGTTGTTTCCTATGGCTAGCCCTGATTCCAATCCATCAGCTTTCTTACGTCCAATAGAGTTATGTGAGGTTTCCTGAAGTTCTAGCAGTCACATCAAGTTTGTTGCAATGTAGCAGGTGTCCCTTATCCATTTTACTTCCAGGTTCGTGACAAAGTGTGCATTCTTCAGATCTCAGGATGTTGATTCGTTTCAGATGAGCTGCAAGGCAGTCATGGCCAGTGTTAAGTCTGAAGAAGGCTACAGCTTCTCTTCTTGGTGTTAATTTATATTGATCAATGTCCTTCCATAATTTGGTTTCTGCTGTTTTTTTTTTTTTTGCCATTTCTTCATACCTGTTTTTGATAGTATTTTTCAAGATCCTTTTTGTTGACATAAAATCAGTCTGACTGACAGGTTGTTGTAGTGTGGTACCTTTTTTTTTTGCTAATCTGTCTGCCTCTTCATTACCTGCTATTCCAACACGAGAAGGAATCCACTGAAATGAGATCTGTTTGTGGAGTCTTTGAAGGGTTTTTATCATACAAAAAATTTATTTCAGTTCTTTATTTTGAGGCTTATAATTTGACGAGACGGCTTGGATGTTTGCTTTTAAATCTGTAATGATAACACATTTTTGATAATCAATGTTTCTGCCTAATAACTGATGGAGTGCATGTGAAATTGCTCTTATCTCAGCATCAAAGTTGTTTTTTTTTTGGCCTAAGAGAGATGAATGTATTCTTGCTCCAGTTCTATTTTCTTTGTCTTGTGAGCCATCAGTAAATATTTTTAGCCATTGATTAGATGGATGTACCATAATATGTACATAACACTCCTGGAAAAAAATTACAGTTTATGGTCACTGGGGCAATTTTTAGGATTCGTTGCAACCTTCAAGCAGTCATCATCAGATCCTGATCAGTGTTGAGGTTTACATTTATACACTAATATATTGCACAGGTCTCCAAAAATAAAATAAAAAGATTGAAAATTGTTTTAGTTTTGATAACTGATTTTTATGTAATTTTTGGCGCTGATTTCAGAAATGATATTGGTTCTATTCTATCACATAAGGTTTCTCTACAAAATAAGGTAAAACGTTTAGGAAAAAACCTAAAAAGGCCATTTTTATATCAGTATTATTTATGTACAAAGTTATTAAACCACATTCAACATAGGTTTAAAACATAGAGTAAGAAAAGTTGATAAGGCTTTATTACAACACCTTACAAGTCTTTGTAGTAACGTTTTATTTTTCCTTCAAAACTTCGTTTTGTACTTTTCCTGCTGTGGAGTTGAGGATTTTCTCTTTTTGATATCCAACAGTAGTCAGCCATCATGTTAACGTCCTGCAGTGTCCTTGATATCTTCGTTATAATTTGTATGTATATGTTTAAAAAAATCCTTAAAAGTAAAAAAATATTCAATGTTTAATTTGTGGGTAAACAAAGAGTTGGTTGGTTCCTCAGTTTAGGGGCTGCGACAACGCTGTCATATAGCCCAGTGTACTTTGGGTGTGTGTAGAATCTGTCTGATAACCGGTGTTAATTGTGGTGACTGTATTAGTGTGTGTATCTGTTTTAATTCAAGTTAGGACTGCAGACGATCAATTTTCAAGTAGTTCCAACTTTTGCAGCCAAACGCCACCGTCAACGACCAACTAGTTCAGAAATTAGTTACCAGATGCCACCGCAGTCGGCTCTTGACGACGAACGTAGCAACCTAAGAACGTTAGTCAAATGTTTAACCTATATTAATTTAGCTTCACACAGGTGTAATTAGTGGAAGGTTCTTTAACATGCCATAAATCTATGACATGGGACCGCCGGCTTTACTTCCCCTCCGAAGGAAGACATATTGAGGGATTATTAACGTTCTTAAAAAATCTGACGGCTTTGGCCGGGTTTGAACCCGCGATCTTGGGCATAGAAGCTCAGCATGCTACCAACTACGCCACCGAAGCCGCAAACAAAGAGTGACACACCAGAGGATTTGAATGAGTTTTTAAATAGTATGGATTCTACAAAAGATACCATACTGTGCTGATACAGTTTACTCCACAGATTTCTGCCAGTGTCCTTGAAAACTTGTGCATTGAAATGAGTGTAGTATTATAGTAACAGATCTCTGAAGGTGTTAGTGGCCAACAACGGAGAACACAGCTCATGGTTAATCCAGGATTATGACACGACCAAGCTCTCTGTGTGACTGACAATTTACGTACCAAAACGTGTACTGTATGCCCTAGAATTCGAGTAACACAGACTGTATGGCACCCTAATGCACATCCAGGAATCACTGCCAGAAAACAGTCAACTGTACAAAGCATCAAATTGGCAGGTAAAAAGCGAAAACAAGTAGGAGACTTCTGTTACTTAGGAAGCAAAATAACCAGTGATGGACAAAGTAAGAGGATATAAAAAGTAGGTTGGCTCAGGCAAGGAAAGCATTTCTACAGAAAAGGAATCTGTTGACATCGAATATAAATTTAGGTATTAGGAAGTAATTTTTGAAAGCCTTTGTCTGGAGCAAGGTGCTCAATGGAAGTGAAACTTGGACTGTTGGCGCAGTAGAAAAGAGGAGAATAGAAGCATTTGAAAAGTGGTGTTACAGGAGAATGATGAAGATCAGATGGGTAGATAGGATAACAAATGAAGAGGTATTAAGACGAGTGGGAGAGGAGAGATGTTTCTGGCGATTACTAATGAAGAGAAGAGATAGGTTGGTAGGATACATACTAAGACACCCAGGAATAGCAAGCTTAGTTATGGAACGAAGGGTCGAGGACAAGAACTGTAGAGGTAGACCAAGGTTAGAATATGTTGCTTCAGATGTAGGGTGTGGTAGCTATGTAGAGATGAAACGACTAACTCAGGACAGAGAGGCATGGAGAGCTGCATCAAACTAGTCAAACGACTGAAGACTCAAACAACAACAAATCTACAGACACTTGCGCACTCTCAAATTCCGACTGTGCCAGGAATGTGATCCAGCAACCTTGAGCACAGAAGGCGAGAACGCTACCGCTGTCCCACGCAGCTGATTCATAGGGGGATTGGGACATCGTGGTCATTTAGCCCCATGTGTGGCTAATCTGTCTGATACCCTGCATCATTGTGATGGCAGTACTAGTTTGTGTATTTGTTAACTGGGGACAGGATTGGGAAGGATGCAGCCGTGTTACCATCCAGTGGCGAAGCTGGAGGGGAATCTTGGAGCCTGAGAATACCCATTTCATTCTCAAGGAATATGCACATTTAAATTTTCCTATTTTCAATTGGCATAGGCAAATTAAATCTCTAGCTTTTAGTATTATTCTCTGTAACCATGGTGGGAAGGACGCCACCTTCTCAGCGCGGGACTGAGCAGCCAGTGAGTCTCCTTTGAAACAGGCTCAAGTCTCTGTGGGTAGAGAAGGCAATTGCGCATGAGCCAAGCGGAAGGACGCTAACTGAAAGCGTCAGCAGGGAGGCTAGGCTCCAAGCAGTGCATTCGTGAGGCGATTGGTATTTCGGCACGTGCATGTTTGTTTGTTTTGTGATTATATCACGAAAATTTAAATAAATTGTATTGACGAGGTAGAACTAAAGAAATCTTTTGATTATTATAGCAAATCAATACGGAAAAATGGGTGACTCTATGAGTCAAAAAGACATGTTTGTGAGTTTGAAAACATGGATCAGTGTAGTGATTTAATAGTGTATTTAAAAGTGGCTTCGGTGGCATAGTTGGTAGCATGCTGAACTGCTGTGCCTAAGATAGCGGGTTCAAACCCGGCCGAAGTCGCTGGAATTTTTAAGAGCGTTAAAAATCCTTCAGTATGCCTTCCTTCGGAGGGGAAGTAAAGCCGTCGGTCCCATGGCATGTAAAAGATCCTTCCACAGACTAAATTTGTGTGAAGCTAAATTGTTCGGTTAGATTTCGTCGGAACGCTCTATCAAAGTTCCAGCGTTCACCACTACGTAGCATTGATATCTGGTAGCGAAGGTTGGAACTACTTGAAATTGAACGGAACTTGTAGCTCACCCTAAGTGTGTCCGCTGGAAGTAGCTACAGACTCAGGCGAGCCGATCATGTCCTCGGTCACTCCCAGCACTAAAAGCCATAGGATAAATAGATAGATAGATAAATAATAAGTGTATTTAAAATCAAGACCATTTTCTTCGTTGTCCTAAGAAAAGAATATTATTTGAACAACGGCCCAGAAAAAAATATATCAAGAAACAGTGCGCCTCATTAGACTGATTCTTACCTTTCCCGTTTCTACTGCTTCGAGTGAAGAGAGTTAAGACATTATTAAAGAACTCCATGTCAGATTCTAGACTGAGCAATTTGAGTACTATGGCTATTGAGAAGAGATTGGTGAACTATAAGGTGCGTTCAAAAAGTAACGAGCCGGGGGCTGTAATGCGCAAACCGGTGATGACATCGGCTAATCGTGGCGTGTGGAACGAGGTGTGGTTCCGACCAGAGCGTGGAAGGTCACAGCCCGTCGCTAGAGGGCACGCGTGCACGTCACGTGACGATACAAAGCGAGCAGCAGCATGCATCAATCGTCCAACGCTACCAGTCACATTGCAAACAGTGACATGGAGGCGTCAACCAAAGAGCAAAGAGGTGTTGTTCGGTTTCTGACAGCGAAAGTAGTAGGGTGAATGGACATTCATCGCCGAATGTCACAAGTGTACGGTGAACACTGCATGTCCCTTGCAAGGGTCAAGGCGTGGCACAAGCGCTTCAGGGAAGGACGGGTGTCGTTAGCCGATGATGCCCAGTCTGGGGCACCCCCTGCATTACCGATGACATAGTTCAGTTGGTTGATGCACTCATTACCCAGGACCGCCGAGTGACAGTGTACGCCATAGCCGCCGTGGTCGGATTGAGCGTCGGAAGTGTGCACACCATCATGAAGGAACGACTGCACTTACGCAAAGTGTGTGCCCAATGGATGCCCTACAGTCTTCAACCACACCAGGAAGCATGTCGAATGGCCTACTGTCTTGGTCTTGGTTGGACGATTGATGCATGCTGCGGCTCGCTTTGTATCGTCACGTGACGTGCACGCGTGCCCTCTAGCGACGGGCTGTGATCTTCCACGCTCTGGTCGGAACCACCCCTCGTTACACACGCCACGATTAGCCGATGCCATCACCGGTTTGCGCATTCCAGCCTCCGGCTCGTTACTTTTTGAACGCACCTTATATCTTTCCAGGGATGACATCTTCAATGAACGCATCATTGATATCTTTGCTGAGCGAATAACACGACGACTGGAGTTTATCTACAAGGTATGAACTTTAGAATACCGGTACCCAGTTGCATGAATGTAGCTTTGCCACTGGTACCATCCCAGTTTACGCCTAGAAATCAAAATTGGAAACCATAAAAAACCACTTCTATGATGGCACCACAGTTTTGACTCATGAGACTGTTCCAGCCCTCACACCAAAATTAAATTTCTTGGCAGATCTAGGAATCAGGGGTGACAGCTAAGAATGTTAGTCATTACTAGGGCTCGGAGTTTTAGGTGCTAAAAATCGGGAAAATATTTATATTTTATGTATTTAAAATACCTGAAATATGTGACAAAAAAAAAGTAAAAATATTTAATTATAATTTACATGGTGGCCACTCAAATAGGTCAACAATTTTCCAGGAGTTTTCCAGGAATTTTCCAGGAGTAATTCTCATTTTTCCAGATTTAAAAATAAGCGCGAGTGCAGGGGGGGGCTTTATCGGTTGCCTACTTCAAGACCAAAATAAAGCAGTTGTGTTTGGTTTACTTATACAGATGTTGACAAAAATTAGTGGTGATTGCATTATTGATACGCAAGCCTACACACAAATGATTTAATTGTTGTTTTAAGAAAGCCTTCGTGACAAAAATATCCACTTTAAAAAGTTTGTTATTGTTGTTTTAAGGGGTCGAACTATGAGGTCATCTGCCCCTCTTTAAAAAGACAAAAGAAAAGAATGCTGCCTGCAATTTTATTGCGGTGAAGTTGTCTATACTCAATATGTTTTACAAAAATACTACCACGTGTTCTCACACACAGAAACAGGTACCCTGAGGATTTTCTTTCGTTAACGATAGATTGCTCACCGAAAACCGCAGCGGGAGTATGATTTAAGATGGAAAGATTTTTATAATTAATTAACAGTGGCTATTTTCCAGGAGTTTTCAAATTTTTAGTCATTTTCCAGGAGTTTTCCAGACCTAATAAAAATCCAGGAGTTTTCCAGGATTTCCAGGAGTAGTGGCCACCATGAATTTAGTTTATTAATGACAAGATATAAACAATATGCAGTACTCACGAATGCAATTTATGCTATGCTTCACTGACTGCTGAAGAATTACAATACACAACGAGATACATCTTCAGCTTGTCCATCACAAATGACCGACAATCATTGCGAAACACTTCTTCTGAAGGCGCGAAACTGCGGCAATATGTTTCTTGCCCTTGAGGTGTTGTGTAACTTGAGATCGCCGTTCAGTCTTGATTGCTTTCCCACATGGTTGGCAGAACAGAACGCCCCCATCAGAAGTAAAATTATCCTTCAATTCTGCAACATACTGCTGCAGACGATAACTTGTAGTTGCTTTTATTTTAGGCATCATAAAACTGCCTTACACTTCTCAGTGCCAGAAATGAACTGCATGTGAGTGACAATGGTTCCAGGTAGCAGGAGGGAGGGGGGTCTAGCACGTGGTGTAATATGGCTATGGACAAAGAAATCTCCGGCATCCACAGTGAGTGGCACGGGGCGACAGGTTAAGAATAACACAGCTGCAAGCTGACATACGCTCTGCATGAAGATTAAATATCTCACAGGTTCTTCCCCGTTGAAGAAACACAGAACAAAAATGCAATAAACTGAAAGATCTAGCATACTGATTTTTAAAAATGTAAATTTTATGTCCTTTTTATGTGCTAATAAGTGAAAAGCAGGAATTGATGTATTTATAGAAAAAATGCTTAAAATATGTATTTACATAAAAAATATGTATTTATCTAAAAATCCGAGCCCTAGTCATTACACCATGAGGTGGTCAAAGCATTTGAACTTACCCATCTTCAACTTCTATATCCATGTTTGAGGCAATCTTGTGCACAAACTTCTGGTAGTTTTCCAATATAGGAAAATCATAGCCCTTCATCTGGATATTTAATGTGTCATATATTGGAATTTTAGACTTCCCAGTCTGTAAAAGGAAAGAGAGCTTTTAAATTCTCCATTCACAAACTTCATGAAGTTAGATTTTCCATTGTTTGTTGGCAATATAAATCTAAACTGAAGACTCCACGGGAAAAACGGGGTAAGTCACATTCTGTAAAAATTTTCAGGAGAGCGAATTTAAACTTTCAACACTAAAAAGAAATAATTATAACACCCCAACTGAGGGTAAACAATATAGTTCTTTTGCCAAATGTATTTCTTATAAAGGAAGTACATGGAAAACAAATACAGGGTCTTTATTTTTGCTTGGCAAGGACATTCTCGTTTACGCGCTCTGCCAGTGACAGCTCAGTTCCCGGCTGCCACGCACGCGTATATATGGCAGAATACGGTGATTAAAATCAGTATCATGCAATTTTACTCACCATGCCTACAGTAGATGCTGAAAATGTTCCCCATCTTCTGCCAAACATTACCGGCATCTCCTTATGAAGTTTCTGGTTACTCCGGTTAATTTAGCTTCAGTAAGAAAATAACAACATTTAGGTCTATTTTTATTGTTTACTAAACCTATACTTTTTCTCCGGGTACTCCGGTTTTCCCTGTCAAAATTTCATTCCAGCAACACTCTCCACTATCATTTCATTTCATCTGTCATTCATTTAATCATTGCCCCAGAGGAGTGCGTCAGGCCTCGGCAGCCGGCACAGTTCATATCCTCGCCGCTAGATAGGGGCTTCATTCATTCCATTCCTGACCCGGTCGGAGACTGGAAGCAGGCTGTGGATTTTCACTAAACCTATACATTTGAATCTCTTAGCCAGTTGTCTTATTGTCCGATTTATAGGAATGGGTCTCCCTGGAAATGTCATTAGAAACTTTTGTTCTAGTGCACGTTATGTACGGCATGTATTGTGCAGACCTTCGCACGACCTTGGCCGCCGGTCCCCGGCCAGGTTGGCGCGTGGTCTCCAGCCGGGTATTCCCTCACTCTTCTGTAGACGTGTGAGCTCTGAGCTAATTGGGTGTTTCCGTCTTTCAGTGTTTTATAAAGCTACTGTGTACCGGTCGGTACTGTATATCGTATTGTGTAGTGTTTTATTGTGATTGTGTGTAGTGCTGTTATGCCTTATGTAAAATATTCGTTACGTGAACGTGTATATCTGCACAATACATACATAAAGTGCTGGAAATCGTGCGCTAGAACAAAACAAAAGTTTCGAATGAGATTTCCACGGGACCCATTCCTATAAATCGGACAATAAGACAACTGGGTAAGAGATTCAAACGTACAGGTTCAGTAAACAATAAAAATAGACATGAAGATTTCCTTACTGAAGCTAAATTAACAGGAGTAGCCGGAAACTTCATAAGGAGATGCCGATTATGCTTGGCAGCGGATGGGGAACATTTTCAGCATCTGCTGTAAACATGGTGAGTAAAAATGCATGATACTGATTTTCAGCACCGTATTCTGCCGTATATACACACGAGCGGGAGTCGGGAACTGAGCTGTCACTGGTGGAGCGCATGCGCGACAAAAAAGTGAGACGATAAGGGACATTCTTTCCGTTTCCTCTAAAAATAGGAACCTCTGTATCTCGGTGACATTCCGCTTTATATGAATTAATTTTAACTGATCTGTAGTGGCGATGGCTGGCCACCAGAATGCGCCATAAACTCATTTCTGAAAAAAACTTATCCCATTCTTTCCGTGGGGTCTTCAACTGATCTCTACTTCTGCTTACCTCAAGATAATCAGGTTCATAGATACCATAACATCTCAAGAAATTCCCATTCAGCATCTTAGCCACATTCTGGCACAAGAGAGCGGTCCGATTAATCTGAAAGTGAAAAATTCTTAGGCATGTTTCAGTTGATGAAAATGATTGTTGTTTTATGGGGCGGAAAAGAGAAGTCATCTTCCCCGATGGTCTATTTGCTTCATGTCAAGAGGTATTCCATACAGGGTGTTCTGAAAATGTACGATCAAAAAAATATGGATGATAAAATGGACCAAGTGTAATGAAATGAAAATTCACAGCCTGTTCCAGTCGTCCGACAGGGTCAGGGAATGGAATGAATGAAGCCCCCATCTAGCAGTGCGGATATGAACTGTGCCGGCTGCCGAAGCCTGTCATACTCCTCAGGGGCAATGATTAAATGAATGACAGATGAAATGAAATGATAGTGGAGAGTGTTGCTGGAAGGAAAGTTGTGACAGTGAAAACCGGAGTATCCGGAGAAAAACCTGTCTTCCCCCGATTTGTCCAGCACAAATCTCATATGGAGTGACCGGGATTTGAACCACGGACCCAGCGCACAGTGGATCAACATCGAAATCTAGGAGGACAAAATTATTTATTTTCATAATTAAAAAATCAAAATGTATTACTTTACAGCATTCTCATATAATTGCCGCTCACTATTCCGGGATATAAACGCATCTTAGTGTATATCTGTCACCACTGTTCGAGCAGTCTGAATTAGAGGGTGAATGTAAGTGGCTGTGGTTTGGTTGTCTTTGTGGTTAGTGTAATGCTTTAAGATGGAACATGCAGCTGAACTTATGATCTTTGTAACGTGTTTCAGTTATTAATGGCCGTAATTGTTACGTAATTTTACCTATATTTGCATTATATAATATTTAACTATTATTTTTAAAATTATATTTTCACTTAGATTTTTAGTATGTCGCGTCACTCTGCGTCACTTTCTACTTAATGTTAAAATGTAGATAACGTCTTGAAATTTTTTTGCATCTTTTTGCAACATACTTAGTTATTTTACGTTTTAGAAGATGCCGCGCAACCAGTTCTCACACGTTTACAACCGTTTGAAACACTGGGTTCGACGATTATGTCAAAAGTGGAACTTTGTGACCTTGTTAAAAGTAAATTAGGGGTAGAAAATTGTTCTGAAGAGATAACTGAATGCTCTATCCAACTCCTAGTCATAGACAATTTCTTGCATGTGTAGACGTAGCTTAAATAGGTCTTAACTGATGTTTATTATAAAGTAAACAAATTACAGTATATACACGTTGCTTTCACTCTAAATTCATGATTAAAGCGTAAAAATAATTTTGTCCCTCTAGATTTCGATTTTGACCCACTGTGCAGCGGTGGCTTGCACCAAGTGTAATAGGGTAACAAAATTACTTATCCCTTCGAGAATGCAGAGGTCTCTTTATGTTGATAGAGGTGCCATTGCATGGTTACCGCAAGGCACCTCGCCACCGACATAACCTTAGCAGTGTGATCCACTTTGCTGTAATTGAAATATTAGAAACCATTTTTTCCGTGTTGCCTAGGTAATCTATTATTAGAGATTTTTCATTTGGTCACGATAAGTGTACCCAATTAGATTTCCTAGTGCCTGAAATAAATTACATGAATTAAAACTTTCTCACTAACTCACAGACCACTGTGCTCTGGACTAATGTTCATGATAGATTTATGTCAGAAGTGTTTTATGAAGTGGTATGGAACCAGGAAGTTCCCGAGAAATGTAAAAGAATCTTGTATTCAACATATTACACACCCATATTGACATATACAGTAAGCACGTGGACAACAACTAAACGGGAGGAAAGTAGAATCCAGGCGGCAGAGATGAAGTTCCTTAGAGGTATAATTGGAAAGACCTGCAGAGACAAAATCAGAAACAAGGAAATTAGGGAGAAGACAGGATTCCCAAAGTTACAAGATAAAATCGAGATCAGTAAGCTGAAATGGTATGGATATATGATGCGAATGGGAGAAGACTGAGTCCCGAAGAGATTATTTACTGAGAAAGTCACGGGAAGGGGCCAAAGGGGAAGGCCGAGGATGAGGTGGATGGATACAGTGAGGGAGTGTGTTGAGAAAAGAGGAATGAAAGTGGAGGATGTACTGGAAGAGGGACGAGAGTGGTGGAGACACAGAGAAGTATGGAGGTCCTTGATTCACACCCCGACCCAGATCACTGGAACCGGGAAATGAAGAAGAAGATAATAAATCATGGAATTTATTTCAAGCACTCAAACTATGAACTAGCCGGCTTCGGTGATGTAGTTGGTAGGCCTAGCATGCTGAGCTTCTATGCCCAAGATCGCGGGTTCAAACCCGGCCGAAGTCGTCGGATTTTTTAAGACCATTAAAAATCCCTCAGTATACCTTACTTCGGAGGGGAAGTAAAGCCGGCGGTCCCATGTCATAGATTTATGGCATGTATAAGAACATTCCACTAATTATACTTTTGTGATGCTAAATTTGCAGGTTAGATTTCGTTGAAACGCTCTATCAAAGTTCCAACGTCACCACTAGGTGTCAGTGACATCTGGTAGCGAAAATTGGAACTACTTGAAATTGAACGGAAATTTTGAATCAAGTTTCCAGGAGGACCTGTGCCTAATGCCAGTACAATTAGGAGGCTCGCTAAACGATTCAAGGAAACAGGCTCCGTAAATAATAAAAGAGTTGACAGACATTCTTTCATCAATAGATGTGTATGTTACAAGAGAGGGAGGACATTTTCAGCATCGCCTATGAGCACTGTAAGTACACATTATTGAACATGTTTGGTAAAAGTGTGATAGTGGGCGGCGCCCGCTGGCTGGACCGGGTGCGCGCGGCCGCGATCTTTGCTAGCCACAGGCGGCTTAGCTTGCCGTGTTCACACATAATGACCCTGTATTTGAAGTGGTTAACGGTGAGTAGCGTTTCTGCTCCATAAACTCTGTGGTCTTGTCGAGCCACTCTCCCTCCTTTTTGGAAACTACTTGCAGCGTTTTCTTCTTCTTCTTCATTTCCCGTTTCCAGTGTTCTGGGTGTGAATTGAGGACCTCCTTAATTTTCTGTCTCTCCACTACTCTCTTCCTTCTTCTAGTATATCTTCTACTTTTACCCCTCTCTTCTCTATGCTCTCCCTCACTGTATCCATCCACCTCTTCCTAGGCCTTCCCCGTTGCCTCTTTCCTGTTTTCTCTGTAAATACTCGCTTTGGGACTCTGCCTTCATCCATTCACATCATGTGTCCATACCATTTCAGCTTACTGATCTCTATCTTGTCTTGTAGCTTTGGGAATCCAGCTCTTTCCCTAATTTCTGTGTTCCTGATTTTGTCTCTTCGTGTCTTTCCAATTATTCCTCTAAGAAACTTCATCTCGGCTGCCTGGACTCTGCTTTCATCCCGTTTCGTTGTTGTCCATGTGCCTGCTGCATATGTCAGTATAGGTGTGTAATATGTTGAGTACATGACTTTCTTACATTTCTCTGGAACATCCTGGTTCCACACCATACCTCTCACACACTGGTAAAACCCATTTGCTTGCTGGATTCTCTTACCAATTTCCTCACTTATCTTTCCATCTTCTGTGATTATACTCCCTAAATATTTAAAACTTTTCACAACTTCTAATGTTTTCCCATTTACTTCAATATTCCCCCTACCATCTCTCTTATTTCTCGTCATCAATACTGTCTTACTCTTCTCCACACTTATTTTCATTCCATACTATTCTATCTCCTGGTTCCATACATCGACTCTAAAAATGTGTATGTGTTTCATCTTCTCCCCATATTACTATGTCAGCAAAGAGTAAGGCCTTAGTCTCTTTACTTCCCATTTTCTGTTTCACTCGCTTATGGATTTCATCCATGACAGTGATGAAAAGTATAGGGGACAATACACTCCCTTGTCGGAGTCCTGTTTCTACATTACACCAGTTTGTTTGCCCAACCCTGGTCTTCACACCACTTATACACTTCCTATACATAGCTTTTATCATTTCCACTTCTGCTCTGTCTACTTTCTTCTTTATCAATGCATCCCAAACCAGTTGTCTTGGTACACTGTCATATGCCTTCTCAATGTCTATAAATGTCATCACTTAATCCTTCCTGAATTCCCACCTTTTCTCCATCATGTTTCTTATGGTAAAAATTAGATCAAAAGTTGATCTGTCTTTTCTAAATCCATGTTGTTCTTCCTCCATTTCCTTTTCCACTTTCATCCTCAGTCTACCCTCAAGTATCCTTTCAAATATCTTTGCTACATGCGGGATGAGGGTGATTCCTCTGTAGTTGTTACATTCTTTCTTATCTCCTTTCTTGAATACTGGAATTATTAGCCCTTTGCCCCAGTCTTCTGGTACTTCCTTGTTCTTCCATATCACTCGAAATAGTCTGTACAACCACTGCATCCCTACTCGTCCTGCTGCTTTTATCATCTCCACAGCTACCTCATCCACTCCTGTTGCTTTACCACTCTTCATCTTCTTTATGGCTCTTTCTATTTCTAACATTGTTACATCATCATCTTGGGTTTCTTCAGTCATTCCTTTACCTTCTTCAACTTCCACTAATTCTTTGAATTTGATGTTCAGTAATTTATCAAAATATTCTTCCCATCACTGGAGTATGTTTTCTCTTTGTGTCAAAATCTGTCCTGTCTTTACAAATTTTGTATCTTCTCTGCTTTTTACTTTGTTTCTAACCAATCCATATAACATCTTCTTACTTCCTTTAACATCTTCCTGCAGACTTTCTGAAAAATCATCCTGCAGACTTTCTGTAAAATCATCCCAGCACTTCTTTTTCTCTTCCTGTACAATCCTGAGGCATTCTTTCTTTGCTTCTTGATACTTTTGCCTTTTCTGTGCAATTTTGCCTACTATCCACTTCCTCCAGGCTTTTTTGTTTTTCTTTCACTGCCTCTTTTACTCTGTTATTCCACCAAGGTGTCTCCTTTTCCTTCTTTATACCTGACACTCTACCACATATATCTTCTGCACATTTTACAATTCTTTCTTTGAACTTGGCCCATTCCTCTTCCACACCTCCTACCTCTTCTTTAGGGATCAGTTCTTTCAGATCTTCTTGGAACTTTTCCTGTACTTCCTTTTCCTTTAATTGCCATACTTTTATTTTTCTTTCTCTTGTCTCCTTTAACTTGACTATTTTGCCCAACCTTAATTTAGCTACAACAATTTTATGATCCCCTTCAAAATCCTCTCTGGGCATAGCTGTGACATCTTCTAGTTGTCTACAGTTCTCTCTTTCGACTAAAATAAAGTCTATCATGGTTTTCGTTTTCCTTTCTCCCCATCCATACCTAGTTATTTTCTGGCTATTCTTCTTTCTGAACCAGGTATTGCCTACTATTAATCCATTCCTCTCACAGAAGTCTATCAAAAGGTCTCCTTCAGCATTATTGCTTCCATAGCTGAAAGGACCAATTATTTCTTCCTTTCCATGCCTGTCTGTTCCTATGTGGACATTCATGTCACCTATAATCACCACTTCTTTCTCTTCGATGTACAGCTCCAGCTCTTCCAAGAACTCCTCTAGACTTTCTTCCACATTGCCTGTCTGAGGTGCATATACCTGAATGTAATCTTTAACCCCACTTTCTAGGCCGAGTCTAATTTTTATTATTCTGTCATTTACCTGGATAACTTCCTCTACATACTGAACTAGATCTTCCCTTAAAATCATTGCTACACCATTTTTACTGTTGTCACCTCCACTCCAATACAATTTCAACCCCTTTCTCAGTTTCTTCTGTCCCTTTCCTCTCCACTTTGTTTCACTGAGTCCCATCAGAGCAATATCTTTCTTTTCCATATAATCGATAAGTTCCTCTGTCTTACCATTGAGGGTCAAGACATTTATGGTCGCAATCTTCACGATGTTCTTAATAGTCTCTGGTAGCCCACTTCTCACAGCTCCCCCAGGACAGCAGGAGCTGCGCGTCGCCTCCGGGGGACGCCCTAGCTGTTTCCGAGGCCTCGACTCACACACATTCATATTTTAGGCTGTTTGTACGATGGGTTCGCCACACTCAAAGGCAGCGTTTTGTTTATGTTTATTTGTAGGCTCTTCTCCTTGGCCCAATTCGTTTAGTGAAGTTTTCCTGTAGGTCATGAATGGTTCTCGCTGCGAAGCATACATGTACAGCTTGACGTTGCTTTTGATATTGACTATGTCAACTGTCGCTATATTGAATAAAATGGGACTTAAGGGATCACCCTGTAATACACTATTTGTTTGGGTCAGTGATTTGGAATACATCACACTGTCGTCAATTATAACGGTGTTGAAATCTAGAATCTATTCGATAATTTTTGTCAGATAGAGCTCGTTGCCTATCATCGCTCTCAGTTTCTCTACTATAACCTGTCTATCAAGCAGGTCGAACGCCTTGCTGTAGTCTATAAACACAGCATACAGTTTGCCTCGTGGATCTCTCAATGCTTCCTGGATACTGTCCAGCAGGTTTTGCATAGCTTGAAGAGTTGATCTTCCCTTCCGGAAACCGAATTGTTCCTCAGGTATAGTGATGTGGGTCAGGTAAATACCCACTGGGAAGGTAAATATAAATTGGGTATTTACCGGGGTATTTACCCAGTAGTCATTTAAATACCCAAAATGAGGGTATTTTCAGTTTTTTGAGCTTTGTACAACACTTTTTGAAGTGTTGATAAAGTGTTGGGCAAAGAAGAACTGAAACACAGGTATTTGATGCCTTAAATTGAAATCAGGAACAATATTGATCCTTAAAAACTTAATAAAAAGTAAAATGACATCCGGGTATTTTTGGGTATTTATATGTTTTGGCACTGTAACCTTGTCTTTAAGTGTTGTTTTTTTTCCGTAAACTAAAGTAAAATATTGGATAAAGGCTTTTGGTTGTTTTGTGTTTTAAATTTTGAATAAATACCAAGATATTGAGAAGGTCGAGTTTTATTACGGTACTGGAAATGAGCAACAAAGATGTGGGAGGGAAAAGCTATATATATATATGAATGATATTACAAACTGTTCTGAAAAACATATACAGTGTGTTGAAAACTGTATATTACACCTTTTGTAGAACTTGGCCAATGCTCTGAATAAATTTCCCCCAACTTTTATCTCAATGTTTGCAAAAAGGCCTAGTTCAATTCTAACCCTGAATTTTTCAGGTTATAACTATTGAATTTTACCTCCTCATCTAATTCTCAATTCTAATTCTGTTTTTAAGTCCCAATTCTAATTAAATTTAATTTTATTAACAATCTAAATGTTGTTACATTTGTAAAACGTTAATGTAGAATAGTTTGCATACCGATACCCCTTTTTTTAAGGTTTAACTTATCACGACACAGGATTTTTAATAACAAATGTAAAACACCCGGGTATTTACCCAAATTGGGTATTTACCCGAGTATATACCCTGGATATTTACCCCTATTTATAAATACCTGGGTATTTTACATCACTACTCAGGTATCTTCGTCTCTACTAATTGTGGCAATCTGTTATTTATGATCTTCGTGAAAAGCTTGAACACCACACTTTCAAGAGCTATACCTCGGTATGAGTCGGGCGATGAGGTGCCACCTCCTCCTTTTGGAGACAAAATCATGAACTGAATTCTAAAAATCCTCAAGAGAGACAATTAAACCATCAAGAGTTTTGCAATGTGTACCTACCATAATTTTTTTTAAACTTTTAATGAAAACTTTTAAAGTGTTTTAAAGTGTGCAAGTGATTTGAGTGTGTTTTTACGTCAACATTTTATTACTGTAATTACAAAGTGATTTTTAAGTGCTGCCTATACACTGTAAGGCTGATGATGCCAATGCATATAGGCATCGAAACATGTACCTATGTAGATTGTGACATGTGATTACATCACAAAATTTTGAATATAATGTATTGACGAGGCCGAACTAGGAAATCTTTTGATTATTATAGTAAGTCAATACGGAAAAATGGGTGACTCTATGAGTCAAAAAGAGTATACAGGGTGTAACGAAAATGTACGGCACAAAATGCTGGACACAATCCTCACACGTAGACAAAGAAATTATGTAATATGTACATGGGTCCGGAAACGCTTTGTTTCCATGTTACGCCTCATTGTCCCCAACTCATTAAGCATGGGAAACACACAAGAACAGAACGTTACAATCAAGGGGAACATGCACTCTTGGTTACGCCTGGTTACTTTGTCATTATCGTAGGTGCACCGCCAGTGTTTTGTTTTACATGGCCCTGTTGCCATGCGACTTAGCAGATGTGCCTTTAGCTGTGCTACAAAACATGTACTTGATGCACGATGGAGCACCTCCTCATTTTAGTGTTAATGTCCGTCGGCTTCTAAATAACAGATTTGGTGACAGATGGATAGGTAGAGGTGGACCAATTGCCTGGCCTCCACGCTCTCCGGACCTACAATCACTGGACTTTTATTCGTGGGGGCATTTGAAAGCTCTTGTGTATCGAACCCCAGTACAAGATGTTCAGAGTCTCCGTGCCCGTATTATGGAAGGCTGCGAAACCATACTCAGTACTCCAGGGATACATCAGCGCATCCGAGATTCACTACGACGGCGGGTCGATGCATGTATCAATGCGCACGGAGGGCATATTGAACATATCCTGTGAGAAAGAGTTGCATGTGGTATGCAGGTACGTTCTGTTCTTGTGTGTTTACCACGATTAAGGAGTTGGAAACAATGAGGTGTAACATGGAAACAAAACGTTTCCGGACCCATGTTCATATAACATAATTTCTTCGTCTATGTGTGAGGAATGTGTCGCGGATTTTGTGCCGTGCATTTTTGTTACACCCTGTATAGTATATTATCGAATTCCTCCACATTTCTGGTATGGTACTCGTCTCAAGGCATTTGTTGAACAGGTGAGCCCATATTTCCGATAAAAGTTCGTTAGTTTGTGTTCATTAAAAATTTGATCAGGGGTAAATGACCTCGTAGTTCCGCCCCTTAAAACAACAATAACTAAAATTTGATCGGCTCCCGCTGCTATATACTAAAAGTATTAGTCACAATGACACCAGGCTCACAAGAATCAGTTGGAAATAAAAAATATAATACGGTCCTAAAACTTTATTCAATCTACAGTCGTCTAAATAGTAACCAAAACTTTGCACAATGGTACAACTTCCCTAACCTAAAAGCAAATAGAGCACTAGAACACTATTTCTTACCGATCTGAACATGTCGTGGTCGCAAGCTGATGAATACTTCTTTTAACAGACAGGAGTGAACGATTTCTTTCGTTGTCTTCAACTGATTAGATATTTAGAACATAGTACATAATTTATGTCTCCTTAAATGTTTACATATTGAGCAAGCAGCCATATTGGCCATATTCTTCGAGCAAAAAACAATTGCGAAACAGCATTGCCAACTCCGTATGCCTTCGGGAGAAAACTCCCTCATCAAATAATTAGTACGTATTGGCAACTCAAACTAACACTTGGGGCGCTGCGGTCGGTCTGGATAAGTAGGGTTTAAAATACTCAATAACACGCGTTTGATATGGAACACTTTTTATTTTTCGGTTATAATCAGTAAATGTGGTCTCTAAAGTAATGACAATGTTATTTTTAATTTTATATATGTATAACTGTGCGATACACGTGATCTAATTTGTGTGTTCCACTGGATTTTTTGGTGTCATTTGCATATTGTCAAGCATCAGTTTTTATGGTTGATGTAGATCAGCTGATTCAAATTTACACAGGGCTACACTTCGGACATTATTTCGGTACTATTATGCGCAATATAATGTAAATGTCGATCCTGAGTCAACGCCGAGGACATTCAAATAGAGAAATACGGTACATAAACAAATAAATAACACACCGAAGCTGTGCTACTTTTATCATTCCGAGACTAGCATCCACGCAAACCAGACGCCACTGTTCCAAGCTCCGACTTATATCGTGAATTGATGTCAAACTGATGATCCGCCAGCCTTTCCGCCAAGCCTATACCTCGTAATCGCTAAGTTCTTCGATATTCGAGCTATTCCACTACGAGTCATATAGGCTTAATTTGCCTCCCCGTGGGCACTGTAGAATGAGTGATTCCGCTACCATTCAAATATTCAACACCAAACCCGCCTTTTAACCATCCAAATCAAGCAATTCCTGTCGCCCCACGAGTTTTAATACAAGTTAAACTCATCCCTTCTCCCTACCAAGCAGCCAATAATTAATTATTTAATTAATTATTCAAGTAACTTCAATCTTACCAGCGCGCCCATCGTAACAGCTGTTTTTAAACTGAATAACCTTCGCTGGCTTTACGTCGCAGGTCTTCTGTCTGTCTACCTCGACAAGTGTTAGATCCTTCCCGGGGTGGAAAGGTATTATTATTAGGTATTATTAGGTATCATCACATTTCGGCTATTGCTATTTGCATCTTTTGGAAAGTGATGAAAACGTATATCCGCAGCCCTCTTATACATCGACTTACAGCCGTAAACTAAGCAATACACTTTGCTTTTACTCATTTTTCACTCTATCAACGAGTAAAACTTATTACTTATGTATAAAGACACGAACAATTTACCACGATCTGTTTGCCAATACAAGAAACCATATACAAACAGTCACCACGTGACAAATGTACCCTACTTGGTAAGTTTCTCATTTTTACCGCTAGATGTCATATCAGATAGCTGGAGTTGCCAATAGGCTGGAATAAATAATATCACTGAATATTTACTTAAACAAATAAATATACAGAAACCGTGCACAAGTGTGCATGAATTAAATTTAAATTACAGAATAGGCTCAATGAATCCATTAAAACGTATCATCGTCAGTGAAAATGTCAGCCGGTTGGCCCTGGTGATGACAGCTGAAAAATTACAGAACGCGCCCGTGGGAATGTTTACAAATAAGCATGGCTCCTGTCGAGGTGAGTTGTGGAGATCTGAAATTATTTATTTTGGTGTAATGTTTATTTTTGGCTTATTTTCCATGACAATTAGGTGATTTTTATGGTTGTGGGGAATAACTCAATATGTATTTTAGTGCATTATATCACGCGATTTTGTCAATGTTTGATTGCAGAGTTTGACCACAGATTTGAAAGAAAAGGGAGGCAATACGATTGTATTTAACTGTTCAAAATCTGAACAATTTAAAATAAATGAAAATTACAAGACATTGCAGCGGAAACTCAAAGGCACATGGAAGATTGTGGTGTAAGTACTGTCTTTCCCTGTAAGACACATTTCTGCTGCTCAAGATTTGTGCTGAATTATTAACGAATGTCATGACTTGTTTCTTTCTTCAGAAATAAGGACGAAATTACTCTTGTCACACTGCAAGATGTATCTCTGTTTGTTTTGCCGGGGCCACGAGAAAAGTTCACAGAAAATGAATTCAACTGCCTGAAAAAGTATCTGGATTCTGGTGGGAGTATTTTAGTGATGCTTGGTGAAGGAGGAGAAAAATCATATCAAACCAATATAAATTTCTTACTGGAAGAGTATGGTATTATGGTAAATAGTGGTAAGTGTTTATGCCAAAATATGAAAACTCAAGTTGAGAACCAAGTAAGCCTATGCAAATGAATTATTTTTCCTTCCCTGTGTATCACTACCAATCCATAAGATTAAAGGATAATGTATTGATCCCCAAAATGGATGGTAGCAGGAAAAGGAAGGCAGAAAAACTGGGTGCCTTAGTACCATTGGGGTCAGAGCACTACAGGGTTTAACCTCTCTCTCTGGTTTGCAGCAACTCGCCAAGAGAGGTTAATAGGAAAGCTGAAAGAAAGAAGCCCGGTATTAGTAAGTGAAAGCAATGCCAAACTCCGTTGGAGTCCCATCGTCCCCAACTCCTATCTCACAAATGGAATTGTCAATAACAATTTTCTAGAAACCTGTACTTCGAACCTTCAATCTAGTGGACACCCTGATTTACCTTTCCAACCCAACATTTAAGTATTGAGCCTTGTCCTATATCGCTAAATGAGGTATTGACATGGGGGGGAAAATGTGATCTTATAGGCTACTGTATTTTATTTTGCTATTAATTCTGGAGGAGAGACTAGCTTGGCTTTTACACTTTCACTCGGATAATATATGATTTTCATACCTTGTTTCATATTTTGGGAGTCATTACCAATTGAAATTACTGCCAATTATCATTACTGCACCAAAAATATGTTTTTATTTCTTGCTCAGCCATGTTTGTCAGATGCATGAGGTCTCTTCAACTTTTATTGGGGTCACACATTGATGTCACATTACTGTTGCCTACATGTGGGATACTAAACGATTGGTCTGGATAAAGATTACTGTTGCGTGAGTACTCCCACTGTGTGTGACAAAAGTCAGGAGTTGACCGCGCTACCTAGTAAATATTGGTCTAGGCAGAAACCATTGGTCTGGATAAAGATTATTGAGGGATTGGCTATGCCGTATTTGTTCACAATTCACGCGAATAATGGAGGATTCAGCTGGAATTTTACTCTATCTAAAAGGGAACGATGGGTGGGTTATAGACAATGCAGGCGTTAACATCATACGGGTACTACATCATTTCCATTTTTTTTTTTTTTTTTCATCTTTGCAAAGAGATATTTTGGCTAATTTCAGCACCGGTAGTAAAGGATTTCTTTTTTGTTGGATTTGCTCTCCTCCAGTTTTACTTCTTTGCTTAATCATAACATATGTCTCATTTCAATAAACAGCCTATGTAATTAAAACTCAGCAATTTTTCTTTATTGTGCCGTGTCATGTGTGGGGTTTCGCCTAGGACACCATCAGAGGGCTCATGGTGTCTGTGCCCGGACCCCCACAGGAGTAGCGAACTGGCCGCTACCTCCCGTTTTATGAAGCACACCTGTTCCTCTTAACTGCGAGAGCTAAACGCTCAAGCAGCCTTAACCTCCCTATGAAGGCTTTCAAAAAGATGGTATATTGACTTTCATGGCCAGTGAATTAAAACACGGCAATTTTTCATACCTTGTTTCATATTTTGAGAGTCATTACCAATTGAAATTGAGTTTTAATTCACTGGCCGTGAAAGCCAATATACCAGCCTGTTCTTTTGTTGTTTGAGTCTTCAGTCTTTTGACTGGTTTGATGCAGCTCTCCATGCTTCCCTGTCCTAAGCTAATCGTTTCATCTCTACATAGCTACCACACCAAACATCCGAGGCAATCTGTTTAACATATTCTAACCTTGGTCTACCCCTACAGTTCTTGTCCTCGGCCCTTCCTTCCATAACTAAGCTTGCTATTCCTGGGTGTCTTAATATGTGTCCTACCAACCTATCTCTTCTCTTCATTAGCAGTCGCCAGAAACATCTCTCCTCTCCCACTCGTCCTAATACCTCTTCATTCGTAACCCTATCTACCCATTGATCATCATTCTTCTGCAACACCACATTTCAAACAATTCTCTTCTTTTCTGCTGCACCAATAGTCCAAGTATCACTTCCATAGAGCGCCACGCTCGAGACAAAGGCTTTCAAAAATGACTTCCTAATACCTAAATGTATATTCGATGTCAACAGATTCCTTTTCTGTAGAAATGCTTTCCTTGCCTGTGTTAACCTACTGTTTATATCTTCTTTGCTTCATCCCAAGTAACAGAAGTCACCTACTTCCTTTAGCTGTTCTCCTGCCAATTCGACATCCATAGGGGTTTCTGATTTGTTTCGACTGCATTCCAATATCTTTTTTTTTTTTACATTTATTAATTTTTATCATGAATTCTTTCCTCAAGACAGAATCCATACCATTTAAACACTCATTCAACTCCTCTGGTGTGTCGGCTAAGATGAGGATGTCATCAGCAAATCTCAAGAGTTGAAATTATTTCTCCTTGAATCTTTACTCCTACTTTTAATTTTTCTCCAATTTCTTTCATTGCTTGTTCAATGTATAGATTGAAAAGTATGGGTGATAAGTAAGGTTCGGATGTTAAGGAAAAGTCATATTTTTTTCCTGAGCTCATTTTGACCGAAATCTGAAAAATAAGTTTGAATGACGGGTCCCTGACCACATTTAAAGCATATTTCGGCCATTTTTATTGTTTTGGTAATATTTGGTCATATTTTAGTGATATGAGGTCATATTTGGTTATAATTTCAGCATTTTTGTTTAAATTGAGGCGTCGTTAACAAGGTACGTGTTATCTGCGTCGAGTTTCAAACACAGGATTTCCGAATATTGTAGTAGGTGCATTTTTCTTTCTTTTCCCAGAACACACAGATAGCAGGCTTAGAAGACCTGATTCCAAGAAGGCGCAATAAACTTCCTGTTAGGCAGTGTCTTCTAACTTACGCCGACATATATCATAAAGCATACTTCGTTGTTTGTTTTTTTTTTCTTTCTTTTTAGGAAAACCGAGCAAGAACTGCATCTCAAGGATATGATACTGAATGAATGTTGAACATTTTAATGTAGTGTAGCTCTGTCAGTTTGTATGATTATGATTAAATGTGTCTAGTGTATTATCGCTGATCATGTTTTGGCACTTAAAACGTTTACTGTATGTTAGCGTTACTCTACCTATCATATTTCGCTTTTAGGTCATATTTAGCTAGTTTTTAGGGCATATTTTGTACTTCTTTAGGCCTTAAACTTCCGAAACCTAGTGATAAGTATCAGCCTTGCCTAGCACCTTTCTGAATACCAGCTTCCCTTTCATGTCCTTCGGCTCGAATAACTGCTGTCTGGTTTCTGTATGGATTGTAGAGCACCCTCCTATCCCTGTACTTTATTCCAATCGTCTTAAAAATGTCAAACAACTCACTCCAATCAACGTTACCAGCCTATGTAATATATATTCCGTATGTGCACCTCTAGAATCAACTGATCCTTGAAATGAACAAACATTGTATTTTGGTGCAGCATGTGTAAAGTACCTTGATCATCATCATCATCATCATCATCTTGCACAGTTTCCAGCCACTGGCCGGGTCTGTTTGGAACACAAGCCTCTCCAACGTCTTCTGTCTTCCCACCATCTCTCAGCCTCCACCCTTGTCCAGTCTTCTCCTCTCTTCTTCACGCTTTCTTCCACCCCCTTCAGCCACCTGTCTCTCGGTCTTCCCCTCGGTCTCTTTCCTTCCCACTTCGTCTCATGTATCCTCCTGGGGATCCTCTTCTCCTCCATTCGTTTTACATGTCCATACCATCTAAGTCTAGATTTCTCTATACCATCCTGTAATGGTTCCTCCTTCATTAATTCTCTGGTCCTCTCATTTCTTATTCTGTCCATCTTTGTAGCTCCAATACTGCTTCTCAAGAACCTCATCTCACTGGCCTGTATTTTGCTCCTCTCCCTTCCTTTCATAACCCAGGTCTCCGAGGCATACGTCAGGATAGGGACATAGTACGTCCGATATATGATCTTTTTGCTGTTCTGAGGGACATCCTTGCTCCATAACATGCTTCTCACACTCCTCCGAAATGCTTCTGCCTGCCTCCCCCGCTCATTTATTTCTCTATCGTTTCTTCCATTATCTTGTATCAGGCTTCCCAGATACTTAAAACTCTCCACTTTCTTCAGCTGTTCCCCACCAATTGTTATTCCCGTGGTGGTTCTTTCCTTCTTCCTTGTTGTGATCACCATCTCACTCTTATTTATGCTAAATTTCATCCCATATCCTTGTATTACTCCTTCCCACACGTTCAACTGTTCCTGTACCTCCTCCTCCTTGTTTCCCCAAATCATCAAATCATCTGCAAACACCATTGCTTTCATCTTTCCGTCCCCAATTACTTGTGCCACTCGGGTCATTATGTCATCCATCACCACAATGAAAAGTAACGGTGACAGTGCACTTCCTTGTTTCAGGCCGTTTCTTTGTTCCAACCAGTCAGATCTCTCTCCTCCCACTTTCACACAGCTCACGCTTCCCTTGTACATCTCCTTTATCCTCTTTATAGTCCATTTCTCTACTCCTCTATCCTCCAGGGACTTCCATACTTTGTTTCTGCATACACTGTCATATGCTTTCTCAATGTCCAGGAAGGCCATCAGTAGATCTGTTCCATATTCATAGTGCTGTTCTTGTAACTGCCTTACAGCAAAAATCAAATCCACTGTGGACCTTCCTGCTCTGAAGCCATGTTGTTCTTCCCTCATCCCTCCTTCTATCCTTGATATATTTTTTTAAATTTTCAGATGCAGTTGTTCGGACTCATTATTATAAATATTTTCATCCCAAAGAGTGTTTAGTATCTAATGGGGTGCTCAACAGGGGAATTATGCTGGCTACTGGAAAACTCTCAGCGAAGCATGCCTATGATGATAATGAAAGTTATCAGTAAGTATTAACTACCATACAGATTTGTCTGTATGGTAGCCTAATTAATTTATTCACCCAAGTGTAAGATTAAACTGTAATACAAGACTAGGGGCAGATAACCTAGATGTTAGGCCTCTTAAAACAACAATTATCATCATCATCATGTAATACAAGAACTATTCTATTTATTGCTTTTCTGTTGATCGACACATAAACGGGAGCCCAGTTATCTTGTACAGTATACTCTGAATTATGAATAGTTCTATCTTTTATAATCATTTTCCATACAAATCCACTAAATATTACTTCCATTGTACAATACAACTTACTTTGTTTGAAGCGCTATCTACTCTTCAGGTACAGGTTTCGGACCATTAACCGGTCCTTCTTCAGCCGATTCAGCAAAATCTCAGTCCTACGCTGAGATCTTCATCTTCATTTCCAGTTTCCAGTTCCCTGGGTCGGGTTGCGAATCAAGGTCCTCCACAGTTGTCTATCCCTCCACCATTCATTTCCTTCTGTCAATACTTCTTTTTCTTTTACTCCTCTCTTCTCTATGCTTTCCTTAACCGTATCTATCCACCTCTTTCTGGGCCTTCTTCTTGGTCTTCTTCCTGGTATTTTCTCCATAAATATTCTTCCATTCTCATCATATCATTAAAATCAAAACTTACAATTTCCGCCTAGTCAATACTATACTTTTTTTATAAAATATTTCAAGGGTACATGTTTCAGGTCCTAATCTTTCTGGACCCTTCTTCAGCCCATAAAATCACACATGGAGCCCATCAAATCACAAAAACATCGATAAACACAAACTGCACACACACAATAAATAGATAAAACACTTTAAAAACATCTAAGAATCTAAAATCTAAAAATAACATGCAAGTTTTACTGTCTTCAGGAACATGTTTTCACTTGTTCTTCATCTAAATAAATGTCATTTGACGCTGTGAAACACTGGGCGTGCTGTAAGAACTTGCTGTATATCTTGTACTGTTTTTGTGGCTGAAGATGAGTTGGACGTCAATAGCTACATGTTATAAATTCTTGTTTTAAAATTTTATGCATTTGGCAACTTGTCTTAAGATAGTCTTCTGCCATACGGTATGGAAAAGTCAGAGAAGAATGGTTGGCTTGTAGCTACATTTGAAGCCGAAGTCAGACGGAAACAGCCCCGCGGCGACAGGTGGAGGTCAAGCTCCGCTCGGCTAGAGCAACTTACTCTCTAATTCTCATCATATGTCCGTACCACTTCAGCTTACTGGTCTCTATCTTGTCTTGCAGTTTTGAGAACTCAGTTCTCTCCCTAATGTCCACATTTCTGATTTTATCCTTCTGCGTCTTCTCAATTTATCTCGGCTGGTTGGATTCGGCTTTCATTGCGTCTTGTTGTGCTCCAAGTACCTGCTGCATATATCAAGATTGGTGTGTAATACATTGAGAATAGAACTTTCTTGCATTTCTGTGGGACTTCCTGGTTCCATACTAAACCTCTCACACACTGGTAAAACCCATTAGCTTGTTGGATTCTCTTTCACTTATTGTACCATCTTCTGTGAGTATGCTCCCCAAATACTTAAAGCTTTTCACCATTTCTAATGGATTTCCATTGACTTCAATATTCTGTCTTCCTTCTCTCTTGTTTCTTGTCATCATTACAGTCTTACTCTTCTCCACAGTTATTTTCATCCCATATTTCTCTATCTTTTGATTCCATACAGTAACTTGTTCTTGCACTTCTATTTCATTTTCTTCCCATATTACTGTGTCGTCTGCAAAGAGTAAGGCCTTAGTCTCCCCACTTTTCGTTTCACACTCTTGTGGATGATAATTAAAAGCTTTAAGAAATGTTTAAATAGTTTAAAACACTATGCTGATCTGATAGTACTGCGTTGCTCCATGATTACTCTTCCCTGTTTGACAATTGTGATCTTGGATGTTATTATGAGCGAGGAGAGGTCCGTGCTGCGCGCCTTCGTGTGGGCGACAGACCGGTTAATGATTCGAAACACATACCTGAAGAGTAGATAGCGCCTCAAACAAAGTAAGTTGTATTGTAAAGTGGAGGTAATATTTAGTGGATACTCTGGATTATCCTCGATAATGCTTTGGACGAATTTCATAAATCCGAAGAATATGTTAGAAACAGTACTGTGAATGAGAGATTAAAATTACCATCATGAATTATTCAGGAAGGTGTGCAGATCAAACAATATTATTCTAGTACACAGTGATTTTGAAAATAACGATAAGGAGTCTATGTACATGAAGGCTGCTGTGCCTAGCGAGTGACTGTATACGTCACAAAAACAGAAATTAAACATTATTATTTCAGTTAGGCCTAACCCTCTTGCTCTCAGGCCATTTTGGGTGGTATGCTTGAAGACTGTCAGCTGTTTTCTGACGAAATTACTCAATGGTTTTTAAAACGTTATAACACCTACACATTCGCAGGTATCACGACGAAACAAAACACAGATATAGCTTAAATACCAAGCATATGGGAGAAAAATAATTCAAGGTCGTATCTTACCTATGAGGTTGAACAAAAAATATTTAAAATATTTTTTATGATGTAAAATGTGATTTTAGAACTCATTATAATTAAGTTTGTCCTACTTTGGGTTACATCATCATCATCATCTTGTACAGTTTCCAGCCCCAGGCTGGGTCTGTTTGGAACATAAGCCTCGCCACTTAGTTCTTCTTCCCACCACCTCTCCACTGTCACTCTGGTCCAGTCCTCGCCTCTCTTCTTGACACATTCCTCCACTCCTTTCAGCCATCTATCTCTTGGTCTTCCCCTTGGTCGTTTCTTCTGCATCTGCATCTCATGTATCCTCTTGGGAATCTTCTTCTCATCCATTCTCTTTAAGTGTCCATACCACCTCAGTCTTGATGTCTCAATCCTACCTTGCAAGGGCTCCTCTTTCACCATTTCCCTGACCTTTTCACTCCTCACCCTGTCTCTTCTTGTTATTCCGATCCTACTTCGCAGGAACTTCATTTCACCTGCCTGTATTCTGCTTATATCTCTTTTCTTCATTGTCCACGTTTCTGAAGCATAGGTCAGTATCGGGATATAGTAGCTTCTGTATAACACTTCCTTGCTTTTTTGTGGGACATCTTTATTCCACACTCCTAATGCTTCTCAGAAATGCTTCTGCCTGTCTGCCACGTTCCGTAATATCTTTGTCATTTCTCCCATTTTCCTCCACTATACTTCCCAAGTACTTGAGACTTTCCACCTTCTTCAGCTGTCCACCTCCAGGTGTTATCCCACTCATTGGTCTGTCCTTTTTCCTGGTCGTTAACAGGATCTCACTTTTACTGATGTTGAACTTCCATCCGTACTCTCCCACTGTTTCTTCCCAAGCCTTCAGTTGCTCCTGAATTTCCTCCTCCTTGTTTCCCCAGACCATGAGATCATCTGCAAACACCATTGCTTTCATCTTATCTTCTCCTATCTTTCCTGCTATCCATGTCATTACCTCGTCCATAACCACAATAAAGAGAAGTGGTGACATCGCACTACCCTGTTTCAGGCCACTCATTTGTCTGAACCAGTCTGTTCTTTCCCTGGTTTCAGATTAATTTAAAAAAAAACTGTTTGAATGGTATGCAACCATTTTCTGATGAAAGTACACTAAATTGTTAAGAAAATGTAAATTGTTTTTGCATTGACAGGTATCACAATGACACTAACTGTGGACATTCGATAGATACAAGACCTTCTGAGAAAAAATATTTCAATAATTTCTATAATCTACAGGGTGTACCAAAAATTATAGAAATGTGTGGTTTGTCTTCTCTTTCAGAAATATTATTTTGTAATGCTATTATTACTCAGATCTGTCCTACTTTGCTCTTTCATGATCTAATCATTCTGCGCTGTTATGTGAATGATTAGGGGCAGATGACCTCGTAGTTCCACCCCTTAAAACAACAATAACTAACTAACCATGTGAATGATTACCTAATATTAGAAGCTCTAATTGAAAATCCATTGCAAGTGTGGCCTGCTTGACGTATGAGAGCATAGCATTGGTTTTCAATTAGGGCCTTTAATATAGGGAATCATTCACATAACAGCGCAGAATGAAGTAAATAAACATTTTATGAAGCAATCCAAACAACTACAACGTGAATAGGCCGGTATTTGTGGCTTTAAATTTGGTAGATGTGAGAGTGGAATTCTCAATTCCATCTGTCTGTTTTTCCAACTTCACAACCATCCATCAGTTTGGAAACAGCATCTCCAGAGTGTTTTTGAAAATTATATTTAAATATTTAGAACCTTTATTTAATCAAATCATTAGTAAGGATATCCATTTTTTTTACCCTCTCATTGCAGCACTTTAATCAATACAAATACAATTCAGTCTAACAACGGTATTTGGAGATTGGTGATTCAGCTTCAGCTTCTTCTGCACCCAAAATGTCTTCATTCTGCAGAGAGTTTGTTTTATATGAGACGGGGACCCTCGCTTGCCCGCTCGCCCGCGTTGTGCATCTGTTTCCCACCAGGCACTTTGCCGTTATGCGGCGCCTGCATTGCACTGAGTCATTTAGTATAGGAATTTGTACTTACCTAGTTCACAGCTGGTGCTGAAAATGTTCGCCATTCACTGCTATACATCACTGGCACCTCTTTATGAAATTGTCATTTACTTTCTGAAGATCCTCAGCACCGATTGACTGTATTTCAGCTGTAATATAGCCTGTAGTATATTTCTCGCATACACTCTATTTTTAAGCGTCCCCCACAGATAAGTCACATGGGGATAAGTCTGGGCTTCACGGGGGCCACACGTTCCGACTTATAATCCTAGTACCGAAAATGCGACGCAATTCTGTCATGGATGCTTCGGCAGTGTGAGCAGTGGCAGAATATTGTTGAAAATAAGTTGACAATCGCTCTCCGTAAGTCAGTTCGTCAAAAAATTGGTCAAGGATCACATTGAAGTACAAATTTAAGTACAAATTCCTATACTCAATGACTCAGTGCCGAGCGAGCGCCGCATAAAGGAAAAGTGCCTGCCGGGAGACAGACGCGCAACGCGGGCGAGCGGGCAAGCGAGGGTCCCCGTCACATATAAAACAAACTCTCTGTATCTGACCTGGCTACCCTTTGTTCATCTGTGATCTGTGTGTGTTTTTCCGTTCAAATGTTAATGTGAATCGTAAGTAGGTATTCCTTAAAATGTTCTCCTCTTCTCTATTTTTAATTTGGGGCATCGTTAAATTTAATTCATCTAAATCATTCTGGATCTCTTTGAAGCAGTTGTTCTTTGTTATACTCTTCCAGAAGTAACTAAAGAGCTGTTTTATGAGTCTGTTTTTTGGTAGGCGTGAGATATGGCAGAAAAAAAAAATAGATTCTCCTTTTCCGCATTGTATCCATTTTATTTTAATATTGTATAAACACTGAACAAGATAGCATCGAATATGGAAACTTGTACAGTAGAGCGTCAATAATCCGAACGCCCGTTTTAAAGATGTGAACTGTATTTTGCACAGCGCTGTGAGAGAGCGATGACCTTGGGAGTGAATGTTTTTTGATCCACTCCCCTTCCCCCCAGTGGACCAGTCTATTTTTAACCCTGTCAGTTCAGTTGCTTCACTTGTTCAGTAGTGTAGTTGTAGTTAAGCGAATGGAGGATTTGGCCAGCAGGAAACGATTTTCAAAACTCACGCAACCCAAAATTAGCAAGTTTTTCAAATAAAATATTTTATAGTGATTTCGTACAGCTGTGTTTTTAATTTTTTGTGTATACATGCATACAGTAGGGTTGCCAGAAGTTTGTTTTACCCAGAACAATTCCGTTTTTTTCTTGTTTTGTTCCGCGTTCCGATTTAATCTTTAACGGAACGCCAGATATTCCGTTTTTTGATTAATTTGATATTATATTCAATTTCGTACCAATTTTCAAATGTCCCGCTTCAGAATTGATTGTAATATCTAGCTTGTTTTCTGGTGATACAGGGGCAAGTTTGAAGGAGAAAATGATTTCTATGCCTGTGTCAGATACATGTTATAGATTTATTAGGGACAACAAAATTAAGGAATATCTTAGTCCTTGTGAAGTTAATACTCAGCATTTTCCCTCCAAGGCTTTTACGGAGAGAGTTTTTTCTGTCATGAATATCAAATGGAGAGATGATAGAAACAGAAGCTCCATTAGTTTGAAAAAACAAGAATTGTTCATATATTACAATTATGATGAAAATTGTAGTGAATTTTATCAGAAGGTACTTACAAATAAAAAATCTTTGGAAAGGGTCGTTCGAATGAAAAGCATTTGTAAGTTTGTAAGCAATATGCAGTTTTAATTTTGTGTATTTGACTATGTAATGCTTATGTAATACTTAGTTTATTATTTATTACAATATTTAACAACCTTGATAAAAAAACCAATGTCTTGGGACATTTTTTTTTCCATTCTTGAAATCTGGCAACCCTATACATATGTAAATTTGTAAATATGTAGTGAATTTATTCGGTAGAATGAGTGCATTTTTCTGGATTTACAATATGTATGTACATATGTGAGTACATTAAGTGTTTATTTTTATTTATCTTAACATTTTTAGTGTAACTAGGAATCATACTCAACCATTAACTCGGCTCAAGGGAAATAGGGTCAACTTCCCTATCTTCCACTTGAGTAATTCTTGTCTGGCGCATCCACGCTGAGGGGAGGGTATCCTCCACATCAGTAGGCCGGTGTGAAGGAGAACTAAGTTCAGGCAGGGACCCAGTCCCACGCGGTATAACATGGAACCCATGCCCAGGGTTACCGGTGAAGACCTTAACAGCATCTTAGGCAGAGGAGGAGACCTTCGGAATGGCGAAGATGGTGGATGAGGCAACCCATCCTCTCTGGGTAAAATTAGAAGAGCAAACCATTGTCTTGTGGAGAAGAGGGATCTTCAAAGGCTAAGGGAGTAAGTCCCGAAAGAAAATCCTCAAATGCGTTAGGCTTAGCAGGTCAGCAGATGAGTAAAGGTATACTTGCTTTCAACTATAATACAAGCCTCGGATGGAAGTTGAAACATAGAAATGGAATTGACACTTCTCTGACTACAGTTGCACAGTATGATGGTAATGCTGATGTTCGTGCAAATGTTAGATCAGAGCACAAAACACGATTTGGAACAATAAATATTTTAACAATGAATGGAAAGGAAAATGAATTGATTGACCTAATGGAGAGACGAAAACTTGACATCCTGGGATTAAGTGAAGTAAAATGGAAAGGGAAAGAAACGAAGAAACTAAGAAAGGGATACACTTTGTATTGGAAGGGTAACAGTAAAGAGAAAAAAATTGGAGTGGGATTTATAGTGAATCAGAATGTGGAATCTATAGCTGAAGTAGAATATGTTAATGAGAGAATTATAATAATGCACATGCATATCAACAAGGAATTGCTAAAGATAATACAAGTGTATGCTCCACAAACAGGTTGCAGCATAGAAGAAAAAGAAGACTTTCTCAATGAATTGGAAACACATATGGTTGGAGATTGGATCATGATAATGGGTGGTCTGAATGCTCATGTGGGAACTGATAGAATAGGATATGAGAATGTTTTGGGCCTGCATGGGTATGGAGATAGAAATGGAGATGGAGTGAAACATCTGGAAAGAAACAAGGAAATCATTTTTGTATTTTTAGATTTGGAAAAGGCCTTTGATACAGTTAAGAGAAAACATGTATGGGGTTGCCTACTGGAAAAGAATGTATCGAAATTATTGATTAATAAGATAAAAATGTTGTATCATGAGAGTAAAAGCAGTGTACAAGTCGGAAGTGGTGACTCTGAAACATTTTATACAAAAAAAGGCCTCAAGCAAGGGAGTGCATTATCACCATTATTATTTATTATACTGATGGGTGAAATTATAAAACTTGTAAAATAAAGTATCAGTAATGATGAAGTGAATGGTTTGGTATTTACAGATGATGTGGTTATTTGGGGAAAGGGAGAAAAAGAAGTACAAAAGTGACTGGACATTTGGAATGAAAATTTGAAGGAGTTTGGAATGGTAATTAGTAAAAAGAAAACTGTAGTCATGTACTGTGGAAAAGCGCAAAAGAAAAGTCAAGTGAATATAGATAGGGTATGGTTAGAGAATGTAGAACAGTTTACATATCTAGGTAGCACTATAAATGGAAGTAATGACATCAACATTGAAATTAATAACAAACTAAGTAAAGGTACCACATTTTATCATCAAGTCAGAGACCTTATATGGGATGACAAAGTACCCAAGAGAATGAAATTAACATTATATAAACAGTATTTCATACCAATTGTAACATATGGACTGGAAACACTGGTAAGGAATAAAAGGCAAAATAGTAAGATACAAACGGTAGAAATGAAATTTTTAAGAACTTCAGTTAAAAAAACAAGAAGGGATAGAATTCAAAATATTAAAATCAGAGAAGAGTTAAATATGGAATCGTTAAATCAGAAGATACTGTAACTTTTTACCAGCCCTTCTTGGGCGACTGATTTAAAACTTCCCAAAATCATCCTCCTATTTTTGATCGGAAGTACTTCATCATATACCACACAATTGAAATGGCAGGGTCGTGGAGTGTTGGACACACATTTGGTCAACCTAACTGGTATCATTTGGGCGTTCAACTATTAGGTGTAATTCCCTATAAAGAAAACTAATTATAACCTTCAAAATATGTGTATTAATATCAACTTTAAACATATGGCGGGGACTCTCGTCGAACAGACTATGGTTTACTATCTTCTCTCCTCGGCAATGACGAAAACATGTGACCCAAAATGAATGTTGGAATATAAAGATGTTTGTTACTCACTCATCGACGATCTAGCAGATAATCTACGAGACATGCTCGATAGATCAGTTCTCCCCAGCATTTCTAAGATTTTCCACACGTGGTTTGAGGTTAGAGATGTTTACTGGTTTACATAGCCACATCTCTGCGAGAGAAATGAATGTGCTTCCGTACCCAACTTGAATTGTGCTAACAGAGATAACATCGTTGTGATATGTAGCCGTTTCGAGTACATTCACAAGCCATGCTTTCAACAAAACTGTTTCTCCAAATAGGCCTACGCCAAATTACGAGAACGCGACCTTTCCAATCAGACGCTACAATAGAAGTGAAGCCCCGCTATACACGAAAATCCCACCTCTCATCTTGTAAACACATGTTTTCGTCTTTCTCCGCCAGGGTCATGATACCCTCCAACCCATACAAAATACACCAATAATCTCGAACCCATGTATATTTCTTACAACTCGTGGCGCGAAACTCTTCTCTGACGTCAGAACCTTACACAATTTACACAAAGCTTTCTTCAAGACAAGGGAAGTTATTCTCGGCCCAATCTAAATTTGGCCTAGAGTTTCCTGCTGTTGCAACATCTTGTAGCTTACCTACACAATCCGCTGTCTTGTATACTGACATCTCCCATACAAATTAAATGAAATATTCCTGACTGAGTCCCCGAGATACACAAGATATATATACACTAAATAAAATGAAATTCTACAACCTAAATGATGATGATGAACAAGAAAAGAAATGGTATGAACAAATTACCCTAACCTGACTTCTCTTGCAGTCAACCAAATAAGGGTTTGGGAACATTGTGACCGGAACAGTCACAATACGCCCCCATGTGATTCACACGGGTGAAACAAGTGTGGATCACAAACACTCAAACAAGCAACGCACTGAAAACACAAAGAATTACACTATTACATAAATAAACCCTGGAAGACATATATACATACACACTTGTCAAATTTTCACACATTCTCACTCTCTCGAATGTCTTATTGTGTCCATTTCCTAGCCTCACTGATTTCTCTCAAGTGTCTTAGGTCTACCACTTCATTTTCTTCGTCTCATCATGAGACCCTATCGCTTCACAAGCCATGGTATTTGCCTGCACAGGCCTTATCATACCATCTATCCATCTAACACTCGATGCCACTTTGCTGGTTAGCATTCTTCGTCACATCTCTTGAGTTTTGTCATGCCATCACGTTATGTTGACTGATTCTCTAAGAGTCCATGCCATATTATTTTACAGAGTGATATCTACGGAGATTCCTAATATTATGTGTACTGACAGACTTACCATCCTGGTCCGTTAAACTATAGGCACACTCACCAATACGTTTAACCACCTTAAAAGGCCCCTGAAATAGATGAAAAAACTTCCCTATCTCCTTATCTACAGCTGAAGACGGATATGGAACCCTCAGAAGCACCTGATCGCCTACTTCAAAAGAATCAAACTTTACCCGCTTCTGCTGGCGCCTACGCTTATTCCCTGCCTTGATTAAGTTGTCCCTAGCCAGCTGGATACAAACATCCTTCCCAATCTCCTCTCCCGTGACCAAACCTAGCATTCTAGCAAGCTCATTGGTAGGCTTCCTACCATACTGAATTTCATAGGGAGTGCATTTTACACTCTCATGGAACGTACTATTGAACCATCGTTCAATATCTCCTAACTTGGAGAACCACGCATTGTGGCGATTGCTCACATAGGTGCGAAATACTCTCCCTAATTCTCTCATAACTCGTTCGGACAAATTCCCTTGAGGATATCGAATAGATGAGAATATGTGCTTGATACCCAATTCACTCAACTTGGTTTTCCAGATCTTTGAGGTGAATTGACTACCGTGGTCTGATAGTATCCTGAGAGGCACCCCAAACTCAGGTACATACTTATCAGTGATCTGTAGGACACAACCCTTCCCGGTCGCTTTTCTCAGGGGATACAGTTTGACGAGTTTACTGAATGCGTCAACAACCACGAAGATATACTGATATCCAAACTGAGCTTTAACCAATGGACCATACAGATCGACACAGAGTAAATCCCTTGGTTTTTCTGTGATCACCATTTGCCGAGGTCCCTCAAGAAACCTCGTTGGGCATTTACACCGTTGACACGAGTCACAACTTGCCAGAACTTTCCTAATCTGCCTTCCCATGTTCTTCCAAATGAAATGCTGCTGAACAGCAAAAAGAACCTTGCTTGATCCAAAATGCCCTAAAGCCTTGTGATGATACCAAATCATCGTTACCTGCAATGAGCTTGGCACACACACTCTCCAGGCACCTTCATGGCACAGCCTAGCCAAGAAACCACACTCCAACTTGTACCAATACTTTCCAACCTTAATTCTACTATCCACATCCATACCTCTCAACTGAGTCAAGATATCACCTAAGACCTCATCCTTCTCCTGCTCTACAAGCAGATTCCTTAAGCAGCGTATCTCATAATCACACTCGCTTACCTTGGTTACGCAGATAACAACACCTTCCTGTACCTCCAGTACCTGATGACCCTCATCACCCCCAATGTTTCTACTCATGAAGTCAGCCACAATGTTCTCAGTACCCTTAATATGCCTTACCTCAAAGTTATATTCACTTATAGCCAATATCCACCTTGACATCCTGTTCGAAGTGAGCTTGCAGGATCCAATAAAAAGTAATGCATGATGGTCAGTCAGTATCTGCAACTTACTGCCCAACACATAACTCCTAAACTTCCCTAGAGAGTATACGATTGCTAACATCTCTATTTCAGTAATTGTATATCTCTTCTCCGCCATGCTTAGCCCTCTGCTTGCTAATGAGACAATCCCTAGATTGCCCTCACTATCCTCCTGACACAAAATGCCTGAGATGCCTTGCATGCTCGCATCAGTCATCAAAATGTAGGGACAATCCAGACGAGGATACCTAAGCATGACAGTCTCTACAAAGCCTCTCTTCAACTCCTTAAAAGCCTCATCGTGCACCTGGGTCCATACCCACTTAGTACCCTGCTTCAGCAATTCCCTAAACGGTTCTACAAGACAGGAATATTTAACTACGAATCTACGAAAATAATTGAAAACCCCTAATATTGACCTCAATTGTTTGGCGTTACGTGGTGTAGCAGTGTTGTGAATCTTGTCTAATCGTGACTGTTCGGGAGACACCCCTTGTGTTGTGATAGTATGCCCTAAAAATGTGATTGATGTTGTGCAAAACAGAGACTTCTTAAGTTTAATTGTAAATCCCCCGTCCCTTAATTTCCCCAAAACAATGTCTAAGTGATCCAGGTGTTCCTTTAATGTGTAAGATGCAACAATTAAATCATCTATGTACATTGTCACAAACTCGTGTGTGTCCCTCCCTAACACTAGATTTAAGGCCCTAATCAACGCTGAACTGCTGGTCTTTGTTCCGAAAGGAACGACCCTGAATTGGTACAAACCACTCTTAAAGCTAAACGCAGTCAACTTCCTGTCCTGTTCTCTCAACGGTACCTGCCAAAATGATGCACTCAGATCCATAGTGGAAAACCATTGCTTACCATTGAATTTCTGAACCAGTTCCTCAACACATTCTGGCCTCTGTTGGTCCCCAGATATCCTACAATTGAGCTGCCTGGCATCAATACACAACCTGACCGAGCCATCACTCTTCCCAACCACAACTAAGGGATTCAGATATGCACTAGTTGAAGGCTCAATAATACCCTGATTCAGCATAATGCCTATTTCTTTCTCCACAGCATCAGCAAATTTGTGAGGTATCGGGTACTTGGGTCCTGAAAATGGAGAATGATCTACAATTTCGAACTGATGCGTATAGACATGTGTTAGCCCTGGCTTGTCACTGAAAACTTCTTGGTTTAGCTCTAAAACCTCTAACAACTTATCCCTCTCCTCAACACTTAAACCACTCTTATCCACAGCCTGCTGGAGTTGATCACACTTATCACCCTCCACAGCAATGTGACATAAATCCACAACTTCCTCCTCATCGTCAGCCTTACCTTCTGCCATATCCCCTACAGTGACCTCAGTAACACATGCCTTTACTGTCTTATCTACACTCTTGCATTTCATTCTCATCTCCTGGCTTATATTCCCCCTCACAAAGTTGATGACACCCCGGTCAAAATCAATAACAGCACTATGCTCGTTAAGCCAGTCTATCCCCAAAATCATTTCATAAATTAGGTTAGGAATTACCAAGCAAGTCTTGTGGTCAACTTCATTACCAAACCTCATGGGCAACAATACCTGCTTTCCCACTCTTTGGGATTTATTACCAACAGCAGTTACCACATATGTCGACTTAACTGGAATTTCTTCCAACTTACCACCGTCCTTGATTAAAGTATCATAAAATCCCTTACTGATGACACTTCTCTCACTCCCCGAATCCACCAATGCCTGCACTCTCTTACCTAGTATGCTCAACTCAACAGTTGACATAAAAGCCTCCTTCTCCCCGATACATGAGAACTCCTGCTGGTCAGCTAGCAGATCCTCCCGACTCATAGGCATAAAATCCTCCTCACCCACAATAACACACTGCTTGACTTCATTTCTTACGGACTGCCTGACTGACCTCCCTGCACAGCCCGTTCGGAGTTTAAAGCTCCTTGACCACCTTGTTCTTGTCTCCTCTGGTTCACCTGTACTCTTTCGTTACCACCTTCCTGACGCCCCCCACCTCTCTGATAGTTACCTTCCTGTCGCTGTGAATTATCCTGACGCCCCCCACCTCTCTGATAGTTTTCCTGCCTCTGCTGATAATCTCTTTGCTCCTGATTAAATCTACCCCTATTAAACTCCTGATTATTCCCCCTATTGCCCCTAAATTCCTGTTTGACCTCTGGCCTCTCCATGTGCTGCTTGCCTAAAACGTCAAAGCTCGTAAGAAGCTCTTCCAACTCTTCTACCGTCCTTACCTTCTGCATACAAGCTGCCTCCTGAATTCTAGGTGGGAAGTGCTTCAACATGACCCTAACCACATCACTGTCAGAGGTCAGCCCATCCAAATTCTTCCAAATAAGTACATGTGCCAAAAAATATTCTGTCAGGGATACCCCTTCTCTCTCCTTATATTTCCCAAAAGTTAATTTTTCCCTTTCCCTGGACTGTACCCCCTCCCCCCAGAACTTAGCTTTGAATTTATCCCTGAATTCCCTTAAACTATTCATGTTAGGCCTGTATATTTGGAACCATGCTTTCACATCCCCTTGAAATGAGTTAGACAAGATCTCCAACACTGTTTCCCATTCGACAACCCCGTCTTCTAGATCCTTGCTGAATTTCTTCTCAATGGTTTTTAAAAACTCCATAGGGTTGAACTGCCTTGAGTTAAATTGTGGCAGACCAGGGTCCCTGAGTAGCAAACTAGATGGCATCACAACCCTTTGACTCATCGGTCGCTCTTTCAACTCTCTCCTGACCTTTATCAGCTCTTCCTGCAGCTTTTCGTTTTTCTCGGTCAATGCCACCTGCTTCCCTCTCAGACCCTCAATCTCTCCCAACTTATTTTCAACGGCACCTACTCTATCTAAATATTCCCTCTTATTCCCACTTACAGTGTTGCATATCTCATCACACTTTCCCGTTACATTCTGTACTTCTGCCCTTGAACTAGCTATCTCTGACTTAATTTTCGTTATTTCCACATCTTGCTGGTTCTGATGGCCTTCCATTCCTTCTAGCCTACTTGTGATCCCAGCCTGATTCCCCTGCATTTCTGCCCTGATTTCCTCTCCCTGTTTGCTAATTTTCCCACTTAATTCCAGGTTCATACTCTCCATTCTACTATTAAGGACAGACTTATGGTCCCGTATTTCTTTGCTGAGACTCTCTATCCTTGTGTTCGTGGCCCTGTTGCTCTCCTGAATTTCCTTACTTACAAATTCCTTCACTTCTACTATCTGTTTGGTCACTGACTCTACCTTCTCATTTACAGAGCCTACCTGCTCCTTAATTTCCTTACTCATAGATTCTCCTTGCTTCTTAATCTCTTTTATTTCACTCAGTAGCATTTGGATCAAACTATCGTTCATAACCCCCCCATTTACATTTAAGTTACTACCTTCAGCGATCAGCTGCGACTCAGTAGTAACAATGGTAACATATGTTCCCACTGTCTTTTCCACATCTTCCTCACTGCCACTTCCCCCAGTTTCCTGATTACCTGACATTTTACTGTTTGATTTACACACAACCCTTGACCTTAATTCTAAATTGTCTGATGTGGACATACCCCTTAAAACAAAACAAATTACTGTGAACCCTAATACTCCTAAGGTGTCTATCGGCTGTGTGCATATGTGCCCTAATGATACCTGCTAGGTTTCCCTACTCTTGCCCCACGTTGAGGTGCTATGTTGTAACTTTTTACCAGCCCTTCTTGGGCGACTGATTTAAAACTTCCCAAAATCATCCTCCTATTTTTGATCGGAAGTACTTCATCATATACCACACAATTGAAATGGCAGGGTCGTGGAGTGTTGGACACACATTTGGTCAACCTAACTGGTATCATTTGGGCGTTCAACTATTAGGTGTAATTCCCTATAAAGAAAACTAATTATAACCTTCAAAATATGTGTATTAATATCAACTTTAAACATATGGCGGGGACTCTCGTCGAACAGACTATGGTTTACTATCTTCTCTCCTCGGCAATGACGAAAACATGTGACCCAAAATGAATGTTGGAATATAAAGATGTTTGTTACTCACTCATCGACGATCTAGCAGATAATCTACGAGACATGCTCGATAGATCAGTTCTCCCCAGCATTTCTAAGATTTTCCACACGTGGTTTGAGGTTAGAGATGTTTACTGGTTTACATAGCCACATCTCTGCGAGAGAAATGAATGTGCTTCCGTACCCAACTTGAATTGTGCTAACAGAGATAACATCGTTGTGATATGTAGCCGTTTCGAGTACATTCACAAGCCATGCTTTCAACAAAACTGTTTCTCCAAATAGGCCTACGCCAAATTACGAGAACGCGACCTTTCCAATCAGACGCTACAATAGAAGTGAAGCCCCGCTATACACGAAAATCCCACCTCTCATCTTGTAAACACATGTTTTCGTCTTTCTCCGCCAGGGTCATGATACCCTCCAACCCATACAAAATACACCAATAATCTCGAACCCATGTATATTTCTTACAACTCGTGGCGCGAAACTCTTCTCTGACGTCAGAACCTTACACAATTTACACAAAGCTTTCTTCAAGACAAGGGAAGTTATTCTCGGCCCAATCTAAATTTGGCCTAGAGTTTCCTGCTGTTGCAACATCTTGTAGCTTACCTACACAATCCGCTGTCTTGTATACTGACATCTCCCATACAAATTAAATGAAATATTCCTGACTGAGTCCCCGAGATACACAAGATATATATACACTAAATAAAATGAAATTCTACAACCTAAATGATGATGATGAACAAGAAAAGAAATGGTATGAACAAATTACCCTAACCTGACTTCTCTTGCAGTCAACCAAATAAGGGTTTGGGAACATTGTGACCGGAACAGTCACAATACAGAAAGCAAGGTTACGTTGGTTCGGACATGTAAAAAGAATGGGTAAGGAAAGAGTAGCAAGAAGGGAATTAGAAAGAGAAGTCAAGGGAAAGAGACCAGTTGGAAGACCGAGAAGAAGGTGGTTGGACCAAATTTTGAAGGACATTGGAGAAGCTGGATTGGATGTGGCAGAAGTGATGGAACAGGAAAAATGGAAGGACCACACCCGGGTGACTGGAGTGGGACTTCGATGATGATGATGATGATGATGATGATGATGATGATGATGATGATGATGTTTGAAAATCCAAACACATAGGGAATCCGAATCCCCCCAGTCCCAATTAGTTCGGATTTTCAACGCTCTACTGTATTAACATTTGAATAAAAATTGTTTTGTTTGGCAGAGCATTTTAATTAGTTTATTAATCAATACGGCAATTTTCGTACATTTTCCTAAAATGGTAAATGTCTTTGCGATTTTAATTTTTTTGGTGCATATTCTGCCTTTATTAAGAAATGTTTTCTAATCATTGGGCTGTGCATTTTAATGTATTGTCTCTGTGCCAGGGGACTGAACTTCGTGTACCCATATGGAGCTACGCTGAATGTAGCTAAGCCTGCAGTGGCTGTGTTGTCAACTGGCAGCATTGCTTTTCCATTAAACCGACCCATTTGTGCCTTCTACACTCAAGAATCCAAAACTCCCTCTGGAAAACTTGCAGTACTTGGTTCAGGACATTTGCTTGCAGATCAGTACATTGATAAGGAAGACAACGATCGGCTGAGGGATGTAATTTTCCGTTTCCTCACATCTTCTGAAGTTCAGCTGAATAATATTGATGCAGAGGACCCTGAGGTAATGTATTTTGCTTTAGAACTTACAAAGTATGTCAGAAGAATTAACGTATTTACACTCACCGGCAAAAAGAAATGCAACACTTGATTTTTAAAATTAAAACTTTTGTATTAGCTACTTTCTGTCTTAATTATGTCACTTTATACTATTATCAGACCTTTCTCTGTTCAATGTGTTTGTTTACCATCCATTTCCTTCAAATTATCGATATAAAGTTTATCGATTTATGACACCCCAGTTCGCTATCTACCCCAGGCAGACGATACGCCTCTATTTCCATTAGTTCATTTCCTGCAATAAACTTAGAGTGATAAGACTCATCCCTACAAACCAAATTTGCTTTGTTTGATAAAATGTATTTTTCAAATGATTTCTCATCAGTTTTTAAGTTCTTCTTGCAAAGGAAACATAGTTCTTACACGCGAAGAAGCTGCAAGAGCTGTAGCCCTGATTGAAGATGGAAGAAGCATGCGATACGTTGCAAGACAGTTAAATGTCAATGTTTCGACCATTCAAAGGACATACCAACGGTATAGGAAACTTCGAACATACTCCAGGAGATGTGGATCAGGCCGCAGAAGGGCAACATCAAACGTAGATGACCAGTATCTGCGACTCCAAGTTCTGAGGGACAGACATACCACAGAAGTAAGAAATCGGCTTCAGCAGGCGACAGGTGTGAATGTCAGTGAGAGGACAGTAAGGAGAAGATTAAGAGGTGTAGAAATCTTCTCCAGAAGACCTGCTACCGACCCCAGATTGGAACCTCAACCACAGGACAAGTCTTCACTTCGCTCGCCTCCATCAGCAATGGACACAACAGCAATGGCAAGCCGTTCTCTTCACAGGAGATTCGGTCTCAGATCGCCTAATGGAAGAGAGTGTGGAGGAGGGTTGGAGAATGGTTTTCTCCTGTAACTTTTTCCTCCAGGACTGCATTCGACGGGGGTCCTGTCATGGCCTGGGCCGGGGTTAGTATGGATGCCAGGACTGATCTTTACGTAATTGAGAATGGGACTGTCACGGCTGACCGGTACATCCTGGACGTCCTTGGAAACCATGTTGTACCATTTGTTCCATTTGTCAGGATGAATTTCGCCTGATGCACGACAACGCACGAGCACACACTGCCCGATGTGTCCAGCAGTACCTGCATGTGGTTAGAATCTACGCACTGGACTGGCCAACTAGGAGCCCTGACCTCAATCCAATTGAACATTATTGGGATATGTTGGCCAGAAATGTTTGGCAACGTGCTCCTGAGACTCTCCAGCAACTTCGGGTGATTCTGCATGAGGAGTGGGAACGCATCCCACAGGAAAGCATTTCACAAATCATCGCAAGTATGGCAGAGAGGTTACGCGAGGTGATACGTGCTAGGGCTGGAAATACCTGTTTTTAAGTGTTCAGTTCTTGTGTCAGTATGCAAAGAAATGAATTAATTCTGTAATGATAAATTTTGGAACTCAGATTAACATCTTTAAACGACTTTATAATTTACTCAAAATTAAAGACATTTTCACTTTTCTTTCTTATTCTAGAAAATTAAACAGATTTTTTATTTGAAGCATTTCTTTGTATGTGAAGTGGTTTTTAAATGTTTAGAACACAATTAATTATGAATAATTTTTACATAAGAATAATTTTAATGCATTAAATTATGAGAATAATTTAAAAAAAAACAAGTGTTACATTTTTTTACCGGTGAGTGTATCTTAAATTGTATTATGTTGATGCTTACCTTTAATTTCTTATACAGGGTGAGCCACTTAAAACTGTTCGGAATATTTGGAAAAATACAAATCGGATTAAAACACAGTTGAAATAAAAGTTATTTACCTTGAGGAGGGACATACATTAACATAAAGCTCGTCCGCCCTGCACCACCCCCGGGGACGGAAGGGGGGTGACTTTGAAATCTTAAATAGGTACCCTATTTTTATTGCGATTTGGATTCTCCGTGAAAGAATATGTAACTTTTGTATCAAACATTTTTTTGTTTCATAATAGATGGCGCTGTAATTGGCAATCCGCAATAAAAATGGGGGTTCCTATATAAGATTTCAAAGTCACCCAGTCCCCCTCCCGCCCCCGGGGGTGGTCCAGGAGGGTTGAGCTTTATGTTAATGGATGTCCCTCTTTGAGGTGAACTACTTTTATTGCAACTGTTTTTAATCCGATTTATATTTTTCTAAATATTCTGAAAAACAGTTTTAAGTGCCTCACCCTATATAGTCTGTGTTTAGTTAGTTTTTCAGAAGAATGCATTTGGTCTGGTATACTTGGGTGTGCTTAGAATTTTTCTGATAACATGTACTAGCGTGTGTATTTGTAATTTAGGTAGGATTTGGGTAGGAAGTGAACGTGGCCTTAAGATAGTTACCATCCCGGCATTTGCCTGGAGTAGAAGTGGGGAAACCAAGGAAAACCACTTTCAGGATGGCCGAGGTAGGTTTTAACCCGCGATCTTGGGCATAGAAGCTCAGCATGCTACCAACTACGCCACCGAAGCCACCAAACGAGGCAGACTGATAATAATGAAGTTACGTTGTTGTTTTCAGATCTCGGACTATATAATGATCCCCGATACAGCTAGGTTAGCTGAGAAACCCCGCATGTGTCTCCAAGAGTCAGCTGATGAGATTCCCACTGACTACACCAAGCTATTTGATAATAGACTATTCTCTATCCATACTGGGGTAGTGCCTGCTGCCATCGAGGCTTATGCAGAACTGAACGTGAAGCATGAACCTCTAAGACTCATCACACCTCAGTTTGAGACCCCTCTTCCCCTTCTGCAAGCTGCGGTAAGTATGTAATACTCTTCACTATTAAGCCCGTTACAATTTTTCTTGCAAATATTCTGAACATTGATTAGCAAAAAGAATCTCTATATATATTTATTTATTTTTTTATTTATTTAATAATTATTAGATACAACCATGAATAGGTCATTTTACACTAATATTTTAACAATTTTAAATAATATTAACAAAACATAATATATAATATATAATACGCTAAGGTGTATGTTTCACAAAACTCAAGCTCCTAAACCGGTAGGAGTTAGAAGTTTGGTTTGTACCAAAATCTTCCAAATCGTCTCAATAGTACAGGAAAAATCTTGCATTTCTTGAGAAGTCAACGGAAATATATATATTATTTTGTTTATAAAGTGCTTTTAAAGAAATAAACAAGACTATAGCCCCTGGCAGAACTGTGTCGCGTACAGCCACATAGCACTAGTACCGGGCGGGTAGTCTGTACACATGGGGCGCACACAACCCATTGTGCAACCAGCAGCAGTGATGAATTACTTTCATAAATATCGACAATTTGTTTAAAAAGTGCGTTTAAAAAAATAAACATATTTATAGAAGCCCGCATGACAGTAAAGCCAGGCGGGTGGTGCTCTGGGAGCATTGGGCACTCAGGCTAGCACTCCTTCCCCTACCACCACTACACTGTGGCAGCGAGAAGACCTGAGACAAATGGGCGATGCTCTGACCGCGCTGACTAGATACGAACGTACAGTCGTGCGGCCGACGGCTTTTGCGGGTTTGTTGACATATTGATATGGCTGTTTTGCCATAAAAAATATACCGCATATACAAATTGAATGCCACTCCGATATATGGAATGTGCAGGAAACAAACGCAAGTGTTAAGTAAAGAATATTGTGATTTATTCCAATCTGAAATGTGAACATATTAGACAGGAAAATTCAACAACATTTTAGCATAATCAACAGATAGTACAGACCTTGAGTGACCCTTGGTCCGTCGTTTTTACGAGCTTTTATTTTTGGAGGAAACAATCTTCTCCAAATTGGGTACAATATTTCTGGACACAGCTATTCGTAAACAATTGCACACTTTCTATCGCTCATCGTTGCACGATGTTTACTTTTGGTAAGCTTAAGGACCGAAAAGAAACGTTCGCAAATGTATGTTGAGCCAAACATTGCTCACTTCGGCGTGGCGGGCAGACTGCGCGCTCAACCAGCTAAGCTCCTCCCACCACTACCGAAACTATCTTCCAAAAAAGCGCTCGGAGCACTGGCTTAAGAGCATGGCCGGAGCGCTGTGTGGATGGCCCTGTTTTTTTTATACACTAAGCCCGCATAACAGTAAAGCCATACGGGTGGTTTATACACATGCGAGAGTTCTCGCACAGGTCCGCTAGTTTATATAAATAAACACTTTATTCAAGCTGGCCAGTCAAGAAGCAGCATGTGGATAAGCTGTATATTGAAAACGAGAATCCTCAGCCTGCTTCCAGTCGACCAGGTCAGGGAATGGAATGAATCAAGCCCCCATCTACTGGCGAGGATATGAACTGTGCCTGCTGCCGAAGCCTGTTGCACTCCCTTGGGGCAATGATTAAATGAATGACAAATGAAATTATAGTGGAGAGTGTTGCTGGAATGAAATTGTGACAGGGAAAACTGGAATATCCGGAGAAAAACCTGTCTGCCTCCGCTTCGTCCAGCACAAATCTCACATGGAGTGACCGGGATTTGAACCACGGACCCAGCGGTGAGAGGCCGGTGTGCTGCCACCTAAGCCAAGGAGGCTTCTAGTTGTATATTGTCGAGATGGAAATACTTGTGTGCGCTGAAGCGTTACAATATTCAATAACCACCTTCGAGGGAGCTTCAAGTTCAGACTTATAGTTGATAAACTGGGAGCAGGCTTAGGTCATGTCGTGAGAAGACCACTTGATTAGGAAAATAATGGAGATGAGAACAGAACCAAAACATCAAGGAAGACCTCAATAATCATGAATATCCTTTATTCATAGACACCTACAAGTTGCTCATCTGGATTCAGTGAAAAGCCAAAACAGGGGAAACTGACACATTCAAACTAGGAAAATCGATCCCAAATGAAATGGAGAAGTTAAAAAAACTATTTACAACTAATTCTCCATTTTTAAGCTAAGTGGTTGCAATTGCTCAAGTGCTGGCTTAAAAGAACCAACATGCAGTCAATCTGACATATGTCTGATGGTATTTCAGGATGTTTAAGTGCAACATCCTCATGTTGGTGGAGTAACTGTCACATTAAAGACTCCTCCAAGGTAAAATTTCAGAGACTGGCATTTTTCTTTTACAAGAACACATCGACATCAATGAGTATAGAGCAGAAACTTGACTTAAGTCCTGTTGTTCCCATTGCTGGAACTTAGGACTTCGACGAAGCATCACCATCGGTTTCGTGCCATTGCCTTCAATTCTCGCCACGATCTCCCCGCTTCTGCAGCTTCCCTCTCCACTGTCCTCCAAGTTTCCTTCGGCCTTCCTCTTCTGCGATGTCTTTGAGGATTCCAACTCAGAGCTTGCCTCTCTTTTGTCATCTGGTTTTTGCGCAATGTATGCGCCTTGGAGGCTGGATTTAGACAGCTCCTTAACCCGGTCTATGAGTCAATCCTAATTGGCTACATGGATAATTCTTGCCAGGCGCGTCCACGTCGCGGGGGTGGGCAACGGTACTGTAATATACCATGGAACTACAGTACCGGCTAAGTTCTGGTGAGGACCCAGTCCTATGGGGTATAACATAGGCCCCGTGCACAGGGTTACGTGCGAAGACCTCAACGGAATCTACAGCGAAGAAGATGGACTTCAGAACGGTGGAGATTGCGGAAGAGGCAACCCAGTACTCAGGGAATAGTATGAGTACAGCATCAATCGGCAGCGTCTGTTTCCCAGGTTAGGGGCGGCTGCAAGGGCGTCTGTTCTCCATGTTAGGGGCGGCCTGAATAATAGCTGGCAGTAGCTTCATAAAATGCCTTTGGGAGTGGCGACCCCATCGTAATAATAGCCTAAAATGGATATGGCACTTCCAATGATTCGGAAAAGGCTAGGGCGTACCCTGCAGGCGACGCACAGTTCCTTTGGTACTGGGGGAACTGTGAGAAATAGGCGACCAGTAACCGAAATGAAAGTGGGAATCATGAATGTCATGACCTTGACAGGCAAGGTGGAGGAGGTGGTAGACTTCATGGAGAGGGAGAAGGTTGGAATGATGGGGCTGAGTGAAGTGAAATGGAAAGGTAAAGGAAGGAAGAAATTGAGGAAAGGATATACATTATACTGGAGTGGTGGCCAAGAGGCCAAAAATGGCGTGGGACTGATAACCTCGAAACAACTGGAGGAGTATGTTGAAGTGGTAGAGTGTGTGAGTGACAGAATAATGAAAATTAGAATGAAGATGAAGAATGACGTGATGGACTTCATACAAGTGTATGCACCACAGACTGGAAACAGAGAAGAAGATATTGCAGTATTCCTGGAGGACGTAGAAAGAGTAATCTCAGATGTAGAAGTGGTGATCATGGGAGACATGAATGCACAAGTCGGAATTGAGAGACAAGGAAAGGAAGAAGTCGTTGGACCATATGGATATGGGAAAAAGAACCGGGAAGGAGAGGAACTTGTAAACTTTTGTGAAAGGAATGGACTGATAGTGGGTAATTCATGGTTTCGGAAGAAAAACAGCAGGAAAATTACGAGATATGGGTGGGGTGATAGAAGAACAAAATCAGTAATTGACTACTTCCTGGTGGAAAGGACAAATCGCAGAAAGCTGATGGATGTGACAGCTTTACCAGGAGAAGCATTTGATGGGGACCATAGAGCTGTGGTGGCAAAATTTAGATGGGGAAAATTGGAAAACCTAAAGGAGATCAGAGAAAGTAAAATAAAAGTATGGAAATTGAAAGACAAAGCTGTACAGGAAGATTTTCAGGAGAGATTGAAGCAACAAATCCCAGTTACTGAAGTGGAAAATGTAGAAAAGGAATGGTCCCACTTTAAAAAGGCATTTGCTGGTGCAGCAGAGAGTGCTTGTGGTAGGACGTCAACAAGAGTGAAAGAGAAGGAGACACCGTGGTGGAATGAGGAAGTGAGGAAAGCAGTGAAAGAAAAGAAGTCTGCATGGAAAGAATGGAACCGAGATCAAACAGAAGAAAGCAAAAGGAAGTATCACGACAGCAAACGGAGGTGTAAGAAAGTGGTAGGAGAAGAAAAGAAGAAAAGTTGGGAAGAATTTACACGAAGAATGGAAACAGATGTAAGTGGCAGTAAAAGGATGCTGTATGGGTTTCTAAGAAGTAAGAGGAAAGAAAGAGTTACTACAAAGCTGGTGAAAAAGGAAGATGGAGAGTTGTTAACACACCCAGAAGAGATAAAGGGACGATGGAAGGAGTATTTCGATAAGCTATTGAATGTGAGCAATTGTACTGGTGAGATCGAAGTGACACAGCCTGACGACTCTATAACAGAAGATGATATAACAATGCTGGAGGTGGAATTAGCAGTACAGAAAATGAAGATGGGAAAAGCAACAGGGGTGGATGAAATCAGTGTAGAAATGATAAAGGCTGCTGGACCTGTTGGTATGCAATGGCTGTATCGACTGCTAAAGTGTGTGTGGAAACGGAAATGTGTACCAGAAGACTGGGAGAAAGGGCTAATAATACCAGTGTTTAAGAAAGGGGACAAGAAAGTGTGTGATAACTATAGAGGGATCACCCTCATATCACAGATAGTAAAAATACTGGAAAGGATATTAGAAAGAAGAATGAGGAGAAAGGTGGAAGGAGAGTTGCAAGAGGAACAGTATGGCTTCAGGAGTGGAAGATCCACAGTGGACCCAATCTTTAGCTTGAGGCAGGTGATGGAAAAGAACTGGGAATATGGAGAGGATTTGATCATGACTTTCATAGATCTGGAAAAGGCATATGATAGTGTCCCCAGAGAGAAGGTATGGGAAACCATGGTTAAGAAGAGACTGGGAAGAGAAATGTTGGAAATGGTGCAAGCAATGTACAACAATTGTGTTAGCAGGGTACTGACCCCAGTTGGAAAGACAGATTGGTTTAGGAACAAGACTGGACTAAGACAGGGGAGTGTGCTGTCACCTCTTTTATTCATAATGGTAATGGATGAAATTGTAAAGGAAACAAAGGAAGCATATGGACATAAAGAAATGAAGTTACTATTATTTGCAGATGATATTGTGGTCTGGGGAAGGAACACCGAAGAAGTGCAAAAACAACTAGATGCACTAAACGAAAATATTCAGAAGTATGGCCTGAAAATCAGTATAGAGAAAAGCAAGACCATGGTGATGACAAGAGGGGAAAGACAAGGAAAGGGCACTGTGAAAATTGGAAGTCAGAGTTTGGAAATTGTGGACACGTTCAAATACCTAGGAAGTGAATTGATGCAAACTGGTAGGTTGGACATGGAGATTGGCAGGAGGGTACAGCAGAGCAATGCATTCTACCAAAGTGTAAGAAAACTTGTTTGGGATAAGGAAGTACCAAGGAAAAGCAAGGAGGTAATGTATAAAATGTACTATGTACCCATATTAACTTATGCAGCTGAGACTTGGACCCTGACGAGCAGGCAAGAGAGTAGAATCCAAGCCAGTGAAATGAAATTCCTACGAAGTATGATAGGTAAGACAAGGAAAGACAGAGTGAGGAATGAAGATGTTAGGAAGGAAGTTGGGATGGGAAAACTAAATGAGAAAATTGAGAAGAATAAACTAAGGTGGTTTGGACATGTAAAGAGGATGGAGGAAAATAGAATACCAAGACAGGTGCTGGAGGCCAAGTGCAAGGGTAAGAGAGCAAGGGGAAGACCTAGAACAAGGTGGATCGATTCAGTGAAGAACAGCGTGATAAAAAGGAATCTGGACTGGGACAAGATCGTGGAAGAAGAATTGTGGAAGGAAAGAGGAAAGTGGAGAAGTGCCATAAATACCCCGACCCGGCAGGAGCTGGATAAGGGGAAATGATGATGATGATGATGATGATGTCCGACCCGCTTCCACTTTCTTGCCTTTGACTGCAAATCCATGGGCTTCTCGTTCGTAAGATTCCATAGTTCTTCATTGGATATTACATTTCGCCAAAACACTCTCAAGATTCTTCGTAAGCATCTGGCATTTTTCTTTTACAAGAACACATCGACAACAATGAGTATAGAGCAGAAAGAAAGCAGCTTATTCTCTGTTTTGTGAAGGAAAGAACACCACTCTTTTTGACCGATTGTCTTATTGTCCGATTTATAGGAATGGGTCCCCCTGGAAATCCCACTCGAAACTTTTGTCTTGTTCTAGCACACAATTTCCAGCACTTTATGTACGTATTGTGCAGATATACACGTTCACGTAACGAATATTTCACATAAGGCATTACAGCACTATACACAATCACAATAAAACACTACACAATACGATATACAGTACCGACCGGTACACAGTAGCTTTATAAAACACTGAAAGACTGAAACACCCAATTAGCTCAGAGCTCACACGTCTACAGAAGAGCAAGTGAATACGGCTGGTGACCACGTGCCAACCTGGCCCGGGACCGGCGGCCAAGGTCGAGCGAAGGTTTGCAGAATAGCCTACGTGCCGCTCATAACGTGCGCCTAAACAAGACAAACTTTTCGAATGACATTTCCAGGGGGACCCATTCCTATAAATCAGACAATAAATCAAATGGCTAAGAGATTCAAATGGACAGGTTCAGTATACAATACAAATACAGTAGACGTAAATATCGTTATTTCCTTACAGAAGCTAAATTAACCAGAGTAACCGGAAACTTGTTAAGGAGATGCCGGTAATGTTTGGCAGTGGATGGGGAACATTTTCAGCATCTACTGTAAGCATGGTGAGTAAAAATGCATGATACTGATTTTCAGCACCGTATTCTGCCGTCTAAACGCGCGCTCGGCAGCCGGGAACTGAGCTGTCACTGGCGGAGCGCGTGAGCGAGAATGTTCTTGCCAATCAATACAAATATTACTGACATGAGTTGCCTGAAACCTACACCGTGTGATAAACTTTATCACTTAGCAGCCATTGCACCCCTAGATATCAGATGTGAAATGGCAGCCAGAAATGGCTGTATTAGGAAAGATATGCAGATAAACTTGACGATAAAAGAGAGACTGCATATTGCAAGGTCGAAGTGGTTTGGTCATGTACAAAGGATGCCGGAGACACGTATAGCCAGACAGTTCTTGGAAATGAAGGTACTGGGGAAAAGACCTGTTGGTCGTCCCAGAAGGTGGATAGACCTAGTTAAAGAAGATCTCCTAACGAGAGGACTGACGTTCCAAGATATTAAAGGAGAAATCTATAATGACAGAGTTAGATGGAGGCATATCGTCCGCTGGACGGATCCCTAGATGATTATGATATGAAAGATCGAAAGTAGATATATCTGAAGCACGTCCATTGCATGATTCCTGCTCATTGTTGATTGAAGTCTAGGAGTAGTTTCCTGCAAACGACTGAATGTCTGAAGAATCCACCTCAAACATCAAGAATAAATGCCTGAAGATCTACAAGCCTTCATCTTGATGGGTGGCTAGAACCATCTGAAAGTCTTCCAGCAAGGCACAAAGAGACATGGACTATATGGAAAAGTCTCAATAGGTTACGATCTGGGGTTGGTAGATCCGAGACCAACTTTATGAAGTGGGGACTACCTTGTGAGTCGACCTGCTGTGATTGTGGTGAAGAACAAACCAAGGCTCACCTCCTCAACTGCAGCGCCTGCCCTCGCCTGGGCTCCATGGATGATCTAGTGAAGGCTACTCCCAATGGCCAGGACATTGCAAGATATTAGTCCATAGTTGTTTAGTGAAATATTTGTCTTTTTAATATTACCTATTTTTAAATTAATGATTTGTATATGTTTCCTGACACGAGTGGCTAAATAAATACAAATTAAGAAACAACTATTCCAATTGTTCAATTGTTGTAAATCTTTCGGATTGACAATGAAGCCTTCTTCAGTTAAAAGTTCAACATTGGCAACATGTTTTTTTGAGCTTTTTTTGATGACTGCAACATTAGGTTTTTACTTCATTTTAATGACCTACTCGTCATCATCTTGCACAGTTTCCAGCCACTGGCCGGGTCTGTTTGGAACACAAGCCTCTCCAACGTCTTCTGTCTTCCCACCATCTCTCAGCCTCCACCCCTGTCCAGTCTTCTCCTCTCTTCTTCACGCTTTCTTCCACCCCCTCCAGCCACCTGTCTCTCGGTCTTCCTAACGGTCTCTTTCCTTCCCACTTCGTCTCGTGGGTATCCTCTTCTCCTCCATTCGTTTTACATGTCCATACCATCTAAGTCTAGATTTCTCTATACCATCCTGTAATGGTTCCTCCTCCATTAATTCTCTGGTCCTCTCATTTCTTATTCTGTCCATCTTTGTAGCTCCAATACTGCTTCTCAAGAACCTCATCTCACTGGCCTGTATTTTGCTCATCTCCCTTCCTTTCATAACCCAGGTCTCCGAGGCATACGTCAGGATAGGGACATAGTACGTCCGATATATGATCTTTTTGCTGTTCTGAGGGACATCCTTGCTCCATAACATGCTTCTCATACTCCTCCGAAATGCTTCTGCCTGCCTACCCCGCTCATTTATTTCTCTATCGTTTCTTCCATTATCTTGTATCAGGCTTCCCAGATACTTGAAACTCTCCACTTTCTTCAGCTGTTCCCCACCAATTGTTATTCCCGTTGTGGTTCTTTCCTTCTTCCTTGTCGCGATCACCATCTCACTCTTATTTTTGCTAAATTTCATCCCATATCCTTGTATTATTCCTTCCCACACGTCCAACTGTTCCTGTACCTCCTCCTCCTTGTTTCCCCAAATCATCAAATCATCTGCAAACACCATTGCTTTCATCTTTCCTTCCCCAATTCCTTGTGCCACTCGGGTCATTATGTCATCCATCACCACAATGAAAAGTAACGGTGACAGTGCACTTCCTTTCAAGAAGGGAGCTACTCATAATTATACAAATAAATATTGTCAAATATACTGTATATATACTAGCAGTAGTGCCCGGCTTCGCCCGGTGGATTTATTTGTTTTATGGATAATAATGAATACTAATACAGAACTGGATGAGGATCGGAAAGCACCAACAACCTCAGTACACTGCACCAACACCATCGCCCTTATACAGAGGCATACTATTGTCATGATGATAACTGTTTTAAGGGTTCTAAGAAATCTTCTTGCACTAGAGCTCGCGTCAGCCCGGAAGGCGGCTGGCTCTGTGGAATTTGCGCAGAGAGAGAAAGAGATACATTTCCACTGTTGCAACAGGTCCACCATGTCCGAGTTCCCACACCGCAGGTTGCTGCCATGAGTTCCTGCGGTATGACAACACTGTCGCTTACCTCAACGAGCCTGTCTCTTCCACGCTGCTTTACACTTAGCTTTCCTGACCACACATTAGCTCAGATTCTTAAGACAGACTGACTGTGATTGGTGGGATGGAAGTGAGGCATGACGTAATGGTAGCGTTGTGTTCTGCGCACCGCCTTCCCGGCTGGCTCGAGCTCTAATTACTCCCCATGACTGCACCAGAACACTGGTAGGAGTGACGTGATGCAACCCGCATTGCCAGACAGCACTAGACTTAGGTATTATTGAAGTTTTAAGGTTACCTGAGAGGTGTAGCCTAATGCTACATAGCCTAAACTATTCCTCTTGAATCGGGCTATCATACACAAAAATAATTTTTGAATCCGACTGGTAGTTCCAAGGATTAGTGTGTTTAAACACACAAACAAACAAACTCTTCAGCTTTATTATATAAGTACAATATATATTCTTTGTAAGGATATTCATGTCTTTTAATATAGTAATTATTTCTGAGGTTTAGTCATGGCAGGCTTCATTGTCAAGCCGAAACATGTACAAGTATAAGCAATAGTGATCCAAGCACCAAAACAGTAATATTGAGATAACCATGTCAGCGCATCCAGGGACATGTATTATTGTTTAGCAAAAATATCCAAGCGACAGATGCAAGGATCTTCCATCTAACGGCAGTTAAACCAAGCGCCATTTCGCCACGTCACCTTTCCAGTTTAGCAAAACTGATCCAAACACCATAAGAGTTTTAATAGTGATCCAAATAACATTGTGGTGTCGTGTTGTCCCTGTGGAAATGTTGTACTAATGTCAAATACTATTTTTCATGGACCTGACAAGACATTCTTGTAACTCAAATGAAGAGCAGGGATTTCGTTGGATGTTCGCAAATAGAGAAAGGCATTGATGATCGTAAGCTTGACACCACAGGAAACAATTTTAATTTGATGCAAATTCATGAAATAATGTTGAAAAATGATGATTCATTCATAAAAACAGACCACAATGATAATGCTTATGTCACTGTGGACCTTCAGAAGACACAGCGGGGAAGGCCATCTAACTCCAACTCTTATTCACTCTTTGAACTAGCCTACTGTGGCCTCAAGGGAAAGCCATATCTCGACCGAAATTGCACAATCTGAATTCTATGTTGCATTTGATTCCCTGTGATGCCAAGCCCTTTTATCAGTCTCATATTGCAGATGATGAAGTAGTCGATGACATCGAAGGGTTTAATGGTGTTCTCGATTTTGTTGAAGATAAACCTACTTAGCAAGAATGCTGAATAGTGTGCGAAACAGGACACTGTACTGATTAAGTTTCATGTTACCTCTCTCCATACTGATAGTGTGAAATGAACATACTGTTGAAATATGGGTCGTTTGTTACATTGCTTAACCAACAGTACAATGTTCAAACTGTAGTGGCCGATTCATTTTAGCTAAACCCAGCACACAATTTTTTTAGTTAAGCATAAATGATCCAAGTGACGTTATTGCCATGCCACGGCATAATATACCGGTAATAATATTTTTAGGATGTAACACAATCGAAATAAAATGTACATAATTACTCAATGTTCTCTCAGTTTAGGATACGATACGTATTACACAGATTTTATAATGCGATGGTTTACAAAATTATTAAAATCTCTTGTTTGATATTATGGTGCTTGGATCACTATTGCTTATTATGATCCAATTGAGGAGCCAATTTCCATAAGTCAACAACTGTATTTTGTAAGTTATTGAACGAAACGAAAATGGCAAAATTCAGGAATTTTATGTTAATCTACTTTTTATGTTTATGTTAGAGTTTGTACGAAGATTAACATAAAATTTCCTGAATCCCAGCGTTCAAGCGTTTTTTCTTAGGAACGAAGTGCATTTATTTATTTATTTATCGTATGGCTTTTAGTGCCGGGAGTGTCCAAGGACATGTTCGGCTCGCCTGAGTCTGTAGCTGCTTCCAGCGGACACCCTAAAGGGCGAGCTACAAGTTCCGTTCAATTTCAAGTAGTTCCAACTTTCGCCACCAGATATCAATGATACCTAGTGGTATCTAACAAATTTTGCTTTACACAAGTTTAGTCTGTGAAAGGATCTTTAACATGCCATAAATCTATGACATGGGACCGCCGGCTTTACTTCCCCTCCGAAGGAAGGCATACTGAAGGATTTTTAACGCTCTTAAAAAATCCGACGACTTCAGCCGGGTTTGAACCCGCTATCTTGGGCACAGCAGTTCAGCATGCTACCGACTACGCCACCGAAGTGCAGATGTCGGATTATGGAAATTACTTAACAAAGCACATGTCTAGATTTGGAAATAAAGTCAAACTTTAATATTGATTTTTAACCACAAATATTGTGTTTTGGAACATCTTACCCCATCCATTTTATGCGTTTCTCCAAGAGGAATACGAAATCAACAAAATCTATTTTTTGTAAAAAATGTCAGATGTTTACTTTTGGAAATAGGCTCCACAATTGAATAGTTGTTTCTTAATTTGTATTGATTGGCGTAGTATTATTGAGAATTATGTTGATTTGTGTAGCTATTCTTTTCCTTAATGTTTGCAGGTGTTCCCTCCATCTTTTCGAGATTTGCCGCCACCTGCTCTGGAGCTATTTGATCTGGACGAAGCATTCAGTTCGGAACGTTCACGCTTGGCTCAGTTGGCCAATAAGTGCCTCCAAGGTGGCGTCGACGGCGGAAGCGAAGAAGCCGATCTGGAATATTTCATCAGAGAATGTGGCCAAATCCTGGGAGTGTCTACGGGTCCCATCGAACCTGATGCCCGCCAGGTGCTACACACCGTCACGTCGCACATAGCAGAGTTCAAAAAAGTTAACCACCCTGAGTAGAAGAGATTTTATTTAATTTATAATTTTGTATGATAAAGAAAATCTATTTATGGACCTGGATTTTGTGGTTCTTTTGGATGTAAATATAATAGTAGAATGAGAGATTTGTGGTCAAATCATTGATGATCCATTTATTTATTTATTTTAGAATGTAAATTTATATCGACAGTTGTCGTGAAATTCTTGGTTGAAATTGGACCATGTCACAAATTGCAGAGTACTTGTAGCACATGCTTTAATTAACTCATCATGCACACTGACCAACCACACTTTGGGGGTTCTGCACCAAATAGCTTTTCATTGAACTGCTCAATTTGAGCACAGAAAAATCAATCTGAATGCTTAATTCTTCCTTGAAGTCTTAACAAATGTTTTTACCGTATTTACTCGGCTATAGGACCCCCTCGCCTATAGTACCCCTCCCCCCCTTAATTTTCAAGAGCCACAATACAAAATTTTTGTAAATCGCTTATAGTACCCCTCCTCAATTATTGAGAGTCAAAATACAACATTCTTGGAAATTGACGAATTCTTACATTTTTTAAAATTACAACTGAAATTCACCCTCTTTTATGACGACAATATTTTAATTTTTTTAAATATTTTTCTTACGGCTTCGGTGGCGTAGTTGGTAGCATGCTGAGTTTCTATGCCCAAGATTGCGGGTTCAAACCCGACCAAAGTTGTTGGATTTTTAAGAGCGTTAAAATCCTTCATTATGCCTTCCTTCGGAGGGGAAGTAAAGCCGGCGGTTCCATGTCATAGATTTATGGCATGTAAAAGAGGGTTCCATTAATTAAACTTGTGGGAAGCTAAATTTGCAGATTAGATTTAGTTGAAAAGCTCTATCAAAATTCCAACGTTCACCACTAGGTGTCAGTGGCATCTGGTGGTGAAATTGAACGGAAATTGTAGCTCACCCCATTGGTGTCCACTTGAAGCAGCTACAGCCTCTGGTGAGCCGAACATGTCCTCGGACACTCCCGGCACTAAAAGCCATACGCTAAATAAAAAATAAATCAAATATTTTTCTTGATACCTTATTATGTTATTCAGACTATATGACCTCCATTTTGCGTATTGTACGCGATTGGGCAGGATATCGAATTGTGTAGCCAATAGGTTTCACCCGATATCCAGTAGAAGATGCCACACTATTGCCTGAGTAGAGGCGCCAAGTTTAAAATCCGCCAATGAAAGTTATGGTTTCATATCTTGCCTGTCTTCTTCTCAGTTTTATTTTAAACACATTTCATTTGCTGCAAGAACCGTCGGCGTTTGTGTGACACGTTATTGGTATATTAATGTGAAATATGTGAATGATACGTTACCGGTTGTGTTTACAAATGTTAGTGAGATGTGATCGTTCTGCATCTTCACTCATTCCCTAATTGATGCATTCTCCCTCCCTATGTTCAAATAAAAATAAAGTTTGCACTTCTATGTCAGATACTTTGTCCATTCCATTCTATTCCTTTGATATTAAGATTTTTGCTTAGCAAGGGATAGTAGTGAAATTCATTGGGAAGGGGGGGGGGGGGGGGGGGGGTAGCCGGGAAAAGTGAGGTTATGTCAGTCTCATAACGGGCTGATTAAAAATGTAAACTTCTTTTATTTTGATTGAATATATATCGTACTATGTAGCAACAAAATGAAATAGCTTATTTTTACTCTCCTCCTTTCCCAAAATAATGGATTTTTGCAAAGTTTGCGTCTATAGTACCCCCCCCCCCCCCCCCGCTCATTTTCGGAACTAAAAATTTAGAAAGAAAAGGGGGTCCAATAGCCGAGTAAATACGGTATTAATTTAAAAAATATTGTCTTTCTCCACAGATACAGATTTTGTATGAGGAGACATTTTCTGTGGGTGGTATTTTAAATGTGGGGGATATAGATTGTTAAATGTAAGATTACCACCCACCCTCCCTAGTCCTGGTTTTTCTTACCTTCCCTCCCTTATAGAATTTACTCCGGTCTTAAAAAATCCGAGTTATATTGAGAAAAATATACAGTATTAAGGAGTAATGGTGATCGACAGGTTAACTCTGCAGCTTTCTGAGACTGATTTTCCCTCGACCATTTCCTCATTCCATCTAGGCAAAAATGCTAGGATGGTACCTTATTCAAGTCCTCAGGCATCTACCTCAATCCTTGATGCTAATAATTACAGGTACACTAGTCACTACAAAGATACAGGCTATCAGACAGTTTCAATACATATCTAATTACAAGAATAGCTGATGACTAAAATGTCCCAAGCTTCTAAATGAAGTAGCAACTACAAAATAATGGTGATATGATTGTTAACTGGTGTAATCTTTTGAGCTGATGCTATGTAGACCCTCCAATCTCAATGATCCGCCTACACTGCTACCCAGCACTCGATTAGGTGACATGCCTGAGAGTGGCGTAGTTGCATTCTTCCTCCCAATGTTCAAATAAAAATGAAGTTTGCATTTCCATGCCTGATACTTTGTCCATTCCATTCTATTTCTTTGATACCAAGATGTTTGCTTAGCAAGGGATAGTAGTGAAATTCATTGGAGGGGGGGTTGTAGCAGGGAATAGTGGTGAAAAAGTGAGGTTGTACTGCTGTACCCAAGATAGCGGGTTTAAATCCGGCCGAAGTCGTCAGATTATTTAAGAGCTTTAAAATCCTTCAGTATGCCTTCCTTCGGGCGGTAAGTAAAGCCGGCAGTCCCATGTCATAGATTTATGACATGTAAAAGATCCTTCCACAGACTAAACTTGTGTGAAGCTAAATTTCTAGGTTAGATTTCGTTGGAACGCTCGATCAAAGTTTCAACGTTCACCACTAGGTATCAGTGATATCTGGTAGCAAAAGTTGGAACTATTTGAAATTGAACGGAACTTGTAGCTTACCCTATGGATGTCCGCTCGAAGCAGCTACAGCCTCTGGCGAGCCGAATATGTCTTCTTGATACTCCTGGCACTAAAAGCCATTCGATAATTAAAATAAATAATAATTAATGTGACACGAGATAATTTACAAGCTAACATCGTACGACTCTAAAGGGCCATTGATTTTTAACTGCCCTTCAAAAGTTCGACTTCCTCAGATGGTAACTCTTTTGTGGTACAGCTTTCAAGGTTTGAAAAGCACAAATGGAACTTTATCTAAATTCCATTTAGTGTTTCTTGAGTTAAATGGAAATATCACTGTCTACTGTGCTTGTGGTAGTTGCAGATCATTTTATTATCTCTAGAGTAAGGCTACCAGATAATCCCAAATTGGACTTTCTGTCCTGGGATGAAGCACTCTCTGGATTCCCCTCAATAGTTTAAAATTTGAAAATACATTTATGTTCCGTCTAGTCAATACTTTAATGTTTATTTACACACTAGGACATTTTTTGAGGCATAATATTTTCTTTGAAAATCTGCCCTTCATCAGCTATTACAAGTCAGTCATTGTGAACATTAAAATTGATGAAAAATGGATGATGTGGATGAAATGTGATGTAAACATATATGATTGTTGCACTTGCACGTTATAAGAAACCCTTATAATGATTACAAAGAAAGCTAAAACACTGGAAATACAGTTAATTTTCAGCAGCAAACAATCAATCACTGGGAAAAAAAACTGTTCTAGTCTATGAAACTTCCCTAATTAATATACCTTTCATTCATATCTGTGTCTAAATGCCTCGATTGGACTAATAAATCACTGTACTGCAGTCCAATATTTTTTGTCATGAGTATGAGTTGTTAAGTTGATGAAGAATGCCTGTTCAATATGTTGCGATGATCAGAACGAGTGTATTCTTCTTTAAGACATACTGGACCGATGCATGAAAAATGTTGTTTTTGGCATTGGGAAATCGATGCAGCCTTTGTTGTTGCATGTCAATTTACATCTTGATGTGTGAAGCTTGCTGGTGTTTAGTTTTGTAACATTTTTGATAAGGGTGGGGACAAAATAGGGGTTGCTTTGTGTTAGGAATACTAGGGAAATTAAAAGATGGGTGAATATGGTTCTAACGTGAACAAAGACACTGGAGGTACACTCAATTTTCAGTAGCAAACTAACACTCACTGGGAAAACTGCTCTAGTTCATGAAAATTCCCCTCAATATCCATGGATTACTTTAAAATGTAAATTTAAAATTCCAATGTCACCTCTGTGTATGTTGTATGTACATGTTGTGTATCAGTGCCTTCTTTTGTATGCTTATGTATACTCTTCATTTGCAAAAGAGTTAGATGTAGTGCCTGGATTTTTATGTATTAATAGGATGGACTATAACATTTTATAGACATTTCAGTTTGTATAGTATTGATTGAGACTTCTTTTCTGTTACTACTGCAAAATGTAACGTTTCTTAAGTGAAGAATATTGTCATTTCATTCACTTAGAAACAAATTGGAATTAAAATTATTTTAAGACCATTGATTTGTAAGATGACATATGGTAAATTATTGTTTCATGTCTATATAAAAGAAAAGTGTTGAATTCCAAGAATACCAACATTTAATATATGCTCTTTTCTCAAGGTTTAGATTAGATTAGATTTTTTATTTATCCATTTGATCAATTACATGTATACAATACATTTTTGATATAGGACACATCAGAAATTACATCTATGAAATAAAAGAACTTACAGGTATATATTACAAATACAATAGCTATTTATAACATATTATAATAATAAATCTAAGAGATACAATCTTTGGATAACTATTTACACCTTACTCTATTATCACAATATGAAAACTTAATTCTATAAATACAACTACTTAAGGTAACGGGCCCAATAGTGGCCACTGCTTCATTAGTGGACACACTGACCTTAATTCGCTTAAAATAAGTCTCACAGTCATCAGGTGTAATTGAAATGGACGAAAGTACTCTCTCTTGAAGTGCAGTGATATGTTGTTGATTTGACGAAGAATATTGGTAAGCATTTATTCTTTTTTTCTAAATGCGAGTTATTGACGGCGTTTACTCATATGCTATTCTGATACTTGAGAATGTATAGGTTAATGTTTGAGTGTGTCCTGAGTAATAATCATGTGCACGACGCTTTAGGCTTGGTGTTCACTATTCCAGCACAGAATCTGCGATTATCGGATGTGTTTCATGATATATAGTGCCGCCATCGTTACTTCCGACTTGACAGTTCACCGGCTGGCGATACAGTGTTGCCAGTCCACTAACGCGAATCAGCTGTCGTACATGATTACAGCCGTAAAGTTAACAAAACTAGCGTAATGTGAACAGACATGTTTACACACAACATCATAGTCGTGAATAAGTACATAGAAGAAATTACACATATAGTGCGGTTAATAGAATATTTCTGATAATGAAGCAGAAGAAAATTGTAACAAATAAATTACTCACCATTACCGCCTCAAGTCCGGGGTCGAAGATAATCCAAGTTGGAGAAAATGTATTATAAAACCTATAAAGGGAACACACCACTCATTTCGGAGTCTAAAGAAATGTTGTGGCTCGTCAGCCACTCAATGAGCACATTCTTTCTTGCTGCCATTGTTGGAGCTTTGTCGTGAATGACACTATGATATGGGGCATTGTCCATAACAATATTGTGCTCTTCTCAGGCAAGTTGTTCAGCAATATTTCTTCAAACCATTTCCTCTCTTGGCGCTTGTCTTCCTCGTGCTGGACCCCGGCATTACACCATCACACACACGCACGGCAGAAATAACACAAACACTCGCTGACCTAAAGCTAACCTACAACTACACGTAATTTTACTACACTATGTCAAACGACAAACAAATACTAAGCTATTAAATAACAACAGACTAGAATAATATCAAAAAGAACAAGAAGTTCCGTGAAGAACTATACAGCCTACTTTTCATGCCAATGATAATTCTACAGTATATGAACGTATCTAGAATAATGACGAAATTAAGTTGGTAATATCGAAATATCTAATTAGTTCAAAATATACCTGGTATAATGTAGCCTAATAGAGCACTACAGTTGGCAGCCCTGGTGACTGAATATATTCTTAGTTCCTTCTCTTAAGGTACAGAATACAAAATTTGGTTGAAGTCCAATGGACGTTACATGCAGTTAGACACTGGATCTATCAGCACGCGTAAAAGCATGTTGCCAACAATACCATGCGTGTGCTGGTCAGAAATAATCTGAAATATTATGATATCTTGTTGTGCCAATTTTGGATGAAATCCATTTGTTAGTATAGAAGTTACATGCATGTTAATTGGACATATCAGCAGGCATAGAATCATGTTGACAGCACTGCCTTGTATTAATTACTCCAAATTAATCTAGAATGTCAGGTGCTATACGTGTGCAAAGTATAGAGCTGTTGGCTTGCATACTTTATGATATATTGATATTAGGGTAAAAAAAAATATAGGCAGCATTTATTAACAGTTGTCAGCCCTGATTGCTCTTAACAATACTTATAATCATATCTGTTATGGTACACATAGCACATACGAAATTTGGTTGAAATCCAACTGATAGTATAGAAGTTACATGTATTTAAAAATTGTTACTATCAGCAGGCTTATAATCATGTTGGTAGAACTGACGTATATAAGTTACTCCAAATTAATCTAAAATGTCAGAATATACGTGTGCATAGTTTAAAGCTATTGGCTTGCATACTTTCTGATATATTGGTATTTGGATAAAAAAATAGAGAGAGCAATTATTAACAGTTGGCAGCCCTGGTGGCTCTTAAGAATATGCTCAGTCATATCTGTTTATGTACAGATATTACATACAAAATTTGGTTGAAATCCAATTGATAGTGTAGAAGTTAAATGCATTTAAACATTGGACCTATCAGAAGGCTTAAAATTATTTTGGCAACACTGTCATGGTTGGCCTCCTGGAAATTAAACTGAAATAGTAGTATCTACATGTGTGCCAATTTTGGAATAGCTCCCATGCATACCTTGCAAGATATCCAACATGGAGCTCAAATTTCTAGTGCGTTTTATCAGCAGTTGGTAGCACTGACATCATTTTCAAACATGGACGTGAGATATTCCGGTGCACATCTTTACTCATACTAAATTTGGTTTTGTATGCTGCAGCCATTTAGGAGTTGATAGGGGGACACACACAGACACACATTTTCCCGGATCGATCTCATAAGTCTACTTTTTCCACATTTTTGAAAAATGTGAAAAGTAGGCTAAAAAATATGAGAAATATGAGAATACACAAAGACCGCCAATGAAACTAACCGAGCACACAGCTGATAACACCATGTGTGACCGCAAGATGTTAGCTGGCAACATCGTCAGCGAAACTCGATTTATCTCGATATATCAATTTGAATGGCTGCCTGTAATTGGCTGGTTAGAGTGTAGCTGTGACGTAGCACTGAAACTTCAAGTCCGAAGTAAGGATGGCTCTAGTATAGGCCTAATATGTTCTTCTAACTGATACTCACAAATAAGCTTGCAGTCACTTATAGACTATTCTATATTGATTTAAGTAAGTTTTGTTGCTAATAACCAATAGTGGACAGGGGGTGTCCACTATAGGTTCACTAACTGTCCACTATACCATCAGGTAATTTTGATTTAAAAATCCTGCAGTCTATATCCACATTTCTTCTATCTTATCAATGTTTCACATAATTTTAACATTCCAACTATTGTTCTCATTTAAGACGAAGCATGGCCTCTCTCAAGGCAAGCTGGCGGGCTTACAAAAATGATCAAATGGAAAAAGCAGCAAAAGACTTTTCCCAAGGTGTCCCTCTCTTGACTGCAGCCAAAAATCATGGAGTACCTCGTACGAGCTTACGTAGATATGTGCAGGGAGATGAAGACAAATTCAAAACCATGGGTCGCTCTCCCGTGCTAACCAAAGAAGAGGAAGAGACGCTAGTATTGTGGATATCATCTGCTGCTAAGGCTGGTTTCCCAGTTAGTAGGAATGATCTTTTAGATAGTGTTCAGAAACTGTCTGAACAGAAAGAATGATTTTGTGAATAATAATAATAATATCGTATGGCCTTGGGTGCCGGGTGCAAACTTTGTAATTTGACACCCAGAGGGTAGCTTGCATGTCGAATTTCGTTGTTCCTTGAATCACTATGAAAGTCAAGTAGGTTAGATATCTAAGCTCCTTGAACACTAGCACTTTCTAGTAGAGAAATGAGGGACTTTGTATTGGCGGAGACTCCTGAGATTAATTTTGCCATTCTGAACACGACCTACTGAATTCAAATGGGCTCTTGGACATGCCAACATCGTATGACATGCGTGTCGTATTTTTGCCGCCTTTCAAAAATCATTTACCACAGCCAGGAGCAAACCTGCAATCTTGGGGTTAGTAGACCGACACGCTATCCACTCGCCCACCGTGGCAAGCTATTTTGTGAATGGTAGGCCAGGACGTTCGTGGTATGAACATTTTTTGAAAAGGAATCCAGATATTTCTACTAGGGTAGCACAGAACCTAACAATCACGAGAGCATCAGTTACAGCGGAAAGTCTAAAAAAATGGTTCTCAGAGGTTTTTTATTATTTGAAAGAAAATGGTTTGGAAGGAGTTTTGCTGGAACCAAACCGTGTGTACAACGCAGATGAGACTGCCTTTTTCTTATACCCTAAGGGAAGCAAGCTGCTCGCAATGAAAGGTGCGAAAAATGTGTACCAACAAATAAACTCCAATGAACTGTACTAATTATGGCAAATGCTGATGGACAGTTAGGACCGCCTCTAGTGGTATTCAAATATGAACGTATTCCCCAAGAATTAGTGAACAGCGTCCCGGGAAATTGGGGTTTAGGAAAATCAGAAAATGGTTGGACGACAGGTGCTCTTTTCTTCGAATACCTGACAAATGTATTTCATCCTTGGTTGGCAAATAATAAAATTCCACGCCCAGTAATTCTGTTTGTGGATGGACACACGTTACATCTAACAATGCATACCATCCGCTTTTGCCATGAGAACGGAATAATTCTTGTCTCTCTATTTCCCAGTGTTACACATCTTTTACAACCCATGGATGTAGCTGTATTCCGTTCTCTTAAAGAGAACTGGAAACAAAAAGTCGATGAAAGGCGCCTTGAAAATGTGGAAAATCCTATTCTGAAAAAGAAAGATTTTTGTCCTCTATTGAAGCAAGTTCTCGATGACAAGATATTACCCATCATAATACAAGAATTCAAGAAATGCGGATTAGTGCCCTGGGATCCTTCCGCTCCATTTAAGACCATCCGAAAGAATCCACCATTGCCTGTTACAGTACAGCACAACCAAAGGCAGCTCAAGGCATCCCTTTAAATTTTGGAGGAGTACATTGGGTATGACAAGATTGATAGTTTTAAACTATGTTCAACTTGGACAGGCCCTGATGAGGACAAAAGTCTCTTTCTCGTTTGGCACAAAATGAAGAGCGATATTTCAAAGAGAGAAGAAGTTCTGATGGCACCCCACTACAAGGCTTGGCGCCGTTGTGAGACCTGATGGTGACACAGTCTCGGATGCCCGTGCAAGAGTGAATGTTGCATGGATGAAGTGGCGCCAGGTCACAGGCGTTCTCTGTGACCGCAATATCCCTTTGTGCCTCAAAACTAAGATCTATCAATCAGTCGTCCACCCTTTTGCTTTGTATGGAGCTGAATGCTGGCCTAATACAAAGAAACATGAACAAGCCTTGCACTCAATAGAGATGCAGATGCTACGGTGGTCCTTGGGAATTACACGGCTGGATCATATTAAGAACGAAGACGTCTGCAATACTCTTGGAATTGCCCCTATTCCAGCCAAAATGAGGGAGACTCGGTTGCGTTGGTACGGGCATGTAGTCCGAGCAAATACAGTCCATTGTAAGCAAGTCACTTGCTCTCGAGCCTGATGGACAAAGACCTCCAGGACGACCTAAAAGGTGTTGGATGGATACCCTACATGACGATATGCGCATCGTAGGTCTTCGTCCTATAGATGCAGCAAACCGCAAAAATGGAGAGCGAGGTGCAGAGTGGCGGACCCCAAAAAATAATTGGGAACAATGCCAAGAAGAAGAAAAAGAAGTTCTGATTCCACCTGAAAATGAAGATCAAGAAATAGCTTCTGGGCAATCAATTGAAGATGAGGGAAATCAATGCCCCTCGGCAGAGACTTGCAAAATCAGTACAGTTGATGATTGTCAGGAGACTATTTTGTTGGATGTTACGAACAACAGTATTAATAACAGTTGTGAAGGAGGGGCCAAATCTCCAAGATAAACGGAGAACATTGAAATTCCAAGTCCGTTTAAAAGATCAATGTACTGGCCGGAAGAAAATAAAAAAAGAAGTATGACAAAAAGGAAGAGGCTGTTTGCACCTCCGGTGGTGATTTCAGACAAGTGGCGTGAGCACAATGAAAGTAAACAATATAAAAAAGTGGAATTGGAAAAACAGAAGGAAGAAAGAAAACTGCAGAGGCAGAAGAAGAAAGAAGAAAATGAGAGGATGACGAAAAGAAAAGCAGAAGAAAGAGCAAAGAAGAAGTGGGCTATTCCTAAAAAGAAGACGAAGAGGGAAAAAGCGAAGATAGTTTCCTCTGAAGAGGTAGAAGAAAATTCTTGGTGGCAATCCGGATGTAGTGCTGATGATATTAGTTTTGGGGAAGAAGAGGACGATATTGTATTAGAAGAAATGGAGCCTAGCATTGCTAACATAGCTTTGGAAACTCAGGGAGAAATTAAATCTGAGACTATTCCTAAAGAAGTACTTCATGATGGCAACCAGATTGATGATAAGACTATGTCTACAAGAAATGAGATATTCATAACTCCTTGTAAGCCTTCAACTTCAGACGTAGTGAATGATTGTGTTGATGGACAATGGCTTGTACTTCAGGAAAATGAGAAAAACAGTGCAATAGATCAACACAAGAAAGTGGAGCAACCGAGAAAGAAAATAGGGCTAATAGGAGAACCAGCACCAAAGACTAAGAGTAATATTCAGATAATCAAGAAAGGAAATACACAGGACATAACTAAAGACAAAGAATTTTGAAGAAAAAAGAAAAGAACCAAAAGAAGATGAAGCCTTAAAAGTGCAAAATGTTTGTGATAGTGTACGGGGGATTGAAGAGTGCGGGAATGAGTCATTTGCCGAAGGAGGTGAAAACGTGGTGGCTGAGAATGTTGACATTAGTAAAGGAGACTTTGCTTTAATTTCTTTTAGTGGAAAGAGAAAGGAGTACAAGGCTGTATGTCAGATCAAAGAACTCCATAGTTATGTTGAAGCTAGTGTAGTTGTTCTCAACCACTGCAACTGCATGAGAAATGTTTTCCTTTTGAGTGACAGAGAAATGAAAAAAGTCAGTGTGTCTCAGGTTGTCTCGAAATTGCCAGTGCCATTAATTTTTGGTACCCTGGACAAACGTTACCAGTTCCCACACGCAATTGACTTTGAGTAACTGTAAGAGTGGCCATAAAAATATGAAGATTTCATTATGTAAGATTTTTTCTCAATTTTTCAGTTTTCTGGTGTTGTTACAATGTTTCTGCTGGAGTTGAATTACATTCCAAAGTTGTATTGAACCTGTAACTATCATACTAAAGTATTACTTTTGTCTTCAATATTGATTTTAATAAATTCTGCTGTTTTTATACTGTGTCCATTATTGGTACATTGAAGTGTCCACTATTGGTTTTCTGCTATCTTTTTGTGTCCACGATGCCAACATTTTTGATAATGAGTAAAAATTTATTTCAAATATAGAAATATATTTTATAGAAAATTTGTCTTAATGTGTCCACTATTGGCCCTGTTACCTTACAGCTAGGTATTACAACTAAAATAGAAAAGTGAAATATAATTATAGATTTCATCCCTTCTATATGCTAAGATATTCAACTACAGAGTAAAAACAATGGCACTGCAGATAAGCTTTCAACATTCTTTCAAAGGTTTTTATTTTTGGGGCCAATTTTATATACTAGGGTAGGTTATTGTAAAATGTAACTCCTGTGTGAAAAGTTCCTTTTTGATATACTGGGTATGCTTGTGTGTGTGAAATATGAATGTTTTGATTTTGTCTTGTGTTATGCCTATGAACATCATTGCTTGTTTTAAGAAAAATGTCTTTATTCATTAAATTCTTAAAAAAAAACATAAGATATGAATGCAGGGTCTACATGATTCTCTAGTGTTTACATTTGCCATAATTCTAATCGCCCTCTTTTGTATTCTAAGTATGAATGGAAATAAGCAAAATATGTACTTCATAATGTGTGCATGCTTGTGCAAGTTTTCAAAATACGTAACGCAAAGCACAGATATTGTATATGTTTATTCCATTTCAAGTCATGTTGTATCCATAGTCCTAAAAACTTTGTTTCTGATTTATTTTCTATTTGATGACCATTTATTGGGCATTGCAGGATTCCTATTCTGTATTCTGTATTTAGAGATACAGGACTGTTCTTTTTTTAGTTTATTATGAGGCGATTATCTTGTGACCATTTGGTTAACTCTTCTGTAACAGTGTGTACGAGTGTTGTATCGTCCGCAAACTTAATTTCCTTATGAGAATCATTGTTCTGTGTTATATCATTGATAGGAGGGTAATCCCAAAAATAAGGTCTCCTATTTTTTTTTATAAATACATAGACTATTTATTTCTACAACTGCTTACGCCATTTTACAGCTTGAACATTTAGCTATTTTTCTACATAATCACCATTTCGGTCGATGCATTTTTGTAGACGCTGTGACAGTTTTTGTATGCCCATGTCATATCAGCTCACCGCCATGCTGTTCAAGAAGTTGTGAACCTCATCTTTCACCTCATCATCGGTGCTGAATCACTTTCCGGCCAAATGTTCTTTCAACCTAGGGAACAAGTGATAGTCACTGGGTGCGAAGTCGGGACTATAGGGTGGGTGATGATGTTCCACTGAAAATGTTGCAGGAGAGCAGCGGTTTGCCGGGCGAAGTGTGGTCGAGCGTTGTCATGGAGAATGTTTACGCCCTTGCTCAACATTCCTCTCCTCCGGTTCTGAATTGCCCATCTGAGTTTCTTCAGGGTCTCACAGTTCCTGTCAAGAGTTAATTGTGGTCCCAGTGGGCATAAAGTCGACCAACAATACACCCTTTTGATCCCAAAACACAGTTGTCATGACTTTACCGTCAGACTGTGTTTGCTTGAATTTCCACGGCTTTGGGGAAGACGGATGCTGCCACTGACGTGATTGTTGTTTGGTCTCAGGTGTAAAGTGGTACGCCCAGGGTTTCGTCACCCGTGTCAGTTGAAGCCAAAAAATTGTCCTGTTTTACTGCAAAGCGTTGAAGAAATGTACGGGAAGAATCAACTCGTTGCCGCATGTGGTCTTCAGTCAGCATGCGTGTCACCCATCTTGCGCACACGTTCCAGTATTTCACCTTTTCCGTTAACATTCTGTGAGCGGTGCTTCGGGAAACCTCGGGAACAGAAGTGCAGAGAACATCCAGGGTGATTCGCCGATCTTCACGCATGATTTGCTCAACCCTCACGACTGTCTCTACACCACTTACGAACATATTCATGCACGACGCACCATAAACTTCTGTCAATTGGCGATGGATTTCAATCGGTTCTGTACCCTTTGCTTTCAAAAACCGAATAACTGCGTGCACTCCGCACTTGGCGGTAACATCCAACGGGAGCTCCATTCTCAACGGCTGTCAAGCCAAGACTGAGTGCCTCAGCGCGGCGTGCGCATGCTTATATGCGAGTGCGGAAAACACTCTTCACAATATTGCGACCAACAGCCACATGGACAGAGTTCTGTATTTAAAAAAAAATAGGAGTCCTTATTTTTGGGATTACCTTCGCATATAGAAGAAAGAGTAGTGGGCACAAAACCGATCCCTGGGGTACTCCAAATTTAATGATACCCTCATTGGACAATGTTTCATTAAGTAATTTAGTTCCATCATCCTTGTGTCTAAAGCTTACTATTTGTTTATGCCTTGTTAAGTAAGACTCGATCCATTTATTAGCTAGACCTCTAATACCATATTGATTTAGTTTTGTAAGGAGGATTCTATAGTCAACAACATCAAACGCTTTCGACAAATCCAAGAATAGGCCAGTTACATGTTCCTTTATGTCAATTAAAATCAGTATACTATTAATACATTCATAAATTGCGGTCTGTGTAGATTTTTCCGTTCTGAATCCATGTTGTGAGTTTGATAGTATTTTATTTTTTAATATAAAACTTATCAGTCTCGTATACATCATTTTTTTCCCACAGTTTTTTCAATACCAGTTGATAAGGTAATAGAACGATAGTTATCTAATTCATCTTTTGAACCTTTTTTGTGCACTGGAATTACTTTAGATAACTTCAAAATATCCGGGTAAGTTCCTGAGAGAAATGAACTGCTTATTAAGTGCGTAAGTGGATTTATTATATTTTCTGCACATATCTTTAAAATTACATCAGGGATGCCATACTGTCTGAGGACTCCATCAAATATGATCCTTCACTTCAGGTCAGAGTAATTCAGGCATGTTAATATAATTTTATTTTACATTTGAATTGAACCTCTATGGACTGCATATTAACAATCAATTTAATTTGGTTCTAGATCTTTTTCTTCTACCAGCTTTGACATCCTCCCAGTATTTCTTGAGTCCATCAATCAGTGCCCACTTCTGGTAGAGGCCCTCTCCATCTCCTGGGCTCAGATTACACTTCAAAATGTTGATAGTTTTTCGACCATTTGTCGAAATTCAAATCTGTTGTGCGTTTTCGTTTCTGGAATACCATTTGCATAAGGTTTTTCTCACATTCATGGGACCATCTCCATTTCATTGCTTTTGGCTTCATGAAATTCCAGATTTTCTGAGTCAGTCAGTCATCTGTCGTACGGAAGATGTACATGTAGAACTGCAATATTTTCTTTCTGATGGACAACGTTACTGGTGCTATCTTGGTGTATAGTTCTTCAGAAATATAATTTTATTACTCCCAAGAATTATTTTTTTCTTTATATCCGAGAACATTTTAGTTTACTTTTTTTCTTGGGTAAAAGCTCAACAGAAATCCAATTTTACGATATGGAACTTATTTTCTATACTATACAATATGAAGTTGCAGTCTATCCTAGACATCCAGGCTGTAATCGTTGAGCCATCCCACCTGTATTACCTTAATCAAGAGTGAATTGTATTTTCTATGATCGTATTATTCTATTAAAAATGTTTTCTGATATCAGATTTTAAAATAGAATTCAATATTAGTGATTTGATTGTTTATGTTAAATACATAAAGTGTTGGATATTGTATTATAACAATGTAACATAAGCCGTCCATTTACTGTCTAAAATTGTAAAAATGTTCCCAGTTTTATAGAAAAGAATCTAGTAAACTTACTGTACACTAGTAGTAACTAAAGAATAACTAATTTTCATATTTCGTCTGACCCGATGATGTTATTTCTACAACTATAATAATATACAGTAAGTATATTAAGTAAAACAAAAAATGATAGGTTCAAAGTGATTCAGATGAGTTGAGTATTACAATGAAACAAATTACAAATAAAGAAGAAAAAAGGATTCTGAAGAAACAAACAAGACTTGCACTAAAAACTAGCAACAAAATCCATGTCATATCTGCTGAAGAAAGGGCAGCCAGCATGAAGAGATTTTGGGTGAGGAGGAAGAGGATGACAACTAAATTCCCTGTCAATTCTTAGATTACTGAAACGTGTTCGGTTTGATTTAAGTGCTCTAATGCGAGCGTAAACTATATAAATAATACAGTACGAGATGAGGCAGATGCGCAACTGTGATGATGAGTCGCGTGTAACCTACAATGCATCTCGAGGAAGTGATTGCTTACCATGAACGGCAGGCCGACACTACACCAGCAGAAATTGTGATAGTTAAACGTCTGTAAACGGCAAACAAAACTAATGCACTGCGTGATTCAAAAACTATACAGTACTGTGTGCATTTTGCGTACGTATTACCTGTTATAATTAATACGTCAGCTTGCCACGGAGGGTCGGACTACTAACCCCAAGCTTGCAGGTTCGCTCCTGGCCGTGGTAAGTGATTTTTGAAAGGCGGCAAAAATTACGACACGGATGTCATACGATGTTGGCATGTTAATGAACCCATTTGAATTCAGTAGGTCGTGTTCATAATGGCAAAATTAATCTCGGGAGTTTCCGCCAACACAAAGTTCCTCATTTCTCTACTAGAAAGCGCTATAGTCTTCAAGGAGCTTAGATATCTAACCTCCTTGACTTTCATTGTGCTTCAAGGAACAACGAAATTCGACATGCAAGCTACCCTCTGGGTGTCAAATAACAAAGCTTGCACCCGTGGCCATACGATATTATTATTATTATTATTATTATTATTACCTGTTATAATAACTTTGTCCCTTTATTATTATTATTATTTCCGATTATTCCCCTTCAGGAGAGCGTGAGAACTTGAGCCAATCACAGCTTCACTTCCTTTTCCTCTCTTCTTTTCTTCCCAAAACCTCTTCATTAATTCACTGTGCTTTTTCTTCCTTTCCACAGTCCATTTTCCCCCTGATTTGTCCTTCCTTGAAACTTGAACAATTTTCGTGTTTCTGATTTTATTTCTAAATTATTCTCTGTCCTTAATGTCGTCTTCAGAGATGTTAAGTAATTCCATTTCTTTATGTACTTCTTTTATCCAACTGGTCTTTAATTTACTTGCATTCACGATATTGAAAGAGCCTCCGTGGCTTAGGCGGCAGCACGCCGGCCTCTCACCGCTGGGTCCGTGGTTCAAATCCCGGTCACTCCATGTGAGATCTGTGCTGGACAAAACGGAGGCAGGCAGGTTTTTCTCCGGGTACTCCGGTTTTCCCTGTCAAAAAAATGTCATTCCAGCAACACACTCCACTATCATTTCATTTCATCTGTCATTCATTTAATCATTGCCCCAGGGGAGTGCGTCAGGCCTCGGCAGCCGGCACAGTTCATATCCTCGCCGCTAGATGGGGGCTTCATTCATTCCATTCCTGACCCGGTCGGAGACTGGAAGCAGGCTGTGGATTTTCATTTATTTTCACAATATTGAAAATCTTCTTAGTGAGTCTGTTCTCATCCATCCTATATAAGTGTCCATAGAACTGCAGACGTCTCTTCCTAAATTTATCTATAATGGTGTCTGTATTTTCATCAAGTTCCTTTGTCCCTTTATTTTTTATAATCCGGATTTTTATTAATCCAGTGTCTCATTATGTCCAGAGAATTGAGGTTTGTACTGTAATACATCTGCATGATAATAACCATGATAAAAGGATTATTTTTTCCAAGTTGACTTGTTTAAATAAATGAATTTATTCAAAACCAGATAAAACATTAAATATTCCAGCCTATTTAACACTAGTGTATTTGTAAAATGAAATGATATGGAAACGTTTTGATCACTATAATGTAGTCCTCATGAGCAAAAAGAAAGTATAACATTCTTACATGTTTTTACGCATACCGTATTTTTTTACATTCACCCATTATTTTTATTTTTGGCTGAAGAGAACTGTGTTTGGTCAAAACATAGGCTATCAATGTTTTACCTATACATTGTTCCCCCTTTTCACCAAAGCCTAGGAATGCCTAATTGTGTCAAACAATCTTCAGGAAGGCTCTTCCTAGGTTGATCAGACATGAAAAGTAAGTACCAATACATTAGTGTTGAATACAATGGACTAGACCTATCTTGTGTTTGAATCGTTTGTGAATAAATTAATCCATTTTCTGTTCCTAACTTGTTGACTTTATACAATAGAGCCCTGATCACCAAAAGTTAAAATCATGTTCACAAGAGAGTTTGTATTTCAAGGCAAAAACTATTTATGGATCATAGAACTGTGAGAGCAAATTTTTGTGGTAGGTCTTAGGCAAAATTTATTATTAGTGCAATTTTCACCACTCTTTTCATGATAAAGTGTCAGTACTCCTATGATATGTTTATATTCTCAGGGATACTACTGTGTAGTGTTACTGGAAAATGTGCAATGTTCCAAATAACATTTTGTATTTAAAAGTGCAAAATGTCTTGTCTTTATTGTATCTGGTCCCCTATTTTAACATACATCGAAAAAAGTTGCATCAATTTCAAAAAAATCATATCTCCCGTTTTAAGTGAGGTAAATTGATAATTTGACCTGAAAACTAATCAGGAACTCATATGAGTTTTAGTTTTAGATGTGACTGTAGGCCTACTCCGCCCGTGACCTTCAGCCGATGCGCAGAATGAATGCGTGACAGGAAGCCGCCACGCCACTGTTTCAGGAGCGAGTGTGATTGCAATGGCGACAGTTCAGCAGAAAGCACAGTGTGTTTTGTGGTTGGTTAGCGGAGTTTAAATCTGTTATACCTGTTCAGCGCACTTTCCGACGTGTTTATGGTAGGGATCCCCTCAATGCTAATAGCATTAGACGGTGTTATGAACAGGTACAGGAAACTGGCAGCGTTGACGTGAAGCAGACGCCCTAGAACGAGTGACGAAACAGTCGAACGCACATAGAAACATATGGAATGAGAAAACATTTTAAGGTGGTGAATTTAACTTTTTTTATTTTTAAATCCGCCATATTTCAGGCAGTGTCCTAGAGCTGGGAACATCTAATCTGAGTGGATACAACTGGTGAGATGGGATTAGCACCTCGCACAGGCGGCCTCTCCTGCAAAGCGAACAAGGCCCTCATGAGGGAAGACGGAAGGAGGCTGCCGTGGCCTTACTGTAGGAACCATCCCGGCAATTGCCCGAAGACGAAGTGGGAAACCACTTCGAGGATGGCTGAGGTGGGAATCGAACCCCCTCGACTCATTTGGACCACCCGAGGCTGAATAGACCCCGTTCCAGTCCTCATACCACTTTTCAAATTTCGTGGCAGTGCCGGGAATCGAACCCAGGACCTCCGGGGCGGCAACTAACCACGCCGACCGCTACGCTACGGAGGCGACTAACAAAAAATTACTCTTTTTAATATTTCAAATAGTTCCTAAGCTATGATTTTTTTGAAATTGCTGCAGCCTTTTTCGATCATGTATTATCAATCATCCCCTTTTAACATGGATCAAATTGCAATGCACAAAAATTTTTTCGGCGCTTCGGTGGCGTAGTTGGTAGCATGCAGAGCTTCTATGCCCAAGATCGTGGGTTCAAACCCGGTCGAAGTCGTCGGAATTTTTAAGAGCGTTAAAAATCCCACAGTATGCCTTCCTTCGGAGGGGAAGTAAAGCCGGCGGTCCCATGTCATAGATTTATGGCATTTTAAAGAACCTTCCACAAATTACACCTGTGTGAAGCTAAATTATATAGGTTAAGAATGTAAACAACGCTCTTAGGTTCCTACGTTCGTCGCCAGGAGCCGACTGCTGTGGCATCTAGTAGCCAAGTTCTGAACTAGTAGTCGTTGACGGCAAAAGTAGGAACTATTTGAAAAATCCAAAGTCTGCAGTCCTTAGTTGAATTAAAAAAACAGATAACACAACACTAATACTGTCATCACAATTAACACCAGTTATCAGACAGATTCTACACACACCCAAAGTACACGGGGCTACATGATCGCGTTGTCGCGGCCCCTAAACTGAGGAACCAACCAACAATTTTTTCAAGTGAATTAATTGTGCCTGGGGCGTTGGAAGTTTGCACTAGTGACAGGCGTTGCTCTCACGTGAGAAGTGGTGAGTGCCATCCACTCGTGAAGATCAAAGAGCTAGGCCCATGTCCAAGGGAGATTCATAGGGAAATGTTGGATAAGTATGGGAATAACTATGGACCCTAGCAACATCTCCACAAGTCCCTGAAATTCAAATAGGGGGCGGTTTCGGTGGCATGATAAAGAACCTTCCACTAATTACACTTGTGTGAAGCTAAATTATAGGTTATATTTGACTAACGCTGTTAGGTTACAACGTTCGTCGCCAGGAGCCGACTGCGGTGACATCTAGTAACAAAGTTCAGTACTAGTTGATTGTTGACGGTGGCGTTTGGTAGAAAAAGTTGGAACTACTTAAAAAATGGAATGTCAGTAGTCCTTACTTGAATTAAAAACAGATAACACACTCTAATACAGCCATCACAATTAACACCGGTTATCAGACAGATTCTACACACACCCAAAGTACACGGGGCTACATGACCGCATTGTTGCAGCCCCTAAGCTAAGGAACCAACCAACCAAGCAAATAGGCTCGACAGAGAATAGAAGTTTCTTCCTGTGTTCCAATGTCTAATTATGATGACTACTTGCCTATAAGAGATGTTTCCTGCTATTCTTTACAGTTTGTATGTTTTCCTTCCAAATGCTGGAAATCTACGGCAAACATTAGAAATTTGCAGATTCACTCCTCTACCCCCAATTCATGAGCCAAATCTACAGCAGTCAGTGTGGAGTTTGATGTGCTGCTTCTGTGGAGAAAACGTTCATCATTTGGTGCATTTTATTTTTCCTGTCACAGTTTCCATTTTCATCGTTTAAATTGAGCCAATCTGCTCGTGCCGGTGAATAATTTATAGTGTTTACACCAAATTCAGCAGTTAATTTTCCTTGTGTCATCATACCCCATGGCTGCCCGCAGGATATTTTCCAGGTGGCGGCAAAGTAATATACTGCTCAAAAAAATTAAAGCACCACTTTTTTCAAAGGCCACCAAATTTTGAAAAGTTGACCTACAAGCTCGAAATCTCAGTATGACGTTTATCCTGACGCCTACCAAGCATATGCTTCAGCACAACTCCCCAACTTGAGTAGTTTCGGGGTAGCACCCCGAAAACCAGCCCATTTTCGAAAACCGCAAATTGAAGTTTGCGAAAAACGCTGCAGGACTTGTCGCAGGTTGCCAATGCAGTCGAAAATGAATGAGTCTTGCTCTTAAAGGTTCCACAAACACGTAGAAATCGTTACATTTGACGTTTGGGCATTTTCAACCCCCTTCATCATCCCCTAAACATGGACTACCATTGGGGGCGTCTGAGAAGGTACCGGGTGTGTTTAACCATCTGAAAACCTGCACACCGTCCTCAGTTGCTGATTGCAGTAAGTTCTTAAGGCCTCCGGCAATTTCCACACCCCCTAACACCCTCAACTGGCATGGGACCATACCACCCCCTCTCGATTCACCCCTAAGGAAGGTTTTAATCGAGATGTTTATCAGTGCTGTGAATGCGGGGGTCTTCCCCTACCGTTTCAAAAAAGGAGCTGTGCCTTTGTCACCACCCCTTCCCCTGCAACCCCCGTTTGTATGATTTTTCGAATCAGGCCCTTTTTAAGGGCTGAAACGAGGTCTTAATCGCTGAAAGGGCTGTAATGGTCCTTAGAAGTAGTGGTGACACGAAATCAATCCCTTCCGATCGACGATTGACATTCCGTCCCCCAAATTCGAAATTTTTGCACCCCCAACCCTCCCTGTCTGGACGCGTAACGCGTCATGGCAGAGTTTTCAGAGTTGGATGGAAATGAAGCTTATGGCCTGCAATGGAGCCCAAAACATCAGGTTGGATAGAAATTCATCGGTAGGTTGGGAAACGGGACCAACATTTTTCAAAAAAGTGTACTGCCTACAGTAAGTACGCCCATACATAGGCAACCCACATCACGTCCGTGCGTGTGGGTTGCGTATGATCGGCAATAGGTTACAAAGTTTGGCAATGAGGGAAAAATGACGTGATGTGGGTTGCCTATGCATTGGTGTACTTACTAGAGGCTGTTAACTTTTTTGAAAACTTTTTGGTCCCGTTTCCCACCCTACCGATGAATTTCCATCCAACCTGCTGTTTTGGGCTCCATTGCAGGCCATACGCTTCATTTCCATCCAACTCTGAAAACTCTGCCATGACGCGTTACGCGTCCAGACAGGGAGGGTTGGGGGTGCAAAAATTTCGAATTTCGGGGACGGAATGTCAATCATCGATCGGAAGGGGTTGATTTCGTGTCACCGCTAATTCTAAGGACCTTTACAGCCCTTTCAGCGATTAAGACCTCGTTTCAGCCCTTAAAAAGGGCCTGATTCGAAAAATCATACAAACGGGGGTTGCAGGGGAAGGGGTGGTGACAAAGGCACAGCTCCTTTTTTGAAACGGTAGGGGAAGACCCCCGCATTCACAGCACTGATAAACATCTCGATTAAAACCTTCCTTAGGGGTGAATCGAGAGGGGGTGGTTTGGTCCCATGCCAGTTGAGGGTGTTAGGGGGTGTGGACATTTCCGGAGGCCTTAAGAACTTACTGCAATCAGCAACTGAGGACGGTGTGCAGGTTTTCAGATGGTTAAACACACCCGGTACCTTCTCAGACGCCCCCAATGGTAGTCCATGTTTAGTGGATGATGAAGGGGGTTGAAAATGCCCAAACGTCAAATGTAACGATTTCTACGTGTTTGTGGAACCTTTAAGAGCAAGACTCATTCATTTTCGACTGCATTGGCAACCTGCGGCAAGTCCTGCAGCGTTTTTCGCAAACTTCAATTTGCGGTTTTCGAAAATGGGCTGGTTTTCGGGGTGCTACCCCGAAACTACTCAAGTTGGGGAGTTGTGCTGAAGCATATGCTTGGTAGGCGTCAGGACAAACGTCATACTGAGATTTCGAGCTTGTAGGTCAACTTTTCAAAATTTGGTGGCCTTTGAAAAAAGTGGTGCTTTAATTTTTTTGAGCAGTATATTTTTCATTTCATTACCTACATGTCACTAGGTAATGATGAGACGAACCCCCCTTCCCCCTCGCAATTTTGGTTTCATTTCTTACTGAAATCGTTGGATTTTATCTTTCTGCCATGACTGGCAGGAATAGTTCTTTTTTTAGTTCAGAGTTTTTATCCATTGAAGTTCGCTTTTCTTTGTAAATCATCTTCATAAATTGTATCACTACCTATGTATCAACAAAAATAAAAATCAAGGAATTCATTAAAATGGTAATTTTAATCCAGGTTGCCGATTTTCTAAATAACTGGAGATATTTTCAAATAATCCCATACTAGGCCTGCTAATTTAAACCAAGCTGAAATTATCCCTGCATCTTAATCAGAAACAGCGCACGTCAGTTACACCAGAGAGCCCGGCTTTCTGACGTCACTACCCCCCTTCACCAACTTCTGGAGTGAAGTACGTCATGCGCTAACCCACAACAAAAATTAAACTGAAGGTACGTTTGATTATACACCTTACCCGGGTTAAATACAAAGCTTAAGCTTTAGTTAAAAATTCAAAATTTCGTCACCACTATTTTTTTAAATTTAATTTTGTAGGAGAGAAACATACATTCCTCATCCTGCTCCTTAAAACAATAATCATTATGTAGCCTAGGACATCGTGGTCATCTCTCCCGTGTGGTTGAATGTGTATGTTTGAATACCGATAGCCTACGTGTTATTAGCGTACGGTGTGCGTTCTTGTTCGTTGGATAAATGACTACAACATAAACCTCCATGACAGAGCCAGGAATCAATCCGGGCCATCTCTGATGAAAGTTAAGTCTTTCTTATCGGTCTGGCAACACAGCAGCGCAGCGGCAAAGGGAACAGTATGAAACGCAATACCTTACACCAGGGGCGTAAAACTCCTCGCAAACTTTGGGGGTCAAACTGCAGTTGCCTACCTACCAGTTAGTTATTGTTGTTTTAAGGGGCGGACCTACGAGGTCATCTGCCCCCACTACCTACCAGGGAGAACTTCTTTTCGTTTTAGGCTTTAAAGCTTGACATAACACTAATATAGGCCTAATGCTACATTTAAAAGAAACGTTAATTGTATTCATTATTTCTAATTAACCCTTCGGTTGCCAAGCTAAGCAAAAACTGTTTGTTCGGTTGAATAAAGAAATTTTGACTAAGCAAGGCAAGATGGCTTTTCCCATTTTCCGCCTAACGTAGTATTAAATCGTTTGTAGAATACTTTCTGGTCATTTTACTTTCCATTTGACGGTACGGTAGGCTACTTAAAAATTTTGTCTTGCACCTACAACTTGAGTGGGGCAACGCCCCCCCCCCCCCCCCGTGTTTTACGCCCCTGCCTTACACTACAAAGGTCCCATGGACACAAAATGGCGGCATCATGGATGACACCGAAGGTTTAAATGATTCATACATGTTAAATCCTATGTGTTAATAAGGCTTTACATAGGTCTACAGTGAAAACGCAGCCCTAACCATGAACTTACGCCCCACACCAGGGGCGTATATACGGGGGAAGCTGTGGGGGCTCCAGTCCCTGCCCGAAAAAAAAAAGGATTAAGAAAGTGTTGTTTTGGTAAAAGCATAAAATAATTGTAAATATGGTTGTACCCTGATCTCAACTTATTGGCTAAGTTATAAACAATATTAATATTGAAATTCTTGGGTGCCTTCCGGAGGTCCGAATTCGATTCCTGGCTCTGCCAAGAAATTTTAATTCTGGTTGGAGGGCTGGAACGGGTATACTCAGCGTTGTGAGGCAAAAACTGTTTACCTTTCTGCTTAATAAATTGACAAATATTTAGATATTTGCAATTCATAGGCCATGATAGAAAATTCGTTAAGTATAACATGTTATTTTGTGTTTTGTTGTATTTTGTATTGCCACTAATAATTGTAATAATAATATCGTATGGCCTCGGGTGCCGAGTGCAAGCTTTGTTATTTGACACACAGAGGGTAGCTTGCATGTCGAATTTCTTTGTTCCTTGAAGCACTATGAAAGTCAAGGAGGTTAGATATCTAAGCTCTTTGAACACTATATCGCTTTCTAGTAGAGAAATGAGTAACTTTGTGTTGGCGGAAACTCCCAAGATTAATTTTGCCACTATGAACACGACCTACTGAATTCAAATGGGTTCTTTGACACGCCAACATCGTATGACATGGCGTCGTATTTTTTTTCGCCTTTCAAAAATCACTTACCGGTACCACGGCCAGGAGCGAACCTGCAAGCTTGGGGTTAGTAGACCGACACGTTGACCACTCACCCACCGTGGCAAGTACCAAGACGGTTTAGTTTAGCATAGGAATTTGTTTCCGGAAACGTCTTCCCGCTACCCGAAAAAAAAAAAAAAAACACCAGGACAAGTTCAAATCTCCCGTATGTTTAGCGCTACTGACTAAAGTACGTACGTCATTGAACAATCACCTGATGGTCCATATCCCCTACAGGTTGTATCCCCTTCTTCCTCGAAATCTCATGGGTGCCGTGTACTTGGTATTCTTTGAAGACGTAGCCTACTGCATGAGTTCTTAGACGATGTGCCACTGCATTTGCGTCAAAACATGTGGTTTCAGCACAATAGCGCACTGCCTCATATTTCGTTTGCGGCACGAGATCATCTGCACCACAGATTTGCGCAACAGTGGATAGGTCGTGGTGGCCCGTTTGCTTGGCCTGCACGTTCACCCAACTTGACACCGGTGGGGTCACATGGAATCCTTGATTTACGAAACCCCTGTGGAATCCGAGGAAGACCTACTGGCGCGGGTTATGGGTGTGGTGGATGTTGGAGGACCAGGGATTGGCGATCGCGTACCAGAACATGGTACGGAGGTACCGTGGTCGTCACATCGAGCCCCTCCTGTAATTGGACCCTGTCGACAAGCAGCAGGAGCCGGACAGAGCGGCGAATAGGCGGGAGATGTGCTGTGGCGGGTAGCGGGGAGACGGTAGGTTTCTGGACGCAAGTTCCTGTGCTAAACTTAACCGTCTTGGTCCCCAATACAAGCCCTCAAAGTCTGTAATGGGAATTTAGGAATACCTGTATTGCTGTGCCGCTATGTTACTAGGATCTTGTACAATACCGCGAAGGTAACCTGTTAATTCTTGTCTTTACACCAGATATGCTTACTTACGCGAAACATTCGTGAGTCCAATTTGTCGTTCACATGTTTTTCAAACCTTGTAATTATTTTTTATTTATTTAGCGTATGGCTTTTAGTGCCGGGAGTGTCCGAGGACATGTTAGGATCGCCAGAGGCTGTAACTGCTTCAAGCGGACACCCCTTAGGGTGAGCTACAAGTTTCGTTCTATTTCAAGTAGCTCCATCTTTCGCTACCAGATGTCACTGATACCTAGTGGTGAACGTTGGAACTTTGATAGAGCGTTCCAACGAAATCTAACCTAGAAATTTAGCTTCACACAAGTTTAATCTATGACATCGGACCACTGGCTTTAATTCCCCTCCGAAGGAAGGCATACTGAAGGATTTTAACGCTCTTAAAAAAATCCGACGACTTCGGCCGTGTTTGAACCCGCTATCTTGGGCCCAGCAGTTCAGCATGCTACCAACTACGCCACCGAAGCCGCTAAACCTTGTAATGACCGGATATTTCTCGTTATTCTGTGGTGTTCCGGGAATTAAGATCAATTCAGAATAAGTTATGTTTACAAGTCCTAATTGGTTAATTACTCCATAGTGGTCTTGTCAGTTTCATGAGAAGATCTAGAGAATGCTTGCCTGCTATTTACTTGCGAAGCTCAACAGTTTCTTTTAGAAAACATGTGCAATTTTCTTGCATGATTGCTATGTTAAAAGTACAATTACTCTTGAGGTTATAGAACTCTGGTCAACATTAAAGAAAAACATGTCCGGTGGGTGGATAATGTTATGATGCAGTCGCAGTAGAAAGGACCTTGGATTGCAATGTGTGAAGGACAGGTTAGTGATCTTGCCTGTGAGACTTCTTATACCTGCTGGATTCATTGCCAACCACTGTCTAACTTCGATATCTCGAACCACCGTTTCTCGATAACTAGTAGAAAATTATAGTTTCGCGAACAAACTTCCTATAATCATCATCGTAATAATAATTTTAAAAAACGCTATTTTTTTTACAAAACTCTAGCTCTTAAACCAGAGGGAGTTAGAAGGTGCGGTTTACGCCAAACTCTTCCAAATCGTCTAAATAGTTTTTATCTTATTTAGTCATTTTTACCCTCCAGGTAGGCTTTTCCCCCACGGACTCAGCGAGGGATCCCACCTTTACCGCTTCTACGGGCAGTGACCTGGAGCTGTGATATCTGGTCGGGGAATACAACTGGGGAGGCGGGACGAGCTCCTCGCCCAGGCGGTCTCACCTGAAAAGCGAACAGGGGTCTCATTAGGGATGGGAAGAATAGGAGGGATGTACAAGGACGAGGGAAGGAGGCGGCCGTGGCCTGACGGCACATACTGTACCCGTATCCTCGTGGTCTTACCTGTTGAAATCCGATGGAACAGCTGGATCGTAGAATCTGGAAGTACCCGGCTGAAATAACACCCAAAACTCTACCAACTAGGATCAACCAGGGATAAGGATACCTCTCTTATAAAGAATGCGATAAGAAGATGCCAGTGGTCGATGAAATAAATAAAAAATTAGCTCAAAGGTGAACTAACAAGACTCTGAAAATAATTAAATTAAACTCGGACGTGATGCTAAGCATTCTATAAACTGACCCACTGGTCCTCGTAGCACATCCTGTTTCTAGTATAAATGACCAACACATCCGAAGCATTTAAAATCAACCAACAGTTTATTTATCCAAAAACTGCTGCAATGTGGAATACCTCTCCACTGAACAAAAATATCTGCCTCCACTGAAGCGTAATAACGTCTTAATGACAGTAGCATTGAATCTTGTTAAATATGCTATTTAAAAAAAATATAGCATCATTGCCGCATGTAAAACAATCTTAATAAATTTAAACATGTTTATATGCACTTGTTACACATATTAAATAACCCTTGTAAGTTTATGGCAATATTTACATTTTTACATTTTAGTTCACGTTCAAATTATTCGTGTTTTATATATTCAACTCCATCAATAAGTATTCTAGTGCACTTGTTATGTTCATATAATGTCTTATCCGACGAACGGTTAAGTTAATCGAACGCATTGTCATTGCATAAAAATGTTAACAACATTTTAAATCTCACAATTAATCATATTATTATCTCTTAAGCTTTCCGTCATTATTATTACATGATTATACAAATGTTATTACTCGTCTTTCCAATTAGACCTTTCTTCTAAATCAAATGCCATCAATTCGAACAATCCATTCCAGATTAATTATTACACTGCTAGTTTTACTTAAATGTTGGATTCATTACTTTAATTAGCCTTCTAGTATCTATAATCGTGACTGTACAGCACGTTCAAAATATACACATAAGTGCACTCAGTAATAGCTCAATAGCTAATTTATACTGGACAAATATGATATAGACCATCCATCGATGTCTAATATCCCCTTATTACAATCAAATTCCGCAAACAATCGTTGCTTTATTCATACATAAGCTCTCAATAGCTTGTAAATATGTTTCCAAACATTATTAAGATTCAATAAGCTTTTATATAACAGTCGTAAAATATCATGCTTCAAATTGACATAAGTTAAAGTATCATGGACAATTTTTATCAGAACTGAGACAAATATAATGTATTCATCTGTTCAAATAACAGTGCTTGAGAATTTTCAACATCATCATTTCGCTTTATAACGAAAATATTTTATACAATCTTTGTATAATATTTATTTATTTCTCAAAGTATTCTCATGTTCATAAATATTTCTTTCAAGAAATTGTAGATCACTGCAAAAAGAACGATTCAGCTTTCGACTAAACAAAATTCGACTGGAGATCCTCCCCCAAAGAAACACGAAAGATACCACACCATGGTAAAGAGCCTGTCTTAAGAAGGTACACGTAGACCATTAGAATCTAACGCTTAACTAGTTCAACAAACGAATCATGAAAAATAGAAAAACTGAACGAACTAAAAAGTGTCTAAAAATTCAAAAAGAAAATCTCAAAAACTGTGGATTGCCAAATATTAATCCAAAAATCGCAAATATACACTCTAGAAATCATTATGTTTCTATATTTATACTGAACTCGACGAAAAATAGACCCACACGTCTATTAAACAAACTTGCGTGAAATGCATAAGTGTTCAGATTCATAGTTCAAAATTTTAGAAGTGTTTGTTCAAATAATCTTCAAATATACGTGGCGTATCGGACATGTGCTTGCTAACAACTATTCTTATATAAAGTTATCGCAGTCTTCTTCCTAATCTTCATATATGTCTTCTCAACAAACTATATTGCTCTATTAAATGCCTAAAATGTAATAAGAAAAAGGGTAAAGCAATGCATTGAAAATAGCATTATAAAATATTAATGTTAACTACAAAATAAAATACACTACAGGACAGAAGCGATGAAGTATCGGGTCTAGCCCTGGAATGCATTTTCTAACTACTTAAGAAAAATTGGTGAAAAAGGAACACTCTAGAGCATGTCTAATCCATTCTGTCTACTTGTAGAAAATAGTTTTCAGCTACCTTGTACGATGCCATCTCGTTGAAATTGGAATATGCTTAATACACACTGTTCTCGTTCTTGAACCGAACCCTCGTTCATCAGGTCGTGTAGTTCTCGAAACGACTGGATCTTGAAGAGAACCGAACCCCGATCCCGAACGGTTTAAAAGTTAAAACAGCTGTTCGCGCAACAAGTTCATTGTTCTTACACGTTCCTGAGATGTTCTGTAGCCTATTCGTGGAATGCCATTATAGTTCATATAGTCACAGTAATGAATGTACAGTCAACTTTTCCAAAGCGCCTTCCATCTCTTCTCAAAGAGCCTTCTGCTGTTGTAGTATTTCATAATTGATGTTAGAGATCATCCTAGTTGGTCAACTCTACTGTTGTATTGCATTCCTTCCTTCCATCTTAGCCCATCCGCGACATTAACACGTCGTGATGAAGTACACGTTCATTCAAACTCTGTTATGTAGTCATGATTACAATGTATAGGCTGTACTGAACTATTGAAGAATATAGTCTTGTATTGGCATTGACATATCACAAGTCCTAGTGAAGACTGAGTTCACTGCTCCTTAATAATGAAGACTAACACTATCTCTAGCTATAACAAACCGAGACAAAAATGCTGCGTTACGAACTGTCTAACTGCACTGGTTTCAGCTTCGCGTCGAACGTCTAATTTTTTCAAGTGCGTAAACGACCGCGTTACGTGCGCGACACAGGAGTGTTGTACTCCAAGCAAAGTATATCGTGATCTGACCTCTCTGCCTTGCCAGATATTTCACTCTGCTCTTGTGAGACCCATAATGCTCTTCGTTGCGAAACGACTTTGACAGTCGATACCGACACTGGCTAGTGTTCGATAATACTCTGTTATTCTGTAATATGCATTTATCTATATGTAAAATACTCTCAAGTTTCCTCTTCTTTTAATATAATGCATTTACCAGTTGTTGTTCTGTTTCATAAATACTGTATCAAAATGTATCAGATTGCATCAGATTGACGGTACTGCTGCCTCCATTTTGTAGCCATAACTCGTACTAGAGACATAGCACCTGTTTGAAGGATGTAGTGCGGGCTGCCGAATTGCTCCTAAGCTCGTCACAAAGTATCAATGCGTTACAAGCCTTGTAAATGGAGCCGCAGGAATTCATCTGAGTACTCTCCTGTACAACATAGATCCGACTCAATGCAAAATACGGTCTCAATACCAACCCGGCATTTGCCCGAAGACGAAGTGGAAAACCACGGAAAACCACTTCGAGGATCGCTGAGGTGGGAATCGAACCTCCTCTACTCGTTTGGACCACCCGAAGCTGAGTAGACCCCGTTCCAGTCCTCATACCACTTTTCAAATTTCGTGTCAGAGCCAGGAATCGAACCGCGGACCTTCGTTGTGACAGCTAATCACGCCGACCACTACGCAACGGAGGCGACTCGTCTCAATAATACAGGGAAAAAAATCTTGTATTTCGTGAAAAGTATATATTTTTGTTTATAAATTGCCGTCTAAACAAATAAACAAGACGATAGCCCCTGCCAGAACTGTGTCGCATCCGGCTCGCATAACAGTAAAGCTAGGCGGGTGGTATGTACACATGGGGCGCTTCCAAGTATCCTATAATAATGTAATGTTATTGGTTTTAAGTCCCTTTTAACTACCGGTACTGAGACATCCATGGTGCAGGAATTTTGCCCCGAAGGGGATCCTTAACGTGCCAATAAATATACTGGCACTTGACTCACTTTTTGACTTAATTCCTTAAACTCCTGTTGAGGAGCATAGGGCTGAAACAAGAGTTCACCATCTGGTTCTGATGCGTACTGTGCATTTTATTCTCCCCGACGAGTATCCAAGCTGCTCTCTCTTCCTCCACTGATCTCCTTCATGTCATTCTAGGTCTTCCCCTTCTCCTTTCGCCCTGAGCAATGCTGTCATCAGATCTCCGCAGAGTATGGCTAATCCATTGCCCCTTTCTTCTCTTGATCTACTGTTCGACCGGCAGCTGTTGATCTGCCCTCATCCTCATTTCCTCATTTGACACCACATCTGGCCAGTGTATTCCTAAGATGTTCATAAGACATTTATTTACAAATGTCTGGATCTTTCGTGTCAAGGATTTGGTCACTTTCCAAGTTTCACATGCATATAGCAGCACCGACTTGACATTGCTATTGAAAATCCGTAATTTTGTTCTCTTACAGAGTTCTTTGGACCTCCATATGGGACGAAGAGTTGCAAAAGTGCCCCTAGCTTTATTAAAACGGCTGTTAACGTCTTTTCTGCCCCTCCGTTCGTAGTTACAATGCTTCCTAGATAGCAGAAGATATTCTCCCTCTTAATAAGACCTGCCCATCGAGTTGCAATGGTGTCCTGTTGCGGTTTCTCACACGCATGTATTTGGTCTTATTAATATTAATCCGAAGTCCGACATCCTGTGCATCAGCTTTTAGATAATTGAGTTTAGTTTCCATATCTCTGACACTGACACGGCTTACTCGCACTTCCACATCCACAAATGCCAACTGACTGGGCTGGGATTCCATCCTGCAACCTTGGGAACAGCAGACGAAAACGTTACCACTGCACCACATAGGCAGTATCAAACGTAACTGATCGTAACAAATGAGCATTCAAAAGAAACAGAATTACCCGCAGCAGTGACTAATAGGGATGTATAGAACTAGCACCGATAGAGCGCACTGCTGTTGTACTTGGTAAGCGCAAGGCGCTCTTCATTTGTCTCCTGTGTTCTCATGCCGCTAATATCCACGAATTTAAATTGTTTAAATTGTTATTTTCGTGACTATGCCGAGCTATTGCAGTGTTCCTCTTTGCAAAAATCAGGGAAGCCCGTTTTTGTTTCATCAATTTCCACAAAACAAAGAAATGGTTACATGCTATTAGAAGGAAACATTTTGGTGAGAAAAATCTGACCGAAAATATTAAAGTGTGTTCCCATCATTTTCAACCCTATGACTTCACGAAAACTGTGTTGGACACAGGGGCGGATCCAGGGGGGGGGGCGATCCCCCCCAAGAGAAAATAAAAGAGGGAAAAAGAGAAAGGAAAAGGGGGAAAGCGAAGGAGAGGAGAGAAGGGGGAGGAGACGCACAAAACGAACTATAAACAACGATTTTAACCTAACTAGTATTCAGTTAATAATCGTGCAATATACATTAAATTACCTAGCCGCGACGCTCTCTTCTCGCTACCCCGCTCGCACTGTTGCTATTGTTGTGACGAGCCGAGCTGACTGAGCACAGCGCAGCCGCCGCGCCGCCTGTCCGAACGGAGCTGAGTACAAACAAACAATCCTCTTCGGCCCGCTCCACCCGCGCCTGAGATATGTCTATCGAGGTAAATTGTATGAAGACTTCATAAGCTTTATAAATCTCCGAGAAAGAGTGCACAACCGTTTAAAGGGAAAATACGTAATTAAAGGGAAAATAAAAGTAAGAAAAAAATACGAAATCCCAGTATCCGAACAGGAAGATATCGCCCGAAACGAAGGGAATGTCGATGGAAAGAGAAATCAAATTAATACTGAAGGGCTAGTGCAAGAATCGACAAATCCGAAAACTGGAGAAGATAAGTTAAATGATGACAATACTGAAAAAGCAAACAGCGTGACTGAAACAGAAACCGAGCGAGAGCTACAGGTAGGAAAAGAACCAAAGAGAGCAGAAACCGAAGAAGAAGTCATAGATGCCGCTGGAAAGAAGAGACCTCAGGAACCGGAAACAGAAGAGGACGATGTAAATCCAAATGTGTGAAAAAATTAATAGAACAGCAGAAACGGAAATACAAGCAAGAGATAAAGCTGGAGAAGAAACTAAGGAGGATTCGAAGAGAAAATTTCAAGCCAAAAATAAAGCCAGGAAACAAGAAACCAAAGAAATTGCAGAGCCTACTATCAAGAAAAAGAAGAAAAATATAGCAGAACCAGAGGATGAAGATGAATACGACCAACAAACAAGATATGAAGATGCAGATGCAAGAACTATAGAGGAGAAGAAGAAAACGCAAACCAAAGAGAGAACCAGCAAGAAACAAGAAACCAAAGGAGTCCCAGAGCCTACCGTAACCGGCAGAGACGTGGGTAGAACTGTGTTGAGTATTCTCAAGCATCACAGTCCTGTCCTATGTCGGTGTGTTGGCGTTGGTACTGACGGGTGCGCTATGAAGGCGTCAGAAGTTTGTGGTGCTGTCGCCGAGGTGCAAACCGAAGCAGAGCATGCCGTTAGGTTCCCTTGTTATAACCACGCTCTGAATTTGTTTATTTCGAAGTCGTCGAAAGTCGTCGACGTGGGAAATGCAATAGGAGTTATGAAGGCCATTATTACATTCATTGATTCGTCCTCAAAACGCTCCTGTGCATTTAAAGCAACTCTAGGTGTACTTTAATGTGGACTTTGTGAGACGCGGTGGATCGAACGGCACGACGGTTTTGTACAGTTTCGCTCTTTACTCCCGAACATAGTCGCGAGTTTAGACTCGATTACTTTATGGAAGGACTCTAAGGCAAAAACGCTCATAGCTGCTCTTTGTGAGAGTGATTTTATAGTTACCGTTATTTGCTTGTCAGAAATCCTTGGCGATATTAAAAGTCTCAGCATTTTAGTTTCAAAGAGGGCAAATAGACTTGAAGGAAGCCCAGGATGCGCTAGACGACACTATTACTGTGTTGAGCAAGAGGCGCAAAGAGTGCGAAACACAATTTGCTGAGCTCTTCCATTAAGCAGAACCTCTGGCAAAACCAATTGGAACCGAACTTCTGCTCCCACGAATCGCACAACGGCAAAAGCACCGCGAAAATCATGCAGCGTCAACCGTAGAAGAGTACTATCGTCGGGCCGTTTTCATACCAATTTTAGACTACGTCCTAGAAGACCTAAGCACTCGCTTCCCTTAAGCAACGCAGGAGTTACACTGCCTATCAGCAATGATGCCAGTATCATCATGGACGTCAGCGGATGTGGACACAACCGCTGCAAAGTACTTCAAACTTATCCATCAATATTCTGCCGCGTCTGCGGCAGAATATTGCGGCAGGCTGAACTTCGTATGTGGAAGCCAAAGTGGTCCCGGGAGCGTGAATCGGGGTCAACCATCCCAAAGAAAGCTATGGAAGCTTTAATTGCCTGCGATAAAGAGTTGTACCCCAATATTCATCGCTGTCTCAAGATTTATGCTACTTTACCCGTCAGCGCCGCTTCATCGGAAATGTCATATTCTTCTTTGAGTAGGCTGAAGACGTGGTTGCTGTCAACTATGTCCGATGAACGATTAAACGGACTTGCTTTGTTGCACGTCCACTACGTTGTTTATGTTGACCCATCTCGCGTGATTGTTCGGTACGCGAAAAAACCAAACCGGTGACTAGAGTTTGTTGCTTGGCTTAAAATTGTTTTTATGAACAAAATTGCCGTATTTGTAATATTTACGTACAATTAGCAATACACATGTACCTGTCATAATTTCGGGTAGCCTTGTTCTTATTTCGCTCATCCTATACCCCTAAAATAAAGGTTAAATATGGTTTTAAACTCCCGTAAATCTGATTAAATCGTGTCTTCAACAATCTTTTCCTCGTCGATCGATTAAAATTCCTCGTGCCTCGAGCCGGGTTTTTATTTAATCTTGAAGCTATTGAGAAGCTATATACAGTAGTTATTTTTTTACGGTTGTCAGTCAGCAAACTATATAACTCTGATTTTACTATCCTACCCTTTAATTACATTAATACAGTAACTATAAACTATGAACCCGGTATGATAGCGTTTTGGATAAAATTAAAAGTCTATCTTTACGAAAGCGCTCTAGCGATATTATTGGCATGGCCAATGATAAAATAGAGTGCAGTGTTGGGCTGGCTAATTGGGAAGAACGGGAGTTCCCATCGAGGTGTCCTGGCCCCAGCCCTTTAGGAAAGGACTGTACCTATAAATACATAAAATATAATAAGAGATAACTACGTAAAAGGCGACATGGCAACGCGACTACGGAGTAGACCGTAGGTCATAGACCTAGCTCCAATAGCAAGCACTTGGACAGGACACAGAGGACATTACACTCCCAACATACCGCTGACTGGACTGACATCGCACCTTTTACTTATAAATAGAGGTACGAACACGCGCCGCGGTCTCTAAGCTTTTGACGCTCTAAGCTCTTAGGAACGTGGACTCTTCTGAACTGGGACGGAGTTACAGTCCTACACTCTATAGGAGTTGTGCTACGTCGGACCGATATGGGGGATGGCCCCATATCGAGTCCCAACGCCACCATCATCATGGAAGACCGGTATTAACGGTGGGGTGAGTGACATCGTGCCTGCTTAATTCCTTTTTCCCCCTAGTTTATTATTTCCATCCTCCCCTATTGCAATTGCCACTATTTCTTAATAAACCCCCTTTCTGAACAGTCTATTGACTACCTTTTTATTTCGTTTAGGTTAAGAAGCCCTTCCCTTTAGATTAGTACCTAGTTTTAAGATCTACATTGAACGCTGACATGCAGGAGGCGCTGCACCGCCAGCGTGCGGCCTAGAGGTGAGCTAGGTGAGTATTCATCCCTCCCGCCAATTCCCCTGTATGTAAATTGCTCTCTAAACGTGTCCGCAGTTCTTCCTAAAACAATCCCAACCTCTTACAAATTCGCCAAGCTACAACCCCAATTTAGATTAATTTCATCCCCTAGATTTAGTATTTGTATTGGCATCCCTCTCAGATACAATACAAATGGTGGGAGGCGCGGGTTAGTCAAACCAACAACACCCTTAACATAACAGATACAATACAAATGGTGGGAGGCGCGGGTAAGAACACTATACAAAAGATACAATACAAAATGGAGGAGGCCCGGGGTATCGTGACGTTGTCGTCAGACAACGCCTACAGGAGTTCAGACAACGAATTTCTACGATACAGGTCCCTAAAAACCTTCTTATGCAGCCAAGCAAAATTTACCCAAAATTAAGGAAATTTTTTTGAAGTACGGGTCAAATATTATTTTTGGTACCCACCCACACCCGCCCCAGTAACTAATACATATGTAAACGCCCCCTATACTCATTACATTAGCCAAGCGAGTGAGACAATTTAAATCCCCCCCGAACAGAATTTTTTTAGTAGATTAAGTTAGAGAATATTTTTAGTACACAATAATTATAATACCCCCACCCCCACCCTTGTAGATTTCGCGATAAACACCTCTTACGCCAAGCGATTTGAATATTAACAACCCCTATCTAATAAGTCACCAGGAATATTAACGGAAGCCTAGTAGGAAGAGGTATTGATAACTACCCTACTATATTCAGAGAAAATTGCTCCTTATTTCAGATTAAAACCCCCCACAATGAAGCTCTATTAGGAATAAGATTGTGATATCCCATAGAATAAGTTGGAATGAATAGATAACTTTGTATTTTTTTACAGCAGTGCAACTATACATTGTATATGATTGTAGGCTAAAATATTTTCTTCTGAATCCATTTTAGTATAACTTAGCGGAAGGTAGTATTGGCTAGATGCTTACAAAGAGTTAGGAGACCTTGCAATCACATTTCTGCAAGGTGCCGCATTAATTAGTTTGTACACACATTCAGTCAAGACGTACTACAGTTTCTCTTTTGTTCTGAAAGCCGACCACAGAGGAAATGCTTATTTGTCCATTGTAACACAATCCAATATGCCATATGACTGACACGTGCTCAGCACACCGTCCGCCCGCAGGACATTAAACCTGACACTATCTCGCTAGCTCAGCGTGCAGACGCACTCGAGCGGAAGCCAGACACCTTGAGTTCAATTCCTGGCACTATTCACTCACACGCCAGATAACTTTGCATAAGTTTGCCTGCATTATTTTTGTTTTCAATGCGAAGCGTGCGATAGTAGAAAAACGCACTAATGATTTTAAAGATGTAAGCGTAAAGTACACTCTTAAGGTAGAATTCTTTTTCCAGCAGTACATTTCAAACAGAACATTCAGTTAGCAAAGAAAACACCGTTCCCTCACGAAGTAACATAGGTGAGAAAGCAATCCAGTAGGAATTTATGAAAAACGCCGACAAAGGCACGGCGATATCAGTATAACATAAATGCGTAAGCACGGACTTGGGCACAGCAGGGCAACATCGCAACGTACGACAATTGTTATCAAGAGTATCATCGTTAGTATATTAGTAATAAGTATTAAGTAATTTAAGTGAAGTTGAAGTGAAGTTGAAGGAATATTGATATCTTGCAGCAGGTCCAAAGGTGAGCATTGCTTTGAGATAAGGGAAATATTAAGTGAAGTTGATAGATATCTTGAGCTGGCACAATGGTTAGCACAGCCTCAAGAACACGACGTTATTGATATCTTGCAGCAGGTCCATGGGTGCACCTCGCTTTGAGATAAGGGAAGTATTAAGTGAAGTTGAAGAAATATATTATAGATATCTTGAGCTGGCACAATGGTTAGCACAGCCTCAAGAACACGACGTTATTGATATCTTGCAGCAGGTCCATGGGTGCACCTCGCTTTGAGATAAGGGAAGTATTAAGTGAAGTTGAAGAAATATATTATAGATATCTTGAGCTGGCACAATAGTTCGCACAGCCTCAAGAACACGACGTTATTGATATCATGCAGCAGGTCCCAGGGAGGACATCGCTTTGAGATAAGGGTAGTATGGAGGAGATTAAGGAGATATTAACACACCTACGTTGATAACAAATGCCATTAATAAATAAGATTAGTGTCCACACCGTGGCCCCAAAGTCCACAATTTACGCAAGCCAAATGCTTACAAGTAGAAACGTCACACCCAGAGGGAAGTAATTAGTTACAGGTATATTGGTCAATATAATAATGACAACCGGCGACCGAAGACTATCATTTCAGATTCAGGGACCTAGCCAACCCGCTGAACACGTTAGAAGTAGTCCAGATATTAGAACGCTACTGAACTTTGAAAGGACATAGCCAACCCTTTCGCCTAGATGACGTTCGTTTTAATACTTTCAGGGAATTAAACCCTCCACGTTATACATCTTGTGGCGGTCAATTCAAACTTAATACATAATAAATTTAACGGCCGCTGGGACGCGTTCTGTATCGAAGTACGGACAGCCTGCCAACAGCCGATATCTTTATAGTATTCTGATAAAATATTAGGAGATATTTATATTAAAATAAACTTAATACACAATGAACTTAACGGCCACTGGGATGCGTTCTGTATCGAAGTACGAACAGTCTGCCAACAGCCGATAACTTTATAGTATTCTGATAAGATGTTAGGAGATATTTATATTAAAATTAACCCAATACAGCATGGATTTAACGTCCGATGGAATGCGTCCTGTATCGAAGTACGGACAGTCTACCAACAGACGATATCTCTTTGGTATTATGTTTAACATGAGGAAATAATGACACGTTTTATGATATTGTAGCATAGTAGGTAATCTGAAACCTACACCGCTGGACACATTTGCTGATTTTTTATATAAAGAGTTAAAAGTCATAATCACATGCATCCGTATTTTCTATGACAAGAAGGCAAAAGGATATGTAAAAGATATAAAACTGTGCAACTCAGGCATAATATTAGTCATTCCATATAGAGCAACCGCATTATATTCTTACGGAGCAAAGGTAGGCATTTAATTGAAGATACAACCCCCGTTAATTTTATTAAAGAGCAAAAGTAACTATTTCAGTGAAGTTACAACCCCATTATTTTTCTTACGGAGCAAAGATAGGCATTTAATTAAAGATACAGCCCCCATTAATTTTATTAAAGAGCAAAAGTAACTATTTCAGTGAAGTTACAACCCCATTACTTTTCTTACGGAGCAAAGGTAGGCATTTAATTGAAAATGAAGCCCCCATTAATTTTATTAAAGAGCAAAAGTAGCTATTTCAGTGAAGTTACAGCCCCATTATTTTTCTTACGGAGCAAAGATATGCATTTCAGTGAAGACACAACCCTATTATTTTATTAAGGAGCAAGGTAGCCACCTCATTGAAGGCACACTTTAGAAAATTTTCATGGCTGCGGATACAATATAGAGAGAGCTTAAATATTTAAGAAATACCTTTAATATATATCGCCCCCCCCCCCCTCTTCAAGAGATTTTTTTTCACCCCTGTCCAGGCACGTTAGTCCACCTTACCCCGTGTATATAGCATATTTAGCTAAGAAAAGATAGTATTATTAGGTTTAGCATTAAGAATTAAGTTAGATAGTAAATCACCTCCCCCCCCCCTATATAACGTGGCAAGTTTTACAAAAGGGTCTTACATACCATGTCATTAACAGTGTTATTTTTTACAGGCAATTATCACATGTCAATAATAAATGTAATTTTTTTCAGATAATATTTTTTCAGATAGTATTATCTTGTTAATTTATATTTCCTGAAGTTCTATACAGTGCACAGAATTCCCAAGTTAGCCCGTAGAGGCAACAAATAATTTCTAATTTCAATAACTTCCCGACGAAACAGTCGCCATTTTAACGATAATCTATTTCTACTTAACGATCGAGTGTACACGTAGTGCGAGTATCCTTACATAATGTCTGCATATCTATAGATTAGGAAGCGAATACGTCGCTTAATTCACGCTGAGAAAGTGTAAATGTAAAACTTAAGGATTAATTCTCAGCTATAGCAAAGATATACGTCGATATATAAGAAAGTTTTTTACAAATATAAAGGATTCAAGTTCTACGCAATATAAGAGGATATACGCAGCTAAATGCTTAAGGAAGCATGTTGCAGTTTTACAACGACGCATATAAGACGTGGTATAGTGTATGACCACAATGGCCAATATGTCAATGAATACATATTGCACGTTAGTTTATAAGGATATTAGTATATATGTCATAATGCAGACATTAAGTAACGAGATTACCGCGTACGACGTAACGAACTTCAGTGAAAAAAAATAACGGTACCAGGGTAAACCAATCCCTCTGTACAAAACGTTAAGAGAGATTTCTGATTTCAGACTAATTATACGGTGTACAATCCTGTAATCCCCCAGTAGGACATTCATGCAGGATGCCCCCCGGATGAACGTGACGCAAGACCAAAGTTACAACACGCATGGCATCAACAGCAGTCAAAACCTACAAACCATACTAGAATGTCAGCCGATTTAGGCAGGAGCCTTCAGCTATTTATTAACAATACTTTAATGTTAATTTTTTTATCTTAATAACATAACTACATGTTTTTTTTACGAACATAATCAAGTAACTTTGACGGAATTTCACGTTTTCTAGAATATTTTTACAATTTTATTTTATCATCCCCACGTTGTAAGGAGGTTATTCATAGTAGCGCACCCTCATAGCTACACTTGGCCTAGAGTACACTACATTTTTTCTTTCCCTTTTCTACACACGCTACAAGGGTCGCGTGCTAGTTCATAAGGGATCGCCATTATTTAAGCTCCTTACAGCATCATTTTCCATCGTAGGAAAATTACAGTTATGTATGCATCCTCGAGGCACGGCTCGACTTGACGGCGTCGTACGCAAGTCACGCACTAGTCCGAGTACGGTGCTAATAATGTAAATTTCCTATGCGCTTTCATTCAAGATATATCTTTCAGCTTCATTTCTTTCAATTTATATTTCCGCTGAAATTCCATTTATTAATTTTTTCTTCAATATTAACAAAACAATGTCAATACTTTTATGCAAATTTCAACTCTGCCAAATAGGCAATACAGATTATGTCAATCATACAATATGGGAAGTAGACAGATACAGAGAACTATCTGCTATGAAATGACTGTAAAACAAACCACCCCAACACTCTTGCCACGCCTTCCAACCCTTAGCACGGTACAATTTCGCTCATCCCCCCACCTACGAAGAAGACCAGAAGCGACGAAGGACGATACGACGAATCGAAAACAAATTCATATCGACGAAAGAAAAAAAAAAGAAGAAGAAGAAAAGAAGAAGAAGAAGAAGAAGAAGAAAGAAGAAAATAAAAGTTTCCGCCCCCACGTCTAGTCCAATAATCGAGGACGATTATTAAAACAGGAAGAAGACTTGTCCTGGCCCCAGCCCTTTAGGAAAGGACTGTACCTATAAATACATAAAATATAATAAGAGATAACTACGTAAAAGGCGACATGGCAACGCGACTACGGAGTAGACCGTAGGTCATAGACCTAGCTCCAATAGCAAGCACTTGGACAGGACACAGAGGACATTACACTCCCAACATACCGCTGACTGGACTGACATCGCACCTTTTACTTATAAATAGAGGTACGAACACGCGCCGCGGTCTCTAAGCTTTTGACGCTCTAAGCTCTTAGGAACGTGGACTCTTCTGAACTGGGACGGAGTTACAGTCCTACACTCTATAGGAGTTGTGCTACGTCGGACCGATATGGGGGATGGCCCCATATCGAGTCCCAACGCCACCATCATCATGGAAGACCGGTATTAACGGTGGGGTGAGTGACATCGTGCCTGCTTAATTCCTTTTTCCCCCTAGTTTATTATTTCCATCCTCCCCTATTGCAATTGCCACTATTTCTTAATAAACCCCCTTTCTGAACAGTCTATTGACTACCTTTTTATTTCGTTTAGGTTAAGAAGCCCTTCCCTTTAGATTAGTACCTAGTTTTAAGATCTACATTGAACGCTGACATGCAGGAGGCGCTGCACCGCCAGCGTGCGGCCTAGAGGTGAGCTAGGTGAGTATTCATCCCTCCCGCCAATTCCCCTGTATGTAAATTGCTCTCTAAACGTGTCCGCAGTTCTTCCTAAAACAATCCCAACCTCTTACAAATTCGCCAAGCTACAACCCCAATTTAGATTAATTTCATCCCCTAGATTTAGTATTTGTATTGGCATCCCTCTCAGATACAATACAAATGGTGGGAGGCGCGGGTTAGTCAAACCAACAACACCCTTAACATAACAGATACAATACAGAGGCCTCGAGCCAGGAGACGGAGTGCCGAGGCCCGCCCTTAGGCCCTTGCGCAAATAGGCCTTTGACCCCAGTTATTAGCTAGCTAATATATTCTGCGTCTTTGTTTACAACTTAAGAGGGGGAGGGCTACTCGCAAAGGGGACAAAGTCAATCATTACCTATGAGGAGGTCCGGGGGACTTTTGACCCCGCTCGGACCATTCAAGGCATCTGAGGCATCAAGGGGCCTCGGGGCCTTAAAATTAATGACCTCGGCCTTTGTGCGAGTAGGCCCCTAACATCAGCTTATCATATTGTACCTAAAAATGGGAAAAGGGGGTGGGGGTAAGTTCCGAAGGGGGCTCATTACGATCTCAGTATTTCAATGCGCGCGATCCCCGTGTCAGTAAACTCCGCATAACAATATTTTTCCGCGTAAAAATTGCAGCAAGTCACTGGGGAGGGAGGAGGTTAAGGCCCCTACTCTTCCGCTCCCGTCGAGGCCTCTTATGGCCAATCCGATACTGATAGAGTGTACGTAAGTATAGGTAAGTATGAGCAAACAAAATATTGTTTAGTGACCACACAGAAAGTAGGTAAGTAACGAAAAATTTCAAATTTCGAAAAAAAAAATCACATTTTGGAAAAAGTATGCGCGAATAATTCGATGTTTATTCTTAACTTTTAAATTTGCATATCTAATTATGGTATATTACCCCCCCCCTCCATTTTGAGGACAGATTATCATGACCGCCCCCCCCCCCCCTCCGCCCAAGATCAGTGTCTGGATCCGCCCCTGGTTGGGCAAGTGTAATTTACAAAGGGAAATAATTCCTATTTTGTACCTATAAACTGATTAGACATTTCGATAACAACCACTGAATGTATGCGTTTGTATTTGAAGGTGAGAGAGCAAGATTAAAATCGGGCACTGTTCCGTCGCTTTTTCCGTGGACCACGAACACAACAAAAATAAGGAAGAGGCCATACAAAAGAAAATTGCCGGATTACCACGATAAGCCTACACTATCGGAATCTGCAGAAATCATCTCCATTGAAGCGCGGGAAAAAATCGTCAATATACACGAAGAAGTGAATGTAACATTTGTGACTCCCATTTTCAAAGGCATCAATACTCGGACAAATACTTCAAGAATAAATGCCGTAACATTAACCGTCACAAACGTATTGTGGTGGTTTCTTGAAATCAGAATTAATCGTCAACTTCCATCTGCCCGACGGAGAATGTGGTAGCGACTGGCTTCTACTGTACATTCTTGAGACATAGTCAGATGAATGGAAACAGTTCGTGGCAGGGATTCTCAAACTTTTTTAAAAATTGTACCCGTAAGTCGTTTCTAAGGGGTACGGGAACGATTCTTACTGAGAAATTGACAAAATGACATAAGAACCAAACATTGCGATGAATTTTCTAGGTATACAATGCCGATATCAACTTCCTTTGATTATGTTTACCTTAAAACATGACAGTTTCATGTAAGCTATCAACCTAAAAAAAATACATGAATTGAAGTCTATAAGCAAGGACAGCAAGTGAATAATTAAATCCCAAATTATGATTTAAGTCTTATGGAGATATATTTATCAATATAGGCCTACAATACTCAAGTAATTGTAATCTTTAGGAGAAAGCATGCTGACTCATATTCATTATTTGAATAATAAAGCGTGTTAGAATTTTGTCATTACTGCTGTATAAATTTTTTCTTCCTCCCGCTAGTTTTAGCGCCTCTGGTCCGTAGCTCGTTTTGCAGCTGAGTTTAACGCTTAATCGCTGAGAATCGTCCTTAATGTATTAGGGAATATACCAATAGAATTAATTAATATAGTCTTGGAGTAAAATATTAGAGAAGATATAATTTACTTTAGCTTAGAACACTCTGCCACAATCTATACATTCCTCGCAGCTGACTGGGAGAAACATAAGGCGATCACCTTGCGCTTACCCGGTACTACACAAGCGCTATCTGGCGCGAACTTTCTCCGGCTACATCCCTATTGTAGGCCTACTCTGATTTCATAAAATAATATCGTCAATTTGTTTAAAAAGTTCGTATAAACAAATAAACAAGACGATAGCCCCTGCCAGAACTGTATCACGCGTAACAGTTAAGCCGGGTGGGTGGTCTATACACATGGGTCTGCTAGTTTACATGATTGTATTCTTTAGCCTATTTTCATTTATGAAAAAAAAAAAATGGCTTACGAGATCACCTTTTGTCCGCATGTGTGTGTCCCCCCTAATAACGTCTAAACGGCCTGAGCGATTTCAATGAAACTCGGTAAGGTCATAGTACTATTTCGGCCATCCCCGACCGTGCCCTTCAAATTTCATTACGTCTCTACAATCCAACATGCTGGCTGTGCAAAATATTTCACCGGCATTTTATATCTCCAAAAATATTACTCAAATCACCATACGGTGATAAAGGGCACTACTAGAAGTTCACCTATGAGACTTTCAAAAACCTGCTAACTACAAAACGAACATGGCGGCCAAGCGAAGTTGAAACTTTTCTCGCGATTTAACCATCCAAACGCAATGAAATTTGGTACAGCAAATGTTTACACATATTTTAATGCACTGGCATCTAATTTAGTTCAACTGTTCATATAACTTCAAGATGACGGCTGTGCGCAATTTTAAAATTAACTTTTTATTTCTTGTGTATTAATCGTGCGATCGAAGTGAACGTATGAATAATGAACCTACGCAAAAATCGTCATCTAACAGTACATAACTCTATGGCCTACATATATAAAAATCCAACATGGTGACCATCCGAAATATTTAGATTTTTTATCAATATCTACAGCAATGAAACTGAAAATGTGTATGTTGATAGAGGAAATTAACATAAGTAGGATAGGCCTGTATGAAAATAGGCTATTTAGTTCTTCACGGAACTAATTGTTGTTCTATTTCTATAACTCGAACTTTTCGATATCTCAAAGTTTAAATTATATCCCTGGAAACTTGTTTTTTTTATATCGAACATTACGAATGTTTTCAGTGTAACTTGTCTCATTCCAAGATTCTAATTTTAATTTTCCACCGCCGATTACTGTAGTTGAGTCAACCATAAGCTTTTTTTTTCTTTTAGTCGTTTACCCTCCAGGTTGGTGGAACCCACGGACTCAGCGAGGGAACTCACCACTACCGCCTCTACGGGCAGTGTCCTAGAGCGGGGAACATCAAATCGGAAGGGATACAACTGGTGAGGTGGGATTGGCACCTCGCCCAGGCGGCCTCACCTGCAAAGCGAACAGGGGCCTCATGAGGGAAGGTAATGGATGGGCAGGATGGATAGGCAAGGAAGAGGGAAGGAGGCGGCCGTGGCCTTGAAGAAGGTACCATCCCGGCATTTGCCCGAAGACGAAGTGAGAAACCACGGAAAACCACTTCGAGGATGGCTGAGGGGGAATCGAACCCCCTCTACTCATTTGGGTCACCCGAGGCTGAGTAGACCCCGTTCCAGTCCTCGTACCACTTTTCAAATTTCGTTGCAGAGCCGGGAATCGAACCCAGGACCTCCGGGCGGCAGCTAACCATGCTGACCGTTACGCTACGGAGGCGACCAACCATAAGCAACGAAAGTTTTATGTTTTCAGTCGGCAACACGATTGTGGGTTATTCCCTTCCTGACAAAAATTTGCATGAGATTAATAAATACACTAGGATGACCAGTTTCGATCGTCAAGCGATCATCGTCGTACTTAGGCTCTCAAATTTATGTCTGAAATTATGGGTGAAAATATTTACAATATGTACACTTATTTAGTTGCAGTATGAGTTGAGAGGGCGTGGGGGTGCAGCGGTCAAGCCGTATGCCTCTCACCAAGGTAGACCAGGTTCGATTCCCGGCCAATACATGTGAAATTTTTGAAGTGAAATGCCATGCCTTGTGGTTCGGATTTCCCGTGGCTCATGATCGTGAGATAACGTAAAACTACAAGCTTCCTTTGCTTAGTTGAGGTATTTGTTATAGACTATGTGATGTCTGGAAGTGCTGATTGACCTCCAAACGTGCTTGTTTATGGTGAATATGGGCGGCTTCGGTGGCGTAGTTGATAGCATGCTGAGATCCTATGCCCAAGGTCGCGGATTCAAACCTGGCCCAAGTCATCGGATTTTTTATGAGCGTTAAAAATCCCTCAGTATGCCTTCCTTCGGAGGGGAAGTAAAGCCAGCGGTGCCATGTCATAGATTTATGGCATGATAAAGAACCTTCCACTGATTACACTTGTGTAAAGCTAAATTATAGGTTAAATCTGACTAACTTCTTATGTTCCAAGGGCGTCTGCGGTGCCATCTAGTAACCAAGTTCAAACTAAGGAACCAACCAACCAGAGTGAATGTGTGATTGTAGTTAAATGGTCAATTCAGGTTGTATTGTGCAGGCTGTCGGTACTTATCTGATGGTGTCTTGCGCTGTCCTAGTGAGAGCAGTTATCTTGTTTACTATCCACCCTCAACTGGGGTAGATTCCTGTGGGCCAAGGTCTCTTATATATCTGGGCAATTCCCCTCTTGCATTCCTAAGTTTCTGTGTTCGTCGTACAAATGTGACAGTGTATGGCCAAGTCTAGTCTCCCTAATGTGGTGTATGTTACTGTATTCAGGAAAATCTTCAATTATTAAAGACCTTGTTTCATCCTCGCCACGCATAAGCTAAATAGCCCTTTTTAAGCGCAAGCGGTCTAATGAGAATACTGCCGTTAATACCGGCCTCGGTTTATTAAAGAAAAAGATACATCGTACTTCCTGATCCAACAAAATGTTTCCCTTATTAATGTCTTATCTAGCTTGGCTACATCGTTATGATGTGTCTTGTTTCCGACGGGGTGTGTTTTCTAGTAGAGTGAAGAGGGGTGAACTCTCCATGAGTGTGTGTTCGTTTAGATTATTGGGGTTGTTTCTTTTAGCTAAGTGTATCTTGATTGCTTCCTTTATGTCAAGAGCTCTCCCTTTTGGTCCGTGATGAATTCAATGTTAGTGAAACTGTGTCCCACGTCGCACATGTGTTCGCATATGGCCGAGTGCGTCCCGTTTATCGCATTTCTGTCTACATTGTATCGTGTATCCTTTCTTCTCTCATTAGCCTACTTTCGATTTTTGCAAAAAATGAAAGTAGACTTATGAGATCACTACAGGGCCAAAAATTGTGTGTCTGTCTGTGTGTGTGTATGTGTGTGTGTGAGTGTGTGTACTCTGAATGTCTGTCCCCCCTATCAATTCGAACACGGTGAAACCGAATTGAACGAAATTTGGTGCAGAGGTAGAACAAGCAAAGGGCACCCCAGTGTCATGTTTCATATCGCCGCCATCTTTACCAAAACTGAATGGCGGCCACTCAAGCGTTCAAAACGTAAAATCAAATAGCGACTAACCAAATTATCCGATCTCTACCAAATTTGGTAATAACATACCTTCATATAGGACGCGTCTTGTGACCAAACTACAAGGTCATCCGCCGGACCATTTCAGGATGGCGGCCGTGCGAATTATGCAAACTTTATAATCCATATCATGGGACCCACCAGTTCCGATTATCGAGCCGAGAATCGATTTAACTGTTCTAAAGGAAGAGGCACGTTCGAAATTAAAAGTTTATTTTGTAATCCTATAGTGCAGAAGTGATTTTAAAAAGCTGAGCCGTCTCGGTAAGAAGACAAGATGGCAGCGGATATCTTGTTCCTGACTTATATTTCACTAATTTGAGTATTGCATGCAATATAGCGTACTGATACAAAATAAATAAACTTTGTATGAAATGCTTTATATATAAATAATATACTCCACTGATGAAATGGTTAGGTCTAAATCATTATTTGCTCACAAGTTCTATGTAAGTCATTTTATATAGAACAATGTTCGTTGGCACAAATGGCTCCGTGGTAGAGCGTTGGTCTATCATTCATATGCCTATGGTTCAAACCCCATCAGTGTTAGGTTTTTTCTTGAAATTTTACATATTTATTGCTTTGTAATGACTCAGACGTTTTAAAATTAAGCGTTATATTGTGCATATTACGGTGGGAAACATATATTTAATCAAAACATAATTCGCCAGCAGATTTGCTCGAGACATCTAGCAGCCAAAAAGGTAAATGCACGCCGGCCTACTTATTAACTTCCAGATTTTATTGAAAAGTTCTTCTTATGGCCGCTAGAATGCACTCTCCCTGTTAGGATTATATTGTTCGATACTTCTCCACTAGATTTCACGACTGGTCTACATTGGACTCCATTGATAGTATACCATTGACATTCCATGCGCATCGAATTTGAAGAATGACAAGATGATACTATGATACATTTTTACTTCTTATTTTAAAGGGTTTGTAACAGCCTATTGTGCGTTATTTGAAAATGTTATTTGAAGTAAAGAACAAAACGATTTCACATAGTAACTGAATTCTAGCCGTTGGTGCTAGTTCAGGTTATTAATACTTTTATTTCAGGCAAATAGCAATCGAAAATATCCACATAGCTTGTATACACACGTCTCTGTAGGGGCATGGAAAGATTTGTTAATTCAATTAGGGTTGTGAAAGCCATGCACAACCAGACGTGTAAAGACATGCCTCAACTCAAAGTTGGATGTTGTCCACGGCAGGTCGATTATGTAATAATAACTTTTTTTTTTACATTCGAATTGAGCCACTATGGACTACGGAGTAACAATCAAAATCAATGTTTCGTTCAAGATCGTCTTCCAGCTTTGATGTCCTGCCAGTATCTCTTGAGCCCATCACTCAGCGCCTTCTTCCGATCTTCTGAAAGAGGTCCCCTCCGTCTTTTGGGTTCTGCCCCTACCTTAAATCCCTGGTAATTTTTGATTAGGTGTCTGAATTCACACCTGTTCATAATTTTGCAGTCCGGAATACCAATTTCTAGAAGGTCTTTGTTACATTCTTCAAACCATGCCAATTTTTTCTTCTTTGGTTTCACGAAATTCCAAATTTTCTTTGTTAGACGATCGTTGGACATTCTGAAAATGTGTCCATAGAACAACAACCTTTTCCTTTTTATTGTTGACGTGACTGGTTCTATCTTTCTATATAACTCTTCGTTCGACTTCAAACGTATGTGCCCGTCAACCCATCTGTTGCCTAAAATTTTCTCAATACCCTGCGTTCTCTTTTGACCAACTGGTCGACTAGTCCCCGCCTGTTCATAGTCAAAGTCTCCGAAGCATATAATGCTTCAGGTTTGACAATAATAATAATGTTATTTGTTTTACGTCCCTTTTAACTACTGCTGCTTTTAGATACGCCGGGGTGCCGGAATTTTGGCCCGAAGGGGATCTTTAACGTGCCAGTAAATCTACTGACACGGCTCCCTCACATTTGTGCACCCTCAAATGCCAGCTGACTGCGCCAGGATACGAACCTGCAACCTAGGGCCCAGCAAGCGAGAACGTTACCGCTGAGCCACGCAGCTAGTCCGGTCGATTATGTCTCCAGATCCATAACATTCTTGAGATACTTCTTATCTATCTTTCTTCAATGATGGTAGTAGTTTTTTTTCTAGGTTGTGGCGTTTGGTAGAGGTAAATAGTTTCTAAGGTCTTCAACCAAGAAATAATTCTATTATACTCTTTTATAATAATTACGAGTTATAACTATACTCATACATTTAGGAGAAAGTAGGCTATATGTTCTTTTTGAACATCTTGTTTTTATTATTACATAAATTTAGACAACTACATACGGTACAGTATTTTGCGACCAGTGGGCTATACCGTATCACAAATTATTACATATTTTTCTACATATCTCGATAACTCGAATTTCGATAAGTCGAATTTATTTTGACATCCCGTAACAATTCGATATATCGAGGTTCGACTCTACTTAACCCTTAGACGTTATCGATCTATCGTTACCGGCCTTTATTATTGATTAGTTCGTTATTTACACGCCAGATACTCGCAATTTTCAGGGAATAGGAAGAAAACCATCTTAACCCACGTTTATATTCCGCGGGAACCACTGACAATCTGTAATTATATTTATTCGTATAGTCGAAAGTATGTGTTCACTGAGTTATGGTGTCTTGTTTAGATCGTGATTGGTGGCAAATTAACGTTTATTTGTCTGTGTTTTCGTTGGTAATTTCTAAATCTTGATATTTACTACAATAGCAAATAATATAGAGTTGCTGTTAATATGAATAACAGAGTAGGACAGTGAATTCCATTTCCCAAAATTATTTCAAACCTTTCAAAGCTACATTTCCACTGTTTTAATTTTTTTAAACATTGATATCATATGGCTTATAGAAACCACTTTTTAGTAATAATAAGTGAGTTATACATTTTATATTCGAAACAACTAATGTCTTTATGTCTTTATGTCTTTATGTCTTTATGTTCGACCCTGACTATTATATGTCAGAAAACGGTATCATAATGATGGTCATTATAACACTATTTTTCATTATGAAACAGTTTCTCCCACCAACCAGAGCTCAAGAAACTGTTGTTTGACCAATTAGATAACGAGTTCCACGGCCTTCTAATTTACATTTCACTGCCTGGCCTAGTGTCATAGTAGGGTAATCGAGGAGGCCATGGTCAAATACAAGGCATTCTCTGCGTCTCATGCGCTCTGTTCAGTACATAAAACTGGCGAAATCTCGACAGAAATTTATGAATATGTATGTTCGAACATAAAATAGTGATAATAATTATCGTCGAACATAAACAGTCGTATGCAACTCGCCTATATAGGTAATTAAGACACTCGTATGGAAATACTCGTGTCTTAATTATTGCCAGTATAGGCTCGTTGCATAATGTACTAGACTATTATTGGTCTGCTTTCCACCTCATTTTAAAAGAAGTGTGTGCACAGCTTGGTAAATGTTTTTTTAATGATTGAAGATGTACATCTATTACTATGGTTTGTTTAATGATGTCTTTAGTTCCTTTATTGTATGTCAGCGTGATTTTACCACAGCAACAGTTTAGCTTGGGACCAGCATGGTCTCAGGATTTGACCCCAAAGCACCGGGCTCTCCCTAGCTTGGTAAATGTGGCTGATAGTTTTCACAGAGCCATCAACTGAGAGGTTGAAAGTAAAAGAGTTAATTCCTTTTGTACTTTCTGAAGCATAGAGCATCCATGGAACGCGTCCACTGTGTTCTCGGCTCTGCCCCACCATTTACGTGCTACACTCTCAAGGGCTCACGACCGGTGAGCTCGAGAGTTGGCGACCCTGAGGGACACCCGAGCTGGGTCCTTTTACTCCTTTTTGGTACTGTCGATTTCATTAGAATGCTAACTATTGCAATGGGTACCATGTTACGACTTTCGTAAAATTTTGAAAATCTTCGCATTTCACATCCCCCAAAACCACCGTCAGTTCAAAATTTTATATACAGGGTGTTTCTCAATTCCCATTACAGACTTTGAGGGCTTGTATTGGGGACCAAGACGGTTATGTTTAGCACAGGAACTTGTGTCCGGAAACGTATCGTCTCCCCGCTATCCACAAAAAGAGGCAGTCTGAAAGACTAGACTTTGTATCATTTTAAATGCCACAAATGCTGAAAAATGCTAGAAAGGCTGGAGGCTTCGAGCGAATTAGAAAACTATCTGCATAATACTTATCTTGCTTATCTTGTTTGAAATTACTCGCAAATTACGGCAAGTGCATACCAAGGGCAAAGCAAGGTCAAGCGCGCGGGATGCCGTCACGCTCACCAGAGCGCGCGGGGACGTGGCCCTTCCATCCAGTCTAAAAACACTTATAGTGGGCGATGTATTGAAGATAGAGATATGCTCTCGCGGACTTTTTTGTAGAACTTTTCATGCTGACCAATTCTTACGCTCATAGTATATTGATATTTTTAACGGATTGCCCAGCGTAAGCTTAAGAAGCGCACGGACGCCAAGTTTGTTTTCGACTTTTTCACTGAAATCGTTACTGCTTGGCTTCCTTTGATCATACATAAATTATTTTCTAGAGAATCTTTCCTCGAGATATCCTATACATAATGGTGAAAACCGCATCAAAATCCATCCAGTGGTTCTCGAGATTACCCGTGACATCCAAGAATCGGGGATTTTTGTCTTATACTAACGAAGTAAAGATTGTCGGGGAATACATGCACCAAGCAGTACTATGACGTCACACACCTCAGTGCATCTGGATACATTTCATTCCATCACCGTAACGTAACGCCAGACCCCAGCGTAACGACGAAGTAGGTAAGATCATTTAAAATGATAAAAACATATAGGCTATTTAGTTCTTCACGGAACAACAGGGTCATTATGTATGTGTGCGCGAATAAACACTGCAAGCTAAGCCGGCTGTGACTGGCGCAGATCTCGGGCACGCGTACCCAGTTCAGCAGATGGTTGGCGCACACTATCACACTTTTACCAAACATGTTCAATAATGTGTACTTACAGTGCTCATAGGCGATGCTGAAAATGTCCTCCCTCTCATGTAACACACACCTGACATCTTCTGATGAAAGAATGACTGTCAACTCTTGTATTATTTGATGAGCCTGTTTCTTTGAATCGTTTAGCGAGCCTCCTAATTGTACTGGCATTAGGCACAGGTCTTCCTGGCAACTTGATTCGAAATTTTATTCTCGTTTCAGAACAAGATTTCCGGCTTTTCATATACGAATTATGGATATACACACGTTCGCCCAATGTGAATTGGTGTCTAGGCATGACCAACAATCACAGTAATCAAACAATACTCACTAAACATGCAACACTAACGTCTAAGCTTTGCAGACACACGTCCATATGAATGACAAAACACGTGTGAACTAACGATATGAGTCAGTGGAGCGCGCCCACAACCGGCTGAACCACGTACGCGCGCCCGTGATCTGCGCGAGTCACAGCCGGCTTAGCTTGGCGTGTTTACTGGCGCGCGCACATACATAATGACCCTGTACTTGTTTGTAATTGCAATAATTTGCTTTGTTCAATTTATTTATTCTATTCTGCCAGATTGCTTTTTTCTTTATTATTATTATTATTATTATTACTATTATTATTATTATTATTATTATTATTATTATTATTATTATTATTATTATTATTATATATTTTTAAAATCGAGTTTACCCTCCAGGGTGCTGGCTCCCACGGTCTCAGCGAGGGAACTCACCCCTACCGCCATTTTTCAGGCAGTGTCCTAGAGCTGGGAACATCTAATCGGAATGGATACAACTGGTGAGGTGGGATTGGCACCTCGCCCAGGCGGCCTCACCTGCAAAGCGAACAGGGGCCTCATGAGGGAAGGGATTGGAAGGTTATGATGGATAGGCAAGGAAGAGGGAAGGAAGCGGCCGTGGCCTTACAGTAGGAATCATCCCGGCATTTGCCCGAAGACGAAGTGGGAAACCACGGAAAACCACTTCGAGGATGGCTGAGGTGTGAATCCAACGCCCTCTACTCATTTGGACCACCCGAGGCTGAGTAGACCCCGTGCCAGTCCTCATGCCACTTTTCAAATTTCGTGGCAGAGCCGGGAATCGAACGCAGGACCTCCGGAGCGCCAGCTAACCACGCTGACCGCTACGTTACGGAGGCGACAATAATAATAATAATAATAATAATAATAATAATAATAATAATAATAATAATAATCACTCTCTAGAGGTGTCACATTTGTCCCCTCGCGTCCCGTCCTCTGGATCTGTGCCTGCTTTCTATTACGTAACTATCGAAGTGACTGGTAAAATTTAACATAAGCCTCAAATGAGTGATGTCATGTTTTCATTTTAACTTAGGCTACCACCCCAGTTCATTTAAGACCGTTAAGAGTACAGTAACTTGAAACTAATGAACCCGTCACGTCGTATGTTTTTCACATGACCCAGCGGGAGGTCGCGAAATGGAAGAAGCCTCCAAGAACTCGCAGCTTGCTAGCAATTAAGCAAAAAATTCCACACACACACAGTGATGGTATTCGCTTACACGCACGCCACACTCCACCGCCCTCTTGTGACTTGATTCGCGCGGCCAAAGTCAAGGCCTTCTCTCAACACAACTGTTGTTGTTTAGCGCGCCAGCACAGTCGCCAGGAAATGCGAAAATAAAGAAAATAGGTCTAATCTCTACTTATAGTCCCCGATTCTTGGATGCCACGAGTAATCACGACAACCACTGGATGGCTTTTGATGCGGTTTTCACCATTCTGTAAAGGGTATCTTGAGGAAGGTTTCTGTAGAAAATAATTTATTTATGATCAAAGGAAGCCAAGCAATAACGATTTCAGTGAAAAAGTAGAAAAAAGAACCTGGAGTCCGCGCGATTTTTAAGCTTACGCTGGGAAAACCGTTAAAAATATCAATACACTATGAGTGAAATAATTGTTCAGCATGAAAAGTTCTACAAAAAAGTCCTTGCACATTCAAAACTGTTCCTTATATATAACAAGTAGTTCCGTGAAGAACTCAACAGCCTATTTTCATATATCCTACTTAACTTATGTCCATTGCCTCATCAACATACAAAATTTCAGTTTGATTGCTGTAATGCATTCGTAGATATTGAAAACCATCTATTTCGTATGGTCGCCATATTGGATTTTTATATATGAAGGCCATAGAGTTATGTACTAGTAGATGAAGATTATTGCGCAAGTTTATTATTCAAACTTCAATCGCATGGTTAGGACACAAGAAATAATAAAAAAAAAAGAGATTTTGAAATTTCGCACAGCCGCCATCTTGAGGTTATGAAAACTATTGAAATAAATTAGATGTCAGCGGATTACAATTTGTATAAGCATTTACCGTACCAAGTTTCACTGCGCTTGGATGGTTAAATCGCGAGAAACGCCCATTTAAATATTTATATTTCGCGTCGCCGCCATGTTGGGTTTCTGAACATAATTTTATTCAAAGTTCCATAGGTGAACTAATGTTAATAGCCTTTATCAACATACAGAATCGCTGTCATAGATTAGTTGATATTGAGAACCGTCTAAATATTTCCGATGGTTGCCATGATGGATTTTTATGTATGTAGGCCGTCGAGTTATGCACTGTTAGATGACGATTATTGTGTAGGTTCATTATTCAAACGTTGACTTCGATCGCATGGTTAGGACACAATAAATGAAAACTACATTTAAAAATTTCGCACAGTCGCCATCTGGAGCTTATGTTAACAATTGAATTAAATTAGATGTCAGTGCATTACAATGTGTATAAACATTTGCTGTACCAAGTTTCACTGCGCTCGGATGGTTAAATCGCGAGAAAAGTATATTTAAATGTTTCAAATTCGCTTGGCCGTCAAGCTAGTTTTGTACGTAACAGTTTTCTTAAAGTCATATAGGTGACCTTCTAGCAATGCCTTTTATCCCCGTACAGGCTTGCCACGGTGGGTGAATGGATAGCGTATCGGTCTTCTAACCCCAAGATTTCAGGTTCGCTCCTGGCCGTGGTAAGTTAAGTGATTTTTGGAAGGCGGCAAAAATACGACACGCATTTCATACGATGTTGGCATGTCAAAGAACCCATTTGAATTCAGTAGGCCGTGTTCATAATTGTACTGGCTCTCACCCCCCCCCCCCCCCCCTTTCCCTTTTGATAACCCAAAATGTGATAATAATAATAATAATATCAGCATATCAAAATAATTAATCAACATGACATTACCATACCAAAAATTAATAATTTATAACACACAGAAAAGGCCTAATTTAATTACTCGCTAGGTCAGCTGAGTTCACAGCAAAAAAAACTTAGGAGCGAATGTTCCAATTTTCGTGGTATTCAAGAACACCCTGATTTAATTTAGAATAAGAGATCAGGCGGGGCGAAGCTAATGTCAAGACCAGCTTGTTGAATGGAAGGCTGGACGTACTCAGAAAGGCCGACAATTTTAATCTTGCCACACATAGTGAAAGGAATAGAAACAATCTTCCTACTGACTGCCGTCATTAAATAAAAAAACAACATCAAAATGTCAAGGTATAATAAGAATCTAGGAATGATACAATTGAATTACAATTAAATTACAACTAAAACCTTTAACCGCTTAGGCTAATATTTAAGGGTAATGCGGAAACAAGTTCCGGGTAATACAGTGAATAAAATAAAGTCAGACATTGCCCAGTTGGCAACATTACATTTCCCCATCATACGATTAATTGAATTACTGAATTGAGGGTAGTATCATCCGCAAGGATAAAGGAAATTTAACAACATGAAATTCAGCCCCGGTGCCGTTTCACAAACAAATTGCATAAAGCAACAAACGCGTTCCTTAGCGAACGAAAGCGTCCGAGAAGCTTCAGAGTCCAGCACTGACTGTCTTTTGAAGCCTATCTGACCAAAGTTAAATCCACGAGGTTCCCATCCAGCTAACGGGAAATAGGGCAATAATAACCCACCCTGCAGTAACTACATATAAAGGTACCACCAAATTATACAAGACCCTCCAAAAGATTACATACTAAAGTGCTAAAATAAAATGTCAGTCTTTATCTAGTTAAGCTTATGGTCCACCGACACATGGCCTTAAAATAACATTACAAAAATGTTTTGCAATCAAAGTTTGTATTGCCCCTTAGTATTGAGTCATGATAATACCACCTGGTGTCTTTCGGCCCTCCGGGGAAACTGCACTATTTGTTTCCCCGGAGGCAACTGCTTAAGAGTCTTTATGCCAGCAAGGTCCTCACCACAATGTCGCTCCAGTCACAGATCGCACCCTTGTATTCCAGTGTACCCCCACCACACTCCCTCAGTAGTACCAAATGCGACTAGTGGCACAACCGGCCAAAACAAAGCCAGAGTCCAAGGCCAGAGTCCAAGGTTTGAGTTGGTACTATTGAATATCACCCAACACAGGTTACTGCGTAGAAACCTTCCAGGAGCTGAGGCGTTACACAATGTTCTTGTAAGATTGTTCTCAGAACAAGAGCTTGGCGAATGAGCTGACAGGAAATGTTCACCTTTCCAATGTTCACAGATCAAAGCTTGACTTATCCCCCTTTTCCATTAGCGATAATACTTTAAGTGACAATTCGCACAAAGGGTAGAAATCCTGGCAGAAAGGCTTGGCGATCCCATTTCACCAGTAGTCAGGCGCCGGATTGGCGAAAGGAATTCTCAGAAGAGGCATGGTGTATGCTCTCATGATAATCCGGTCAGGCCTGGAGCTCTTACTGCGTCTCGAAGATAAGATGAACATGTACTGATTTGCAAAATCGGTACATCCTCCTCCTCCAAAGGAAGACGATGGGGAGATGATGAACAGGGTGATGGTGTCCAGCTGGTCTCTTGGCAGCTGAAGAGGCTACTCCAATCTCCGCCAGCAGACCTTGAAGTAGATCTCCTCTGGTAGTATGATGCCATGGGACCTAGAATGGTACCTCCAAACTGGGCCCAGATTGGTAGTACACGTCCCACATAGTGACCACTGAAACACACATCAGAACAGCAGCGTATGGTCCAAATACAGTTCCCTTAAAGGGAACAAGCGTTCCAGGCCAGTCAACCAGCCCTAAACAACTTAAGATATCCCAGGAAGGATAAAAAAAAAAATCACACGAAGCATAAGTGTGCCATCGAAATTCACTTAAGAGTCTTTCAAGTCACACACGGGATGCTTGAGGCCACGAACAAGGTTCTGTCCCAAGACAGGGGTTCCAGGGCATAATGAAAGGTCCGCTGAAGTATTAAAATCAAACGAAAGGGGCAACCAAGTATACGATATGACTGACGTTAACAAGCTTAATTGAAAGTTCACTACAATACTTAGCAAGAATAACCAAATCAACTTATATCAACCAATTTTTGACTAAAACATCCAGAAACCATAATATTTACAAAATTTCAGATATTTTCCCACCGAAATTCCCTGAAATTTTATGGGCAACACCATCAAAATAGAAATAATGCAAGGGGGAACTCACTGGTAACCTTCCAAAACAGTTAAACATACTCAAAAATGAATTTACATTTACCTTGATGGCCTCACGCAGTGCCGTAGGAAAACAGAACACATTTAGGAAACACCAAAACATTTTAAAACAAACACAACATACCATAATCAAACCATATGGATCGTCTCAGGTATGTGACACATATAAAAACATAATGAAAACCAAAAGTCACTGTCTCATTTCACCAGTCGCTGCCCCTAACCGTCCACGGTGGCCATCCGACGAACGACAGAAAACAGTAACTACCTTCCACGAGAACAATAACCAAATGGGGAGACCACGTTAAACAATAGACACCACGATCCAACCAATTCACATACCAGCACCTAACCAAATTTCACCAAATAACTTCATCGCTACTCGCCAACGCATCCTAACAGTCTACAAACTCCCAAGAGTTCCTGTAGGATGACCAACCGAACTCAGGACACTAAGGTGATCACACCTATCCTGAGAACCAACTTACCAAAGTTACACCAAATGTTCAAAATTAAAATATCTTCTCAAAATTAAGATGCCATCTTCTAGGCACGGAACCCAACCAATATCAAACCAACAACAACTACGAGCCCGGTGCGGAGGCTACACTAATTCTACTCCCAAAGCACATAGCTCAGCAAAATTAGACACAAATTCAAGTTGGTACCAACCAATTTTCAAGACATACCTAAACGAACGTGGCTCCACCATTAAAAAAATCACAAATTACTTATAACCTTTACACCCACACAGACAACAAACCACTTCCATGGTCCCATACACAGATCTACCTTACTACAACGAACACCCATAGGTGTCATGTGACACATTTGTACAAGCACAAGGTGATTAATATCCTCAAAACTTCAGATTCTCTAACTCAGCGGTCCTCGACATGCCACAGCATGCTCAAAATACAGAATTACAGGATCACAGATGTGATGGCATGATAATTTTTCAAAATGCACGGGGCGGTTACTGTCCCCAAATTCACATGTTCTCCACCTTCAACATCTCCCACACACTGCATCATGTTCCACACACAGAATTACAAGGTCACTGAGGTGACAAAATGATAAATTTTCAAAATGCACGGGGTGGTTATAGTCCCCAAAGAAAATGCACCTTACACAGAACGAGAGCTAACTCACCAACTAATAGATACCTCAAATTTCTCCAGAACAGGCACGACATCTCCAGTGCAACACTATCTCGTTGCATAGAACAACTGACTAACGCTATAGCCTGGCTACCAGCTCGAAGCTGATGCTAATCGAACTTAATTTTATTTTTCACACCCAAGTATACGGGGATACATGAACTATGATTCCAACTACAATCACATGAACGTTGTGACAATACCAGCAAGTCAGCAGTCTAACAGAATATACCGCAGATTACAAGTAACCCACCGACTAACCTAACCAGATACATTTTCAACCGACAAGAGATTGCAATTCGAAGATTTTCCAGATCACTGATACAATTTCCAAAGCCCTCAAGTCAGCAGCTGAACAACACAGCGAAGATGTACCGATTTTGCAAATCAGTTCATGTTAATCTTTATCTTCGAGGCGCAGTAAGAACTCCAGGTCTGACCGGATTATCATGAGAGCATACACCAGGCCTCTTCTGAGAATTCCTTTCGCCAATCCGGCGCCTGACTACTGGTGAAATGGGATCGCCAAGCCTTTCTGCCAGGATTTCTACCCTTTGTGCGAACTGTCACTTAAAGTATTATCGCTAATGAAAAAGGGGGATAAGTCAAGCTTTGATCTGTGAACATTGGAAAGGTGAACATTTCCTGTCAGCTCATTCGCCAAGCTCTTGTTCTGAGAACAATCTGGCAAGAACATTGTGTAACGCCTCAACTCCTGGAAGGTTACTCCTGGAAAGTTTCTACGCACTAACTCTGTGGGGTGATATTCAATGGTACCAACTCAAACCTTGGGCTCTGCCTTTGTTTTGGCCCGTTGTGCCACTAGTCGCATGTGGTATGACTGGAGTAGGGTGGTGGGGGTACACTGGAATACAGGTTGGTGGCCTGCTAGTCCAGGGACAGTGTGAGGAGAAGCTTGCTGACGGAAGGACTCTTAAGCGATCGCCTCCGGGGAAACTGAGAGTGCAGTTTCCTCGGAGGGCGGAAATACACCAGGTGGTATGAACTCAATTTGTTAGAAGGGGCAACCGTTCGATGGAACATTAAACTGTGTCATTTGCTATGTCGTTAAGGCCATGTGTCGGTGGACCATATTTTGAGTGGACTGACATTTTTATTTTAGTATATTAGTATGTAATATTTTGGAAGGGTTTGTATAATTTGGTCATTCTGTTATATGTACTTTACTGCAGGGTGGGTTATTCATTGTGGTATTTCCTGTTAGCTGGGTGGGAACCTCGTGGATTTAATTTTAGTCAGATAGGCTTCAAAGGACAGTCTGTGCTGGACTCTGAAGTTTCTCGGACGCTTTTCGTTCGCTAAGGAACGCGTTTGTTGCTTTATGTAATTTGTTTGTGAAATGGCACCCGGCCTGATATTCATGTTGTTATATTTCCTTTTATCCTTGTGGATGATATTACCCTCTGTTCAGTAATTCAATTAATCGTATGATGGGGAAATGAAATTTTGCCAACTGGGCAATGACTGATTTTATTTTTATTCACCATATTAGCCTAAGCGGTTAAGGGTTTTAGTTGTAATTTAATTGTAATTTAATTGTATCATTCCTAGATTTTTATTATACTTTGACATTTGGATGTTGTTTTTTTATTTCATGATACCAGTCAGTAGGAAGATTGTTTCTGTTCCCTTCACCATGTGTGGCAAGATTAAAATTGTCGGCCTTTCTGAGTACGTCCAGCCTTCCATTCAACAAGCTGGTCTTGACATTAGCTTCGTCCCGCCTGATCTCTTTTCCTAAATCAAATCAGGGTGTTCTTAAATACCACGAAAATTTGGAACATTCACTCCTAGTTTTTTTTTTTTTTTTGCTGTGAACTCAGCTGACCTAGCGAGTAATTAAATTAGGCCTTTCCTGTGTGTTATAATTATTAATTTTTGGTATGGTAATATCATGTTGATAAAGCATTTTGATATGCTAATTTTATTATCATTCTTTTGGTAATTAAACGGGTAAAGGGGGGATGAGAGCCAGTACATTGGTAGCAGAGCATGGTTCCGATCCACGGACCTCTGGGTTATGGGCCCAGCACGCTTCCACCCTGCAGTAACTACATATAAAGGTATCACCAAATTATACAAGACCCTCCAAAAGATTACATACTAAAGTGCTAAAATAAAATGTCAGTCTTTATCTAGTTAAGCTTATGGTCCACCGACACATGGCCTTAAAATGACATTACAAAAAGGTTTTGCAATCAAAGTTTGTATTGCCCCTTAGTATTGAGTCATGATAATACCACCTGGTGTCTTTCAGCCCTCCGAGGAAACTGCACTATTTGTTTCCCCGGAGGCAACTGCTTAAGAGTCTTTATGCCAGCAAGGTCCTCACCACAATGTCGCTCCAGTCACAGATCGCACCCCTGTATTCCAGTGTACCCCCACCACACTCCTCCAGTAGTACCAAATGCGACTAGTGGCGCAACCGGCCAAAACAAGGCCAGAGTCCAAGGCCAGAGTCCAAGGTTTGAGTTGGTACTAGTGAATATCACCCCACACAGGTTACTGCGTAGAAACCTTCCAGGAGCTGAGGCGTTACACAATGTTCTTGTAAGATTGTTCTCAGAACAAGAGCTTGGCGAATGAGCTGACAGGAAATGTTCACCTTTCCAATGTTCACAGATCAATGCTTGACTTATCCCCCTTTTCCATTAGCGATAATACTTTAAGTGACAGTTCGCACAAAGGGTAGAAATCCTGGCAGAAAGGCTTGGCGATCCCATTTCACCAGTAGTCAGGCGCCGGATTGGCGAAAGGAATTCTCAGAAGAGGCCTGGTGTATGCTCTCATGATAATCCGGTCAGGCCTGGAGCTCTTACTGCGTCTCGAAGATAAGATGAACATGTACTGATTTGCAAAATCGGTACAATAATGGCAAAATTAATCTTGGGAGTTTCCGCCAACACAAAGTTTCTCATTTCTCTACTAGAAAGCGCTATTGTGTTCAAGTAGCTTAGATATCTAACCCCCTTGACTTTCATAGTGATTCAAGGAACAACGAAATTCGACATGCAAGCTACCCTCTGGGTGTCAAATTACAAAGCTTGCACCCAGCACCCGAGGCCTTACGATATTATATTATTATTATCCCCGTACAAAATTTCAGGGTGATATCAGTAGTTGTTTCGGAGCTATAGAATGTCGGTGAAATATTTCGCATAGCCGGCATGTTGGAGTGGTGAGACGTAATAAAATTTAAAGGGCACGGTCGGGGTGGGACAATACTATGTCCTTACCGAGTTTCATTGAAATCTTTCAGCCGTTTAGATTTTATACGGGAGGGGGGGGGGGGGGAGGGGGAGGGAGACACACACTAATGTTTTCCTAAGTAGCTACCTTTGTAACCAGTCATGAGGAGTCCCCCCAGCAAGCAGAATATAAAATAGGGAAATCCCGTTGGGCGCCAACTCAAATACAAATGTATTAAGAGTAATATACTTTAGTTCAAAACAAGAAAAACACGAGGTCTCTATGATATCAGGGTGTAGGGTAAAAATATATACCAACCCGGATACAATCAGTTTGGGAAGTAGTTCTGATATTCACTGTAATATACAAGCATTTACTGAGAATATTACTTACGGTTCAGTAGTAATATTATGATACATAATATATGTAGTACTGCAGTGTAATGATATGATTTAATAGTTTTTTTTAATTATAAGTACTCTTCTTAGAAGATTTATGGGATTATTATAATCATGCAGTCTAGACACCTTCATACAATTTATAATCACTCCCAGTTTTTAATACAAGACCTCATTACTTCGTTTAAGATCCAATCCTTTTTTTTAACTTCATATATCAACAACTATCCCGTTACTTCCTTTGTCTTTTAATACCTTTCTCTGCCTTCTAAAGATATGCCACACAACCTAGTGTTGGATCCTCTTCTATAGACTCCACAGATACGCACTCACAAACACCTAGTTCATTATTTCAACACCTGAGCGCTCTTATTACATACCACATACAAATAGCAAACATCTTCTATGGCTTCATAAAAATGTCACAACACGGACAAAGGTTGATCTCATAAGCCTATTTTTTTCATAAATGAAAATGACTAAAATTGCATAAAATAAAAGAACTTCTCGATTGCAGCAAAATTAAGTCATTATAAAATTGTTACACAGCCAGAGGAGACTTACGCCAGTGAAACTATTTTCAAAACTACTGATACAGCTGAAATAGGTAAAATACTTAAAACAGAAAGAATAATCATTATAACATAACAATATCAAGTTAATGGCCATTGGAGAACAGCTTCAAATAACGCAGTCTATAAGGTAATTGAACCAGTATTGAGCACAATTAGTAATAAATACATCTCAATTCTTTGGACATCTTCTTCGATCAATGGAAACTAGAATTAGTAGAATGAGAATAACAGAAAAATTATGAAATAGCATAGCAATAGCAGGATTAAATCAACTACTTTGAAATAACATAATGCAATGACTATAATTTGTCGCCATTGACTCCTTTTTCTTGTGACAGATATTACATCATCATCATCATCATCATCATCATCATCATCATCATCATCATCATTTATTGTACATATCAGGCCATTAAGGCCCATGACAGAAAACAAAGAAACATAACAAACACATCAAGTATACAACATTACATAACACTATCCTAATCAATCACACAGGAGGCATTATCCCGATCACAATCTCAAGCATTTGTTACAAATGCCGTTCCATTTTTCTCTATCCATTGCAGCATCCAGTACTGATGTTGGTTCCATCTGCTGCAACGTTCTCATCACCCTATCCTTCCATCTCGTCATTGGACGGCCTCTTGGGCGTTTGCCAATCAGCTGAGCATTGAACATTCTGTTAGATTCCACAGCTCGTACGATATGTCCCATCCACTGGAGTCGTCTTCCTCTGATGATCCTACCTACATCAGCTCTCCCAAAACGTTGGTATAAGTCCTCTTTTTCCCTCCTTTCCCATCTTCCTTCCTCGCTATTGTAAATATTTCTGAGCAACATACACATAACATACACATGTTATAGTGTTAAAATAGATATAGAGAAGTTTATAAATTTCTCTTCACCCACAAATAAATGTCATTGATAACTAAATTCACGTAAATTTGATTTAATGAGCTAATTTCAACAGTTGGTAAGAGTGTTCGGCAAATAAATGAATTCGCTATATTTAGTCGGTTTACCCTTCAGGATTGGCTTTTCCCTCGGACTCTGCGAGGGTTCTCACCATTACCGCCGCCAGGGCAGTGTCCTGGAGCTTGAAACATCGGGCGGGGGATACAAAGGAAGCTTGTAGTTTAACGTGACCGTTAATCTCGAGATCATGAGCCACGGGACCTCCTTTTTACGTTGAATCCGAACCATAGGACATGGCATTTCACTTCGAAAAGAGCGGGGGATACAACTGGGGAGGTAGGACGAGCACCTCACCCAGGCAGCATCACCTGCAAAGCAAACAGGGGCCTTATGAAGGGATGGGAAGATTGGGAGGGATAGGCACGGAAGAGGGAAGGAGGCGGCCGTGGTCTTACGTGAGGAACCATCCCGGCATTTGCCCGGAAGCGAAGTGGGAAACCACGGAAAACCACTTCGAAGATGGTTGAGGCGTGAATCGAACCCCCTCTACTCATTTGGAGCACCCGAGGCTGAGTAGACCACTTTTCAAATTTCGTGGCAGAGCCGGGAATGGAACCTCGGACCTCCGAGGTGGCAGTCAAGCACGCTGACCACTACACCACCGAGGCGACCGCAATAGCTAAATATTGAATCTCTGTCCAAACAGTGTATTATCTGCCACCCCACGTGCCCCAGACTGAACAAGCGAATACACCTACTTTTCATCTTCTTTTTGCACTAGAAGAGGGCAAGTAGCCTTGGACTCTGCATTCTTTTGTCGCTGCGTCTTCCGGTCGTAAATGTGCAACAAGTTAAAACTCAGTATCTTCTAATTCGTCAAGGAAACTTTCATTAAAGGATCGTAAAATCTTCAGAATGTGTTCTTCCCCTGGAAGCTTTAGCCTACCACCCTGAATTATTTTGGAATGAGACATACACTAATTATATTTTTTTAACCTTTGATTTAATCACACAATTCTATCGCATAATAATTACGTAGAAAAGTCAGGTCTTGACTTAGTAATGCTATGGAATATCAGCTGTTTCTCAGCGAATGTACAGTATATTTTAGCCGATGGACTATATCCACATTGCAGCACATCCATGGTTGTTCGGTTGGTTGGTTGGTTCCTCAGTTTAGGGGCTGCGACAACGCGGTCATGCAGCCCCGTGTACTTTGGGTGTGTGTAGAATCTGTCTGATAACCAGTGTTAATTGTGATAGCTGTATTAGTGTGAGTTATCTGTGATTCAGGTAGAAGGACTGCAGAATATTATTTTTTTCAAGTAGTTCCCACTTTTGCTACCAAATGCTACCGTTTACGACACCTAGCTGCGGACGTGGCTACTAAATACCACCGCAGTCAGCACCTGGCGGCGAACGTTGGAACTAATATAGCGTTATCAAACTAACCTACAAATTTTTGCTTCTACAAGACTGTGTAGTTAATGGAAGGTTCTTTTTCATGCCATAAATCTATGACATGGGACCACCGGCTTTACTTCCCCTCCGAAGGAAGGCATACCGAGGGATTTTTAACGCTCTTAAAAAATCCGACGACTTCGGCCGGGTTTGAACCCGTGATCTTGGGCATAGAAGCTCAGCATTATACCGCTTTATATTGAATTTATAGTAGGAATTTACTTAGATTTTATGTTTGATTTTGCATACGTGGTGATAGTGACTTTAAGATAGCCATTGTGACTTACATTTTGATATTAGTTACTTATTAACGTACCCGACGTTGATATTTGGGAGGCATTGACCCTTATTTAGATGAATACTAGATTTCACTTGTAATAAACGTAAATAATTAAATGTAGTCCCTAGGCATCTCTCAAGAAAGGAACAGACAGTTGTACAATTGCTAAACAAATGTTAAAGCTAAAAGGAAACAGTTGAAAAGATATTGTCCTTAGTTGGCGAAAGAAAGAAAGAAAGAAACGAAGAATGAATGAATGAATTATTGAAAGAAATAAAGAACGAATGAAATTAGGAAAGAAATAAATAAAGAAGGAAGTAATGAAAGAAAGAAAGAAAGAAAGAAAGAGAGAAAGAAATAACGAAAGAAAAAATTAAATAAATAAATAAATAAATAAATAAATAAAGAAATAATGAAATACATACAGAAAGAAAGAATGAATGAATGAATGAATGAATGAATGAATAAATAAAAGAAAGAATAAAATAAATAAATAAATAAATAAATAAATAAATAAATAAATCAATAAATAAATATATAAATCAATAAATAAATCAATAAATAAAGAATGATTGAAAGAAAGAAAGAAAGAAAGAAAGAAAGAAAGAAAGAAAACAGAATGTTAAGAAGTATTTGGCGTATGTTATTTAATAACAATTGGTGAATTTTATTATTATTATTATTATTGTTTCCATGAAATCTGGTCGGGGAGGTGGTGGGAGGGAGGTGGGGAGATAAGAACGCCTGTATACATTCTGCCACCCCACTAGGTCAAATATTTTGTTGACGCTACTGGTGCTGTGACAAGTCCTTCTAGGTCCGCACCCTAACTGTGTCCTCCAATCTACTGCGATAAACAAGGCGGAAGGGTTGGTAATCGAACATGCGGGCGATGAGTCAGTCGCTATAACCCTCGCCTTAGCTTACTGATGGGGAAGGCCCACTACTGTCGCCGCTGTGACTCTTCATTTTAAACACTTCTATATCGATCCTCAGAGTGCCTCACCTGCTCACAATAAATGTTACCACAATCAAGGCACAAGATGTCAGTTGTGTTGGGGAGACATCTTGGTTCCTGGTTCTTCCAAACAAGCACCGTTAATCCCTGCACGATATTTAAGTGATTTTAACATAGACCTAGATACACTGAAGAAAATGGAAATTGCAACACCCAGAAGGAGTTGTGCTACATTGCTGCAATTGAACATGCAGGACGAGTGTTCGGTTGTGATTCGATGAGTACACTTTCAGGTCCCTCTGACCGCAAGTATGGACAACAATCAATACTAGCCCAGGCATATTAAGTTTTAACCTAAAAATAATAATAATGTAAAGCTGAAATTTGGCATAGATGTTCCCTAGTACCCTAGTAACAAATCCTGGAAAGTCCCCATCTCTGCGTTGTCTGCGTCATAGTTTTTGGAGAGTTCAAAAGGGCTCAAATGGGGCCTAAGTGCCAAAAACAGCATTTTTTGCTTCCTGCGTTCAAAATATTGATCCAAAATCAGTTCTAATGAGCTTTGACAGTAATAAGAGAAGGACTGCGTTAAATATAACGCTCTTATTGGTCGTAATTATTGCCATACATTTAAACAGATGAGTGATCAAACATTTTTAGCTCAACTTTTCTCACGAAAATTTAGCTAATTTGTCATCGGCCGGGAATTATCGTGTAAACAGCTGCTGATAGCGACTAAAGACTCGAAGTAAAAGTTGCAAAGCACACTTGTAGCTTTAAAACGATACATTGCCCATGTTAATCCGACAAACAACAGCAGAGATATAGTTACAAATATAAAAGTGGAAGTGGCAGTCGCTTTCTGAATGAACGCCCATTTACGCTGGTGGGCTCCATCTATTCGCCTTTGCTGACACCATTTTAGCCTACTTTCTATTTTTGCAAAAAATGAAAGTAGACTTATGAGATCACTACAGGGCGAAAAAAAAAGTGTCTGTCTGTGTGTGTGTATGTGTGTGAGTCTGTGTGTGTGTGTGTGTGTGTGTGAGTGTGTGTACTCTGAATGTCTGTCCCCCCCTATCAATTCGAACACGGTGAGCGCAAATTGAACGAAATTTGGTACAAAGGTAGTACTAGCAAAGGACACCTCAGTGTCATGTTTTATATCGCCGCCATCTTGACGGAAACGTAATGGCGGCCACACAAATGTTCAAAGCTTAAATCAAATTACGACTAATCTAATCATCCGATCTCTACCAAACTTTGCAACAACATACCTTTATGGGGGAAGCATCCTTTGACCAAACTAATAGGTCATCAGCCTAATAGTTTGCGGATGGCGGCCATCTTTGTGTGAAAATCGATTGCCCCTATTAATTCGAACACGGTGAAACCGAATGGAACGAAATTTGGTACAGAGGTAGTACTAGCAAAGGGCACCCCAGTGTCATGTTTTATATCGCCGCCATCTTGACGGAAACGTAATGGCGGCCACACAAATGTTCAAAGCTTAAATCAAATTACGACTAACCTAATAATCCGATCTCTACCAAATTTTGCAACAACATACCTTTATGGACGGAGCATCCTTTGACAAATCTAATAGGTCATTAGCCTAATAGTTTGCGGATGGCGGCCATCTTTGTGTGAAAATCGATTACCCCTATTAATTCGAACACGGTGAAACCGAATGGAATGAAATTTGGTACAGAGGTAGCACTAGCAAAGGGCACCCCAGTGTCATGTTTTATATCGCCGCCATCTTGACGGAAACGTAATGGCGGCCACCCAAATGTTCAAAGCTTAAATCAAATTACGACTAACCTAATCATCCGATCTCTACCAAATTTTGCAACAACATACCTTTATGAAGGGAGCATCCTTTGACAAATCTAATAGGTCATTAGCCTAATAGTTTGCGGATGGCGGCTATCTTTGTGTCAAAATCGATAACCCCTATTAATTCGAACACGGTGAAACCGAATGGAATGAAATTTGGTACAAAGGTAGCACTAGCAAAGGGCATCTCAGTGTCATGTTTTATATCACCGCCATCTTGACGGAAACGTAATGGCGGCCACACAAATGTTGAAAGCTTAAATCAAATTACTACTAACCTAATCATCCGATCTCTACCAAATTTTGCAACAACATACCTTAATGGAGGAAGCATCCTTTGACAGATCTCATAGGTCATTAGCCTAATAGTTTGCGGATGGCGGCCATCTTTGTGTCAAAATCGATTACCCCTATTAATTCGAACACGGTGAAACCGAATGGAATGCAATTTGGTACAGAGGTAGCACTAGCAAAGGGCACCTCAGTGTCATGTTTTATATCGCCGCCATCTTGACGGAAACGTAATGGCGGCCACACAGATATTCAAAGCTTAAATCAAATTACGATTAACCTAATCATCCGATCTCTACCAAATTTTGCATCAACATACCATTATGGAGGGAGCATCCTTTGACCAAACTAATAGGTCATTAGCCTAATATTTTGCGGATGGCGGCCATCTTTGTGTCAAAATCGATTCCCCCTATTAATTCGAACACGGTGAAACCGAATGGAACGAAATTTGGTGCAGAGGTAGCACTAGAAAAGGCCACCTCAGTGTCATGTTTTATATCACCGCCATCTTGACGGAAACGTAATCGCGGCCACCCAAATGTTAAAGGCTAAAATGTAATTACGACCAACCTAATAATCTAGTCTCTACCAAATTTTGCAACAACAAATCTTTATGTGGGAAGCATATTCTGACCGAACTGCTAGATCATCAGCCCAATAGTTTGCAGATGGTGGCCAAGTATGTGTGCAAATCGATTCCCCCTATCAATTCAAACACGGTGAAACCGAATTGAACGAAATTTGGTACAGAGGTAGCACTAGCAAAAGGCACCTCAGTGTCATGTTTTATATCGCCGCCACCTTGACGGAAACGGAATGATGGCCACCCAAAAGTTAAAAGCTTAAATGAAATTTCGACCATCCTAATAATTTGATCTCTACCGGATTTTGCAACAACATGCCTTTTTGTGGAAAGCATCTTATGACTGACTACAAGGTCATCAGCCCAATAGTTTGCAAATAGCGGCCATGTATGTGTGCAAATCCATTCCCCAGATCAATTCAAACTCGGTGAAACCGAATTGAATGTTTTTTTTTTACAGAGGTAGCACTAGCAAAGGGCACCTCATATTCATGTTTAATATCCCTATAACACGTTGTATTTCAACAAGCTACTACAACCAACATTCAATGATACTCCTTGAAAAGGACAAAGAGTTATAACAATACCCATGCATTTAGGAGAAAGTAGGCTATATGTTCTTTACTGAACATCTTGTTTTGTATCTTTGATCAAGAGCTTTTAGGATGGTATTCCTTTGAATCCAGGTAAACTAGCAGAAACAGTTTGCATAGAACAAAACGAGTTTAATGCTGTTAGCAGTTAAACGTAACTTCATAATATGCATAATGCAAATAATAACAAAACAAAGCTTAAAAAGCTTTCTTTAGACAAAGAACACTTGCAAAACAAAGATTACATCGGGCTCAATCGTCCTCCTCATCGTCTGAGCCATGAAATGTGACTTTGCCACACGCTTTTCCACTTCAGTGTCCACGCATTAAGGAGCATTCTAAACCGGAACGTACACACTCACACCGGCTGCCACAAGCTCTTGCAGTTGCAAGACACCAAATTGAGGAGATGATCTGGAGCAGCTGGAAGATGAGTTGTCAGTGGTACTAAAACTGTTAGCTGAGTGTTGGATTTTCCATCCCCATTGGGTCGGGTCCAAAGAAAATCCTAACCATTCCTGAACTTGCAAATATACCCGCAGTGAATGTTGTTTGCATGCCGCCGAAGTCGGCGGAAGTGAAGCCAGGTGAAATGATGCTGTGACCGGTTGTTTGGCAATTTTTTGGCTGTATTTCACTACCCGAATTTCGTCGAGGCTTTTGCACTCCAATTTGGCACTATCGTAGAGACAAATGGCGAACTTCTCTTCAGCTGATATTATGGCCTTTTCATTTGGAGCCTTAGAGACGAATACCTTCATTTAGTCGCGTAAAGATGCGGAATCCTTCAATATTTTACAGGCTTGCTGTTTAATGTAACTTACAGTACTCTTCCCACAGCTTTCCTGTGCGAGATTTCTGGCTCATTGAAGAAAATGTGTTATGAAGCGACTCTTTGAGACGTTGAAGGCAAGGATGTGATAGCAAGTCGTTGGCGGTGCATTCTTGGAAAGCGGTAAATAGCGCCTGTATTTCGTCCTTGTCATCCTTCAGCCCGTCGTTCATGTTGAGTAACATCGTCCCGACAGCCTGTTTTGTCAGAAAATGCACTCTGTGGGCCCTAGAACATGCACAGTTTCGCGTTATTGATACATTTGAAATTGAAGGTATAACTTAATCATTAACAGCGAGCTAATTGCAAGCTTACCTAGAATAGCGTGTTCAGACATCATGTGAGTCACTGACGATTTAGCGTATATTTCCGCTCAGAGCTCCTCCAAATCGCTTCCATTCATCACGTAGTCAATTGCCCCAAGAAACGACATCAGAAGGTGAAATCCGCCTAGACGAACAACCTCGTTTTTGAGTTCCTCTGAAGTGTCCGATGCGACTATCTCTGCAACTTTCGCGTATAGGGGCTGGTCAAAGGTTACGAAACAAGTGCTTTCTTTCAGTTCCGCGCACTCTCTTGCGGCAAACTTCAACGCGGAATATATAGTTGATGGATTGCTCGGTTCCAAGTTAATGAACGGCAGAGCATCAACTGACGTTGTCTGGGAAGCTGGTTGAGCATGAGCAGACAGTGACGTCTTCATAAAGCCGTTCCATGAAGCGGGTAAATTAATACCTGACCACCGTCCAGATTACCACAAGGAGTCCATCATTGACGTAATAGCCACAGAGTTTGGGGCTTCCACAGTTAACTCCTTAATCTTGACGTCCTTTGAACCAGGAGAAGAGGGTTTCCGATACCACGAAATGTTGAACTTTCCCATCGCCGCAATCACACCAGCATTAGGAACTTCTCGTGTACGTGGGAGGGGAGATATTTCACTGTCAGGCGCTGGACCTGTGCACTTGATGCCTCCCATGCTGTGAAATGTGTTTCGCCCATCCAATATCCTTATGTTATAGTCAGCGTTGTCAAAGCAAAACTGCGTGAACGCTCCAGCATTCGGGATTGGACGTTCTTCACGAAGCGCTGAAACTTCGTACCTGTGGACTTTCGCCACATTTACTGAAAATCCAAGACTGTTTAGAAGCTGAATTAATTGTTTCGAGTATTGTTGGCCTGCTCCGACAGGCCGAGCGCTGCCACCTAGAATCGCGATCGGGTGCCTTTTCAACAGCGGTTATGCTTTGGGACCGTAACTCGGTAACCGTTTCTCGCATATACATGGGTAATGTACCAATGCAGAGCTAAAAGTATGCTTTATAACTTTCATTCTGGGTCTTTAGTCAATATCAGCAGTTTTTAAAAAAATAATGACCTGCTAATGAAGAATTAACAAAATGTTCTTGTAAAAATTGTGCTAAAAATGTTAAATTAGTCGTTTTTTCCCTTCATCAATAGCAATAATTAGGCCTGATAAGTCCGTTATCCTACTGGTTCATTTTTATTAATTGCTAAAGCTCGCGAGAACTAAATTTGGATCAATATTTTGAACGCAGGAAGCAAAAATGCTATTTTTGGCACTTAGGCCCCATTTTAGCCCTTTCGAACCCTCCAAAAACTATGACGCGGACACCGCAGAGGTGGGGACTTTTCAGGATTTGTTTCTAGGGTACTAGGGAACATCTATGCCAAATTTCAGCTTTACATTTTTTTTTTTTTTAGGTTGGCCGTGTTTTTTGCATATAATGCCTGGGCTATACAGGATGTGCCCACCACGAGCTGCAATACATTGATGAATTCGGCGAGGCATGGAGTCAATAAGGCCCTAGATCGCTTCCTGAGGAATTGTGGCCCATGCTTGCTGCACTGCACGGGTCAGTTGTTCCAGAGTTGTGGATGGCTGAGGACGGTTGGCCAGTTGTCGACCCATCATGTCCCACACATGCTCAATAGGACTGAGGTCCGGGGATCTGGCGGGCCATTCTAAGGTTGTCATGTCGTGGAGAGCTTCTCTGGAGATGCGTGCAGTGTGAACCCGGGCATTGTCCTGCTTAAACATCCCATTAGCAATGTTCGCCATCATAGGGACAACCACTGGATTGAGTGCCCTCTCAACATACTGTCGAGCAGTCAAAGGAAAGGAAGGAAGCTTGTAGTTTAACGTGACCGTTAATCTGTAGATCATGAGCCACGGGACCTCCTTTTTACGTGGAATCCGAACCACAGGACATGGCATTTCACTTCGAAAATCTCACATGCATTGACCGGGAATCGAACCCGGACTGCCTTGGTGAGAGGCATACAGCTAGACCGCTGAGCCTGTCGAGCAGTCATAGTGCCCTCAACAAGCACCAATTGTGATTTCACATTAAAGCCAAGAGCTCCTCAGACCATAATGCTTGGTGTTGGCCCTGTGTACCTCTCGACAATATGGTCTGGGCGGCCCCTTTCCCCGGTACGTCGGTGCACACGATTCCGGCGATCACTGCGGGCAAGACAGAAGCGCGATTCATCACTAAAGACGACCCTATGCCATTCGTCGACCCACGACGATCGTTCTCGACACCAGGCCAGCCTTACACGTCGCTGTTGTGGGGTCAATGGAACACCTTCTGCAGGGACACGGGATCGTAAGCCAGCCTGCCAGCTGCACGCAGGCGATTACCAACTGTTTGTTGTGTAACGTGGGGTGCCACAGCTGCTCGAATTTGCGCTGCTGTTGCATGGGGTTCCATCCGGGCCATCCGAATGATGCGGTGATCCTCTCTCACAGTTGTCTGTCGCGCTGGGCCTGTGCCAGGTCTACGAGTGTGGGTACTTTCATTTGACCACTGCTGCCATACACGTTGTACCGTAGATGCCTGTCGGCCAACACGTGCAGCGACAGTCCTTAGCGATAATCCAACCTCACACAGCCCAATTATCCGAGCCCTCTCAAATGGCGACAGTTGTTGATAGCGTGCTCTTCTCTGTCGTCGAGGCATGTTTGACGTGGAACACTTCACTGCACAGACTGCAAGTCAACTACGCTATACCAGAGTCCGTATACTGGAGTTGATTCCTCCGCGACCAATCACGTGGGGAGATCTGTAGCAACAATCCAATGGGTCTGAAACTTTGATCGTTTACATATTGCTCGAGTCTAAGCTGCGTGAACCTGAGAGGAATGTGCATCGCGGACTATGAGAAATGGTCTTGACAAGTGATGAGGTTTCTCGGTCCGTGCATAGTACCGAACCAAATATATTGGTCGGTGACTCACTGACTTATTCGTAACACCTCACTGGTTTCAGAAAAGACCCTATGTTAGCAGTATTGGAATAGACGAGAATGTCAGGTAACACGGTGGCCTGTCGTCAGGCTTCTCAATTCTCGCCTGCTCCTACTCTGCCTCTGCCCTTCATCCCGCAAGTTCACAGTGCTTGGAACCGAGCAGTGCCTACATGGCATCGTTCCATATCTTGAAAATCAACACAAACGACCAATGCCTTCATGGTGTTGCAATTTCCATTTTCTTCAGTGTATTTACTTGGTGGTGGTGATTGTAGCGAAACATCTAGGTTATCTTCCCCTAATAGTTTATCCGCCACGTTCTGTAGTGGCTAGCATTCTTGACTGTCACCGCGGAGGCCCGGGTTTGTTTCCCGGCACTGCCAAGAAATTCAATTCTGGTCTGAGCACTGGAACGGCGTACACTCAGCTTCATGAGGCAAACTGACAAGAGGTGGGTTCGATTCCTACCTCAGTCATCCTGGAAATGGCTTTCCGTGGTTTTCCCACTTCTACTCCAGGCAAATGTAGGGAAGGGATGGTTCCTAACTTAAGGCCACGGCCGCTTCCTTCCCAAATCCTACCTGAATTGCACACTAGTACAGACATTACAGTGACACAGGTTATCAGACAAATTCTACACACACCCAAGTATACGGGGCTACATGACCATGATGTCATAAAGCCGCTAAAATAATCATCATCAACAACAATCTAATAGTTTGGGTGATAGTAGAAATGAATATGAAATGAAACTTACAACTAAAACTACGTACTAGAAAACGAAGTCGCCTCCATAGCGTAGCGGTCAGCATGGTTAGCTGCCGCCCCGGAGGTCCTGGGTTCGATTCCCGGCTCTGCCACGAAATTTGAAAAAGTGGTACGAGGACTGGAACGGGGTCTACTCAGCCTCGGGTGGCCCAAATGAGTAGAGGGGGTTCGATTCCCCCTCAGCCATCCTCGAAGTGGTTTTCCGTGGTTTCCCACTTCGTCTTCGGGCAAATGCCGGGATGGTCCCTTCTTCAAGGCCACGGCCGCCTCCTTCCCTCTTCCTTGCCTATCCATCCTAACCATCCCTTACCTTCCCTCATGAGGCACCTGTTCGCTTTGCAGGTGAGGCCGCCTGGGCGAGGTGCCAATCCCACCTCACCAGTTGTATCCCTTCCGATTCGATGTTCCCCGCTCTAGGACACTGACCGTAGAGGCGGTAGTGGTGAGTTCCCTCGCTAAGTCCGTGGGTTCCACCAACCTGGAGGGTAAACGACTAAAAAAAAAAAAAAAACACTAGAAAACGAAAGCCCGCTTCATATGCCAGTCTTAACCTACAGAATCCACAAACAAAATTTGGTCGAAGTCCAATGGATAGCATGCACGTTACATGTAGTTAGACATTGGAACTATCAGTGCGCGTAAAATCTTATTGGCAACAATGTCATGTATGTGTTGCTCAGAAATAATCTGAAATACATGTATGATCTATTGTTGTGCCAATTTTGGATGAAATCCGTTTGTTAGTATAGAAGTTGCATGTTTTTAAAAATTGGACCTATCAGAAGGCTTAAAAGCGTGTTGGTAGCACTGACGTATATTAGTTACTCCAAATGAAACTGGAGTATCAGGTATTATACGTGTGCAAGGTTGCGACCTGTTGGCTTGCATGCTTTTTGATATATTGGTATTAGGATTAAAAATAGAGAGAGCATTTATTAACAGTTGGCAGCCCTGGTGGCTCTTAAGAATACGCTCAGTCATATCTGTTTATGTACACATAGTACATACGAAATTTGGTTGAAATCCAATTGATAGTGTAGAAGTTATATGCATTTAAAAATTATCAGCAGGCTTAGAATAATGTTTGCCACACTGCAATGTATGGCCTCCTGGAAATTGAACTGAAATATTATTATCTATATGTGTGCCAACTTTGGAATAGGTCCCATATATACCTTCCAAGATATCCAACATGGATCTCAAATATCATTTGCGATTTTTCAGCAGTTGGTAGCACTGACATCACTTTCAAATATGGCCTTGAGATATTCAGGTATACAGTAGATATTTACTCATACCAAATTTGGTTTTGATAGCTGCAGTCGTTTAGGAGTTGATAGGGGGGGACAAACAGATAGAAGGACATACAGACAGACATAAGGTTGGTTGGTTCCTCAGTTTGGGGGCTGCGACAACGTGGTCATGTAGCCCCGTGTACTTTGGGTGTGTGTAGAATCTGTCTTATATCTGGTGTTAATTGAGATGGCTGTAATAGTGTGTGTTATCTGTAATTCAGGTAAGGACTGCAGGACAACTAATTTCAAGAAGTTCCAACTGTTGCTGCCAAATGCTACTGTCAACGACACCTAGCCGTGAACTTGGCTACTAGATGCCACCAGGACCTTGGTGGCGAACGTTGGAACTTAAAGATCGTTATTGAAATCTAACCTACAAATTTAGCTTCACAATTGTAGTTAGTGGAAGGTTATTTTACTATCCTGGAAAATTGTGAGCTTTCTCAGGGGATTGCCACCGCAAAATACCCAGAAATATCAACCAATATCTTAGAGCAAATAACTTTGTGTAATTATTTTAGATAAGTATTAATTTAATGTAAAATTCTAAGTTTATATAGCCTACAATTAGTGGACTATACTTAATGAATTTTCTATTATGGCCTAAGGAGTATGAATGGCACATATCTAAATATTTCACAATTTAATAAGCAGGAAGGTAAACAGTTTTTTTTTTTACAAACTGATAATTTATTTCTCTAAAGTACCGTACTGTAGAATTCTCAGTTTTGTCTCACAAGGCTGAGTGTACCCCGCCCTCAGACCAGAATTAAAATTCCTTGGCAGAGCCGGGAATCGAATTCGGACCTCTGGGGCGGCAGCCAAGAATGCTAGCCACTACACCACGAGGTAGTCTAATTTGAATCTCAATATTGTTTATAACTTAGCCTATAAGTTAAGATTAGGGTACGACCAAATTTACAATTATTTTATGCTTTTACCAAAACAACACTTTCTTAATTTGTATTGGCTTTTTTCGGGGGTTTCTGGAGCCCCCACAACTCCCCCCTTATTTACGCCCCTGTTTGTACAGTCAATATGTTATCCGCATCCGCCCCTCATCCGCACGTTTGTTATACGAATCTACTGCCATTACAATAATATTGCTTACTATGCTGGGTGAGTGGTTAACGTGTCGGTCTACAAACCACAAGCTTGCAGGTTCACTCCTGTCCGTGGTAAGTGATTTTTAAAGGCGGCAAAAATTACGACACCATGTCATACGATGTTGGCATGTCAAAGAACCCATTTGAATTCAGTAGGCCGTGTTCATAATGACAAAATTAATCTCGGGAGTTTCCGCCAACACAAAGTTCCTCATTTCTCTACTAGAAAGTGCTATAATGTTCAAGGACCTTAGATATCTAACCTCCTTGACTTTCATAGTGCTTCAAGGAACAACGAAATTTGACATGCAAGCTAACCTTTGGGTGTCAAATAACAAAGCTTGCACCCGGCACCCGAGGCCACACGATATTATTATTATTATTATTATTATTATTATTATTATTATTATTATTATTGTACCGACGAAGCCTCCATGGCTTTGGCGGCAGCACGCCGGCCTCTCACCACTGGGTCCGTGGTTCAAATCCCGGTCACTCCATGTGAGATCTGTGCTGGACATAACGGAGGCAGACAGGTTTTTCTCCGGGTACTCCGGTTTTCCCTGTCAAAATGTCATTCCAGCAACACTCTCCACTATCATATCATTTCATGTCATTCATTTAATCATTGCCCCAGAGGAGTGCGTCAGGCCTCGGCAGCCGGTACAGTTCATATCCTCGCCGCTAGATGGGGGCTTCATTCATTCCATTCCTGACCCGGTCGGAGGCTGGAAGCAGGCTGTGGATTTTCATTTCATTATTGTACCGACAGTAGTGGTTACGCTGGCTAACGCGTAGCATTAGGTCATGGGGCCAAGCTCTCTGCTGACTAGGTAGACGCGTGGGTTCGAGCCCCACCGTCGGCCGTCCTTGAAATGGTTTTCCGTGGTTTCCCATTTTCAACACCAGGCAAATGCTGGGACGGTACCTTCTGACAGGCCACGGCCGCTTCCTTCCACATCCTTGCCCAGTTTCATTCACCATCATTCATTTCATCTCTCATTAACTGCTCTCATGAGGTTGGCGTCAGGAAGGGCATCCGGACGTAAAAACCATCGCCACAGGGACTTCCATCGCATCTCATTCCCGACCCCGTTGGAAAACGGGAATAATAAGGGGTAGACATACAATTATTATTACTATTATACAATAATATTTTTAATAATTACATAAAGTATTGATGTATGCCATGTGCTTTGTTTAAAATGAGTATTATAGAACCCGAATTGCAACCCTTTTCAATTCGGAGTGTTAATTAAGTTTAATGACATTAGATTACATTTGTTATGAATACCAAACATAACATCTGGGTCATAGCAATAATATCCCCCCCCCCCCTCAGGGGCTCAAATCTATTGGGACGTGGGTTGGCGACCACGGGATCTCAGCAGAGTCCTGCATTGCTTCCACTTACTTGTGCTGGGCTCCTCTCCGTCTTCTTTCGACCTCTCTTGGTCAACTCTTGTTCTCTTCCGACTCCGACGGTATTAGGGTATCCGAGCCTAGGGAGTCTTTCTTTCACTTTCCCGCCTTTATTGGCCCTTGTCTCATCCTTTCTGGTACCCTCATTCTTCGAGGGGTCAGCCTTCTTTTTCTTTTCATGTTATCTCCTGCCTTCTGCAAAAGGCCCTCAAGGAGGCAGGGTGTATGCAGCCCCACCACTTCTAGTGCACCCTGGATTGTGCTACACCCTCAAGGGCTCACGGCTGGTGAGTTTGGGAGTTGGCGACCCCGAGGGATTCCTGTGCTGGGTCCGTTTTGTCCCCTTTTCCATCTGACCTTGCGGCAGGCCCTCTCCTCTTTCCCTTCCCTATCTGCCTTTCCTGGCTCTCCTTCCTTTCAAGTCCCCCCCCCCTTTTTTTAGCGTATGGCTTTTAGTGCCGGGAGTGTCCGAGGACATGTTCGGCTCGCCAGTTTTGTAGCTGCTTCGAGACGGACACCCATTGGATGAGCTACAAGTACCGTTGGGGAGGAAAGTTGGAAGGGAAGGGCAAGGAGTTGGAAGGTAGCGGCTGTGGCCTATAGTGAGGGACCAACCCCGGCATTTGCCTGGAAGGAAGATGGGAAACCACAGAAGACCATCTTCAAGGTTGCCAGCGGGGGGATTCGAACCTCCTCGCCTCCCGGATGTGAGCGACTGCCATTAGTCATGCCGTAACCACCACGGCTAACTCACCCGGTTTCAAGTCCCTTAATCCTCATTCTTTGAGGGTTGAGGGCATTTCTTTTCTTCCTGTCCCTATTTGCCTCACCCTTTATTTGTTTACCATTTCTTCTTCTAGTACCGGTATGTAAGTCTGTAGTTAGTATTAGTTATAGTTTTCATCCTCATCTCATCTTTCATTATCACCCGAACCATTAGGGGTCGATAACCTAGATGTTAGGCCCCTTAAAACAACAATTATCATCATCATCAATAATAATCAACAAGTTGGGATTTTATTCTAAAAACTATCCACAAATTGATTCCGCTATCCGCACAGGGCTTTGTCAATAGGGACTGAACCCCGAGCGTCTAAGTGGTAGCATGCGCGTCCCGCTAGAAGAGTCGGCTAGCAAGAGCGAGATTAGCGGCAATGAGTCGTGACGTCACAAGACAGACAGCCCGCTGTGGTGTGGCTCAACTAGCTGTCAGTCGATGTGGGCTCACCACACCGCCAAGTGCTATGCGATGGCGAGTGCGCCCGGGAAACAGCGCCGTTGCTGGTTCCATGTTCTACTGGCAGTGTCAGTGTCAACACTTACTGGGCTGGTGTACACATCACAACTGCTGTCACTTCTCACCCCCGATCACTGGTGTCGCGACCTGGACGTGGAGACTCTACAAGAACAGCTCCCTCTACTGCCAGAGGAGGGCAAGAAGTTCAGTGTGCCCCTAGTCACCCTTCCAGGTAGGTCGAGTTTATGGTGATTATAATAACAAGATGTTCAGTAAAGAACATATAGCCTACTTTCTCCTAAATGCATGGGTATTGTTATAACTCTTTGTCCTTTTCAAGGAGTATAATTGAATGTTGGTTGTAGTAGCTTGTTGAAATACAACGTGTTATACGGATATTAAACATGAATATGAGGTGCCCTTTGCTAGTGCTACCTCTGTACAGAATGTCATTCAATTCGATTTCACCGTGTTTGAATTGATATGGTGAATCGATTTGAACACATGCATGGCCGCTATCTGTAAACTATTGGGCTGATGACCTTGTAGTTCAGTCAAAAGATGCTTTCCGCAAAAAGGTATGTTGTTGCAAAATTTGGTAGAGATCAAATAATTAGGTTGGTCGTAATTTGATTTAAGCTTTTAACATTTGGGTGGCCGCCATTCCGTTTCAGTCGAGATGGCGGCGATATAAAATATGACACTGAGGTGCCCTTTGCTAGTGCTACCCTGTACCAAATTTCGTTCAATTCGGTTTCACCGTGTTTGAATAGAAAGGGGGGTGGGGATCGATTTTCACACATACATGGCCGCCATCCGCAAATTATTGGGTTGATGACCTTGTAGTTTGGTCAAAAGATTCTTCATACATAAAGGTATAATGTTGCAAAATTTGGTAGAGATCAGATGATTAGTTTGGTCGTAATTTGATTTAAGCTTTTTAACATTTGGGTGGCCGCCATTACATTTTCGTCAAGATGGCGGCGATATAAAACATTACACTGAGGTGCCCTTTGCTAGTGCTACCTCAGTACCAAATTTCGTTCAATTCGGATTCACCGTATTCACACACAGACACACACAGACTGACACACAAGTTTTGCAAAAATTGAAAGTAGGCTGACTAGCGGACCCGAGCCAGAAATCTCACATGTACCCGCCCAACTTTACTGTCATGCGGGCTCGACGCAACACAGTTCTAGCAGGGGCTTATTGTTTATTTGTTTGGTTTCTTAGTTTAGGGGCTGCGACAACGCGGTCATGTAGCCCCGTGTACTTTGGGTGTGTGTATTTATTTAATTTATCGCATGGCTTTTGGTGCCGGGAGTGTCCGAGGACATGTTCGGCTCGCCAGAGGTTGTAGCTGCTTCAAGCGGACACCCATGGGGTGAGCTACAAATTCCGTTCAATTTCAAGTAGTTGCAACTTTCGCTACCAGATGTCACTGATACCTAGTGGTGAACATTGGAACTTTAATAGAGCGTTCCCACGAAATCTAACCTAGACATTGAGCTTCACACAAGTGAAATTAGTGGAAGGTTCTTTTACATGCCATAAATCTATGACATGGGACCGCCGGCTTTACTTCCCCACCGAAGGAAGGCATACTGAGGGATTTTTAACGCTCTTAAAAATCCGACGACTTCGGCCGGGTTTGAACCCGCGATCTATGGCATAGAAGAAGTCATTTTTTAAAGAAATTATTGATATTTATGAGATTAGAATGCAATTCGTCACTGCTAATGTCTATTCTCTTTCATTTGAATGCTCATTTGTCACGATCGGTCGCTTGTGAGCGCCGCAGGAGGGATCTATACTACTGATATAATATATATATGATGACTAGGGGACTTGTGCGAGAAATCTCACACGTATCCGCCCAACTTGACTTTACTTTTTAACGCTCTTAAAAAAACCGATAACTTCTTGTCCTCGACCCCTTCCTTCATTAACTAAGCTTGCTATTCCTGGGTGTCTCAGTATGTGTACTAGCAACCTATATCTTCTCTTCATTAGCAGTCGCCAGAAACATCTCTCCTCTCCCACTAGTCTTAATACCTCTTCGTTTGTAATCCTATCTACCCATCTGATCTGCATCATTCTCCTGTAACACCACATTTCAAACGCTCCAATTCTCCTCTTTTCTGCTGCACCAATAGTCCAAGTTTCACTTCCATAGAGCACCACACTCCAGACAAAGGCTTTCAAAAACGACTTTGTAATTCCTAAATCTATATTCGATGTCAACAGATTCCTTTTTTTTTTTTGTAGAAATGCTTTACTTGCCTGAGCCAACCTTTTTAGCCTATTTTCAATTTTGAAGAAAAAAAAAAGGCTTATTACCTTTTGTCCGCGTGTGTGTGTGTGTGTCCTAATAACTTCTAAACGGCTGGAGCGATTTCAATGAAACTTGGTAAGTTCATAGCACTATTCCGGACGACCTCGACCGTGCCCTTGAAATGTTGTTACGTCTCACCAATCCAACATGGCGACTGTGCGAAATATTTCACCAGCATTCAATATCTCGGAAACTATTCCCGATATCACCCTGGAATTTTTTACGGTGATAAAGGGAACTACTAGAAGTTCACCTATGTGACTTTTGAAAAACTGGTAACTACAAAACCAACATGGCGGCCACGCAAATTTGCGACTTTTAAATAGACGTTTCTCGCGATTTAACCAACCAAAAGCAATAAAACTTGGTACAGTATATGTTTATACACATTGTAATGCACAGACATCTAACTTCGTTCAGTTGTTTACATAAACACAAGATGGCGGATGTGTGAAATATTTCACCGGCATTCTACGAAGTACGTCCAGAAAGTAAGTTCCGTTTGGTAATAACATTAAATTGTGTGCAGATACAGAAAAATAATTTATTGCACAAAATTCTACAACCCTTAAACTACTTTTCCACATAACTGCCGAAATGTTGCAGGCATTTGTCGTAGCGTGGCACGAGTTTTTGTATACCTTCTTCATAGACGTGTGCCGCCTGTGTCTTCAACTAGTTGTACGTTCCGCTGCAGCGCAGTTCCGCATATGCGCGGTTGACGCTCTGTATCAAGGAGAAGAAACGTGCGCCATTTGGAGAGCGCTGTCAGCCACGTACGCGTTGTTGTGCATGTTTACTCGTACAATGTCTGTGTTGATTGAAAATCCCGCCGCTTGTGAAATCAGATCTGTGATTCGTTTTCTGAATGCTAGGAAAGTGAAACCAATTGAAATTTATGGGCAAATTTGCGAAGTGTATGGACAAAATGCGATGAGTGATTCAATGGTGAGAATATGGGTCCGACAGTTCAATTAAGGACGTAGTGAAATGCACGATAAAGAACGAAGTGGGCGTCCATCTTTGGTTACAGAAGAACTGGTTCACGCGATTGATGACAAGATCCGGGAAAACCGCAGGTTTACAACTAGTGCTCTCGCTATGGAATTTCCCCAAATCTCACGATCACTAATTCCTGAAATTGTTACCGAAAAACTAAACTTTCGTAAACTTTGCCGACGTTGGGTACCAAAGATTCTTACGGAGCAACACAAAACAAAACGGATGGGTAGTGAGTGCACTTCAGTTTTTGACCCGTTACAATGAAGTCTGCGAAGAATTTCTGACACTGATATTCACAGGAGATGAAACTTGGGTTTCTTACGACACCCCCGAAAGTAAGCGGCAATCAATGGAATGGACGCACACTTCATCCCCAGCAAAGGTTAAGCCGAAACAAATCTTGACACCTCGGAAAATGATGTGCACAGTGTTCTGGGACTGGAAAGGCATCCTACTCATTGATTTCTTACCGCGTGGTCAAACAATCAACGCAGATGCTTTCTGCGAGACATTTAGGAAATTGCGCCGCGCAATACAGAATAAGCGCCGAGGGTTGCTGTCAAAAGGTGTTGTTTTTCTTCACGACAACGTACGACCACACACTGAAAATGTGACAGGGATTTGGCTGGGACGTGTTTGACCACCCTCCGTACAGCCCTGACCTCGCTCCTAGCGACTTTCATTTGTTCACACATCTCAAGTCTTTCCTTGGCGGTCAACACTTCAACAATGACGACGAGCTGAAAGAAGGTGTTTCCAACTGGTTGAAGACACAGGCGGAAAACTTCTATGAAGAAGGTATCCAAAAACCTGTGCCACGCTATGACAAATGCCTGCAAAAGTTCGGCAGTTATGTGGAAAAGTAGTTTAAGAGTCGTAGAATGTTGTGCAATAAATAATTTTTCTGTATCTGTACACAATTTAATTTGATTACCAAACGGAACTTACTTTCTGGACGTGCCTCGTATATCTCTGAAACTATTAGCGGTAACACCCTGAAATTTTGTACGGAGATAAAGGGCACTACTGGAAGTTCATCTATAAGACTTTCAAAATCCAGTTAACTACAAAACGAACATGGCGTCCAAGCGAATTTGAAAATTTTAAATAGATCTTTCTCGCGATTTAATGTTCCAAAATCAATGAAATCTGGTACAGGAAATGTTTATGCACATTGTAATGCACTGGTATCTAATTTAGTTCAATTGTTTACATAACCTCAAGATGGCGGCTGTGCGAATTTTAAAATTAAGTTTTTATTTATTGTGTCGTAGTCATGCGATCGAAGTGAAAGTTTGAATTATGAACCTACGAAATAATTTTCCTTTAATGGTACATGACTATATGGCCTATACATTTAACAATCAAACCAGGGCTGGCATGCGAAATTAAATTCATGGTTGTGGGGACGAAAATAATTTAATTTCGCCGTAAGCGCGATATTCGGGAGCGAAATGATAATGATTGTCGGCGCGTAATTAAATCAAAGCGAAACTTAATTCGAAGCGAAATTAATTTCGTTCCAGACTTTTAATTTCGATCCCGGCGCGAAATTAATTTAGTTCCAGACTTATAATTTCGCTCCCGGCGCGAAATTAATTTCGTTCCACACTTTTAATTTCGCTCCCGGCGCGAAATTAATTTCGTTCCACACTTTTAATTTCGCTCCAGGTGCGATATTAATTTCGTTCCAGACTTATAATTTCGCTCCCGGCGCGAAATTAATTTCGTTCCACACTTTTAATTTCGCTCCAGGCGCGATATTAATTTCGTTCCAGACTTATAATTTCGCTCCCGGCGCGAAATTTATTTAGTTCCAGACTTATAATTTCGCTCCCGGCGCGAAATAAAATTCGTTACAGACTTTTAATTTCGCTCCCGAGGCGAAATAAAATTCCCAAACGGCATTAAGTTTCGCTCTCCGACGTGTATTTAAAATGCATGAAACATTTAATTTCGTTGTTGAAATTAAAATACAGTATATTCGTTTCGAGAGTTAAATAATGTTCTGTACGATGTTCAAAGTCCTGACGTCTGTCTGTCAGGTAGTCAGCCCGAAGGCTGGTTGGATCCTCAAAAAGTACCGCCGGTAGGTTATGTGGGTAGATACCCACAAAAACTCAAGGCAGCGCTATAGTGAGGCGTACTAGACAAGATGGGGGGTGAGGTAGTTTGCCATTGCTTTCCTCACTGAGTCAGAACAGCAGTACTAACCCTATGAGTAGAACCCTTCACAGCATCCACAGGTACTGACTGCCCCAAATTTCATTACTAAGCACCACCCATACCTCAGTAGCTTCCATATAATCACAGCCATGTGTAAGACTGAGACATCGGTGAAAAGCCACATTTTACTCTAGCCCGTGCCAACAGTCAAATGCAAATGAGTCGTCAAGTTACAAAACTCGTTTAATCCACTTGTGAATAAGGATTATTTTCATGAGAAACGTTTCTCTGGACTTTGCCTCACGTATCTTTTGTGTTTGTTGTTTTCTACTTTTGGTTGGTGTTTTTGTGTTTGCTTTGTGCTTTTGCTTTTGAATTTGACTTATTGCTTTTCTTTCTTGGTTTTGTGTTTGTGCTCTGCTTTTGCTTTTTTGAATTTTGCTTTATGTTATTTGTTTTTTGTTTTCTGCTTTTGCTTTTGTTTTTGAATTTTGCTTTTTGCTTCGTCTTTTTGTTTTTGTTTTGTGTTTGTTTTCTGCTTTTGCTTTTATGAATTTTGCTTTTTGCTTTATGTTTCTTGTTTTCTGATTTTGCTTTCTTTTGTTCTGCTTTGCTTTCTACTTCGTCTTTTTTGTTTTGGTTTTGTGTTTGTTTTCTGCTTTTGCTGTTTTTGAATTTTGCTTTTTGGTTTGTTTCTTTTTTATTCTGCATTTGCTTTTGTGTTTGAATTTAGCATTTTACTTCGTGTTTTGTGTTTTTGGTTTTGCATTTGTTTTCTGGGAAATCAAAATAAAACAAAATCAACAAAACAAAATAAAAACAAAAACAAAATAAAACAAATAAAACAAGACAATTTAAAACAAAATAAAACGTAATGAAGTAAAACAAAAAATAAACAAAACAAAATAAAGCAAAATAAAATAAAACAAAATAAAATGAGGTAAAATAAATAAAATAATTAAATAAATAATTTTACGACATGATCCTTATTCACAAGTGGATTAAACGATTTTTGCAACTGGACGACTCAAATGTAGTGCACGGGGTCGTTGGAATGAGGGAGATGGCTACCTGGGAGGCTTGTCGTAGTATAGTATCTATGTGTGCAGTATATGCATCGACCGTCGTCTGGTTATCCAGTGGGACATGGTCCGCACGGAGGTGATTGTTGACGTAGGCGCGGTATTCCTGCCAGTTTGCCGTGCAGAAATTCTGGACCATCCTGGGAGGTGCTAGTGGGGGAAGAGGGAAGTTGAGTAAAACGGGGGCATGATCACCTCCTTTGAGTGGCAGGATAGACACGTCAAACAGATGAAGGAGGGAGTTAGGAGCAATGACTGCGTCGGGGTGGTATTGGAGGAAGGACGGGTAGATTCTGGGAGATGGACGAGGGTGGCGTCGATATGACGTAGGTAGATGTCTAGGCTATGAAGTTCTAGAGCCGAACGGGAATGAAGGTTGAAGTCGGCCATTAGAAGTAAATGGGGGAAGACTTCAGACACGTGGGTAATGCAGTCTTTGGGGATGGGGTGGTAGAGACGAATGTAGATGGTGGCTAGGTGTAGGACGCGGGAACAAATAAGGCTTTCGGGGAAGAAAAGAAACAGATTTCATTTCAGAAACAAAATGAAATGTTCCATGCATTTTAATTTCAGGCCGGAGGGGGGACTAAATGCCGGGAACGAAATTGATGGTCGTTAACAAATTTTATTTCGCGCCAGGAGCGAAATTAAAAGTCTGTAATGAATTTAATTTCGCGCCAGGAGCGAAATTAAAAGTCTGTAACGAATTTCATTTCGCGCCGGGAGCTAAATTAAAAGTCCGTAATGAATTTAATTCCGCGCCAGGAGCGAAATTAAAAGTCTGTAACAAATTTCATTTAGCGCCGGGAGCTAAATTAAAAGTCCGTAATGAATTTAATTCCGTGCCAGGAGCGAAATTAAAAGTCTGTAAAGAATTTCATTTCGCGCCGGGAGCTAAATTAAAAGTCCGTAATGAATATAATTTCGCGCCAGGAGCGAAATTAAAAGTCTGTAACAAATATCATTTCGCACCGGGAGCTAAATTAAAAGTCCGTAATGAATATAATTTCGCGCCAGGAGCGAAATTAAAAGTCTGTAACAAATATCATTTCGCGCCAGGAGTGAAATGTTATTCCATTGAACAATTTCATTTCGCGACGCTAAATTAAATTGATAATGCATTTCGTTTCGCATGCCAGCCCTGAATCAAACATGGCGACCATCCGAAATATTTAGACGGCTCTGAATATTTACGAATCTATTATAGCAATCAAACTGAAATTTTGTATATTGATAGTGGCAATTAACCTAAGTAGGATATATGAAAATAGGCTAGATAGTACTTCACGGAACTACTTGTTTTATATCCTCTTTGCTTCGTCCATCACTGGTTATTTTGCTTCCTAAGTAACAGAAGTCTCCTACTTCCTTCAGCTTTTCATCTATAAGATAAAGTAAATAGCAACAGCTTCAAATCAAATACGGATTCACGACTTCGATATAAACCATTCCAACAGACTTTAACATGACCACTGCATGGCATAGTTCGTTTAAGATTACTAGGAAATTGACATACACATTTTAAGAGCGTTAAAATCCCTCAATATGCCTTCCTTTGGAGGGGAAGTAAAGTCAGCGGTCCCATGTCATAGATTTATGGCATGTTAAAGAACCTTCCACTAATTAAACCTCTGTGAAGCTAAATTGTATAGGTTAAGAATGTACACAACGCTCTTAGGTTCCTACGTTCGTTACCAAGAGCCGACTGCGGTGGCGTCTGGTAGCTAAGTTCTGAACTAGTAGTCGTTGACGGTGGCGTTTGGCGGCAAAAGTAGGAACTATTTGAAAAATTCAGAAGTCTGCAGTCCTTACTTGAATTAAAAAACAGATAACACACACTAACACAGTCGTCACAATTATTACCGGTTATCAGACAAATTCTACACACACCCAAAGTACACGGGGCTACATGACCGCGTTGTCGCAGCCCCTGAACTTATGAACCAACCAAACAGCCAACTGAGATACACAATTGTTTATATTGAACAATACTTCTATTTTTTCTTTTTGGATTTTAGTACTTGAATATATTTCTTAATTTAAATAGACATGACGTCCATTTCAAAATCATGTTAATTTATATTGTAATTCTGTTTCACATACACTTGGCCTAATGTCTAATTAACGAGCTGAAGAAGGGCCCACTGAAGGGCCGAAATCATGTTCCTACTATAAAGGTGTACAGACGAATTTAATTAATATTAGTTAATGTTTTATCCCCTAAGTAAACTGATGAAAAAAAAGGAAGATTGTAGTTTTACGTGACCGTGAATCTTGTGATTATGAGCCGCTGAACGTGCTAGGGAATCCCCTCTTGTTCCCCTCCAAATGACAGGTTTGACATTGGGCGTGGTCTGGTGTGTTTTAGAAGAGGCTACGCCAAGGTTCCTTCCTCTGCGCTCTCTCACTCCAACAGCTCGCTGTCAAAACAAACTTAGTCATCGAGTTGTGCGAAGGATCGGGAGTCGCGCACCTTGAGCCCGGCCGGGGGTAGAGCCCTGTGCGGTAATCAAAACGTTATCCACATCCGCACGACTGTTATCCGCATCCGCCCCGCATCCGAACGACTGTTATCCACACGACTGTCATCCACACGACTGTCACCCGCATCCGCACGATTGTTACCCGCATCCGCACGACTGTTATCCGCATCCGCCCCGCATCCACACGACTGTTATCCGCATCCGCCCCGCATCCACACGACTGTCACCCGCATCCGCACGATTGTTACCCGAATCCGAACGACTGTTATCCGCATCCGCCCCGCATCCGAACGACTGTTATCCACATCCACCCCGCATCCGCACGACTGTTATCCGCATCCGCCCCGCATCCGCACGACTGTTATCCGCATCCGCCCCGCATCCGCACGACTGTTATCCGCATCCGCCCCGCATCCGCACGACTTTTATCCGCATCTGCCCCGCATCCACACGACTGTTATCTGCATCTGCCCCGCATCCACACGACTGTTATCTGCATCTGCCCCGCATCCGCACGACTTTTATCCGCATCCGCCCCACATCCGCACGACTTTTATCTACATCCACCCCGCATCCGCACGACTTTATCTACATCTACCCCGCATCCGCACGACTTTATCTACATCTACCCCGCATCTGCACGACTTTATCTACATCTACCCCGCATCCGCACGACTTTATCTACATCTACCCCGCATCCGCACGACTTTATCTACATCTACCCCGCATCCGCACGACTTTATCTACATCTACCCCGCATCCGCACGACTTTATCTACATCTACCCCGCATCCGCACGACTTTATCTACATCTACCCCGCATCCGCACGACTTTATCTACATCTACCCCGCATCCACACGACTGTTATCCACATCCACCCCGCATCCACACGACTGTTATCTGCATCTGCCCCGCATCCACACGACTGTTATCTGCATCTGCCCCGCATCCGCACGACTTTATCTACATCTGCCCCGCATCCGCACGACTTTATCCGCATCTTCCCCGCATCCACACGACTGTTATCTGCATCTGCCCCGCATCCGCACGACTTTTATCCGCATCTGCCCCGCATCCACACGACTGTTATCTACATCTGCCCCGCATCCGCACGACTTTTATCCGCATCTGCCCCGCATCCACACGACTGTTATCTGCATCTGCCCCGCATCCACACGACTGTTATCTGCATCTGCCCCGCATCCGCACGACTTTTATCCGCATCCGCCCCACATCCGCACGACTTTTATCTACATCCACCCCGCATCCGCACGACTTTATCTACATCTACCCCGCATCCGCACGACTTTATCTACATCTACCCCGCATCCGCACGACTTTATCTAAATCTACCCCGCATCCGCACGACTTTATCTACATCCGCCCCGCATCCGCACGACTGTTATCCACTTCCACCCCGCATCCACACGACTGTTATCTGCATCTGCCCCGCATCCACACGACTGTTATCTGCATCTGCCCCGCATCCGCACGACTTTTATCCGCATCCGCCCCACATCCGCACGACTTTATCTACATCTGCCCCGCATCCACACGACTGTTATCTGCATCTGCCCCGCATCCACACGACTGTTATCTGCATCTGCCCCGCATCCACACGACTGTTATCTACATCTACCCCGCATCCACACGACTTTATCTACATCTGCCCCGCATCCACACGACTGTTATCTGCATCTGCCCCGCATCCACACGACTGTTATCTACATCTGCCCCGCATCCACACGACTGTTATCTGCATCTGCCCCGCATCCACACGACTGTTATCTCCATCTGCCCCGCATCCGCACGACTTTTATCCGCATCCGCCCCGCATCCGCACGACTGTTATCTACATCCGCCCCACATCCGCACGACTGTTATCTACATCCGCCCCACATCCGCACGACTTTATCCACATCCGCATGACTGTTATCTGCATCTGCCCCGCATCTGCACGACTTTTATCCGCATCCGCCCCACATCCGCACGACTTTATCCACATCCGCACGACTGTTATCCGCATCCGCCCCACATCCGCACGACTTTATCCACATCCGCACGACTGTTATCCGCATCCGCCCCACATCCGCACGACTGTTATCTACATCCGCCCCACATCCGCACGACTGTTATCTACATCCGCCCCACATCCGCACGACTATTATCCACATCCACCCCGCATCCGCACGACTGTTATCCGCATCCACCCCACATCCGCTCGACTTTATCCACATCCGCACGACTGTTATCCGCATCCACCCCACATCCGCACGACTTTATCCACATCCGCACGACTGTTATCCGCATCCACCCCGCATCCGCACGACTATTATCCACACCCACCCCGCATCCGCACGACTGTTATCCGCATCCGCCCCGCATCCGCACGACTGTTATCCACATCCACCCCGCATCCGCACGACTGTTATCCGCATCCGCTGACATTACAATCATATTAGTAATTTATTAGATAAAGTATAAAGTATTGAAGCAACCTTCAGACATTTGACGAGAACATCGTTCTCCTGGGCTATGTGTGACTCGCAAGACAATGTTCACTGATGGTATATTGGCTTTCACGGCCAGTGAATTAAAACTTAGCAATTTTTCTAGGTTTGTGCCGTGTCTTGTGTGGGGTTTCGCCTAGAACACCAAGCTGGCTCATCAGCGGGCTCTTGGTGTTCCCGTCCGGACCCCAGAGGAGTTTCGTCCCTCTGAGTAACCGCAAGTGCTATGGGTGGCTACTTACTTAGTCGTTATATATACCCACGCAGGCAAAAGCAGGTATAAAGGACGTTCTTTTTGGTATAGACCGTAAGTCATCAGACTCCTCACTAATTGAGGGTATTTCCACTCACTTCTTTATTATTCTCATACAATCCAAGCGAAAGCAAATAGGGAAATAGCAAGAAACGTGAAAGACACACATCTTAGCCAAAACTAAATTATTTTTAAGAAATCCAGTTCAACTTTCTAAAGGCTATCCTCAAATTTACACTAAACATTATCCGCTATCCGCTCAGCCAAGCATCCACCCAGGACTTAAACTATCACCCATCCGCCTAATGCTTTTCAACAGGGAAGGTTTTACATTATTGTATTTTATGGCCATTGGCTACATTAAACTACGAGGCACGTCCAGAAAGTAAGTTCCGTTTGGTAATAAAATTAAATTGTGTAAAGATACAGAACATTCTACACCTCTTAAACTACTTTTCCACATAACTGACGAACTTTTGCAGGCATTTGTCATAGCGTGGCACAAGTTATTGGATACCTTCTTCATAGAAGTTTGCCGCCTGTGTCTTCAACCAGTTGGAAACATCTTCTTTCAGTTCGTCGTCATTGTTGAAGTGTTGACCGCCAAGGAAAGACTTGAGATGTGAACCAGTTCTTCTGTAACCAAAGATGGACGCCCACTTCACTACGTCCTTCATTGAACTGTCGGACCCATCTTCTCACCATTGAATCACTCATCATCGCATTTTGTCCATATACTTCGCAAATTTGCCGATAAACTTCAATTGGTTTCACTTTCCTAGCATTCAGAAACGAATCACAGATCTGATTTCACAAGCGGCGGGATTTTCAATCAACACCGACATTGTACGAGTAAACATGCACAACAACGCGTACGTGGCTGACAGCGCTCTCCAAATGGCGCACGTTTCTTCTCCTTGATACAGAGCGTCTACCGCGCATATGCGGAACTGCGCTGCAGCGGAACGTACAACTACTAGTCGGGGAAATAAGTATAGATACTCGAGTTTAGAGGTCAATAAAACCTTTACCCTTAGTCTTACATAAGAATAACCTACACCAAAATTTTCCTTGTTTTATTTGTCGTTTAACGATATAGAGTAAATATTTGCATTGTATCTCGTTAAAATTTTATAGCAGATTGAACAAAAAGAGTACCGGTTTTTCTTACCAAGTTCACGGAGCACTCACTTAGAAGGATCATTACGTTAAAAGTATTGATCGGATCGTAACGAAACTCTAATACGTCTTAAAGGAACTTATTGTTAATGCGTATATGTAGTTTTAATCTGATCTGACGTTTCTTTAAATAGTTGTTGTGAATTTTGTAAAACAACTTTTTCTCGGGCCTGGGTGGTCATAGCAGTATGAAATATGGCTTGCTAAGAGATTCATATCAATGCAAGCCTAAACGAAAAACTACATTTTATCTACTTTTAATAATTGCTTTTATATCGATTGATATTTAATCAGGTGGTTATGTGAGAAGAATGTATCGTAGCAAGCGACAGGATCAATGCGCTCGGTCGAGGAAACTCGTGCGACGTTGCCCTGTGAAACATAATACGCGCGCGTTCCCAGCCGTAAGGTCTGTGAATTTCTGTTGTTTCGTAATTTGTGTTAGGCCGGTATTACACTATCAAAGAAATTTGTCAAATAAATGTTATCAAATATTTTATAAAACTGAACTTGTATCACAGTTATACAAAGCAATCATCACACCATTACACTACATCAAATATTTTATGATAGTTCAGCAAAATGGATGAAGGATAGTTCCTTGTTCACTTAACTATATTATAGTAGTTGAAATTCTGTGGTGGCAATACCGGTATTTAAAAGAAACAGAAAGATAAAGTGAATGTCTATGGGTTAAACCATGGGTCGCTCACGTGACAAGGAAGATATTATTTTATACGAGTAAAATCTTGGTGAAGGAGCAGCAGTACGAGGACTTGAAAATTAACAATAATTAAAATAAATTAAAAACCCTAAGTGAAATTGACGAATTATAATACAAATATTATAATATATATTCGCCTCCGTGGTGTAGTGGTCAGCGTGCTTAGCTGCCACCTCAGAGGTCCGTGGTTCGATTCCCGGCTCTGCCACGAAATTTGAAAAGTGGTATGAGGATTGGAACGGGGTCTACTCAGCCTCGGGTGGTCCAAATGAGTAGAGGGGGGGGGGGGGGGTTGATTCCCACCTCAGCCATCCTCGAAGTGGTTTTCGTGGTTTCCCACTTCGCCGAGATGATACCTAACGCAAGGCCGCCTCATTCCCTCTTCCTTGCCTATCCCTCCCAATCTTTCCATCCCTCATAAGGTCCCTGTTCGCTTTGCAGGTGAAGCCACCTGGGCGAGGTGCTGGTCACACACCCCAGTTGTATCCCCGATCCCGAAGTTTCAAAATGGAGGCGGTAAATGTGGGATCCATCGCAGAGTCCGAGGGTAGCCAACCCTGGAGGGTAATACGACTAAGAAAAAAAACAACACTATCATTCACGTCTATTTAACTTAACTATTTAATTCTTCTTCATATCCTGAAATATTCGTCCCTTATGTACAGCGCTAATATCCTCTGCTAATTTTACCTACAAGTTAGAGAAACGTGTCTTATTTCATATCCGCAAGAAGTGAAACATTTCCCAACACCTTTTGTAATGAGGGCTTTGGACCCCCATTGGCAGGTTTAAAAATAGTGTGTCAGCTGAAAAGCTATTATTATAAGATTAATTGTTTTAAGTAATTTACACTTTGAGATTATAAGATTATAAAACTGCTCGCTTATTAACCGTCTGAAAAATCACTGCCCGATGAATCAGATGAACTGTCATTTAAGTTTATAACAAGTGGCTCAACAACGGGGACGTCTTCTGTTAGCCCATCCTTTTCCCAGTAATGTTTCTGTATTTTATTGGTGTGTTCGGTGCATTTTTTTCCATAGCTCCGGTGTTACGGACCTCAAGGCTTCTTTACAGAGATCTCACATCACCTCCATTGATCTTCCTCTCTCCGCTCCGCCTGGTTACTCATATTCACTTTAGCTATTTTATTTTTCACGTAGGACCAAACCAGCTCTACAGTATGTGGTTGAGCTCACAATGAGCAACTGGCAACCAGACGAGTTCGACGTCAGGACGAACATTCTTGATTATCTGTCCCAGCTTCTTTTTAGGTGCGCTGAAGTGAGGTTTGGCGTGAACAATTAGCTCTGCTTTCGTCATACTTTCATACTTTTGGATTCTGGGAGGAAGAGGAATATCTTTCATTGCAGCGGTACATCTCTTCACCGTGGCTATCTACCTTCCCATACACTTGGATACTTTTTGCTAAACCCTCTTATCATTATTACTTTCTCTCTCGCTTCTAAAAAAACATATTGCACATAAAATCATGGCAAATTCTCCCTCCGTTTTTAACTGCGGTTTAGCTGGCATCTTGATCGATGTAGGTAATACAGACAGTGATAGTTGCTGCTTGTTGCTAATGACTCAACGAAGAACAAAGGTCAGAGTTTGGCGTGCGCATGAACGAGCGCGCAGCGAGTTCGAAATACGGTAGTCAACTGGCAACCTTGTCAGGCTGCTACGGTACTATCGCCACCCACAATGATCCGATTAAATATCAATCCATATAAAATCGATAACCAAAAGTAGATAAAATGTAGTTTTACGTTAAGCCTTGCATTGCTATGAGCCTCATAACAAGCCATATTTCATACTGCTACGACCACCCAGGCCCGAGAAAAAGTTTTTTTTACAAAATTCACAACAACTATTTTACGAAACGTCAGATAAGATTAAAACTTCATATACGCGTTAACAATAAGTTCCTTTAAGACGTATTAAAGTTTCGTTACGATCAGATCAATACTTTTAACGTAACGATCTTTCTAAGTGAGCGCTCCGTAAACTTGGTAAGAAAAACCAGTACTTTTTTGTTCAATCTGCTATAAAATTTTAACGAGATACAATGCAAATATTTACTCTATATCGTTAAACGACAAATAAAACAAGGAACATTTTGGTGTAGGTTGAAGACACAGGCGGCACACGTCTATGAAGAAGGTATACAAAAACTCGTGCCACGCTACGACAAATGCCTACAACATTTCGGCAGTTATGTGGAAAAGTAGTTTAAGGTTTGTAGAATTTTGTGCAATAAATAATTTTTCTGTATCTGTAGCCTACACAATTTAATGTTATTACCAAACGGAACTTACTTTCTGGACATACTTCGTATTACTAATCATTTGAAGACTTTAGACAAAATTTCATACTTCTGTCATCATCGTTCATTTCTAGTTCTGGATTTGTACTTGTCTTCGCAACTTCAATGCAAAAAATAGCTAATTTTGTGCGTCAACATCGTTATAAAGAAAGTGGTTTACAGACCTATCGTCATGCAAATTGCGAGTGATGTAAACACGTGCTTGCCTGTAATATAAACTTCTTAGCCAGTATTCATCATCCCACATGTTCCTCAGTGTAGTGGAGGAGATTTCTTTCTTTTATGAAAGCCTTTGTCTGACGGTGGTGCTTTATGGAAGTGAAACTTGGACTGTTGTTGCTGTAGAAAACAGGAGAATGGAACCCTTTTAAATAAGGTGTTAGAGGCGTATGAAGATTAAGATAGAGTAACAAAATAATGATGAAGTACCGGTAATAAGACAAGTGGGGAGGAGAGAAGTTACTGACGAGTGCTAATGAAAAGAAGTGATAGGTTTGTAGTACACATAGGCGTGATCAAAAAGTTTCCGTTTGACGGCCATACAGTCCAGAATCGCTATACCAATCAGGCAAAACCGCTGTGAGCATTGAGAGTCTCATCCCACGGACACACCAGGTTGAAGATCTCCGTGTGGTAAAACACTGTGTGCTGCTGTGTGAAGAAGTCCGTAACCACCTGCTGCACATCCTCGTCCAACAGGAATCGTGGACCCTTCAAGACCTTTTGTAAGGGGCCTAAGGCGTGATAATCGCATGGGGGGAGAGATCAGGACTATAGGGAGGATATTTGAGTGTCTCCCACTTGAGTTGGCGTACCATCTGCGTTACGACCTGTGCGGTATGGGGACGGGTGTTATCATGAAGCAGCCCCCCTTGCGCAGATGTCCTGGACGTTTCACCTTAATTGCACGCCGTAATTTCTCCAGTGTTGCGCAGTGCTGTTCCCCAGTGATAAAGACATCAGGTTGGAATCAATAATGAAACAACAGGGTGAACATCACCTTTGCAGAAGATGGTTGGTTCTTGAACTTCGTGGGACGAGGGAACTATGGATGACATCACTGCATCGTCGATGCTTTCGATTCAGGTTCCCAATGGTGGCACCAGCTTTCGTCACCTGCAACAATGCGCCCCAGGAAAGTGTTTCCTTAAACATTGAAACTTTGGGGCAGATGACCTCGTAGTTCCACCCCTTAAAACAACAATAACTAATTAACATTGAAACTTATCGGGTGCTGCAAGCAAACAGTCATCCGGTGTGCCTTTTGTTCGGCATTCAACACCTGGGGTATCGCAACGCTGCTGGTGTCTCCTCCGCCAGACGACTGCTCCCTGCCTTTTTTCTTTTCTCGGGGGGAGGGGGCGAAAGGGTTTCCCGCACCCCCCGCGTGACAGCCGACCTGTTCTACTGCTGTGACCGACATTCTACATAGTAGAAGAAACAGATGGGGGTTTGGAATGGATTGCCCTTTGAGGCTTAGTGCCTGTCTGATTGCAGTTGCAATTTACCAGGCATCATAATGGTTATTAACATGGTAGACTATTATGTGGTATAGGTAGAATGAAGGTCCAGGGAAGTACCGCATAGGCAGAAAGGAAAGATTGCCTACACGTGAAACCTGGCAGCTTGGTGATGGCTCATGCAAGGATGTGGATGGACATTGGCAGGTTATGTTAGTACGGGAGGTGTGTCATGCAACAGTTGCATCGTCAGTTTCCTCGCCGAGATTAGTATTTGTGGGGAATCAGTATGCTTGGTACTGCTGAGACTAGCGTGTCCGCAATGGCAGACGACCTGTGTGTCTGGGGTTAGGTTCGTAACGGAGTCCTCCTAGGATAGTACCAAGTCTCCGTGATCCGGAGATGGGAGCCACGCCTGCAAGCAGGGGCTTCGTCTATCGTGCCCTGGACATTGGTGATGTTGCCATCATTCACTCCGCTGCTTCATACAGTCGTCCTAGAGCTAGAACTTGGACATTAAGTGATTAGTAGTCCTTCCCCTTGGCAGGCAAGGGGGAGTTTTTTTTGTTGCTCCTGAACCCACCACTCTCGCTCCTTGTATACAATTGCCGGATGGGCATGTACCAGTGGCGGCTGGCGTTGTACTATTTGCATTAAGGGAGAGAGAGAGAGAGAGAGAGAGGGGGGGGGGGGGTACATGGGCACCCGCAGGATTTTTTCTTGGGGGGTTGCAAGTAATATTTTTCATTTCATTACCTATATGTTACTGGGTGTTATTAAGACGTACACCCCCGCAGCACATTTTCGTTTCACTTCTTACTTGCTTCGTGATTTGACTGCACTTAGACCGTTGGGTACATGATCTTTATGGCATGAATGGGAGGATTTTTTTTAGCTCAGGGTTTTTGTCCATGGGAGTTCGCTTTTCTTTGTGAATCATCGTCATAATGTTCATTTTTAATCAGGCAAAAAGTAGTTGTATCACCATGTATCGACAAAAAAAAAATCAAACAGTTCATTAAAATGTTAATGTTAATCCAGTTCGCCGATTTTTAAAATAACTGAAGACATTCTCAAATAATCCCAAATTACTAAGTTAAATACAACTGTGGAATTATCCCTAGATGTAAATCAGTTAACCATCAGTAACTTCAATTTATGAAATTAACTGGTGAGACAATGAACTACCTCGAAATATTCTCGGGATTTCAGGGCGGGCGGGCACGTCCCCTCCTTGCCCACCCCCTTCCTGCCAATGAAGTGGTAGGATATAAGACTGCTTGATATCGGAGAAAACTGTATTCAATTGCGCGGTAAAACGGATGTACCTCATTCATAACGAATGCGACAGTTCCAAGAACATCACATTTTCATCGGATTAAATGGAATATAAGTTAGTCTGCGTGAAAACCCTCACGAGGACAAAACAACGTAAGTTGTATACGAGGGCGAGAACTTCGAGTGTCACAAGTACGTGCAACTTTGCAAGACTTGGTCTCGGCAGCTGACGGAGCATGTCGGATGTCTCCGTCCACGTCTCGGCTTCCTGGTTGCAGTCAGCGGGCAACGACCAGCCGAGTTAACTGTTGGGATAGGGCTTGCCCGGTCTAGCATCTCGGCCATACCCTTCACTATTGAGATCTGGTCGGTGCTTGGGCCTGGCAACGACCAAACGGACGAGCCCTCCTAGACGGCTGCTGGCGCGCTTCGCTTTCTCAGAGAGTTTACAGTGACTTACTATAAGATTTCGTGAATTATTAAAGAACAGAATTATGACTTCCTATACATATAATGCCTGTTTGCCATCTCTTGATGAATGCAGTACATTTGCATTTGTCTGTTGGCACAGGCTAGAGTAAAATGTGGCTTTTCACCGATGTCGTAGTCTCACTTATGGCTGTGATTATATGGAAGCTACTGAGGTATGGGTGGTGCTTAGTAATGACATTCAGGGCACAGTCAGTGCCTATGGCTGTTGTGAAAGGTTCTACTCATAGGGTTAGTACTGTTGTTCTGACTCGGTGAGGAAAGCAATGGCAAACTACCTCACTCCTCACCTTGCCTAGTACGCCTCAATATAGCGCTGCCTTGGGTTTTTATGGGTATTTACCCACATAACCTAACGGCGGTACTTTTTGAGGATCCAACCAGCCTTCGGGCGGACTACCTAACAGACAGATACATATAATAGTAAACATACAACTTTTATTACTAAAAATATTATACGGTATTAATTGATTTTCATGTATTAATCTGGTCGTTTTGCAACACTGCAACCTTATTACCGGCCGCCACTGGCATGTACAAGGAGCCAGAATGGCGAGCACGGGTGAAACCGACCAGAGAAGGAGCGACCGGGCTGAAGGCCCATTGCTTTATTCATAAATACTGTATACTGTACATACAAGCAACCAAATACTACAGAGAACAAAACCCTTCAAGGACATACAATTAACATGAAAACACCCTAGAAGAACAGGAACTAAAATGTTAACGCAAGTTCGTGCTGCAACTGAACAAAATCACTGAGTCCACTGAAACCACTGCGCACTTGTTCAGTCAACCCGTATCCAAGTACCAAGTTCCACCTAGAGACTGTCCGTCGCACTCGTTCACTCTGCGTCGCACCTTGAGCGGATCCTTCCACTCTCCTCTCGGCGAACCGCCGCTGCGCATCCTCCTGCCCCATCGTGGGCTGCGGCCTCGGCCGTGACGCTGAGACGGGGCTCCGCGGGTGACCGTGGGCTGGTATTGGAACCCGCGCAGTATGTCCAAAATATGGTCGAATGGAAACCTTTTGTTCACCCCTTATACTAAGACACCCAGGAATAGCAAACTTAGTTATGGAAGGAAGGGTCGAGGACAAGAACTGTAGGGGTAGACCAAGGTTAGAATATGTTAAACAGATTTCCTCAGATGTAGGGTGTTTGTAGAGATGAAATGATTAGCTCAGCTCAGGGAGGCATGTAAGGCATCGTCATACCAGTCTAAAGACTGAAGACTAGAGCAGCGCGCTACACCACACCGCTCCCAGCGTTAGAAGAGCGAACTAGGGTGTAACCCACTCACATCTCATATCACGTGTGGTATCAACCTACACAGGCTACATGGGACCACCAATTATACCTCACCTCAGAAGGAAGTGATGTCCCAAACAAGGCTCATCATCCTTTGTGGTGGTCAACACGATCTTGTTGTTTTATTTCGTTTAGAGACATGGGACATGTGCGTTAAATTAGTCACATACCGCCTTCTGTGGTCTCGAGGTACAAACTGAAACTCCAATCCCAAATGTTCAGAGTTTGTTTTCCACCTCTGTTTCCGACACATGTCGGGGTGGTTCCTAACTTAAGGCCTCGGCCGTCTCCTTCCCAATCCTACCCCAAATAAAAAAATACACACTAATACAGCCATCACAATTAACACCGGTTATCAGACAGATTCTACACACACCCAAAGTACATGGGGCTACATGACCGCGTTGTCGCAGCCTCTAAACTAAGGAACCAACCAATCACTCTGTATTATTGTGGGTATTTGTAATTCAGATGAGGATTGGGAAGGAGGTGGCCGTAAGGAACCATCTCGACATTCGCATGGAGTAGAAGTGGGGAAACCAAGGAAAACCAATTCCAGGATGGCTGCGGTAGGAATTGAAACCGTCTCTTCTCATTTTTGTCTCTCCAGGCTGAGTGTACCCCATTCCAGCCCTCAAACCAGAATTAAATCAAAATAAATTCATGTCGTGTGAAAATAAAATGTAAATACCAGACATTTCGAAGGAACCTTGCCTCCTTTTTCAATGGAATTAAAATAATGTGGCCAAAGAAAGTATATCAGTGAGATTACAAAAAACAAGAGAAATTCCTCTGTTCGTCACCGAAGAGCAGCCGCCAGAAAGTACTGTATGGACCTTAGTAGAAAAACGCGCCATATTCATTAGAACAGTGGACAGAGTAGTAAGGAAGGAAGGAGAAGGTAAAGAGGGCGGGGGGAAAATATTGACAGTCCAGACTCCTTGAAGAATGAGGATGTCCAAATAAGGAGAAAGGGTGGGGGAGAGGGTTGGATGGATATAAGGAAACAGAAATAAAAGGGAAGTGTATCTGTGCGATGCCTAACGTCATACAGGCAACGGCGAAAAAAAAAAAAACAGATGGAAACTCCTCCAGTGATGAACAAAGAAGATCAAAAAATGGTCCCGTACCCATAGAGGAAAACCGTACAAAATTTGAAATGGGTGAAGAACTAGAGAAAATGAGAGGAACTATCTTTCCAGATCTTTAATAACTGGTAGCCAAGTGTCACTCACCTGATATCTAGTGTCTCTGTTAAAGTTTCGGGCCGTGAAAGCCTTAATCTACATATCAGAATTAAATCTCTTGGCAGGGCGGGGAATCGAACACGGGTCTCCGCAGTGACAGCCAAGAGTGATAACCACTACGCAACGAGGCGGACAACTGTAGTAGTGTGTGGAGCCGTCCCACGGCCTGTGGCTTGGCAAGCCTGGTCTCAAGTTTGTCAGACCTCACGTCGCGTCGTGGACACGCAAAGACTCGTTATTACTCGGGTTGGCTCGGCCTTTCCCTTGTATTGTCGGTACCTCCCTGCGACATCAGTACAGCTTGAGCACCCATTCCCACGATCTGTTGTGGTTTATTGCAGTGGCTTCTGCAGGTTTATTCAGTTTTCTGAAAGTCTCCGTGGCTTAGGCGGCAGCACGCCGGCCTCTCACCGCAGGGTTCGTGGTTCAAATCCCGGTCACTCCATGTGAGATCTGTGCTGGACAAAACGGAGGCAGACAGGCTTTTCTCCGAGTACTCCGGTTTTCCCTTTCAAAAATTTCATTCCAACAACACTCTCTTCTTCTTCTTCTTCTTCTTCTTTTGAGACCACAAAGGATCACTTTACCCAACCATTAGTTCGTCGACTTGTAGGAACTGTACGAGCCTTGCGGTCCTCCCAGTACTTCTTCATGCGTATTGATCGTCTTGCCCGTTCTTCGGCGGAAAATATTCTTGTAGGAATTTTCTTCTTTGTGAGTTGAAAATGAAACGTCATATTTTTAAGTGCTGTAGTTACACTTTTCTTATTTGCAGCATCTTCTGTTGTTAGGCCAATTTCTTTTAAGTCCTCTCTGATTTCTTTTAACCATCGGCATCCAGTTGTTGTGTTTTTTGAAGCAAGATTGTACTGCACTAGTTGTTTTAGAAGACGTGAATCTGGCATTCTCATGATGTGCCCAAAGAATCCTAGTCTTTTCTTTCGCATGGTATCAGTAATGGGTTCTAGGTTGTTATAGACCATATTGTTAGCTATTATTCGCCATTGCCCATCTTTTTTATATCCTTTATTGATACAAGTTCTTCCAATTCGCCTTTCGATCTTCTGTAATCTGTCGGTTTTAGAATGTTCATTTAGATGGAATAATGTTTCTGCTGCATATGTGGCTTCCGGTTTTATGACTGTATTGTAATGTTTAATTTTTGCATTAAATGATAAGCATTTCTTTTTGTAAGTTTCCCATGTTAATTTTTGTGCCCTAGATAACTTGTTGGTTCTTATTTGAATTGACGCTTTCTCATTTAAATTGTTTGTTATTAGCTCTCCTAGATATTTGAATCGTGTTACAATTTTAATTTTTGTATCATTAATTTGTATTTCCGTTAATGGTGTTGGTTTTTGTGGCATGATTTCTGTTTTTTCGAATGATATCTTAAGGCCAATTTTATTTGCAATTGTCTGAAGCTCTGATATCTGTGTTTTGGCTTCCTCTAAATCTTTCGCCAATAATGCCATGTCGTCTGCAAAACCAAGACAGTTTGTTTGAAATTTTCTCCCTATTTTTATATTTGGAGGGCATTTCTTAGACCATTCTCGCATTACCATTTCCAATGCACAATTAAATAGTAATGGTGATAAGCCATCACCCTGTCGTAAACCGGTTGTGACCTCAAATGGGTCAGAGAATTCACCTCTGAATTCACTCTCCTCTATCATTTCATCTGTCGTTCATTTAATCATTGCCTCAGAGGAGTGCGACAGGCTTCAGCAGCCTACACAGTTCATATCCTCGCCGCTAGATGGGAGCTTCATTCATTCATTCCCTTCCTTGACCAGGTCGGTCGCCTGGAAGCAGGCTGTGGATTTTTCATTTAGTTTTCTGAACGTTGTCAGTGCTTGATCACGGATAATTATGGAGTGGTCCAATGTAGTGATTATGGAATTTTTAGATTTGTGCGAGGGAAAACCATCTGGAACCCGTGAAATGCTGACCACTCGTAGAAACAAGAAATAAGATGCTTGGAAGCGAATCCAAGATAGCATCAGCGTTGAGTGTTCTTTAATAGAGATGGAAAAGAATAAAGAAACTTTGATGGCGACTTACAGAAGGTTAACAAGCAGTTCCGTGAAGCCTATTTTCATATATCCTACTTATGTTAATTGCCTTTATCAACCTACAAAATTTCAGTTTGATTGCTGTAATAGATTCGTGGATTTTGAGAACCGTCTAAATATTTCGGGTGGTCACCATGTTGGATTTTTCTATAAGTAGGCCATAGAGTTATGTACTATTATATGAGGATTATTGCGTAGGTTCAAACGTTGTTTTCGATCGCATGATTAGGACAAAATTTTAAAATTTCGCACGGCCTCCATCTTGACGTTATGTTAGCAATTGAACTAAATTAGATGTTGGTGCATTACAATGTGTATAGGCATTTGCTGTACGAAGTTTCACTTCGTTCGGATGGTTAAATCGCGAGAAAAGTCTATTTAAATGTTTCAACTTCGCTTGGCCGCCATGTTCGTTTTGTAGTTAACAGGTTTTTGTAAGTCAAATAGGTGAACTTCTAGTAGTGCCCTTTATCACCGTACAAAATTTCAGGGTGATATCGGTAATAGTTTCGGAGATTGAATGCTGGTGAAATATTTCGCACAGCCACCATGTTGGATTAGTGAGACGTAATGAAATTTGAAGGGCACGGTCGGGGTCAGCCAAAACGGTGCTATGACCTTACCGAGGTTCGTTGAAATAGCTCCAGCCGCTTAGAAGTTATCAGAGGGACACACACACACACACACACACACACACACACACGGACAAAAGGTGAACTCATAGGCCTATTTTTTTTTCATTAATGAAAATAGGCTAAAAACAGTACTGGAACTAAAGAAGTGAACAAGCCAGAATGGTTTTGCATCTATAAACTCACAGAACACTGAACCTACTAGATTTGGTGACTCTTTTAGACTGGTGGCCGCTCGAGATTCACCAAGCTACGAGCCTTTCCACTCCATGGGAACAGCTTGAGGTCGGAATACGACAGAGCACGACAGGCCACAACAGACTACAAGTCTGTGAGTAGGCTCGCCAAGCCGCAGGCCGTGAGAACAAGGCTTTAGGGTCAGTAATGGGCTAGTTGCTAACCTGGGGGGGGGGGTTAGGAGAATATGGGAAATCCCCAGGAAAAAGCACTCTCCGTATATCCGCTGTTAGTTAGTTATTGAGGTTTGAAGGGGCGGAACTACGAGGTCATCTGCTGTTAACGCCGGGATTTGAACCTCCGATGTGTCGTTTTGCTACAGTTCACCGTCACAAAATAATGTGGTTTGTCTGGCGAATTTCCCGGCTGTGTAAAGAAATTTAATTCTGGTCTGAGGCTGGAATGGGGTACACTCAGCCTCGTGAAGCAACACTGAGAATATTACTACCTAGCCAAACTGGAAGTAATTTTCCGTGGTTTACCACCTCTACTCCAGGTAAATGCCGGGATGGTTCCTAACTGATGGCCACGGCCGCCTCCTTCCTAATCCTCACCTGAATGACAAAAAACACACACACACTATTAGTATACATACGCCAATAAGAGGTTTACCTCCAATGGGCATAGTGCTTCAGCTTTGATTACAGTGGTGTAAAGCCTTATTCTCCTCTCACAGACGATAAGGGGGAGTACCAACCTGTCTATGCCACCTCATATGTCAATCCAGTGTTCCTTTAGGACACCTTCGAGGGGAGGGCAGTGCCCCAACATGTCCGCCCATATCATCGTCTGATCTGATTTGACCTTGTGGTACCAGACCGCGTGGTCGTATGTGACAGCACTTATGAACTGTAATCACGGTCCTTCAGGTATGTACCGGGAGTGTTGCCAACAGCACAGAAGTACATAATGTTGTACGGACTGAGTAGCTTTGGAGATCCGTAAATTGAAGATATGGGGGTGATGATCAAGAGATCTAAACTGAAGTAACTGTAGCAGATATGACCGCTATAAGGGGTTGTTTCATTTGAGGGCCTTTGACATCGTATGTGACAGCCCTGGGGCCTATATAGGGATTTTTCTTTTTTTTTTTTGTGTGTGGGGGGGGGGGGGGGTCATCCGGGGGTTTGGGAGCCCGGGGTTCCTCGCCGGGAATCCTTTGTATAGTTAAGTGCAAAATGATCAGATTTAAGGTTATCTGGCATCACTTTTTCAACCAATTTGTTGTGATGTTTTATGGTTAATGTCAAACACAACTAACACAATTTTGTATTGATTTCCCTGAAGGAGATCTTAAACGTGCCAGTAAATATAATGGTACGAGTCACTCGTGTTAACTACTCTCCAATGTCATCTGGCTGCGCCGGAATTCGATCCTGCTACCTTGCGTATATCATGCGAGCACCTTACCACTGTGCCACATAGCCGGTATGACCTTAGAAGAGATGTCACATCATTAAAGCTTTTTATGTTCGACCCTCACTATTATGTGTCAGATAACTGTATCATAATGATGGTCATTATAACACTCTTTTTCATTATGATACAGTTTCTCCAGCCAATCAGAGCTCGTTCATTGACCAATTAGGTAACGATACCAACATGTCGGACATAAACACAACATCGAACTATAATAAATTACCGACATGGAATACGCACCGTCCATATGTTCGCGTAAATAAACTGGCGAATATGAGACAACAAATAGCACTGTACCTTAATATAATTTCTACACAGCGCATTCATTGTCTTCAAACAACTCCAGTGACAATATTACTGAGGGGCGGCAGATGTAAACATATGGCCTGCATATGGCATTGCAAGCACACAGAGCGCATGCGTCGGTCGTCCATCCAGAGATCTTGAAAGACAGAGATATAACACCCAACGCTCGCTCTGCGATCACAAAATTCTTGTGGCTGACTCTCAACAGATATTTATGAATATTTATGTTAAAACATATAATAAAGTTATAATTATTGTCGAACATAAACAGTCGTATGCAACTCGCCTATAATGGTAATTAAGACACTCGTATGGAAATTATAAAACTCGCATACGCTCGTTTTATAAAAATACTCGTGTCTTAATTATAGCCATTATAGGCTCGTTGCATAATGTACTATTTTAACATTAATTTATTATGGCTTCAAGCCAAGATTGACCATACAACCAGCTACATACAACATTACAGTAACCATACGGACACGACTTTGAACTTAAAAAATAAACCACAGAAACTGAGGAATGATCAAATGGATGCTGTAAATACGAAAGGAACAAGAACAGTCGCCTCCGTTGTGTAGTGGTCAGCGTGCTTATCTGCCACCCCGGAGGTCCGAGGTTCGATTCCCGACTCTGCCACGGAATTAGAAAAGTGATATGAGGACTGGAACGAGGTCTCCTCAGCCTCGGGTGGTCGAAATGAGTAGAGGGGATTAGACTCCCACCACAACCTTCCTCGAAGTGGTTTTCCGTGGTTTCCACTTCGGGATGGTACCTACCGACAGGCCACGGCTGCCTTCTACCCTCTTCCTCGTCTATCCCACCCATTCTTCCCATCCCCTCCCAACCCTCATGAGGCCCCCTGTTCGCTTTGCAGGTGAGGCCACCTGGGCGAGGCGCTAGACCCGCCTCCCCAGTTGTATCCCCCGGCCCGATGTCAAGCTCCAGGACACTACCCGTAGAGGAGATCCCTCGCTGAGTCCGTGGGAAAAGCCTACCTGGAGGGTAAACTGACTACGAAAAAAAGGACAAACCGAAAACAGGTACAATTATATTTGAAAAATGGTGTTTTGATGTCTTCCGTAGTCCATCTGTAAGCACTCGTGTATCGAATCACCCTAACAAGGAAATAACACAGATGAGGTATCTATAGACAGACTAGAGGAACACTTTAACGCTAAAATAAAGTAGGGGACTTCTGCTACTTAGGAAGCAAAAATAATCCGTGATGGACGAAGTAAAGAGTAAGTAGGTTGGCTCAGGCAACGAAAGCATTTTTACAGGCAAAAAATCTGTTGACATCAAATATAGATTTAAGTATTACAAAGTCTTTCTTAAAGCCTTTGTCTAGTCTAGAGCGTGTCGCTCTACGAAAGTGAATCTTGGACTGTTGGCGCAGCAGAAAAGAGCATTAGAAATGTTGTGTTACAGGAGAATGATGAAGATTAGATGGGTAGATAGAGTAACAAATGAAAAGGTATTAAGAGGAGTGGGAGAGGAGAGATGTTTCTGGTGACTGCTAATGATGAGAAGAGATAGGTTGGTAGGTCAAATTTTAAGACACCCAGGAATAGGAAACTTACTTTTGGTTGGTTGGTTGGTTGGTTGGTTCCTCCGTTTAGGGGCTGTGACAACCTGGTCATGTAGCCCCGTGTACTTTGGGTGTGTGTAGAATCTGTCTGATAACCGGTGTTAATTGTGATGGCTGTATTAGTGTGTGTTATCTGTATTTCAGGTAAGGACTGCATACGATCAATTTCAAGTAGTTCCTACTTTTGTTACCAAATGCTACCATCAACAACACCCAGCTGTGAACGTGGCTACTAGATACCACCTGGCGGCGCACGTTGGAACTTAATAGAGCGTTAATCAAATGTAACCTACAAATTTAGCGTCACACAGTTGTAGTTAATGGAAGGTTCTTTTACATGCCATAAATTTAAGTATGACATGGGCCCACCGGCTTTACTTTCCCTCCGAAGGAAGGCATACTGAGGGATTTTTAACGCTCTTGAAAATTCGACGACTTCGGCTGGGTTGAACCCGCGATCTTGGGCACAGAATCTGTGCATGCTACCCACTACGCCACCGAAGCCGCAAAAATAAGAACTTACTGTAGTTATGGAAGGAAGGGTTGAAGACAAGAACTGTAGGGGTTGACTAAGGTTAGAATATACTAAACAGATTGCCTCGGACGTAGGGTGTTGTAGAGAGGAGCTGCATCAAACTAGTCAAAAGACTGAAAACTCAAACAACAACATATGATTTGTTACTCAGACTCAATGTGTTTGATGTTTCAGGCGGTGCAAACCGGACAGGGTTCAGTCAGTGCCACAAGTATGGCGGTGATCTAGTGGGCGCCTATGTGGTGTGGGTGTCTGCGCGAAGACCAGGACATCGCGACACTGGAAGGATCGAATCCTGCAACCAAGGATGGACCTACAACCATACAGCGCTCTTCCCCACCATTCCGAGTCAGGTAAGAGCATGAGTCACACTGCGCTTGCGCTTTGACTGGTCTACCCCACAGTTGGGAACTAATGACTTACGTGTCGGAAGTTAAGGGAAAACTGAGGGATTTTTAACGCTCTTAAAAAATCCGACGATATCGGCCGGGTTTGAACCCGCGATCTTGGGCATAGAAGCTCAGCATTCTACCAACTACGCCACCGCAGCTGCCTTTCCTGAGCCTATTTTGCCCGAAATGTGAAAAGTGCGAATGAAGGGTCTCTGACCTCGTTTAAGGGGCTCCGGAATGCCCGAAATCTTCAACATTATCAACATTTTGATATTGATCCATATTAATCAACGGACATTTTAGCTTCCTAACGGTAGTTTATAGGTCATATTCAGCTAGTTTATAGGTCATATTCAGCTAGTTTTTGGGGTCATATTCAGCTAGTTTTGGGGGACATATTCCGCAAGTTTTAGAAACTATTCGGCTAGTTTTGGGGGACATATTCAGCTAGTTTTGGGGGAGCATATTCAGCTAGTTTTGGGGTGCATATTCAGCTAGTTTTGGGGGACATATTTAGTTATTTCTGGGGGGAGATATTCAGCTAATTTTAGGACATATTTGGCTAGTTTTTCAGGGACATGTTCAGTTAGTTTTAGAGGAATATTCAGCTAGTTTTGGTCATATGTCCTAAAAACTATCTGAATATTCACTAAAACTAGCTGAATATTACCCTCCCCAAACTAGCTAAATATGACCAAAAACTAGTCTTGGAACAACCGCATCTCTTGAGGGAGGTGCACCAGTACTAAGAAAGGTCACACATATCCGTAAGGTTATCCCCCGCGGGCAGAAGACCCCGTTGTTACATCCCTTAAAACGAAAATTATAATGATCATCATTTTCAACTACCTGTTCATCTCGCTAAGTAGTGAGACGGATATCGTCGTGTGGCTCTGTACTCCGAGTTGGTTAGCGAGTCGAGTCGCTCTTCTGTGAGGACCAGAGTGAGAGCCCTGAATTCTGTGGCCAGTAATTTGTTGATGTCATCATCATCATCATCATCAGCAGCACGTTTCATCAGCTCATACGATTTATCAATCTTGATGGAATCCAGCATCTGAAACCTTCTTCTTCTTCTTCTTCTTCTTCCTCTTCGGATTATCCCTTGGACTGTCCCTTCAAATGCACTTTTCACCAACCATCTCCCCTTACGCAGTGTCCGATCCAATTCATTTTTCTTTTCCTTATCTTCTTTAGCATCGTCCTTTCTCCTTCTACTTTCATGAATACTTCCCCATTTCTCACTTTGTCCTTCCAACTTATTCCCCATTCTCCTCCACAGCCACATTTTGAAAGTCTCTATTCTTCTCTCGTCTTCTTTCCTAAGCGTCCAAGTTTCCGCTCCACACATTGCTATACTCAAAACAAAACATTTAATTAATCTCTTCTTTAGGCTTATTTTCATTGCTGCACAAAACAATCTTATTTCTTAAATGAAGGCTTCTTTTGCTATTGCAATCATTGTTTTTATTTCTTTAGTGCATGTCATTTCCTGTGTAGCCTAACTTCCTAGGTATTTAAAAATGTCTTACTTGTTCAATTTCATCTTCTAATTTTACTGTAACTTTTTCTCCTTTCAACCTATTACCATACATTTTGTTTTTATCTCATTTATTTTCATCGCATATATTTTGCAAATTTTATCTAGGTCTTTCAACATTTGTGTTGCTTGTAAGATTCTTTTTCCCCTAAGACCGTTTATCCCTCTCCGATCTCAATGATTCTCCTCCCTTGCGCAGGCCATTGCCGGAAGCGTCACTTGATTATGAAGAATAGCGGAGCGCTGGATGTTATGGCAAATAGCCACTGCGGCCTCCTTTGAATGACATCACACAATGTTTTTTCTACTGGAGAATGAACGACGAAGTTTCAGTTGAAATAAATATAAACATACGACTGATCTTTTATTTTATTCTGGTGACGTAAACTCAAACTCCATTAACATTAGATGTAATCGTTCTCAATTTTGGTTCATTGCTATAGCCCTTTCTGTAAGTAATATCCGGCGCAAATTTTATTTCTCTTATCTATCCTATTTGCTGCTCTCTCCCCCTCAACAATCAAGCACGAACTAGGTCCATTTTTGTACGAGGAGCAACACTCTAAATTATGTGTAAT